>JADLSH010000353.1:0-721783 GCA_016169945.1 Trachythela sp. YZ-2020
AACATTTTGTCGAAAAGGTTATAAGGGGTTAGCCTTAGTTTTTGGTCATTTTCAGCCACTTTTTGAGATTTTGAAAATGTTGCCAAAAATGGTCAAAAGTAAGGGGTTAGCCTTAACATTTTGTCGAAAAAGGTTAAGGGGTTAGCCTTTACTTTTGGTCATTTTCAGCCACTTTTGAGATTTTGAAAATGTGGCCAAAAATGGTCAAAAGTAAGGGGTTACTTAACATTTTGTCGAAAAAGGTTAAGGGGGTTAGCCTTTACTTTTTGGTCATTTTCAGCCACTTTTGAGATTTTGAAAATGTGGCCAAAATGGTCAAAAACTAAAGGGGTTAGCCTTAACATTTTGTCGAAAAAAGGTTAAGGGGTTAGCCTTTACTTTTTGGCCATTTTCAGCCACTTTTTGAGATTTTGAAAATGTGGCCAAAAATGGTCAAAACGTAAAGGGGTTAGCCTTAACATTTTGTCGAAAAAAGGTTAAGGGGTTAGCCTTTACTTTTTGGTCATTTTCAGCCACTTTTTGAGATTTTGAAAATGTAAAAATGGTCAAAAAGTAAAGGTTAGCCTTAACATTTTGTCGAAAAAGGTTAAGGGGTTAGCCTTTACTTTTGGTCATTTTCAGCCACTTTTTGAGATTTTGAAAATGTGGCCAAAATGGTCAAACAGTAAAGGGGTTAGCCTTAACATTTTGTCGAAAAAAGGTTAAGGGGTTAGCCTTGGTCATTTTCAGCCACTTTTTGAGATTTTGAAAATGTGGCCAAAAATGGTCAAAAAGTAAAGGGGTTAGCCTTAACATTTTGTCGAAAAAAGGTTAAGGGGTTAGCCTTTACTTTTTGGTCATTTTCAGCCACTTTTTGAGATTTTGAAAATGTGGCCAAAAATGGTCAAAAAGTAAAGGTTAGCCTTAACATTTTGTCGAAAAAAGGTTAAGGGGGTTAGCCTTTACTTTTGGGTCATTTTCAGCAACTTTTGAGATTTTGAAAATGTGGCCAAAAATGGTCAAAAGTAAAGGGGTTAGCCTTAACATTTTGTCGAAAAAAGGTTAAGGGGTTAGCCTTTACTTTTTGGTCATTTTCAGCCACTTTTTGAGATTTTGAAAATGTGGCCAAAATGGTCAAAAAGTAAAGGTTAGCCTTAACATTTTGTCGAAAAAGGTTAAGGGTTAGCCTTTACTTTTGGTCATTTTCAGCCACTTTTTGAGATTTTGAAAATGTGGCCAAAAATGGTCAAAAGTAAAGGTTAGCCTTAACATTTTGTCGAAAAAGGTTAAGGGGTTAGCCTTTACTTTTTGGTCATTTTCAGCCACTTTTTGAGATTTTGAAAATGTGGCCAAAAATGGTCAAAAAGTAAAGGTTAGCCTTAACATTTTGTCGAAAAAGGTTAAGGGGTTAGCCTTTACTTTTGGTCATTTTCAGCCACTTTTGAGATTTTGAAAATGTGGCCAAAAATGGTCAAAAAGTAAAGGGGTTAGCCTTAATATTTTGTCGAAAAAAGGTTAAGGGGTTAGCCTTGGTCATTTTCAGCCACTTTTTGAGATTTTGAAAATGTGGCCAAAAATGGTCAAAACGTAAAGGGGTTAGCCTTAACATTTTGTCGAAAAAAGGTTAAGGGGTTAGCCTTGGTCATTTTCAGCCACTTTTTGAGATTTTGAAAATGTGGCCAAAAATGGTCAAAAAGTAAAGGGGTTAGCCTTAACATTTTGTCGAAAAAAGGTTAAGGGGTTAGCCTTTACTTTTTGGTCATTTTCAGCCACTTTTTGAGATTTTGAAAATGTGGCCAAAAATGGTCAAAAAGTAAAGGGGTTAGCCTTAACATTTTGTCGAAAAAAGGTTAAGGGGTTAGCCTTTACTTTTTGGTCATTTTCAGCCACTTTTTGAGATTTTGAAAATGTGGCCAAAAATGGTCAAAAAGTAAAGGGGTTAGCCTTAACATTTTGTCGAAAAAAGGTTAAGGGGTTAGCCTTGGTCATTTTCAGCCACTTTTTGAGATTTTGAAAATGTGGCCAAAAATGGTCAAATAGTAAAGGGGTTAGCCTTAACATTTTGTCGAAAAAGGTTAAGGGGTTAGCCTTTACTTTTTGGTCATTTTCAGCCACTTTTTGAGATTTTGAAAATGTGGCCAAAAATGGTCAAAACGTAAAGGGGTTAGCCTTAACATTTTGTCGAAAAAAGGTTAAGGGGTTAGCCTTTACTTTTTGGCCATTTTCAGCCACTTTTTGAGATTTTGAAAATGTGGCCAAAAAGTAAAGGGGTTAGCCTTAACTTTTCGTCTAAAAAAATTAAGTTTTAGCCTTTACTTTTTGGTCATTTTCAGCCACTTTTTGAGATTTTGAAAATGTGGCCAAAAATGGTCAAAAGTAAAGGGGTTAAGCGTTACGTCTAAAAAAATAAGTGTTAGCCTTTACTTTTTGGTCATTTTCAGCCACTTTTTGAGATTTTGAAAATGTGGCCAAAAATGGTCAAAAAGTAAAGGGTTAGCCTTAACATTTTGTCGAAAAAAGGTTAAGGGGTTAGCCTTTACTTTTTGGCCATTTTCAGCCACTTTTGAGATTTTGAAAATGTGGCCAAAATGGTCAAAAGTAAAGGTTAGCCTTAACATTTTGTCGAAAAAGGTTAAGGGGTTAGCCTTTACTTTTTGGTCATTTTCAGCCACTTTTTGAGATTTTGAAAATGGGGCCAAAGATGGTCAAAAAGTAAAGGGGTTAGCCTTAATATTTTGTCGAAAAAAGGTTAAGGGGTTAGCCTTGGTCATTTTCAGCCACTTTTTGAGATTTTGAAAATGTGGCCAAAAATGGTCAAAACGTAAAGGGGTTAGCCTTAACATTTTGTCGAAAAAAGGTTAAGGGGTTAGCCTTTACTTTTTGGCAATTTTCAGCCACTTTTTGAGATTTTGAAAATGTGGCCAAAAATGGTCAAAATGTAAAGGGGTTAGCCTTAACATTTTGTCGAAAAAGGTTAAGGGGTTAGCCTTTACTTTTGGCCATTTTCAGCCACTTTTGAGATTTTGAAAATGTGGCCAAAAATGGTCAAAAGTAAAGGGGTTAGCCTTAACATTTTGTCGAAAAAGGTTAAGGGGTTAGCCTTACTTTTGGCCATTTTCAGCCACTGTTGAGATTTTGAAAATGTGGCCAAAAATGGTCAAAAAGTAAAGGGGTTAGCCTTAACATTTTGTCGAAAAAAGGTTAAGGGGTTAGCCTTTACTTTTTGGTCATTTTCAGCCACTTTTTGAGATTTTGAAAATGTGGCCAAAAATGGTCAAAAAGTAAAGGGGTTAGCCTTAACATTTTGTCGAAAAAAGGTTAAGGGTTAGCCTTACTTTTGGTCATTTTCAGCCACTTTTGAGATTTTGAAAATGTGGCCAAAGATGGTCAAAAGTAAAGGGGTTAGCCTTAACATTTTGTCGAAAAAGGTTAAGGGGTTAGCCTTGGCCATTTTCAGCCACTTTTTGAGATTTTGAAAATGTGGCCAAAAATGGTCAAAAGTAAAGGTTAGCCTTAACATTTTGTCGAAAAAGGTTAAGGGGTTAGCCTTACTTTTTGGTCATTTTCAGCCACTTTTGAGATTTTGAAAATGTGGCCAAAAATGGTCAAAAAGTAAAGGGGTTAGCCTTAACATTTTGTCGAAAAAAGGTTAAGGGCCTTTACTTTTTGGTCATTTTCAGCAACTTTTGAGATTTTGAAAATGTGGCCAAAAATGGTCAAAAGTAAAGGGGTTAGCCTTAACATTTTGTCGAAAAAGGTTAAGGGGTTAGCCTTTACTTTTTGGCCATTTTCAGCCACTTTGAGATTTTGAAAATGTGGCCAAAAATGGTCAAAAGTAAAGGTTAGCCTTAACATTTTGTCGAAAAAGGTTAAGGGGTTAGCCTTTACTTTTGGTCATTTTCAGCCACTTTTGAGATTTTGAAAATGTGGCCAAAATGGTCAAACGTAAAGGGGTTAGCCTTAACATTTTGTCGAAAAAAGGTTAAGGGGTTAGCCTTTACTTTTTGGTCATTTTCAGCCACTTTTTGAGATTTTGAAAATGTGGCCAAAAATGGTCAAAAAGTAAAGGGGTTAGCCTTAACATTTTGTCGAAAAAAGGTTAAGGGGTTAGCCTTTACTTTTTGGTCATTTTCAGCCACTTTTTGAGATTTTGAAAATGTGGCCAAAAATGGTCAAAAAGTAAAGGGGTTAGCCTTAACATTTTGTCGAAAAAAGGTTAAGGGGTTAGCCTTTACTTTTTGGTCATTTTCAGCCACTTTTTGAGATTTTGAAAATGGGGTCAAAGATGGTCAAAAAGTAAAGGGGTTAGCCTTAATATTTTGTCGAAAAAAGGTTAAGGGGTTAGCCTTTACTTTTTGGTCATTTTCAGCCACTTTTTGAGATTTTGAAAATGTGGCCAAAAATGGTCAAAAAGTAAAGGGGTTAGCCTTAACATTTTGTCGAAAAAGGTTAAGGGGTTAGCCTTTACTTTTGGTCATTTTCAGCCACTTTTGAGATTTTGAAAATGTATTAATGTGCAAAATGGTCAAAAAGTAAAGGGGTTAGCCTTAACATTTTGTCGAAAAAAGGTTAAGGGGTTAGCCTTTACTTTTTGGCCATTTTCAGCAACTTTTTGAGATTTTGAAAATGTGGCCAAAAATGGTCAAAAAGTAAAGGGGTTAGCCTTAACATTTTGTCGAAAAAAGGTTAAGGGGTTAGCCTTTACTTTTTGGTCATTTTCAGCACTTTTGAGATTTTGAAAATGTGGCCAAAAATGGTCAAAAGTAAAGGGTTAGCCTTAACATTTTGTCGAAAAAGGTTAAGGGGTTAGCCTTTACTTTTTGGGCATTTTCAGCCACTTTTTGAGATTTTGAAAATGTGGCCAAAAATGGTCAAAAAGTAAAGGGGTTAGCCTTAACATTTTGTCGAAAAAAGGTTAAGGGGTTAGCCTTTACTTTTTGGTCATTTTCAGCCACTTTTTGAGATTTTGAAAATGTGGCCAAAAATGGTCAAAAAGTAAAGGGGTTAGCCTTAACATTTTGTCGAAAAAAGGTTAAGGGGTTAGCCTTTACTTTTTGGTCATTTTCAGCCACTTTTTGAGATTTTGAAAATGGGGCCAAAGATGGTCAAAAAGTAAAGGGGTTAGCCTTAATATTTTGTCGAAAAAAGGTTAAGGGGTTAGCCTTGGTCATTTTCAGCCACTTTTTGAGATTTTGAAAATGTGGCCAAAAATGGTCAAAACGTAAAGGGGTTAGCCTTAACATTTTGCCGAAAAAAGGTTAAGGGGTTAGCCTTTACTTTTTGGCCATTTTCAGCCACTTTTTGAGATTTTGAAAATGTTGCCAAAAATGGTCAAAAAGTAAAGGGGTTAGCCTTAACATTTTGTCGAAAAAAGGTTAAGGGGTTAGCCTTTACTTTTTGGTCATTTTCAGCCACTTTTTGAGATTTTGAAAATGTGGCCAAAAATGGTCAAAAAGTAAACGGGTTAGCCTTAACATTTTGTAGAAAAAAGGTTAAGGGGTTAGCCCTTACTTTTTGGTCATTTTCAGCCACTTTTTGAGATTTTGAAAATGTTGCCAAAAATGGTCAAAAAGTAAAGGGGTTAGCCTTAACATTATGTAGAAAAAAGGTTAAGGGGTTAGCTTTTGACTTTTGGCCTTCATAATTGACCTTTGACCTTCATAATTTAAATGGGAAATTCTCATATTTGTCCTTTGACCTTCATAATTGACCTTTGACCTTCAACTTCGCCTTTGACCTTCATAATTGACCTTCGACCTTCATAATTGACCTTCATAATTTAAATGGGAAATTCTCATATTTGACCTTTGACCTTCATAATTGACCTTTGACCTTCAACTTCGCCTTTGACCTTCATAATTGACCTTCGACCTTCATAATTGACCTTCATAATTTAAATGGGAAATTCTCATATTTGACCTTTGACCTTCATAATTGACCTTCAATTTGACCTTTGACTTTTGGCCTTCATAATTGACCTTTGACCTTCAACTTGACCTTTGACCTTCATAATTGACCTTTGACCTTCATTATTAACCTTTGACCTTCATTATTGACCTTCATAATTTAAATGGGAAATTCTCATATTTGACCTTCATAATTGACCTTCAACTTCGCCTTTGACCTTCATAATTGACCTTTGACCTTCATAATTGACCTTTGACCTTCATAATTGACCTTCATAATATAAATGGGAAATTCTCATATTTGACCTTTGACCTTCATAATTGACCTTTGACCTTCATAATTGACCTTCATAATTTAAATGGGAAATTCTCATATTTGACCTTCATAATTGACCTTTGACTTTCATAATTTAAATGGGAAATTTTCATATTTGACCTTCATAATTGACCTTTGACCTTCATAATTTAAATGGGAAATTCTCATATTTGACCTTCATAATTGACCTTTGACCTTCATAATTTAAATGGGAAATTCTCATATTTGACCTTTGACCTTCATAATTGACCTTTGACCTTCATAATTTAAATGTGAAATTCTCATATTTGACCTTCATAATTGACCTTTGACCTTCATAATTTAAATGGGAAATTCTCATATTTGACCTTCATAATTGACCTTTGACCTTCATAATTTAAATGGGAAATTCTCATATTTGACCTTTGACCTTCATAATTGACCTTTGACCTTCATAATTTAAATGGGAAATTCTCATATTTGACCTTTGACCTTCATAATTGACCTTTGACCTTCATAATTTAAATGGGAAATTCTCATATTTGACCTTCATAATTGACCTTTGACCTTCAACTTCGCCTTTGACCTTCATAATTGACCTTTGACCTTCATAATTGACCTTTGCCTTCATAATTGACCTTTGACCTTCATAATTTAAATGGGAAATTCTCATATTTGACCTTTGACCTTCATACTTGACCTTTGACCTTCATAATTTAAATGGGAAATTCTCATATTTGACCTTCATAATTGACCTTTGACCTTCATAATTTAAATGGGAAATTCTCATATGTGACCTTTGACCTTCATAATTGACCTTTATAATTTAAATGGGAAATTCTCATATTTGACCTTTGACCTTCATAATTGACCTTTGACCTTCATAGTTTAAATGGAAATTCTCATATTTGACCTTTGACCTTCATAATTGACCTTTGACCTTCATAATTTAAATGTGAAATTCTCATATTTGACCTTCATAATTGACCTTTGACCTTCATAATTTAAATGGGAAATTCTCATATTTGACCTTTGACCTTCATAATTGACCTTTGACCTTCATAATTTAAATGGAAAATTCTCATATTTGACCTTTGACCTTCATAATTGACCTTTGACCTTCATAATTGACCTTTGCCTTCATAATTGACCTTTGACCTTCATAATTTAAATGGGAAATTCTCATATTTGACCTTTGACCTTCATACTTGACCTTTGACCTTCATAATTTAAATGGGAAATTCTCATATTTGACCTTTGACCTTCATAATTGACCTTTATAATTTAAATGGGAAATTCTCATATTTGACCTTCATAATTGACCTTTGACCTTCAACTTCGCCTTTGACCTTCATAATTGACCTTTGACCTTCATAATTGACCTTTGCCTTCATAATTGACCTTTGACCTTCATAATTTAAATGGGAAATTCTCATATTTGACCTTTGACCTTCATACTTGACCTTTGACCTTCATAATTTAAATGGGAAATTCTCATATTTGACCTTTGACCTTCATAATTGACCTTTATAATTTAAATGGGAAATTCTCATATTTGACCTTCATAATTGACCTTCGACCTTCATAATTGACCTTTGACCTTCATAATTGACCTTTGACCTTCATAATTTAAATGGGAAATTCTCATATTTGACCTTTGACCTTCATAATTGACCTTTGACCTTCATAATTTAAATGGGAAATTCTCATATTTGACCTTTGACCTTCATAATTGACCTTCATAATTGACCTTTGACCTTCATTATTGACCTTTGACCTTCATAATTTAAATGGGAAATTCCCATATTTGACCTTTGACATTCATAATTGACCTTTGACCTTCATAATTTAAATGGGAAATTCTCATATTTGACCTTCATAATTGACCTTTGACCTTCAACTTCGCCTTTGACCTTCATAATTGACCTTTGACTTTCATAATTTAAATGGGAAATTCTCATATTTGACCTTCATAATTGACCGTCATAATTTAAATGGGAAATTCTCATATTTGACCTTCAACTTCGCCTTTGACCTTCATTATTGACCTTTGACCTTCATTATTGACCTTTAACCTTCATAATTGACCTTTGGCCTTTGCAATTGACCTTTGACCTTCATTATTGACCTTTGACCTTCATATTTGACCTTTGGCCCTCGCAATTGACCTTCATTATTGACCTTTGACCTTCATATTTGATCTTCGACCTTCATTATTGACCTTTGACCTTCATAATTGACCTTCTTAATATACTTTTGACCTTCATACGTTGAAGGTCAAATATAAAAATTTGCGAAGGTCAATAATGAAGGTCAAAGGTCAATAAATGAAGGTCAAAGGTCAGAAAGTGGCTAAGTCCTTAGGTTAAAAAGTGGCAAATTAGTGAAAGCCACTTTTTGAAAAAGTGAAACCCAAGTTGGACCAAAAAGTAAAGAGGTTAGCCTTAACTTTTTAGGTAAAAAAATACCCACTTTTTCACAGAGTAAAAAGTGGCCAAGTCTGCGCAACAACATATCGATATGTAGTCATTTTGAATATCAGATTTTGAAAAATGTAAACAATTACAAGTGCGGTTGTGATTGGCTGGCTGTAACCGGAAATATCTGTTTGGTATTTGCATGGTGTGCGCTGATTGGCATAGGACCCCCCTGTAAATATCAACGGTAGAGGAGGCCAGGTGGCCAAGTTGCCGATGTGTCCATTGTCGGTCGTTGTCAGTTGAACAGAGTGGGGATTTTGATTTCTATTGATCAAAAATTGGTTTAAAAATTGCCCGAGATGTTAAAGTATCGTTATATATGAAAAGATCGGTGTTTGTTCTACATTGTTCGGGGCTGCAAATAATTAGCCTTTAACTCCTATTAAGTATTCGGCTTCAACAAAAACTTTCGATGAATTCAATTCATAGCTCAACAAAGTAGGGATAAAAGGAGAACACAAACAACAAGTTAGGCTAGTAAATTTTATTTAAAACATATATTTTCATCACACATTTTTACCATAATATAATCTTTATATAATACTATAAATACAACTCTACCCAAGATTGGGCTGCCGTGGTTTTACCCTTTACTTTTTGGCCCTCTTTAGCCACTTTTTCAAAAAGTGAAAAAGTGATCTATTTGAGGCCAAAACTAAAGGGGTTAGCCTTACATTTTCCATAAAAAATAGCCACTTTTTCAAAAATTAAAAAAGTGGCCAAATCTACCCAAAAGATAAAGGGTTTAGCTTTATGGTTAACACGTTAGTCCTTACTTTTGTGCCTTCTTTAGCCATTTTCTCAAAAAGTGAAAGAGTGGCCAATTTGGGCTTAAAAATGGCAAATTAGCCCTAACTTTTTGGGTAATAGTTCCATGTCCAGAATACACGAATGTAAAAATGCCACATGAAATATTCAGTGTAATAAGCATAAATAGCCATCATTATAGCATTGTGTACTATGATATAGCATCATATATAGCTTCATATATAGCTTCATATATAGTATCATATAGCATCATATACCATCATATACTATCGTATACTATCATATACTATCATATAGCATCATATAGCATCACATATACTATGATATACTATATCATATAGCATCACATAGCACCACATATAGCATCATATACTATCATATAGCATCATATTGCACCACATAGCACCATATAGCATCATATACTATCATATAGCAGCACCATATATCACCATATACTATCGTATAGCATCATATACTATCATATAGCATCATATACTATCATATACTATCATATAGCATCATCTATTATCATATAGCATCATCATATAGTATCATATAGCATCATATACTATCATATAGCACCATATACTATCATATAGCACCATATACTATCATATAGCATCATATACTATCATATAGCATCATATACTATCATATAGCAGCACCATATAGCACCATATACTATCATATAGCATCATATACTATCATATAACATCATATAGCATCATATACTATCGTCAAAAGTAAACATCAAAAGTAAACATCAAATCTAGCAGGTAAGCATCAATTCATTCCAGCAGTCTGTCGACCAATCAAAACAGTTCTTATATCTAATTATTGGGACATATACTATCATATAGCATCATAATTATATAGCATCATATACTATCATAGAGCATCATACAGCATCATACAGCATCATATACTATCATATAGCATCATATACTATCATATAGCATCATATACTATCATATAGCATCATATAGCATCATATACTATCATATAGCAGCACCATATAGCACCATATACTATCATATAGCATCATATACTACCTTTACTTTTTGGGTAATAGTTCCATGTCCAGAATACACGAATGTAAAAATGCCACATGAAATATTCAGTGTAATAAGCATAAATAGCCATCATATAGCATCGTGTACTATCATATAGCTTCATATATAGCTTCATATATAGCTTCATATATAGCATCATATATAGCATCATATACCATCATATACCATCACATATACTATGATATACTATCATATAGCATCACATAGCACCACATATAGCATCATATACTATCATATAGCATCATATTGCACCACATAGCACCATATAGCATCATATACTATCATATAGCAGCACCATATATCACCATATACTATCGTATAGCATCATATACTATCATATAGCATCATATACTATCATATACTATCATATAGCATCATCTATTATCATATAGCATCATCATATAGTATCATATAGCATCATATACTATCATATAGCACCATATACTATCATATAGCACCATATACTATCATATAGCATCATATACTATCATATAGCATCATATACTATCATATAACATCATATAGCATCATATAGCATCATATACTATCGTCAAAAGTAAACATCAAAAGTAAACATCAAATCTAGCAGGTAAGCATCAATTCATTCCAGCAGTCCGTCGACCAATCAAAACAGTTCTTATATCTAATTATTGGGACATATACTATCATATAGCATCATAATTATATAGCATCATATACTATCATAGAGCATCATATAGCATCATACAGCATCATATACTATCATATAGCATCATATACTATCATATAGCATCATATACTATCATATAGCATCATATACTATCATATAGCATCATATAGCATCATATACTATCATATAGCAGCACCATATAGCACCATATACTATCATATAGCATCATATACTACCTTTACTTTTTGGGTAATAGTTCCATGTCCAGAATACACGAATGTAAAAATGCCACATGAAATATTCAGTGTAATAAGCATAAATAGCCATCATATAGCATCGTGTACTATCATATAGCTTCATATATAGCTTCATATATAGCTTCATATATAGCTTCATATATAGCATCATATACCATCATATAGCATCACATATACTATGATATACTATCATATAGCATCACATAGCACCACATATAGCATCATATACTATCATATAGCATCATATTGCACCACATAGCACCATATAGCATCATATACTATCATATAGCAGCACCATATATCACCATATACTATCGTATAGCATCATATACTATCATATAGCATCATATACTATCATATACTATCATATAGCATCATCTATTATCATATAGCATCATCATATAGTATCATATAGCATCATATACTATCATATAGCACCATATACTATCATATAGCACCATATACTATCATATAGCATCATATACTATCATATAGCATCATATACTATCATATAGCAGCACCATATAGCACCATATACTATCATATAGCATCATATACTATCATATAACATCATATAGCATCATATACTATCGTCAAAAGTAAACATCAAAAGTAAACATCAAATCTAGCAGGTAAGCATCAATTCATTCCAGCAGTCCGTCGACCAATCAAAACAGTTCTTATATCTAATTATTGGGACATATACTATCATATAGCATCATAATTATATAGCATCATATACTATCATAGAGCATCATATAGCATCATACAGCATCATATACTATCATACAGCATCATATACTATCATATAGCATCATATACTATCATATAGCATCATATACTATCATATAGCATCATATAGCATCATATACTATCATATAGCAGCACCATATAGCACCATATACTATCATATAGCATCATATACTACCTTTACTTTTTGGGTAATAGTTCCATGTCCAGAATACACGAATGTAAAAATGCCACATGAAATATTCAGTGTAATAAGCATAAATAGCCATCATAAATTAGCATCGTGTACTATCATATAGCTTCATATATAGCTTCATATATAGCTTCATATATAGCTTCATATATAGCATCATATATAGCATCATATACCATCATATACCATCACATATACTATGATATACTATCATATAGCATCACATAGCACCACATATAGCATCATATACTATCATATAGCATCATATTGCACCACATAGCACCATATAGCATCATATACTATCATATAGCAGCACCATATATCACCATATACTATCGTATAGCATCATATACTATCATATAGCATCATATACTATCATATACTATCATATAGCATCATCTATTATCATATAGCATCATCATATAGTATCATATAGCATCATATACTATCATATAGCACCATATACTATCATATAGCACCATATACTATCATATAGCACCATATACTATCATATAGCATCATATACTATCATATAGCATCATATACTATCATATAACATCATATAGCATCATATAGCATCATATACTATCGTCAAAAGTAAACATCAAAAGTAAACATCAAATCTAGCAGGTAAGCATCAATTCATTCCAGCAGTCCGTCGACCAATCAAAACAGTTCTTATATCTAATTATTGGGACATATACTATCATATAGCATCATAATTATATAGCATCATATACTATCATAGAGCATCATATAGCATCATACAGCATCATATACTATCATACAGCATCATATACTATCATATAGCATCATATACTATCATATAGCATCATATACTATCATATAGCATCATATACTATCATATAGCATCATATACTATCATATAGCATCATATAGCATCATATACTATCATATAGCAGCACCATATAGCACCATATACTATCATATAGCATCATATACTACCTTTACTTTTTGGGTAATAGTTCCATGTCCAGAATACACGAATGTAAAAATGCCACATGAAATATTCAGTGTAATAAGCATAAATAGCCATCATATAGCATCGTGTACTATCATATAGCTTCATATACTATCATATAACATCATATAGCATCATATACTATCATATAGCATCATATACTATCATATAGCATCATATACTATCATATAACATCATATAGCATCATATACTATCGTCAAAAGTAAACATCAAAAGTAAACATCAAATCTAGCAGGTAAGCATCAATTCATTCCAGCAGTCCGTCGACCAATCAAAACAGTTCTTATATCTAATTATTGGGACATATACTATCATATAGCATCATAATTATATAGCATCATATACTATCATAGAGCATCATATAGCATCAACAGCATCATATACTATCATATAGCATCATATAGCATCATATACTATCATATACTATCATATAGCATCATATAGCATCATATACTATCATATAGCAGCACCATATACTATCATATAGCATCATATACTACCTTTACTTTTTGGGTAATAGTTCCATGTCCAGAATACACGAATGTAAAAATGCCACATGAAATATTCAGCGTAATAAGCATAAATAGCCATCATATAGCATTGTGTACTATCATATAGCTTCATATATAGCTTCATATATAGCTTCATATATAGCATCATATACCATCATATAGCATCGTATACTATCATATAGCGTAATATAGCATCACATAGCACCACATATAGCATCATATACTATCATATAGCATCATATACTATCATATTGCATCATATTGCACCATATAGCATCATATACTATCATATACTATCATATAACATCATATAACATCATATAGCATCATATAGCATCACACAGCATCACATAGCATCATACAGCATCATATACTATCATATAGCATCATATACTATCATATAGCATCATATAGCATCATATACTATCATATAGCATCATATACTATCATATAGCATCATATACTACCATATAGCAGCACCATATACTATCATATAGCATCACATAGCACCACATATAGCATCATATACTATCATATAGCATCATATACTATCATATTGCATCATATTGCATCATATACTATCATATACTATCATATAGTATCATATAGCACCATAATCATGTGTTTGTGCTTCGTAAAAACTGCTTTCTTCATTTTGAAAATAGTGAATTTTGCCAAATATTTTGAGAGAAAATGAATAAAAAAGCCAATAGTAATGTAATTAGCGAATGAAATTGCTTATCGCAGGTGAATGTCAAAAGTAAACATCAAATCTAGCAGGTAAGCATCAATTCATTCCAGCAGTCCGTCGACCAATCAAAACAGTTCTTATATCTAATTTATGGGACATATACTATCATATAGCATCATAATTATATAGCATCATATACTATCATATAGCATCATATAGCATCATATAGCATCATACAGCATCATACAGCATCATATAGCATCATATACTATCATATAGCATCATATACTATCATATAGCATCATATAGCATCATCGTGAATGGCAGTTTGGCTGAATTATTGCTGGTCATGTTAAACAAACAGGATAGCTCTGATGCCTGCAAGCGGACGATACAGTGGTTGGAAGGAGCTTTATATAGTTTATTTTGCCCTACCGGCCAGAAAGATGAAGATGAGGTGACTTGGAAAAGTGAATGACAGTTTGGCTCAGCTATTGCTGGTCACATTAAAGAAACATAACAGCTCTGGTGCCTCCAAGCGGATTATCGACTGGTTGGAAGGATTCTGCAGTTTATTTTGCAAGACTGGCCAAGAAAGATGAAGCGGAAATGACTTGGAAAAGCTAATGACAGTTTGGCTCAGTTATTCCTGGTCGTGTTAACCAAACGATTGCTCTATGCCCGCAAGCGGACGATCCAATGGTTGGAAGGAGCTTACCGCAGTTTATTTTGCAGGACCAGCAAGAAAGATCAACCTGAAGTGACTTGGAGAAGTGAATGACAGTTTGGCTCAGTTATTCCTGGTCGTGTTAAACAAACGATTGCTCTATGCCCGCAAGCGGACGATCCAACAGTTGGAAGGAGCTTACCGCAGTTTATTTTGCTGGACCAGCAAGAAAGATCAACCTGAAGTGACTTGGAAAAGTGAATGACAATTTGGCTCAGTTAGTCCTGTTAAACAAACGATTGCTCTATGCCCGCAAGCGGACGATCCAACAGTTGGAAGGAGCCTACCGCAGTTTATTTTGCAGGACCAGCAAGAAAGATAAACCTGAAGTGACTTGGAAAAGTGAATGACAGTTTGGCTCAGTTGTTCCTGGTCGTGTTAAACAAACAGATTGCTCTATGCCCGCAAGCGGACGATCCAATGGTTGGAAGGAGCTTTCTGCAGTTTATTTTGCAAGACCGGCGAGAAAGATCAACCTGAAATGACTTGGAAAAGTGAATGATAGTTTGGCTCAGTTATTCCTGGTCGTGTTAAACAAACGATTGCTCTATGCCCGCAAGCGGACGATCCAACAGTTGGAAGGAGCCTACCACAGTTTATTTTGCAGGACCGGCGAGAAAGATCAACCTGAAGTGACTTGGAAAAGTGAATGACAGTTTGGCTCAGTTGTTCCTGGTCGTGTTAAACAAACAGATTGCTCTATGTCCGCAAGCGGACGATCCAATGGTTGGAAGGAGCTTTCTGCAGTTTATTTTGCAAGACCGGCGAGAAAGATCAACCTGAAATGACTTGGAAAAGTGAATGATAGTTTGGCTCAGTTATTCCTGGTCGTGTTAAACAAACGATTGCTCTATGCCCGCAAGCGGACGATCCAACAGTTGGAAGGAGCTTACCGCAGTTTATTTTGCTGGACCAGCAAGAAAGATCAACCTGAAGTGACTTGGAAAAGTGAATGACAATTTGGCTCAGTTAGTCCTGTTAAACAAACGATTGCTCTATGCCCGCAAGCGGACGATCCAACAGTTGGAAGGAGCCTACCGCAGTTTATTTTGCAGGACCAGCAAGAAAGATAAACCTGAAGTGACTTGGAGAAGTGAATGACAGTTTGGCTCAGTTATTCCTGGTCGTGTTAAACAAACGATTGCTCTATGCCCGCAAGCGGACGATCCAATGGTTGGAAGGAGCTTACCACAGTTTATTTTCCAGAACAGCAAGAAAGATCAACCTCAAGTGACTTGGAAAAGTGAATGACAGTTTGGCTCAGTTATTCCTGGTCGTGTTAAACAAACGATTGCTCTATGCCCGCAAGCGGACGATCCAACAGTTGGAAGGAGCTTACCGCAGTTTATTTTGCTGGACCAGCAAGAAAGATCAACCTGAAGTGACTTGGAAAAGTGAATGACAATTTGGCTCAGTTAGTCCTGTTAAACAAACGATTGCTCTATGCCCGCAAGCGGACGATCCAACAGTTGGAAGGAGCCTACCGCAGTTTATTTTGCAGGACCAGCAAGAAAGATAAACCTGAAGTGACTTGGAAAAGTGAATGACAGTTTGGCTCAGTTGTTCCTGGTCGTGTTAAACAAACAGATTGCTCTATGCCCGCAAGCGGACGATCCAATGGTTGGAAGGAGCTTTCTGCAGTTTATTTTGCAAGACCGGCGAGAAAGATCAACCTGAAATGACTTGGAAAAGTGAATGATAGTTTGGCTCAGTTATTCCTGGTCGTGTTAAACAAACGATTGCTCTATGCCCGCAAGCGGACGATCCAACAGTTGGAAGGAGCCTACCACAGTTTATTTTGCAGGACCGGCAAGAAAGATAAACCTGAAGTGACTTGGAAAAGTGAATGACAGTTTGGCTCAGTTATTCCTGGTCGTGTTAAACAAACAGATTGCTCTATGCCCGCAAGCGGACGATCCAATGGTTGGAAGGAGCTTTCCGCAGTTTATTTTGCAGGACCGGCGAGAAAGATCAACCTGAAGTGACTTGGAAAAGTGAATGACAGTTTGGCTCAGTTGTTCCTGGTCGTGTTAAACAAACAGATTGCTCTATGCCCGCAAGCAGACGATCCAATGGTTGGAAGGAGCTTTCCGCAGTTTATTTTCCAGGACCGGCGAGAAAGATCAACCTGAAGTGACTTGGAAAAGTGAATGACAGTTTGGCTCAGTTGTTCCTGGTCGTGTTAAACAAACAGATTGCTCTATGTCCGCAAGCGGACGATCCAATGGTTGGAAGGAGCTTTCTGCAGTTTATTTTGCAAGACCGGCGAGAAAGATCAACCTGAAATGACTTGGAAAAGTGAATGATAGTTTGGCTCAGTTATTCCTGGTCGTGTTAAACAAACAGATTGCTCTATGCCCGCAAGCGGACGATCCAATGGTTGGAAGGAGCTTTCTGCAGTTTATTTTGCAAGACCGGCGAGAAAGATCAACCTGAAATGACTTGGAAAAGTGAATGATAGTTTGGCTCAGTTATTCCTGGTCGTGTTAAACAAACGATTGCTCTATGCCCGCAAGCGGACGATCCAATGGTTGGAAGGAGCTTACCGCAGTTTATTTTGCAGGACAGCAAGAAAGATCAACCTGAAGTGACTTGGAAAAGTGAATGACAATTTGGCTCAGTTATTCCTGGTCGTGTTAAACAAACGATTGCTCTATGCCCGCAAGCGGACGATCCAACAGTTGGAAGGAGCCTACCGCAGTTTATTTTGCAGGACCGGCGAGAAAGATCAACCTGAAGTGACTTGGAAAAGTGAATGACAGTTTGGCTCAGTTGTTCCTGGTCGTGTTAAACAAACAGATTGCTCTATGCCCGCAAGCGGACGATCCAATGGTTGGAAGGAGCTTTCCGCAGTTTATTTTGCAGGACCGGCGAGAAAGATCAACCTGAAATGACTTGGAAAAGTGAATGATAGTTTGGCTCAGTTATTCCTGGTCGTGTTAAACAAACGATTGCTCTATGCCCGCAAGCGGACGATCCAATGGTTGGAAGGAGCTTACCGCAGTTTATTTTGCTGGACCAGCAAGAAAGATCAACCTGAAGTGACTTGGAAAAGTGAATGACAATTTGGCTCAGTTAGTCCTGTTAAACAAACGATTGCTCTATGCCCGCAAGCGGACGATCCAACAGTTGGAAGGAGCCTACCGCAGTTTATTTTGCAGGACCAGCAAGAAAGATCAACCTGAAGTGACACATCTCCACTTAGAACACATCTCCACTTAGAACACATCTCCACTTAGAACACATCTCCACTTAGAACACATCTCCACTTAGAACACATCTCCACTTAGAACACATCTCCACTTAGAACACATCTCCACTTAGAACACATCTCCATTTATTTGATACTAAACCCCACAAGAGGGTGAACGTCGTAAAATTTTTAGGCATTTATATTGACGAGAATATTACTTGGAAATACACATCAATCATGTTTGCAACAAAATTGCTAAGTCCATTGGAATTATCTCGAGATCACGTTATATATTATCTACTAAAACAAAGCTGGCATTATACTCTAATTTATCCATACATTAGTTATTGCAACATAGTCTGGTCTTCAACATACGTATCTAACTTAAATCGGATTTGGCTACTCGAAAAACGAGCTGTACGTGTCATGACAAATTCAGATTATCGAGCTCATTCTGCCCATTATTTGAACAATTGAAACTATTAGTTATTTTCAATGTGAACAAGTTTCAGATTGCTAAATTTATGTTTCTTTATCATCATCGGTTACTTCCAACTTCCCTCTCAGATTTATTCTTAAAAAATAATCAAGTCCATAGTTACAATACCAGAAATGCAAACTCTTATCGACCTTACTCTTGTCGAACCAACTTAAAGCAATTCACTATTTTGGCCCTAAAGTTTGGAATTCACTACCTCCTTCAATAAAAAGCTCCAACAGTTTGTCTTCATTTAAAAAATCCCTTAATTGTTTTCTATCAATGAAATAAAATATAATAAAAAATTCTGCATTTGTCATGTCCAATCAGTAAACTATTATTATTAAAATATTATTTATACATATATACACGAGGTGTCGTCGTTTACTCTGAAGCAAAAAAACATAATCAAGTCCATAGTTACAATACCAGAAATGCAAACTCTTATCGACCTTACTCTTGTCGAACCAACTTAAAGCAATTCACTATTCTTTATCAAGGCCCTAAAGTTTGGAATTCACTACCTCTTTCAATAAAAAGCTCCAACAGTTTGTCTTCATTTAAAAAATCCCTTAATTGTTTTCTATTAATGAAATAAAATATAATAGAAAATTCTGCATTTGTCATGTCCAATCAGTAAACTATTATTATTAAAATATTATTTATACATATATACACGAGGTGTCCTCGTTTACAAGCCTTGGCTTCCAGCTGTTACCTCGCCACTCGTACATTATTGTATCTGTATTTTTATTGTAATTTTTGTATTTGTGGAAATAAAGTTGATTTGATTTGAACAGTAAAAAGACTTATAGAATGAGAGAACTAACACAGTATCAAGTGAAGTGCCATATATAGCCTGCACTGATTTACATTTTAGCCGTACGAATATGTAATTAAGTTCGAATATTTAATTAAGTCCGAATTTAGTTATATTGATTAATTATATTAATCAATTATAATTATATATATTATATTTTATTTTATTTTAAGTCGTACGTTAAAGGTCCGAACCGTTGATCATGCGCTTTAAGGGTCTGAATGATCCGAATGTCATGCAATGTCGACAGAAATATTAGAATATGGATTTCGTTTTGATTGTATTGTGGTCAGTCAACCTATTCAGACCGTGCGAACTCCACTCTCGGGAAAGATTTTAATAAAAGAAAAATCTTTAACCAAAAGTGCGCTGCAATAACCCAGAGACATTCTAGATAGAGAACTCACTCGTATATAGAACTGAATACTTGGGTGGAACATGTTACCACGATTTCCGTTTACCACCAGGCTAAATCTTTCTCGCAAAGCGAATCGAATTGGTCTATTTTTTCGATTCGCTCCGCGCGAAAATTTTCACCTAGTGGAAAGCGATTAATTGCACCTTAGCTCAAAACATAAAACGCTCTTTTAATGATGCACAAACCATGCTCCTAGATGACACTTCAATTTGATGTATCATTTAGGTGCATGACACCTCAATTTGAGGTATGCACGTACACTATTAGAGCAGACTTTTGAGATGTTATGCGTTATGCACTACACATCGTTTGTATTTACACATGGGTGACAAAAGGGGAATTTTTCAAAAGCAACCACTGCGAAAAGAGAAACTGTTCACCAATGCAGACTTCCTGTAACATTGTTACTTGCTGCAAAGGATAAGAGCACATGCTCAACAGAACATAATATTTTGACAGTTTTAGGTTGAAATGTCTACCAAATACATCCGAATGAGACCATCAGGATCTCGGACCCAGAACAATTACCTATAATAACCATGCATTACTTATCTATACGAGTTCTGGATTCGAGATTGAACTACAGTACCTATAGTACCTATAGTATGAACCTGAATGTTTTTAGCCTTCCTCTTCATCTTTTGTCGCATTTTTACACATGGATATGGATCGTCACATCAGTCGTCGTCCTCTTCGTTTCCTCTCTCGTCGTCGTCACATCAGTCGTCGTCGTCTTCGTTGCCTCTATCATCTTCGTCGCATCAGTCGTCGTCGCTTCAGTCGTCGCATCTTTGCACGCCGATGTAGGCACGTAGCTCCACTAATCTCAGACTTCATGCGCAGATGAATCCAATAAAATCCAGTTTGTATAAAGTCTTGCTCAATGCATAATTATGTAGATCCAGGATAGTTCAGTTGATGAACTGGAGTCGTCAGTCTTCAATAAACAGCGTATCTTTCTTATGTTCACAGCTTTCATCATTGTATCATTATCCATCAAGATTTGTTGCATATATTGGTTGCGAAGGACTTAAAGACATTCCCATTTAGCTTGCAAATACAAAATTTCCTATACATTTTGGTAGAAAATTTCGATCGAAACTGAAACGTAATCCATCAATTGCAACTAATTCATGAATTGTTGTAAAGCCAAAAAATTAATTCTTAGAAACATAGACAACAATGCAAGTTTTTTCATGTAGTACTTGCGTATAAAATGTGTGAATTCTCACAAATATAACTATATTGAAAATAATCACAAGCTATAATTAAAACTCATGAACGCTTGCATAATTTTTGTTCATTTGAAACCGATGCAGACAAGAACACCTTACTGTAAACTCCTTGCAAAGGTCATTTCTCACTCCTATGTTTTAGCGCTCTGAGAGCCACATCGTTTTGCCTAGCTATTGCTCCAAACATACAGAAAATACAAATGATGGCCCAAATCACTTGTATTTACTCATTGTTCAAAACAACCAGTTAAACTAACAGGGTTGGGAGAACTTAGACTGTAATCCAAAAATTGAAAAATCAAGGAAGGTAAACAGAAGAGTGTATAATGTCTAAGCATCAAATAATTCATGAATAATTTTGATCACTAAATGCCAAACAACTGGTGAAAATGTTCTCAAGTGTACAATTTGACTGTGGGCATATAGCTAGGTCTGGGAGCAAGTACAAATGTAGCAATTATCAGTGTACACGGTTGACTTTCTGCCCAAACTGTCAATACCCTTGAGGTCTCAGTTGAGCTCTTGAAGAACGAGCCTTTGTGAACACTCCAGTGATTTCGCAGTTCAGCTGCTTGCACTGGATCATGCGTTGAACGTTCGGCTGTAGTGACGATTCTCCCTGCATGCTAGTTGGGTCCGAGGACCTCCCAAAAGAAGTACGTACGAGGGACGGCGCCATCCACCACACGCACACAACTGACACCCAGGGAGAATCAACACCACAGTCGAACGTTCCGCGCATGCCCTAATGCAGGCAACTGAGCTGTGAAATCACTGAAGTGCTCACAGAGATTCCTACTCCAAGAGCACTGCTGAGACTTCAACAGAATTCAGAATTTACACTGAAGGTCAACCATGCACATTGATGAAATAATTTCCATGCCCTTACTTCATTGAAGTCCTACGTCTATTCATCAAAGTCCTTGTCCTTAAAGTGACATTCGCAATTTTTGTGATTATTTTGTATTTGCGCGCATTTAGTGAATGACTTACGCCGTAGCACGTTTCGCTGGAGATGGCAAATTCATTCTAAAAATTTAGAAAAACTTTGTAAGAAATGTATTCGCTAAAACATTAGAAAACAAGGGCAGAGAACATTTATAGCTGAGTTTGACTAAGCACTATTATGAAGCAGATGGTGGTCAACCAGCAGATATCATGTTAATCTTTTCATTATATGTAGTAGTCTTATATTTGGAGGCAAATAAATAGAATTGAGACATTAAGTTTAATTGGTTTGCTGCTGTTATGTATCAGTCAATTCCACCTGTGACCATTTTTAGAAAGACAATGGCTAAATTCCCACCCCGGGGAAAGGCATAGTGTGCTAAAGCCCCGCACCCTGACAAAAAACGTTGGGCAATATCCCCACCCCCGGGCTGTAGTTTGAGGTCCAGCTAATAGTAAAATTAAGAAGAGAATGCTAGTTGTACAAGAATTGTCTTGTGGCCATTTACACACAAAATCGACGTCTTTCCCTTTAAAATCACTCAACGATAAAACATGGTCGGCAATGTGGTCCGCCATTTTTAGCTTGCATTCCCGGGGAAAAGATCCTGGGTACGAAGTTGCTAAGTACGGGATTAAAAAAAGGGCGAATGCCCGGGGGTGGCCCGGGCACAGGTGGAATTGACTGATACATTAGTGCCAACATTTCTGAAGTTGACCGTCATCTGCTGCCCTGTAAAGCTTGATGAAACCTTCTCATTCTGTCACAGGGGTTAGTTGTACGAATCCGGTTTAATTTAAGTATCAAAACTAAACAAAAAGTGGTCTAAATATCGCTTAAAACAACCAAACTTTATGTATGGAACTACACATTTAGTGAATTAGATTTAAATTCACTCATTCTGAAAATATGCTGTATTAAGCCTGGTATTAAACAGGCTTCGTACAATTCATCCAAGTACAGTACACAAATAACACAGCGACAATTAATTTTTTTTGTCTCAATCAGAATACTTTTTGTATACTTAAATCACAGAGTAGAGATCATACAGAGGTGTAACGGGTGTACCCAGTTATGCTTCAGACGCTTGCCGAGCATGCACAGTTAAAGTGCACGATTCAGACGGCGGCTCGCTTTTACCTGCAGTTTACCTTTTAGAAGTGCGTAAAAATGCAAAAGACCTTAAGATTGTGAAACTTTAAAGAGCCGAAAATGTTGGGAACTTGGGGAATGTTGGTAACTTGGAATGGGGGAAACTTGCTGAGCATGCGCAGTTGATCATTTAAATTTTGCCCGGCCGTCTGAAATCAGGTGGGTACACGACGGCTCGTTCCAAGTGTTTACGACGGCTCGTTCCATCTCTGTATGATCTCTACTCTGTGCTTAAATGTCCTTCGCCCGAGTTCGCTAGAATAGCTTGTTTGATGAAGTCGAAGTGTCGAACCAAACATTTAGCATATTTGCCGAGTTTATATTTCGTCGATTTCTCGGTTAAAATGTCATGAATAAAATGTCTACGAATGCGTAGGAATCCTTCAGGTTTGCCCACAAACGTTTTATCTCGACATTAAAAGAAACAAATTCATACAAAGTTGAATACTAAAAATCTAAAATATTCACAGCCGATACGAACCTTTATACACGTGGCTAGGATTCTGCAAAATTTCGTGCTTTTTCTTCACGAATTTGGTTCTAAAATGATAGAAAACACAAACATGAGTTACCTGAAACTACTAAAAGCATTATTGAAGCAAAATTGATCACATTTACCAGTAAAATATCGAGCAAAACCGGCCCAAACCAGCGACCGGCCATGGTCATGGCGAATGCATTTCATTCGATTTGAACAAATTATTTAGGTTTAAAGTATACTCAGTTTAATAAAATATTGTTTAAATTACCTTCACACGTGCTTTAAGACCAAGATACTTTCGTGAAAAGATAGTTTCTTGTCGGGTTTCTTTTCACAAGATTTCTCCAAGCAATTTGTCGTCTTCTCCTTAATTTAGCTTCATGCTCGCCCATCGCTTCCCAAGTTAATCAAATTTGCCTCGCATGTAATGTGACCACGTGATGAGACTGTGCGAATCTGATTGGTGAGAAAAATCCCTGCCTCTGATTGGTTACAGTCACTGGTTTTACAAAGAAATTTGCATACAGTACCTTGCAATATTTAATTTCCAAAATCCAAATCATGCATAATTCACGAATTATAAGAAACCTCCCACCTTACTTGACCTCTGTGGCTTGCAAAGACAAAATGAAACTTAGGAATTTTCTTTTGAAATTATTTTCGAACACTTCACTGCATCTCTTTGTTTTGTCAGTTTTAAAATGTTCTCTCACGATGTCCTACCCTGGTTGCCAGAGGTTCTTGTATTCCGCCCTATTATGCTCGCTCGTATTTTGTTTCACGCGGGGCGGAGCGAGCATAATAGGGCGGAATACAAGAACCTCTGCCAACCAGGGTAAAGATGTCCAGTATTGATGCAATGTTATTACAGGGGGAAACCTAAACTAAAGGCTCGTTCAAACGAAGCCAACATTGTTGGTCCAACATCATCCAACCTTGTTGAATGCAACATTGTTCGCCTCCTTTGAACACTATGTTGGGTAATGTTGGCTGATGTTGGATCAGGTTTAACTATTTAAAATTTTCATCCAACATCGTCCAGCATTGTTGGTCCAACAACATTGTTGGACGATGTGTTGGCATCGTTTGAACGGGCCTTTAACTAACTCTATTTATACTGTATAGCTCTGTCAGTTCTCAACTATTCTCCCTAGAGGTCCAGTAAGGATCATCTCTTATTGTTCCAGTGTTACTACAGGAGGAAACCTAAACTAAACTAACTTATTTATACTGGATAGCTCTGTCAGTTCTCAACTATTCTCCCTAGAGGTCCAGTAAGGATCATCTCTTATTGTTCCAGTGCTACTACAGGAGGAACCTAAACTAAACTAACTTATTTATACTGGATAGCTCTGTCAGTTCTCAACTATTCTCCCTAGAGGTCCAGTAAGGATCATCTCTTATTGTTCCAGTGCTACTACAGGAGGAAACCTGAGTACCCGGAGAAAACCTGCGATGTTTGGTAGAGTCAAACTAGAAGCACTCTTCTCACTTGTGACCGAGACAAAATTATAATCACCCAACTGCATATTGCCATATACACACAGACAACTGGGCAAGCCGGCAAGGCACATACCATTAAAAAATACAACAGCATACAACAATCTTTTAGTCGATTTTAATATCTTTCATGTATATTTTAAATAAGAACTAACGCAACTAAGTTGTATTATGTAAATATGCTAACCGAAATGACTAATGTGTAAAAAGTTAAAATTTCAGTGCAGAAGATAAAATTACTTACAGAGGTGTATTATATAATGTACAGTATATGTGTATTGAATGAATACAAACAGTTTTTTCTGTGCATCTCCACTAGTTGCTATAATTTTATACAGAGCGCGTTTTTTCTCTACTTTGTTCCTTCCTGAAAGAAAAACACGGAAAAATGAGAAGAATGCAAAGGGGAACCACAGAAAACCATAGCCTCTGTGGTCCCTCTTTTGGTTTTAGACTTATTTTTCAAAATTTTAAATTTTGCCCCCAAACCTTTGGTAACTGGTCAAAAACGTTTTCTTTCGTAAAAACAATGATTTTCAAGTTATATAAGCATGTTTTAAAAAAGTTGAAAATTTTGGTAAAATGCGAAGGGGGGACCACAGGCAACCATGGGTAGACTCTGTGGTCCCCCTATGGTTTTCGATTTTTCCCCAAAAGCCACAAGCTACTCCCAAACGTTTAAGAGATGGCCAAAACCTCTTTCTTTCATCAAAACAACGATTTTCAAGTTATATAAACATGTTAGGGGGACTGCAGGCAACCATAGCCCCTGTGGTTTTTGACTTATTTTTCTCCGCCAAACCTTTAGTAATTGACCAAAAACGCTTTGTTCCATCAAAACAATTATTTTGAACTACAAAAACACGTTTTGATAGATTTGAAAATTTTGCTCCATGCAAAGGAGGGGACCACAGGGGAAAAAATGGTTTACAACCCCCTTTCGTTCACAACTTATTTTTTCACCCACCTCCCAGCCTTCACTAGCTCCGGCCAGTTGATAATGTGTACGTCTTAAATCACCAAGTCTCTTCCTCTCTTTCTCAAGTTGACTCTCTAATTCCAACACTCGTACCTAAACAAAGTTAGAATTAGAAGTGTCAAAATTAGAAGAAAAAATCTTGTTATTTACTCTGTCATATGATTTCACTTGGCTAAATGAACGTCTCGAACCAGCAATTACCTGCGAATCCATTTCTAGTCTCTTGGCTTGAGTCAGTGAAAGTTTGGAATAATCAGGAACTGTTTCTGAAGAGAGACAGATGAAATATTTATTGGCGGTTTATATACATGCCTCAGTACTTTGTAGCAACAAAAAATGTCCATGAACGTTCTTAAGGTGGCTGTGTTGTACTTACTACTATCTTCAATCATTTCGGAGCCCGTCTTTGCTGACGCCACCACATTTCCTGTCGCCTCAGCAACTAGGGAAAAACAGGAATATATTATAATATTTATAGATAATTTATTAATTATAATCATGATAATGATTACAGTATTAACAACAACAGTTATAATAATTAATGTTGATACCCGACTTCGATGCCGTAGTAAGAGCAGATAATTTTGAACTTCTTGGTAAAGCTTTGACCCTTGATGCAGCCACCTTAAATCACAGTGAGTAATAGAGAGATTCAGATTTGACTGGGATTCAGATTAAACAAAGAAATATTCCTTGCCTATTGACTTACCAACTGTGCTGTACTTGCAGCAATTTCATTGGAAGCAACGACCAGTTCTTCAAATTTACCTCCTTCTTTTACAACCTTATCTGCAGCATCACTAAATAAAACACAAAGTTATTTCAATGTTTGATTTTGATATATTTGAGGAAAACTAACTTTATTTATACTGGATAACTCTATCAGTTCTAAACTGTTCCCTAGAGGTCCAGTAAGAGTCATCCCTTATTGGTCCACTGTTACTACAGGAGGAAACCTAAACTAAACTAACTCTATTTATACTGGATAGCTCTATAAGTTCTAAACTGTTCTCCCTAGAGGTGCAGTAAGGGTCATCTCTTATTGGTCCACTGTTACTACAGGAGGAAACCTAAACTAAACTAACTTTATTTATACTGGATAGCTCTATCAGTTCTAAACTGTTCTCCCTAGAGATCTAGTATAACTAATGGTTACCCCTGGCCTTATTAGACCAGGGTTATTACAAGAGAAGAAACCCTATGGTATTTTGTACAGCACATTACTTACACAAGTACTTTTGCTCCCCACCCAACAGCTTTAGCTGCAGATATCAGGCCTTCTGTCCATCTGTGATGTCGCTTGTAAAATTCTTTAGCTGAAGCCGAGCCCTAAAAATATATACACTCAGTAATAGGTATATTTAAAGAGTTATGTATGTAAACTAAAGGCCAAGGAAACGTGGCTAAAACATTGAAATCATTACCATTCCTTCTTCGACGATCTCGCCTTGCAAATCTTTAGACTTTAAGATGAGAACACGAATGGCCTTAAAGAATAAATGAGATCAAACATATATAATAAACTGTATGACAAAAGATTTATAGTTTGTAATTATTAACAGAAATAAAAACTTTACCTTCATCAGCGCATTACACGAATCTAAAATCCTAAAGTATATTTAAAAAATAATTACTGGTGGATACTGGATCATCAGGTAGAGAGGGTGCTGATTTTTCAGGAAAGGGACACCCCTTCACCACCACCTTACATTACGTTAAAATGCCAAAAACCATGAAGATTTCATATTTAAGTCCACCCACCTTTCATTGACTTCTAATTTTACACCAGTGTCAGCTTGTCGTGCGTTTTTCAACATTTCCTAAAGAACGGAGAGGACAAATACAGTGATATACAATAGGCCAGAATTGTCCAGTTTTTTAAAAATATATATCTACCAACCTCAATTCTAGTTACAGCTTCTGCGACAAGCTAAAAGAAGAAAGAAAACTCGTCAGAAATTGCTGCATTAAACACAAAGCAATTATATATAGAGAGAGAATAATACATGGGTGCGCGGAAATACCAGATTTATTTCGAGTGTTGAAAATGATATCTCACGAGCGAGCGCAGCGAACGAGTGATATCATGTTCAACACGAGAAATAAATCTGGTATTTCCAAGCATCCATGTAATTTTCTGTTTATTATATAAAGGACAGTTTTTTCAAACAAAACAAAATAAAATAAAATATCCATTTTCATAAACTTCAAAAGCGATAACTTTCACATGTGAGATTATCATAAATAATCTCACATGTGAGATTATCAGTTTTATCAGTGCTCGAAATCTCTATAAAGCACAATACTTTATATAATAAGTGTTGTTAATTATAGATTTATAATAAAGGAGTCCTGTTATATGATAATTTTCCAACATAAATTTCTCTTGAAAATGATTCTGCTTCGAAATCAATGTTAAGTAGATGTGAACGCGTAATTTATACTGTATAAACTCATTTCTGTTGCAGATGACTGTTAATATACAGTCTAAACCTACCTCGGCTGTTGAACTGATTTCATCTTCCACAGCATTATCAATACTGTCCAAACTTTCGTCTTCTTTTGGTATGAGACCCTGAAACAACACAAAACAAATAACGAGGCATTGTATAATATAGTTCGAAATTGAATAACCTGAAGGTGTTATTTATTTACACGCTTCGGTAGTTTTGCAATACCTTATTATCAAACTTACATTGCCAATGTCTAAAATATTCTGAATCGATTTCTTCACTGCTTCAACTTGACTCTGCAGTTTACCTGAATCTAACACAAACACACAATAAATATTAAATACACTGTACAGACGAGTTTTATTAAGTGGGACAATGTGACACATGGTCGTAAACTCTAAAAGGAAGACAGTTATCAGAGTGACTAAATTTCAAGATTTTGCTCGGCATTTCGTTCGATAGGATTAATAGTAGAAGGTGTTAGTAGATGGAATACTCGAAAGGAAATTTTTATACATTTTTTAGACCTAGCCAGGAGCAGTTGCGAAAAATGCAACTTAGGCGGCCCTCTGGCAGGAATTGAACTTGCGGCCCTGCGATTCCGGTGCAGCGCTCTAACCAACTGAGCTACAGAGTCCAGTTGCTGAGCATTAACAGCAAGTTCGGTATATATGATGGGAGTGATGCCAGTATATGGTGTATGGGTAAATATCAAGATTTTTCTCGGCATCTCGTTCGATCGGATTAATAGCAGAAGGTGTTAGTGGATGGAATACTCGAACGGAAAGTTATATACATTTTTTAGACCTAGCCAGGACCAGAGTGACTAA
The DNA here is from genome assembly GCA_016169945.1 of Trachythela sp. YZ-2020. Classification (NCBI taxonomy): domain Eukaryota; kingdom Metazoa; phylum Cnidaria; class Anthozoa; order Malacalcyonacea; family Clavulariidae; genus Trachythela; species Trachythela sp. YZ-2020. The sequence continues at coordinate 29,772 of JADLSH010000353.1, forward strand.
ATTGTTCACTATATGAATGACCTGGTGGCAAATACATGAAATGGAAACATTTAGCATCATTTGCTTGGTACCATAAGTGTCAATACATTTGTAGTTGACCACCATGTGTAGCACCATGTAACACTTCTAAATGCAATACTAAAAATAGGAAACAAAATTAATGTATAACCTGTGTCAGTGTCTTTCATAGTTTGCAATAATTCTAACGTTGTTTTTCCTCCGTTCTGACAATGTTCCACCAAAGCTAGATGAAAATCGTAATTATATTTAAGTAAGTTTAAACCATTTTCTACCATCATCATAATCACCATCATCATAATCACCATCATAACCACCACCATCATTCACAATTGTCATCACCATCATTATTGATCACTATTACCATCACCAGATTGCCATCATCAACATCGTCATGATCATCACCATCATCATCACCACCATCAGTTATCACCATCGCCACCAACATTATCACCATCATCATCACCAACACCATCATCATAATCAACATCATCAGTTATAACCAATATTATCACCGCCACCACCGCTATAATGACCATCCACCCTACCTTCAGCGTCCTCTCGAGGGGCCATATGTGACGTTGCCTTCCCTAACAGAATGCACTCGCTAAGAAGATGAGCATATGGACTGACGGAAGAAATGAAACCACTAACATCTAAAAAGACAACAAAACATGCCTAGTTACCATTGTTCTGATAATGTAAGCATAGAATGAAACAAAGGTAACCAATTCACATTTTCAGATAACTCACATGCCTAATTACCATTGTTCTGATAATGTAAGCATAGAATGAAACAAAGGTAACCAATTCACATTTTCAGATAACTCACATGCCTAGTTACCATTGTTCTGATAATGTAAGCATAGAATGAAACAAAGGTAATCAATTCACATTTTCAGATAACTCACATGCCTAGTTACCACTGTTCTGATAATGTAAGCCGCATAGAATGAAACAAAGGTAACCAATTCACATTTTCAGATAACTCACATGCCTAGTTACCACTGTTCTGATAATGTATGCATAGAATGAAACAAAGGTAACCAATTCACATTTTCAGATAACTCACATGCCTAGTTACCACTGTTCTGATAATGTACGCATAGAATGAAACAAAAGTAACCAAACATTTAAACTTAAACTCAACACAAATTTACCTTTTTTGTCTTTTAGATAGGAATTATATCCTTGGACAGTTCTATCAAGTGATGGCAATATATCTGACATACGTTCAATCAAATATTCTACATTAAAAAATAAGAGACAAAGATAATTTTTGTAACGTATAAGTATTAAAGATTGGAATAGAATTTAAAATTAATTAATTACTCATAATTATTCACAATTAATTCATTCATTCATTGACTAACGAATTTTTCGTAATTAATTGTAATTAATTATCCATAGTTATTTATTCATCATTATTTAATTAATTAATTAAGGAATATACCAGCGGTACATGTCGTGCCACAATTCTTGGGATTTTCGAACTCATTCAAAGTATTTTGAACAATCTTTTCTGATTCTTCAACAGCCATTACTAAAAGATATATACTCAGCAGTTAGTATTTATTCGACTCAAGTCTGCCTTAGCATAGCCAAATGACAAGGAGAAATATTTCAAGTTTCCTTTCTCAAGTTTCTTGTATTTTTTAACTCACCCAGTAAACGCTGTCTGTTTAGTAGTTCGTCATTCTCTCTTTGATTCTTCTCATTTTCGAGCTGGAAAAAAAACACAAGTAAGCTTAACCATTTCAAGAGTTTATAAGATAGTCAGACCAGTACATACGGTTAGTTGCAGATAAAAGCATTGTCTATCAGAGTTCAATATAACGGTGGGCCACCGGCCATTTTCCGAGCGGTTCTCTCTTGAGGTCCAGTAAGGGTCATCTCTTATTGATCCAGTGCATGTTACTACAGGAGGAAACCTAAACTAAACTAACTTTATTCACATTGGATAGCTCTATCAGTTCTAAATTATTGCTGAGATGGCCGACCAATTGTTGTCTTGCTCGGACATTATGGCCGACAGTTTTTGACTTATTAATTTCAATAATTTCTATCTTGAGGTCTGTAAATAATTATAGGCCGATCAAAAGATCATGGCCGACCAAAACGTGGGTTGGTCGGACATAATGTCCGACCAAGTTTTCAGAATTATATTGAACTCTGTTGTCTATTGTCATGTGAAACGTTCAATCTAAGTTTCATGTTATGACAATGTTTTGACCTCTAACTGTTCATCTTTAGATGCAAACAATGGTATCTGTAATTTAAACTGAGTTTATAGCAGAAACAGCTTCCACTTCAACTTTACATCTTTACCTTTTCATTCGATTTCATTGTCAAATTTTCCATTCTATCTTCAGCCTCCCTTCGCGATTTCTCCGCTTCCACTTTTATTCTTGCAATTTCATTCACTGTGCTTTCTAAGTCAGCAACCTATAATTTAAGAATACATAGGAAAATAACTTGAAATCACTGAGACGCAGCAAGTCTAAAGGACTGCAGTCGAAATCTATTGAACATACTTTTTGGTTTAACGTTCCCTCCAGTTCAGCGCATCTCTGTTCTGCCGTCTGAAATAAAGCAAAAGAGGTGCATTTTTAAGCAGTGCCCGCCTGTCCGCACTTTCGCCTTTTATTACTCCTTGACAGGACCAACATTACTTCTGAACAAAAATCTGTTTTTTGAAATATTCGAAAGGAAGGCTTGGAACAAGTCTATGGCTTACATCGCTAGATAATATGTCAATAATACAGTATACAGTAAGGTACCTTGAGTTTCTTATCCGTGTCATCGTATGCTTGAGTTTTACCAACCAACAATCCATTTAGTTCACTTTGCTAATAATACAGTATATACTAATTATCTGATTTGCATACGCTAGCTATGATAAAATCTGTTTTATTTTTGTGAAGCACCTCATGCTAAACAGTGCAAACTATTGTGTTGCATCGTATTAGAGAGTGCAGCTTCGCAGTGTTGGAAAGGAAGAAATTACCTACCGTATCTTGTGATTCCTGTTTTAATTTTTCAATCATTTCCTCGGCATTTTTTCTTGAGCTTTCTTCTTCGTCTTTCATCTTGTTCATCTCTGATAGTTTTGTTTCCAACTCACAAACCTGGGTTGACAAGAAATAACATTCTCACAATTCATTCGCAGGGCCGCCGAAAGATTTCCCGGGACCTAGGGCAACATTTTCACAGAGGGCCCCTATATGACGTTATAATTTTGAAACAACAGGAACAATGCTATATTTTCTCTTTACAGGTTCCAAACTCAAAAACGGGCGTAAAACAAACGCCAAAACTGAGAGATGGGCTGAACTTGTGGAGGCCCCCTTTCAAGTTGGCAGCCCTGACAATTCGTATAATCAGGTTCACAGGCCCATAATATGTTTATAATCTTGATTTTATTATTACATATTAGTATCATCTACGAGTCGGATATCACACCTTATCGTTTAACGTCTTTTCAACTCCAGAACACTTCTCTTCAGCAAACTACATTAAAATTGCGATATAACAAAAGAATTATAGTACAATGTAATGTGTGGGGTCGACTAACAAGAGGCCACAATTTGTTCTCCCCCAGCCTAACCCTAGGGCAAGCTCACCGCACATGTAAAGGCCTCTGTCATGGCTTAACCCACGCCTCGCAGTCTTCCCTCTACCCACCTTTCTCTTCTCTTCTGTTTCTTGATGAACTTTGGTAGCCTCCGTGAGTAACCCGTCCATCTCTTCTTGCTGAGAGAAAAATAAGATTGCCACAGAGGTTAGTGCATGTGTCTTTCATCTCTGTGGCCGGGGTTCGATTCCTCTGCAATATGCAGTTGTCTGACCATCATTTCACCTCAGTCACATGTGAGGAGAGTGCTTCCAGTTTGAATCTACATCATAGGTTTTCTCATGGTATTCAAAGATTACCCATGGTTAAGCTATTCAAAGGTAGTACAGAATATATGTATGTTCTAATGTTCCTGAATGTGAGCTATCCTAAAGTGATCTGATGTTGTACCTTTTCATCCGATTCCCTCTTTAGCTCAGCTATGGTTTCCTCAGCCGCCTGTCACAATAAAGAAAAAAACTTGTTGCATAAAGTAATTCACTATAAACAGAGACATGGATATTGTGACAAACAGCACAGCACAGCACAGCACCGCACAGCACAGCACAGCACAGCACAGCACAGCACAGCACAGCACAGCACAGCACAGCACAGCACAGCACAGCACAGTACAGTACAGTACAGTACAGTACAGTACAGTACAGTACAGTACAGAAATGCAAATTTCAGCACTTCACCTTTAAAGCTTCTTTCGTCGCTTCAGCAGTTTGGTAGGCCTCAATAAGCTTCTCTGACTAAAAGGATATAAACATAAACACCATACTTATTTACAAATACTGTAAGTACTGGCGCCTGAATTGAATGCAAAATTTTAGATGAAAATTAAGGAAAAACTAATCATCTCACTGTGTCATCAACTTCATCCTGGACTTTCACCATTGTTTCTTCCACTTCCTAGAAAATCAATTTCTTGCTTAACAATATGCTTAATGTTTGGTTAATTTACAATAATGGATAATACATAACAAGTTCTTAGGAGTTTAACGCCCTGTTCAAACGAGGATGAAAGTTGATGAGAGTTGGCAAGCGAGAGTTTGAATGAGAGTTGCGTCAACTCTCATGGACCGGTCAAACGAGAACAAGAGTTCCATGAGAGTTGGCTGGATATTACCATGCGTAATTGCGTACCTGTCAAACGAGCAAAAACTCTCATGTGTGTTGAGGAGTTGATGAGAGTTGGCGGTCAAACGCGAGCGAGAGTTGCAACTCTCATTCTCATTTGACCAGGGTTTAAAGACCAACCTTTTTCTCTTTCTCAACAGTTGTCAATGCTTTCTTCACGTCACCATTCTAAATATTATACAAGAGTTCGTTTCATGTCTGTAGAAAAGCCTCATGAGTTGGGCTAAGACGAAGTTGTTGATTATTGACTTACCGTTCTTAAGAGTTGAACATGTTCTGTTCGTAGTTTGCTGTACATCTGTTTTAGTTTATTCAATTTCTCTTCGGCCGGCTTGCCTTGCTCTGCCACTACATGAATACAAATGTAAAACTAGTTTTATAAACTTTTTATGTAAAGGCTGTCGGTGGCGCACTGGTTAGTGCATGGGCCGGTACTCCGAAACTGATAGGGCTATCTAGTATAAACAAAGTCTCGAACGTGCGGTGCCAGTGTGGGTAGAGCATAACAAAGATTCGGCGGTTGACTGTTGTGTAAAACTACCTAAAAAATACAATAAGACTTCGACGTTTCGAGCGAAGGCCCTTCGTCAGGAAGTTACTAACTTCCAGACGAAGGGCCTTCGCTCAAAACGTCGAAATCTTATTGTATTTTTCAGGTAGTTTTACACAACAGTCAACCGCCGAATCTTATAAACAAAGTCATTTTGGTATAGATTCACAGTTGGTTAGGTTTAAGAACAGTACGAGTCAAACTACTGTATATGATGTAATACATACGCTTCATTTCTTCTTGAAGTCTTGAATGCAAGTCATTGTTTTCCTTGGCAATTTGATCTGCAGTTTCACGTAACTCAAGAAGTTCGGCACCAAGCTATGGTAGAAGTAGTGAAGTTATATATTAAATCATATTAAAGGGAGGGAGCAGAGCGTCCGTATTAGCGAAGTGTCTGTATTAGAGAGGTGTCTGTATTGGAGAGGTGTCTGTATTAGAGAGGTGTCCGTATTAGAGAGGTGTCCGTATTAGAGAGGTGTCCGTATTAGAGAGGTGTCCGTATTAGCGAAGTGTCTGTATTAGAGAGGTGTCTGTATTAGAGAGGTGTCCGTATTAGAGTGGTGTCCGTATTAGAGAGGTGTCAGTATTGGAGAGGTGTCTGTATTAGAGAGGTGTCCGTATTAGAGAGGTGTGTGTATTAGAGAGGTGTCCGTATTAGAAAGGTACCCGTATTAGAGAAGTGTCTGTGTTGGAGAGGTGTCTGTATTAGAGAGGTGTCTGTATTAGAGAGGTGTCTGTATTAGAGAGATGTCCGTATTAGAGCGGTGTCCACATTAGAGAGGTGTGCCTATTAGAAAGGTGTGCGTATTGGAGAAGGTGCCCGTATTAGAGAGATGTCCATATTAGAGAGGTGTCTGGAGAGAAGTCCGAGGTTTGGGTATAACTGTACTTTTCACTTGATTAAATATAATCTTAGCAACCACCATACCTCTGATATTCTTAAGCGTAAAGCATCTTCCATTTCCTTTGACTATAAATAAAAACAGAAGACTTTTTAATCCTCGCTCATTTCTTAAGTCATCATGGTTGAAAGAAGAATGTAACCTTTCGTTTTTCGTAAAAGAGCATTTCCTCCAGATGTTTAATTTGCGCTGTTAATTGTTCAATCAACTTATCCCTACAAAAACAAGGCCATAAAACCATGTCACACTTACACTACCACACTGAAAATGTTCTCAAAATCTTTACTATAGAAATAGTATGAATCCTAGTTGGAAATAGTATGAAACCCATCTTACATACTACAGTAATTGACATTTCCATAGATATAGTATGAAAATAGTGTGGATATATTATGGATTTAGTGATGCAAATATTATTTCCAGCAGCTAACCTTTCATCTTCGTGTGGTGCACTGTTCATTCCAAGCAGATTAGTTTGTTTTACCTCAAGTAAAATGAAAAATAATTTTGAGATCATATTGTGAGCTTTATCACTTGCAAGTCAAATTGATTATCTTTTCTGCTTTCTGCTAGTTGACTAAGCAAATATGGAATGCCAGATTCCGTTAAAAATGTCCAGGAATAGGAGTGACTGGTTGCTTCCAACTACAGCAGAGCAACTAGATGACTTTGAGAGCGAAGTTTAGGCCTATCTGGAATGATGTCATAATGTACTTACTGGTCGTGGTGGAGGCATCTCCTCTTCAACCTGTTTAACTGGTTTTGGGGCTTCAACAGGTTTTGGTTCCGCGCCAACAAACGTCGGAGGTTCCTGTGAAGAAACGAGATTTCTCATGCATCGTTTAACTTTCATCAAAGTAAACTAAACTAACTTTATTTATACTGGATAGCTTTATTCGTTCTCAACTGTTCTCCCTAGAGATCCAGTAAGGATCGTCTCTTATTGATCCAGTGTTACTACAGGAGGAAACCTAAACTAAACTAACTTTATTTATACTGGATAGATTTATCAGTTCTAAACTGTTCTCCCTAGAGGTCCAGCAAGAGTCATCCCTTATTGATCCAGTGTTACTACAGGAGGAAACTTAAACTAAACTAACTTTATTTATACTGGACAGTTCTATCAGTTCTAAACTATTCTCCCTAGATCGAGATCCAGTAAGGATAATCTCTTATTGATCCAGTGTTACTACAGGAGGAAACCTAAACTAAACTAACTCTATTTATACTGGATAGCTCTATCAGTTCTCAACTGTTCTCCCTAGAGGTCCAGTAAGGATCATACATACGTTAGGTAATTTAGGCACACTAATCAACGCCATCACATAACTCAAAGTTCCTGCATCAAAAAAGAACTTCTGTAGTCTTCGGAACATTGGATAAAATCTATTACGATGGCCACTTAACATATCGTGTGTCAGTTCTAGAAAATGAATTTAGCCAATAAGTAACTACAGGAAATGAATGAATTTAGAGGAGAATGAAAAATATAGGATTGTTATTCAATTAATATAACATGTCCTGAGTCTTTGATGAATCTTTTAAATGGAGCATAAATATGTGTAAATGGCACTACCATCCGCACTGTTTGTTTTACTGTAGTTCTTGTTTAAGTATCTTTTTATATAAGTTGTTTGATAAAGCAACTGTGCTATTATCTATAAACGTTTTTCAAAGGTTTGTATATATGTCTTAATTCAATTTGCGTTTTATGTTTTGAACATTTCACTGAGACTTTGAGGAAGTGCACTTACTTCTGTGTAGTTTGTACATTATTTCAACAGATAAATTATAAAAAGCACTGCATTCCTAAAAAATACAGGAAATAGTAGTAAAGCTTACACTTATCTAACAGTTTATAGGGATGAGCCAATAACGAAAATTGCCGATTACTGAGGCCGATTATTTGAAGGCCAATTACTGCAGGGTTTTCAATAAAAGGCGGTTACCGGCGGTTTACCGCCGCCTATTAGGCCTTTCACAGCCGCCTATTTATTTGTTTATTTGCAAAATCTATATATTTGTCTTTCATCTGGATACTTTGAGCACAGCCGCCTATTTTTGAAATTCAGCCTGCTATTACAAAAATTATTGAAAACACTGTACTGTATCTCAACTTATTGGCCGATTAATCGGTATCTGCCGATTATTGTATGTAGCAAGACGGCGGTGTAAAAACCTTTCAAAGACGTCGATTGCTTTGAAGTTCTTTGACCAAAGACTTTGATCACAGAAACTTTGATGGACATAGGCATGGCAGAAACGCATTGTATGGAAGCTTTTTAATTTTGTGAGTTCTTTTGCAACCCTGTGAAAAACAACCTATCTATTCGCTTGTATTTAGTATTTTAGCATGTGCTTGGCAACTGTGCAAAAAAGTCTTATGGCTGATTATTTTGCTGATTATCAAACAATAATCGGTCGATTACCGATTATTTTCCGATTAATCAGCTCATCCCAAACAGTTTATACTATCTTATTATAATAATATAGTTATATCTAACATGAATATAGCTGTTGTACCTGTATCAACATAGGAAAGGGACATATTCTACACTGAACAGCTTGAATCTGGGAATTTGACTTATAAGGATTAAGACTTTTGGACACTAAAATAAATTAAATAGAATTGTACATTGAATTCAGTTTATCCACCAAAAAATGCTATGATCAATACGATGAAAGGAGATAATGAACAAAAGTTTAAATTGAAAATCATGTCGCAACTCGAAAATATTTCAAACCTGAATCGAATAAATCTAAACAACTGTCCAATTGATCAAATATATCTATTGCTAATTCAAAACTAAAACAAAATGAAAAAGATTAGCATGTCACATACAGTGCTCAAGGCATCTCTACAGTACCTTGCAGAATGGGTTAACCCATTAACTCACAGTACCCTACCACTGACGAGTAAAATCGTCTGGCATTAGACAGAGTAAAATACTAAAGTAGGGAGAATCTGGGCACATCTGCACGCATTGCAAGCGAAAGGGTTAATTTGTATCAATCTTTGAATGTTCAATAACGTCTGTTTGTACTCGGATATAAAAAAAGATTTTTCAGAGAGAAACGATTTATACTTACAAATAATTACGATCCCTAGTTGGATATTTTATAGCGTCTGCATTATTTGGCTGGATATTTCCAGGAATATATTCATACTAAATATAATGACATTCACAATAAATTATTCTAGATATACAAATTTTCAATATTTATTATAATTGTAACTTTCACGCCTATAGCTTAAGTGATTTTTGAATCAAGTTAATATATATTTACCTTAGCATGAAAATCTAATTTCTTCACAATTACTACTATATACAAGTAAGAAAGTTTGCCATAACTGCCGTCTGGTGAATGTTTCTAAAATGAAATTGCCCAAATGTTTATTGTGTTTGTTTTACCCATTAATACCCAACACTTCCTTTTGATGCAGGATTTTAGCCAGAATCCTGAAAGAGGACGTACAATTTCGGGAAAAGTGATGACACACACATTTGAAATTTTTTTAGTTTTGATTCCCTAATACTGTATTATCAAACTTTTTAATTTTCCTCCGAATTTTGGGCATCCATTTTACATTTTAGGGCATCGCAGGTTGCAAAATGAAACAACAAAGTGGGGTACAATTTGCAGCTTAATATAGCCAGTTGCAAGTTGCAGCTTAAATATGGCCAGTTACTTCTAAAATATATGTATGACGTACTTACCCAATAATTGTTTAAATCTGCAAATGTCACCTTGTGAGATGCAGACTCTTTTAAAACCTAAACAATTACAAAATGTTTTCACCCAACTTTAACACTTTGACCAACTGATATGCAGTGTTACTACAGGAGGAAACCAAACTAAACTAACTTTATATATACTGGATAGCTTTATCAGTTCTAAACTCAGTTCTCCCTAGAGATCCAGTAAGAGTCATCCCTTATCGATCCAGTGTTATTACAGGAGGAAACCTAAACTAAACTAACTTTATTTATACTTGATAGCTCTATCAGTTCTAAACTGTTCTTCCTAGAGGTCCAGTAAGAGTCATCTCTTATTGATCCAGTGATACTACAGGAGGGAACCTAAACTAAACTAACTTTACTTATACTGGATAGCTCTATCAGTTCTAAACTCAGTTCTCCCTAGAGATTCAGTAAGGGTCATCTCTTATTGGTACAGTGATACTACAGGAGGAACTAGAGTTCCTGCAAGAAACATGTAGTGTTTGGCACAGTCAAAATGGAAGCACTTTTCTCTAATGCGAGTGACGTGAAATTATAATCTGACAATAGCATATTGCAGGAAAAGAATCCCTGAGTCACTGTTGAGAGGTACCTGTGCATAATATAACCTACCTTGGGATGTCCCTCCCGTAGCAGTTTATATATAACTGTCATGGCTTTCCATGACATGATGGCATTGGCCGAGATTTGCATCTTACGAAGACATGTCCAAAATGCACTTGAGCCATTTTCTTGCCATGTGCCTATTATAGTACTTGGGTAATGTTAAGGATCATGAAGAAATACATGTTTTTTTATGGTGTGGTATCATAATGGTGTGGTATGGTGTACTTTGGTATGTGGCATGGCATGGTATGTTATGGTATGGAATGCTATGGCATATGGCATGGTATGGTAGTGTAGTATGGTATGCTATGCTATGCAATGGAGTGGTATGGTATAGTATGGTATGGTTTGGTATGGTATGGTATGGTATGGTATGGTATGGTATGGTATGCTATGCAATGGAGTGGTATGGTATGGTATGGTTTGGTATGGTATGGTATGGTATGGTGTGGTATGGTATGCTATGCTATGCAATGGAGTGGTATGGTATAGTATGGTATGGTTTGGTATGGTATGGTATGGTATGGTATGGTGCGGTGTGGTGTGGTATGGTATGGTACATTGTATGGTACATGGTATGGTTTGGTACGGTACGGTATGGTATGCTATGGTGTAGTATGGTTTGGTATGGTATGGTATGGTACATGGTATGGTACATGGTATGGTTTGGTACGGTACGGTATGGTATGCTATGGTGTAGTATGGTTTGGTATGGTATGGTACATGGTACATGGTATGGTTTGGTACGGTACGGTATGCTATGGTGTAGTATGGTTTGGTATTGTATGGTATGGTATGGTATGCAATGGTGTGGTATGGTGTAGTATGGTTTGGCATGGCATGGTATAGAAATTGTTGAAAATTATGGTATAGAAAATGTATCACAGGATATTTCTCATATGTTTTTCTTTGACAGCATTTTCAGTCGTATTTATAGCCTTAGCAAGACATTCAGCCTGTTAAGAATAACATTAGATAACATTTGCCTGATCCTCTCTGTGATCTATGTCACACATCATCCATCTTGGTGTAAACACAAGACAAACAATTCTACCAAACTAGCCAGAATAGTACAATCTATACTTGCAATGGTACTTTCAAAGGTTCATTTAAAGACTAATATAATATTCATACACATAGATAGACCAGACTGCAGAGTTGGGCAGTTTTCGATGAGATCTCGGGTGCGGAAAAGCTAAAATTTTGCTCAAAATCTAGGTGCGGGTTCGCAAAATTGTCTTCAGGTGCGCTTTAAGTGGCAGTCAAAGGAACAAAAGTGAGAAAAATACAATGGAAATAAAGTGTGAAAATTGCTATCAAGCACATCCTAGGTGCGCTAAAATTTTCTAAGTCAAAAATCTCGGGTGCGGCGTTGACCAACTCTGCAGTCCGGTAGACAGACCGTCCATCAAGACAAACTACACTCACAAGTTTGTCTGTGCAGACAAACTATGCAGATTGTTCATCTTGACAGATGATATGTCCGCTTGCTGTGTTTATACACAGCTGAATTATCTCATGTTTTGGGTCTTTAGGATCAAACTACCTGAAAATTCAACAAGAACTTTGACGTTTCGAGGGAAGGCCCATCGTCTGGCAGTTAGGCACCACACGTTCAAGAATTATCAGATGAACTTATCTTTTCTTTGCCCAAATTTGTCCAGAAGGATTTAAGCAAATCTTTAAAGGCAGTCAATAATTTAAGCAAATCTTTAGTAAAGGCTTCAATAATGATAGTCAGCACTTTGTGTAAATAATTAAACAGTTTCTACTGAGGCAAAATTTTGAAATACAATCAACCTAATTCAGCCCTGAATGTGTCCTTAATAACTATTCTATTTATGCATATCAACATTGAATGCACAATATATATAATTGATAAGTACTATAGTATTTATTTATATTCGATTATAAATTGAATTTTGGCTTTATAATATATTATTAAGGCCTTTGTGGTTTATGTTTTTGCTAAACTCCATAGGAATAGAAGACGAAATAACAGCAAAAATATAACTTTTTGTATGAAACATACAAGTTCTAAACATGTTTTAAACATATGCTCACTATAAAATATATAATAATTGTATATTAAAATCAGCTATATAAATATTAATATATAATACTTGTACATATACATAAATTTCCTCACAAATTATACCCTTTTTATTAGTTAAATATTGGAGGCACATAAAAATGTATAAAACGCCAATATAATATGCTCTGAACTATCCAATTTAAAGATTTGTAACTATCTGATTTTCTACTTAAAAACCAATTAGCCAAAATCAGTGCTTTTAAAAACAAGTAACACAACCAAAATATACGATTTCAAACTCTTATATTTAGCGCCTTACCAAGTCTTTTTCGAATTTCTGCGTCTCGTGCACCGAGGCAGGCCTTCCTGATAAAAATTTACTCATATTTAGCCATAAATGTGTTCAAAATACTCGCTAAAACACCCCCAAAACAATATTATACATCAAGTGTGCATTGGCATTAACTTCGAACTTTTCTACTTAGAATTTTTGACCAAATACAAAATTCTCCTATACATTGACACCGGAAGTCGCTTTGTTTTGCTAGTTCCCCCCTGCCCTCTTTCCCCCGCCTACTTTATAAAAGACAAAGACGCAAGAATTTGGTCAAATTTTAGTAAAATTGTCTAATTTTAAGTGTAAAGGATATATTCAGGTGTAGGAAATATAAGTACGGAAAAAATCAATATTGTACGTGGAGCTCCATGCAGTTTTATATACAGCTCACATAATAAATATTTACACCTCAAATGCGCACCCCCCCCTGTTAGAATAACATTTTCAACACATGTCAGGAGGGGGAATTCGCTCTTTATTGGTTAATGCTCACAGCTCGTATATAACGGACAAGAATTATTATGAAAACTAACCAAACAAAAACAACCACAGACTCTTTTGGGAGACAAGTCAATGTGAAATATGTATATCTAGGCGCAGTATTTCGACAATTCGTGCTTTCTCGCGCAAATGTGAACTATTTTCATTACTTGTGGCCAATGTTCGGCGTCTTGACTTCTCTTGCTTTTGTTGTGCTATTGTTACAGGTCTGTGTTATTACGTATTAATATTTTGTCTGTGGAAAGGGGTGATCAACCGGTAGTATTCAGAGTGAGAAAATAATGTTAGTTCTTTTCATTCTATGTAGTAGTTTTGTATTTGGAAGCAAATGAATATAGTTAAGGGATTTAATCAAAGTTTGCTTGCTCTTTTATATAGCAAAAGCCATACATGTTTATATATTGCATTAAAAATAGACCACTTGCCTTGTTGACCCTTTTTCTGGCAGGCAAAAGTCTTTTATAGCTCCCACGAGAATATTTCGTTATTGTCATGCATTGTTGAATCACAATGGCGAACATATAAATCTTTTGTATAATCGGAATTTGTCTGCAAGCGAAAGGTAAACAAAGCGAGTGGTCTATTGATCGATTAAGCATTCCTAATTAGAAATTGAGGGTGTGCACTGGACCTGATTAGTGGGGTGATGAGTGGCACTTTGACTTGTGCAGTATGCAGATGTCTGATTATAATTTCGATGCAGTCACATAATATTCTTCCTATTACCTACTGGCATTAATACCTGGATCTTGTTTATATATTCAAACAAATTTATGATCATTCAGACAAAAATGTAGAAATAGATGTGCCAACTCATGTAACCAGACACTCTAGTTCTACGGCAGGGATTCTCCTTCAAATTTCTAAAACAAAAACAATAACCTTTCAAAACAGTTTTTATCTACATCTATAAGGAAATTAACTTTGTTGTCTTCTTTCAAACGGTGCCTATTTAACTACTGCACAAGATTAACTTCAAATGTAATAAATAAATGCAAGAAGAGTACTTACTCTATCAAACACGGCAGGTTTTCGTCAGGTGCTCCAGTTTCCACAAGTAGTAACAATGCACCAATAAGAGAACGTCCTTTACTGGACCTCTAGGGAGAACAGTTTAGAACTGATAGGGTTATCCAGTATCAATACAGTTATCCTAAGTATGTTAGACAATTCTTTTACAAAATTATAGAAGTATTTTGAAGATATTCCAAGAGTTGGAGTTGCAATTATTGTTGTATCCTGCATAGTGGCTTCTGTTGTGGTCTGTGTGATGACTGAGATCGTTGAAGGTGAGTTGAAGATGAAGGAACAGTTTTAAACTGTTCTTCCTAGATGTCCAGTGGGGTTCATAGGCTAACAAGTGACTCATTAACAGGCTAACGAGTTATTCATTAATAGGCTATGGTACAGCTAATAATAATCATGGCATTTTTCTTCAAATATTTAGAATCAATCCTTTTTCTAAAACTCTCACCTTTGTTCATAATAGTTTTTTATTAATCAAAATTGCTTATTCAAGGATTGTTCAAAGGTATAAATTATTTTACTTATTTAGAATCAGTTGAAGTCATCGAGGGATTTGGAATCCAACTTAGCTCAAGAGGTCATTTTGGAAAAGAAAACAAAACATTCTTTGATTTTAATGCAATTAAGGACATTATTATAAATGAAGCAGTAACGATGGTACGTTATATCATGATGTGAATACTATGCCCAAATATGATAAATACTATGATGTGAATAAATATATGCAATCATGTCACCTCACAATATTCCATTTTCAATGTTAATATTTATCATTTGGTTGCTAAATGCTCATGCAGACTTTTTGTTCTTAAATCTTCACTTTAGCAAAGAGTTATTTTTTACCTGGCACTTACTGTGAACACTGACTGTAAGGAAAATCACAACACAAAAGAAAATCAAACAAGAATCGTAGCATTATTTAAAGTAAGGTTTTTACACAAGTTGCACGTTATAATGATGCCTGATGATGCTTACTGTAGCATAACAATAGCCACCCAGTCACAATGAAAACCATTGTCTTTTCATTGGTTTGGAGACCCAACTGTTCTCCATGTCGTCCAGTCACTCATTGTTCTGAATTAAGATATTCAGCAGTTGACTGTTGTGTAAAACAACTGAAAAATACAATAAGAACTTCAACGTTTCGAGCGAAGGCCCTTCGTCTGAAAGTTAATAGAAATTAAGATACTAGCATTTGTGCAAAGCACTTGTTACATTACGAGAAATTAATATATTTCAATTTGTTTTCTAGAACATAATGCCAAGGTTGGAAGAACTCCAGAACATTTATAAGAAAATGCAACCATTTTTAAATAACCATAATAAAAAAGAATAGTTTTAATTGGAACATATAAATATACTGTAGATTGATATTATCAATAAAAATAGTTTTATAAAAAACTTCCTATTACAGCATACAGTCATTGCTCTGATTGTAACATTGATAAATGCATTGTCTATTTCAGGGTTCGAATTAAATATTTAAAAGTGAATAGCGAATTGGTACCTAGCGATCCTTGTAATATAAAGTGATAGCGATTTTTTTACGTACTGATTAAAGGCCAGGCCATTTTATGGCCGTTCTGGAAAAAAAAAAAAAAGCGTTAACATTGTGTTACTTACTTGTACTGTGTAAGCTGTGTGTAAAAATATTAGAGCAAACCAAACAAAAAAAAAACAAAAACAGCACACAGCAAAGCAGCATCAAACATGCTTTAATACTTTACTTTTTTACTTTATTATGACTGATTTGCGATGCTATTTTTTTAATTTTGTCGTAATCGTGTCATTACACAATTACACAACGCTGCGCTGTATTGCATTAGATAACAATTAGATATCATGAATACATTGTCATACTACATGTGCGCAATAAATAGAAACAACAACAAAATAAAAAATACATTGGTTGGTGCACCATCATCCCATAAGCATTTAGTATTAACTCGAAAGTTCTTCAACAACAGATCAGAATTTTTTCTAGTGGTTTACTAGCATTATAGTGAAATTATTCTCATGAACATGTATTAATAACACGACCCTTGACCCTTCGCAGTGATTTTTTTACAGTTGTCATTTGTTCAGCCTATCACATTAAAGAATAAACTCAACTCACTCTGGAGAAAATTAAAGAAAATACAAATAAATTTAAATTATTGAGAAACCAGATCAACGCCTTGTAACCACGGCTTATGCGTCGCCTTAAAACAGAGGATATTTGACCTTAAATTATTACATACAACAGTTTTATTTTATAAAAAAAACGACAAAAAAAAAAAATAAAAAAAAAAATTTCCAGAAGTTCAGCAATTAATTTTTCATATTGAATAATGATAATAGCGATAATTGAATAATAGCGAAATGAAGCGGGATAGCGAATCGCGATTCGCTATCCGTTAATTCGAACCCTGGTCTATTTCCATGTAGCAGTTCATTTAGTCATAAATTTGTAGTTTCACAGAATTTCATAGAAGTACAACCAACTTTTGTAATTGTTAGTTTGGTGGTATACAATATGACTTTTCGAGACCAGCCTCCATTTTTTCAACTTGCATAATTCATTCATTTTCTCATTATATCCGTACTGAGGGTCGTTAGCTACGGATTCTCTGATTGTAAGACACGCTAAGCCACCTGGCTTAACGACATGAACAAGATCATCAAACCCTTTGCCTTTGACATGACCAACTGTGAATACGCCAATACAAATGGCAGCGTCATATTGGTTCACTTCTATGCCAAGATCCTTGCACTCATCCGACGCCATATAACCACAATGTAGTGCCCTATATACACCCTTGGCCTCTGCAATTTGAATTGACTCTGGACTGATATCGACCCCGTCAACATTCTTGCACCCAAGTTTGTGTAACTGTTCGCCAACCAGGCCAGTGCCGCAACCGAGGTCTATGATATGTGCATCGTTTGAAAGTCCTCGCTCGTTAAGCTTCTCACACAGTTGCTCTGCCGCGAGTTTTGGTGCTACATAAGCTAAGTCATTTGTGACATCCTGAAACAATATACAATAATAGACCTAATCAACTTGCACATGCTTATGCCTATTGCCATCCAATTCATTGCATAATTTAAATGCTTTCTCACATTTGTTCCACTCTATGCTTTAAGTAATACATCATCCGTAACTATGTACATGTAGGCATGCGAGTTATCTGAAAAATGTTTTGCGAGTTATCTGAATTGGCCAGACTGCAGAGTATGGCAAGTGCACACTCGAGAATTTTTTTTGTCCAATGACTTTACACACTTGATCAACTATATTTATGCCCGCACAGCTTGTATTTGTTGCGCATTATTGGCAGTTTTAAACATTAACACCAACTTAAGTGCACACTTGGCTAAAGTTTAGGCTGGTTTGCACACTTGCACACCTAAATTTATGTCTTGCACACCCGAGATCTCGTCGAAAACTGCCCTACTCTGCAGTCTGGTGAATTGGGTGGCAAAAGATAGTTTACTAGGTCTATGTATTGTACTTGATATTTCATATTTAGAAATAAACATATCTGTCATTGTGTTTACATTTTCTTGCTCTTTAATATCAATGCCTAGCTGTAACGCTATTGCACATAATACCTTGTCGTAAGTGTTGCTCCATGTTTTGTAAATTTCGATCAGATCTTCTTCAGTCGTTTGAGCGTCAATTGCTTTTAAATGTTGATGACTTTCTTGGGTAGACATCGAGGTGTATTAATTTTAGAATGAAGTTAATTCCTAATTTGTTACTTTAACTGGCCTGGGCCTGGTGATAGTAATCGCAACTCGAAAAGTTGCGAAATATTTTTAGTTTCGCTAAACTTCATGTAAAACCAAATCAAATTGTTTACCGTCGTTTGCATCTAAGGATGAACAGTCGCAGGTTTGTCAAGAGTACAGGTTTTAACCAGATGAGCCAATCACGTTCAACTAGCCTCACATTGATTGAGCGATCTGGAACTGTTCATCGTTCGTAGCAAATACAAAACAGTTTATTTTATGGCTACTTAACGCTGCAGCCGATGCTGGACTCCCAAGGTTTAAACAATTTAATAATGCCTGTGTAAAAACTTGAGTAAAATGTCTAAATCATGACATCTCATGGTTCACTTGTATCCAACAAAATCAGAGGGGCTTCTCTTACAGCAGGTCTTTGTTTAAACCTCCTCCTCCCCCCCACAAATGAAGGGTGAAATTCAGGGTGTGGCCCCTGACAAGGCATCTTTGAACTTTTGGCCCCTGTTTTATCTGTAAACAATGCATTATGACAAGCAGCAGCAGTAAATATATCATTAGGAAAAGCAGCATTTTCAACAACATTTTTAAGAAAACACAACATGTTCTTACAGCACACAAATTTTTGACAATTACATTATCTCACACATATATGAAAGTAGGTATTTGTACATCGAATATTTATATAAGTATACAGCAACTGTTAGTAAAATATATCATATTTGGTTGTGTGGCCACTTTCCCTCTATATTCACAGATAAATCTTAGACTATGCTAGAGCTGCACAGAGACCAGATGAATTCCAACCGTACACAAATCTGTCTGCCTCAATTCGTTCACAGGAATTTGTATCAATTGGTTAGCTGTGCTTGAATTTGTCTGGTTTCGTGCATCCCATATGAATTGGAAAGCTGTATTTCGACAATTCGTGCTTTCTCGCGCAAATGTGAACTATTTTCATTACTTGTGGCCAATGTTCGGCGTGTTGACTTCTCTTGCTTTTGTTGTGCTATTGTTACAGGTCTGTGTTATTACGTATTAATATTTTGTCTGTGGAAAGGGGTGATCAACCGGTAGTATTCAGAGTGACAAAATAATGTTAGTTCTTTTCATTCTCTGTAGTAGTTTTGTATTTGGAAGCAAATGAATATAGTTAAGGGATTTAATCAATAGTTTGCTTGCTCTTTTATATAGCAAAAGCCATACATGTTTATATATTGCATTAAAAATAGACCACTTGCCTTGTTGACCCTTTTTCTGGCAGGCAAAAGTCTTTTATAGCTCCCACGAGAATATTTCGTTATTGTCATGCATTGTTGAATCACAATGGCGAACATATAAATCTTTTGTATAATCGGAATTTGCCTGCCAGCGAAAGGTAAACAAAGCGAAAGGTAAACAAAGCGAGTGGTCTATTGATCGATTAAGCATTCCTAATTAGAAATTGAGGGTGTGCACTGGACCTGATTAGTGGGGTGATGAGTGGCACTTTGACTCGTGCAGTATGCAGATGTCTGATTATAATTTCGATGCAGTCACATAATATTCTTCCTATTACCTACTGGCATTAATACCTGGATCTTGTTTATATATTCAAACAAATTTATGATTCCTACAAAAATGTAGAAATAGATGTGCCAACTTGTGTAACCAGACACTCTGGTTCTACGGCAGGGACTCTCCTTCAAATTGCTAAAACAAAAACAATAATCTTCCAAAACAGTTTTTATCTAAGAACCTGCGGAACGTGGAACACTCTACCTACATCTATAAGGAAATTAACTTTATTGTCTGCTTTCAAATGGTGCCTATTTAACTACTGTTTATGACCTGGAATTGCCTCTAACCTACAAGACTGTATGTGTTAAATGTCATCAAGCCCATCCCTTGGACTCACTCTGTAAAACTTTGTGCTGCTAGTGTTTGTATATATAGTAATGTCATGTTCCTTGTCATGCTACTCGTTGACATTTTTGGTTGTTATGTACTATCTAGTGTTTAACTCTTTGTTTGTATTTTTATCTTTGTATTTTACGGGGAACCCATTATTGGAGCTTCGGCTCTGTGGGCACGCCCTAACCCTTCTGGGTAAAATGTAATAAATAAATGCGAGAAGAGTACTTACTCTACCAAACACGGCAGGTTTTCATCAGGTGCTCCAGTTTCCACCAGTAGTAACAATGCACCAATAAGAGGAACGTCCTTTACTGGACCTCTAGGGAGAACAGTTTAGAACTGATAGAGTTATCCAGTATCAATACAGTTATCCTAAGTATGCTAGACAATTATTTTACAAAATTATAGAAGTATTTTGAAGATATTCCAAGAGTTGGAGTTGCAATTTTTGTTGTATCCTGCATAGTGGCTTCTGTTGTGGTCTGTGTGATGACTGAGATCGTTGAAGGTGAGTTGAAGATGAAGTTTTAAACTGTTCTTCCTGGATGTCCAGTAGGGTTCATAGGCTAACAAGTTACTCATTAACAGGCTAACGAGTTATTCATTAATAGGCTACGGTACAGTTAATATTAATCATGGCATTTTTGTTCAAATATTTAGAATCAATCCTTTTTCTAAAACTGAACTCTCATGACCATTGTTCATAATAGTTTTTTTATTAATCAAAATCGCTTATTCAAGGTTGTACAAAGGTATAAATTATTTTACTTATTTAGAATCAGTTGAAGTCATCGAGGGATTTGGAATCCAACTTAGCTCAAGAGGTCATTTTGGAAAAGAAAAGAAAACATTCTTTGATTTTAATGCAATTAAGGACATTATTATAAATGAAGCAGTAACGATGGTACGTTATATGATGATGTGAATACTATGCCCAAATATGATAAATACTATGATGTGAATAAATATATGCAATCATGTCACCTCACAATATTCCATTTTCAATGTTAATATTCATCAACTGGTTGCTAAATGCTCATGCAGACTTTTTGTTCTTAAATCTTCACTTTAGCAAAGAGTTATATTTTACCTGGCACTTACTGTGAACACTGACTGTAAGGAAAATCACAACACAAAAGAAAATCAAACAAGAATCGTAGCATTATTTAAAGTAAGGTTTTTACACAAGTTGCACGTTATAATGATGCCTGATGATGCTTACTGTAGCATAACAATAGCCACCCAGTCACAATGAAAACCATTGTCTTTTCATTGGTTTGGAAACCTAACTGTTCTCCATGTCGTCCAGTCACTCATTGTTCTGAATTAAGATATTCAGCGGTTGACTGTTGTGTAAAACAACTGAAAAATACAATAAGAACTTCAACGTTTCGAGCGAAGGCCCTTCGTCTGAAAGTTAATAGAAATTAAGATACTAGCATTTGTGCAAAGCGCTTGTTACATTACGAGCAATTAATATATTTAAATTTGTTTTCTAGAACATAATGCCAAGGTTGGAAGAACTCCAGAACATTTATAAGAAAATGCAACCATTTTTAAATAACCATAATAAAAAAGAATAGTTTTAATAGGAACATATAAATATACTGTAGATTGATATTATCAATAAAAATAGTTTTATAAAAAACTTCCTACAGCATACAGTCATTGCTCTGATTGTAACATTGATAAATGCATTGTCTATTTCCATGTAGCAGTTCATTTAGTCATAAATTTGTAGTTTCACAGAATTTCATAGAAGTACAACCAACTTTTGTAATTGTTAGTTTGGTGGTATACAATATGACTTTTCGAGACCAGCCTCCATTTTTTCAACTCACACAATTCATTCATTTTCTCATTATATCCGTACTGAGGGTCATTAGCTACGGATTCTCTGATTGTAAGACACGCTAAGCCACCTGGCTTAACGACATGAACAAGATCATCAAACCCTTTGCCTTTGACGTGACCAACTGTGAAGACGCCAATACAAATGGCAGCGTCGTATTGGTTCACTTCTATGCCAAGATCCTTGCACTCATCCGACGCCATATAACCACAATGTAGTGCCCTATATATACCCTTGGCCTCTGCAATTCGAATCGACTCTGGACTGATATCGACCCCGTCAACATTCTTGCACCCAAGTTTGTGTAACTGTTCGCCAACCAGGCCAGTGCCGCAACCGAGGTCGATAATATGTGCATCGTTTGAAAGTCCTCGCTCGTTAAGCTTCTCACACAGTTGCTCTGCCGCGAGTTTTGGTGCTACATAAGCTAAGTCATTTGTGACATCCTGAAACAATATACAGTGATAGATCTAATCAACTTACGTGCTTATGGCTATTGCCATCCAATTCATTACATAATTTAAATGCTTTCTCACATTTGTTCCACTCTATGCTTTAAGTAATACATCCATAGGCGGATTTTCTGGGGGGGGTGCGCACCCCCCAAAAATATTTTGCACCCCCCCAAAAAGTTTTCCACCCCCCCCCTAGAGAAATTTGCACCCCCCCAAAAAAATTTAAATGCTCATTGGGATAAATGACAGTAGTGTGATTGAAATAAAGATTTTGAACTAAGTAAGACTAAAAACAAGGATTTTGAACTAAATAAGACCAAAAATCTCAAAATTTTCTGGGGGCTTCGCCCCCTTACCCTCATTGACAACTGTGCCCCCAGACCCCTGCTGCAGCTTGCTCGGCGGCGCTACGCACCCTGTCGCTCACCTCCCCCCCCTAAATTTTTGGCACCCCCCCTAAATTTTCGGCACCTCCCCCCAGAGCAAAATCTGAAAATCCGCCTATGCTCTCCCTAGTCCTTTTGAAAGTGCATTTTCATCGCCTCGCGCGGTTCCCGCGCTCAGCTTCAAATTGGGTTCAACCAATCATAGGACTTGATCATTGGAGCTAGCATTCCAGTTTATGTAGAGTCCATTGATAGCAGATGAACACAGGCGTCTTACCTGCAAACTCCTGCTGCTGAGTGGTGGTTGCGATGACTGTTTGCCATAATCAATAAACTCGATAAGATGTGGAGGAAACTCATTGAAGTGAGGTATGGATGCCAAATGTCGACAGTAGTTTTGGTAATCTTTTAACCTACAGGGAAATGTGGATGTCGAATTTAGAGCCAAGGCCCTCTTTAAATTTTTAGTGTTTCGGACGCGGCGCTTATTTGAGAGCGGCGCTTATTGGAAAGCCGTTCTCTATAAAAAAAATTCTATTTGTAAATTATAGCCACTGGAAAGAGTAAAAGAGAACTTCGACACACATTACATTACATTACATTTACATTTACATTTACATTGCATTACAATACAATACAATACATTTACCTCAATCTAAAGCGGTCTAGGGCTGTAATTCCAAATATATACATCTTGCTTTGGAACGGTTTTCGAAGTGCGTCCAGTACGTATCGTAACGCCTTGCCCAAAGCCATATACCTAAATAATAATACAAAAGACTTTACAGGCATTGCCAAATGACCATAGCTTTATAGAATACCAAACTGGCATAGCTTTACAAGTTCTATAATAGAAATAAACACTGAACTTTGTTGAAATATAGAAAAGCACAGTCATTATGAGAACCTTTCGGAAATTTACACTATCTATTTATCTCAACATGAGTCGCTCCTTTCAATTTTTTCCCTCTTCACAATAGTCGAAATTACGTCACAAGAGTTAGGATTAAGGGTTAGGATTAAGGGTTAGGATTAAGGGTTAGGATTAAGATTAAGGGTTAGGATTAAGGGTTATGATTAAGGGTTGTGGTTAGGATTAGGGTTAGGATTAAGATTAACTTTGTATTAAAATTCAGGTTGTTAATATGCAAATTGAGCCGAAACTTTGCACAGAAAGTGATTCATCCCGGTCAGATCGAAAGCCAGATCTTCATCCCGGATGAAGCGGTCAAATCGAAAATTTTATCTCACCTTTCTGATATCCCACCTATCTAGTGCGAGGTGGGATCTTATCTACTGGGCTGGCTCGACTCATATGAACTCACAATAATTTCTCTATATATTAGCAAGGACATGCGGATCTTACTTAGATGAGACGATGAGTTTCACGGACAGAAAAGAAGAGCTTGGATTATACACTATGCCTTTCAGATCACACCAATCCTCAGCTTAATATACCAGTCCCTATCATTATACTCACGTAACGAGCCCTTGATCAATAATTCCACCAAATAAACAGGCAGTTGTATGCAGCTTTCTGTTGGGATAGTTATGGAAATTACCATATTCTTCAAACAGATTGCGAAGCATGCACAGGAATACATCCTAAAACAAATACAGCTTCTTTCCAACTGGTATATACATCGACATGCACACAGTTTGGTGTAACTTAAAATTATCATAGGCAAGAAAAAGTTCTGTTTGGTTGCGTGTTCTGAAAAAGTTCCTTCGTGTAATCAACGTTTATTAACTATCTATAAATTATTTAATCAGTTCACCTTTTCTTTCTTGGATGATGAATCTTTAAATGTTTTCAGCATTTCTAGAACTTCATCAATGGTCATTGTTGGATTGGGAGGTTGGTTGTAGATTTTCTGGAAATACGAGTTTGCTTCAGCCTCGACATCACTTGGAAATGACTGGTTCACTCCAGGTAATACTGCTGTAATATCACTGCCAGTCGTGCCTAGGGAAAGAGAGACCATCATAGGCGGATTTTCTGGGGGGTGCAGGGGGTGCGCACCCCCCAAAAATATTTTGCACCCCCCCCCCAAAAAAAAACGTTTTCCCACCCCACCTAGAGAAATTTGCACCCCCTCAAAAAAAATTTAAATGCTCATTGGGATAAATGACAGTAGTGTGATTGAAATAAAGATTTTGAACTAAGTAAGACTAAAAACAAGGATTTTGAACTAAATAAGACCAAATATCTCAAAATTTTCTGGAGGCTTCGTCCATTACTCCCATTGTAAACTGTGCCCCCAGACTCCTGCTGCAGCTTGATCAGTGGCGCTACGCACCCTGTCGCTCACCCCCCCCCCGAAATTTTTGGCACCCCCCCCAGAGCAAAATCTGAAAATCCGTCTATGAATACATCATCCGTAACTATGTACATGTAGGCATGTGAGTTTACTGAGTTATCTGAAAAATGTAATGCGAGTTATCTGAATTGGCCAGACTGCAGAGTATGGCAAGTGCACACTCGAGAATTTTTTTTGTCCAATGACTTTGCACACTTGATCAACTATATTTGGCACTGCCCACACAGCTTGTATTTGTTGCGCATTATTGGCAGTTTTAAACATTAACACCAACTTAAGTGCACACTTGGCTAAAGTTTAGGCTGGTTTGCACACTTGCACACCTAAATTTATGTCTTGCACACCCGAGATCTCGTCGAAAACTGCCCTACTCTGCAGTCTGGTGAATTGGGTGGCAAAAGATAGATTACTAGGTCTATGTATTGTACTTGATATTTCATATATTATTTAGAAATAAACATATACTGTCATTGTGTTTAAATTTTCTTGCTCTTTAATATCAATGCCTAGCTGTAACGCTATTGCACATAATACCTTGTCGTAAGTGTTGCTCCATGTTTTGTAAATTTCGATCAGTCTTCTTCAGTCGTTTGAGCGTCAATTGCTTTTAAATGTTGATGACTTTCTTGGGTAGACATCGAGGTGTAGTTTCCCTAAACTTCATGTAAAACCAAATCAAACTGTTTGCCGTCGTTTGCATCTAAGGATGAACAGTCGCAGGTAATAACATTGTCTCATTCATATGTGAACTTCACTGTTTGTCAAGAGTACAGGTTTTAACCAGATGAGCCAATCACGTTCAACTAGCCTCACATTGATTGAGCGATCTGGAACTGTTCATCGTTCGTAGCAAATACAAAACAGTTTATTTTATGGCTACTTAACGCTGCAGCCGATGCTGGACTCCCAAGGTTTAAACAATTTAATAATGCCTGTGTAAAAACTTGAGTAAAATGTCTAAATCATGACATCTCATGGTTCACTTGTATCCAACAAAATCAGAGGGGCTTCTCTTACAGCAGGTCTTTGTTTAAACCTCCCCCTCTCCCCCGACAAATGAAGGGTGAAATTCAGGGTGTGGCCCCTGACAAGGCATCTTTGAACTTTTGGCCCCTGTTTTATCTGTAAACAATGCATTATGACAAGCAGCAGCAGTAAATATATCATTAGGAAAAGCAGCATTTTCAACAACATTTTTAAGAAAACACAACATGTTCTTACAGCACACAAATTTTTGACAATTACATTATCTCACACATATATGAAAGTAGGTATTTGTACATCGAATATTTATATAAGTATACAGCAACTGTTAGTAAAATATATCATATTTGGTTGTGTGGCCACTTTCCCTCTATATTCACAGATAAATCTTAGACTATGCTCTGCACAGAGACCAGATGAATTCCAACCGTACACAAATCTGTCTGGCTCAATTCGTTCACAGGAATTTGTATCAATTGGTTAGCTGTGCTTGAATTTGTCTGGTTCCGTGCATCCCATATGAATTGGAAAGGTGAAAGTTTATGTAAAATTATGTCATTTTATAAAAATATAACTTTGTAGCTACTAAAAGCCATTTTACTCTGCACTACGAGCAATTATCATCTGTAGGAATTGTTTAAGTTTCCCTAAGCCATTTGTATTATTTGCATTAAAGTCTTTGGCCATCACTTTCTCTTTCTCTGCTTGGCTAAGTTGTTTGTTACGCTTTGCATCACTCAACCAAACTTGATTTAAAAGGAGAAAATTCTGCGGTATAACTACGCATAGACCACAAATTCCCAAACCGAAATGTAACCGATTAACTGTATGTCCATTCATAACAATAAATACCATCATCCATCCGCATGCAACAAGACGGAAAACCACAAAAGTAGATGTCAGTAAAATGCGGTTTATTTTAAATGCTACTCCTTTTGGGTCAATGTCACACATGTGCATGAGTCGACGTGTGTGCAGAAATACACTGTTGATTTCCATGAAAAGTGCACATACTGCAAATGGTATGTACTTCTTGTTTGATAGAGTAATGTAGAAAATAAATATTACCTAAAAAAATGGAATGTTAAAAAATAAATGGTCAGTGGAGAAATGAAATGCATAAAGGCCTTGCCATACTAGAAATCATTTTTGCAACATTTGAAAACCTTGAGTTTGGTAAGAAGGGGTTACGGGGTCTTGTAAGAGACCTCATATTGACGTCTTTTTGGCAGAAACGTATATTTGATCCTTCCCTAAACCAAGTACAAAAATAAAGTACAATTATACTTACTAAAACATGATGAATCATTACACAAAGGCCTTTTTGTCTATCATTGATGATTAAATTTATAAGATCGTACATAAAATACCCTATAAAAAAACCAAAACATCGATTAAAAGAAGGAATTCTTGAGAACTTAATCGCATTAAATAAACTCTTCAAAGAGCCACTCCATATAAAGCGGCAAAAATTGCCGCCTAATATCAAATTTCAAATATTTTATTTTCGCTATTATGTCTGGATTAGATAGAAAGCGTTAAAAGTTTATAAAAGCTAAATTACAGTATATTAAATAAAATTAAGTTTTGTTGGCGTACACTTGTTAATAACCGTCTATAAAGTATATAATTTCATATAAAGGGTCATATATGAATATATTATTAAAAGGGATACGATATCCTATATATTACATACCAATTGACAACGCAAGAGTGCAATAAGCCATACTATTCCACGAATTTATCATGTCTTGTAACATTGACGGCATTTTATATATACTAAACAAACGAAAAAAGTATATGTGTTAAAAAATTCCCCGCGAATTATAAGTAGTTTACAAAAGATTCAAGACATAAAAAATGCAATTGATGTTATGACCTCTCACGTCAAATTAATGCATAGTCGTTCTTCAATAAACCCACTTTTATTTATCCAGGGAAATTTTAATTCATGAATTGGACAACATTAAAAGCGATTTTTTAAAGTACGAGGGTGTTCTAAACAACGCCTACTTATTGTCGTATACTTCAATATTTGTAGCAAAATATACCTGTAAACAGAAAGTGCAGCGCTCAAGAACGAATGCACAAACGAAGTGCATATATTCTCCCACAGCCAGACTTTTCTCCATTGATCGCGAAATTTTTGAGGCGGTGGAAAAACTAGGACAACGGATTTGTTGACCACTTTAAAAGAGAGAGCCGAAATCAAGCTAACATACACCCAACTTGGGGATAAACTGTTTCCATCCATGATCGTGAATATTAATTTGTTATATTTATCGTCGTGTATTAAATTCCGCACTGCATGAATGATCGTACGATATCAAACGATATACAATACACATTACTTTTGTGAAATATGATTGGTCCATATTGAAGTTCGTCGGCGAGTTCAAAAGATCAAATATCTTCACCACAGCTTGCCAAGGAAATATTTTTGAGAATCTGTTCATTAATTGGAGTTGACGTCGTATTTTTGACTGGCAACTGACAAAATATCTTCCCTGATAGCCGACAAGCGATGAAATGATATAACAGCAATTTGAAACTGACATCTTGCTGTACCACAATTACTGACAAATTGCTGACAAAACCAGGAATATAATTAAATAGTAAATAAAACCAAAGAGAATTCCAATTTGACATAATTTAATATATACTAGGAAATAATTTTATAACTAAATAACCAAATAATTGACTACAGTTTACTATTGAAGTTCTTCCATTGAAATACGAAATATTTAGTTTATCGCAGCTTTCTTAAAACGTTCCAACCATACGGTGGTCCGCCAAGCTTTACCGAACATTTTAATATTCTGATGAAGAAAAAATAAGGATCCAAAAAATCCCGCCAAAAAATCTGAAATAGGGGCTCTTTTTCTGTTACCTACTATATAGCTTACTAGCCAAAATGAAAGTGTGACCCGGAAAAGACCACAAGTAACCAGCTTTAATATGCCAACCAGGCGAAACAGATAGCTTGTTTCGTCCGTTTTAAGCAATTGGAGCATTCTTCGGACATTAAGAAAGATACTGTTGACTTCCATTAGTTGAAGTACTAGAACCAAAGCGACATATTTGGTTTGCAGCATAACATAGAACACAAATCCGACCACAATCTGAAATAATACAAGATCATAAACGGTTGATTTGTTTGGTCGACAAGGGATGGTCCTTACTTGACCTCTAGGAAGGGCAGTTTAGAACTGATAGAGCTATCCAGTATAAATGAAGTTAGTTTAGTTTAGACTCAAAATTCAAAAATTTTCTCGGGGTAGCACACCCCAGAACCCCCCTAGTTTGAACAACAGAACAAAGGTTTGACTGTCTCTAAGAATTTAGTCCCCCGTCGGGGACCTTAGCCCTTCGTCGGGGAATTTCTGGTGCCACCCATGGTTCTATCTAAAATGTGCTCGCATAGAGGTCTAGTAAGGAGCAATGCATCATCTCTTATTGTACCAGTATTACTCACTGATCAGTGGTATTGGTACAGTTAGGAGGAAATCGTTGTACCTGGAGACAACTCTGGTTTCGATCTGGTTCAAATTTTGATGAGAGTTGATGAGAGTTCCCCTTGTTTCACCTGTACGCGCGGTAATATCCATTCAACTCTCATCAGTCTCATGCAACTCTTGTTCTCGTTTGACTGGGGCTCACGAGTTGATGAAACTCTCATACAAACTCTCGCTAAGTGCTATGTCCAGCAGCGCCAGCAGCACCGCTACCAAGGAAACTTTTG
The DNA here is from genome assembly GCA_016169945.1 of Trachythela sp. YZ-2020. NCBI lineage: Eukaryota > Metazoa > Cnidaria > Anthozoa > Malacalcyonacea > Clavulariidae > Trachythela > Trachythela sp. YZ-2020. The sequence goes on from JADLSH010000353.1 coordinate 59,614, forward strand.
ACAAAAAGTCTTCACAGGAAATTTTTATGTCTCACAGGAAATATTTGTCATTTTATAAATACAAACAACAGATAATTCGCTTGTTTGAGATATAAAATAAAATATGAAAAATATATTTTAATTTTTGGTATGCACTTCTACTGTGTGACATATATATTTTTTACTAGTAGTGGCAGCTGGGTTGTAAAATTCTTTCATGCGGAAAATGTTACGTCCGATGTACACAGGAAATCTTTTTGGAGGGATTTTGCTGCCAAACAGATTATCTAGGCCTGCTCTCGCTTGCCAACTTTCATCAACTCTCATCCTCGTTTAACCAGGATTTAACTTTACTCCATGTGTGACTTACAATCGCATGATGGTAAACGCACCCATAATATAACCGCATATCACCAGTAAGCGAAACGATCACAGTATCCCAAAAAAAGAAACCTAAAGCAGTTCAAAGTGGTTACACATGGCTGGATAATATACTATATATAAGCCCAGGGCACACGAAACGAAACATTGTTGCGGAAACATTGTTTCCTAGCTATATGCATATCTCCTGAAGATGGAGACGTGTCTCCTGAAGATGGAGACGTGTCTCCTGAAGATGGAGACGTGTCTCCTGAAGATGGAGACGTGTCTCCTGAAGATGGAGACGTGTCTCCTGAAGATGGAGACGTGTCTCCTGAAGATGGAGACGTGTCTCCTGAAGATGGAGACGTGTCTCCTGAAGATGGAGACGTGTCTCCTGAAGATGGAGACGTGTCTCCTGAAGATGGAGACGTGTCTCCTGAAGATGGAGACATGCGACGCAAAATATGTTTCTAAATTTGTTGGAAACCTTTTGCTTCATGGGGAGCAAATTTTCGGTTATAATTCCATGACACGCAATCACGAATATTTCTCTTTGATCTTGACCCCAATCCCGACCCAATCCCAAACCCTAACCCTATTTCGTGCGTGTCATGGAATTGTAACCCCATTTTCTTTCATTTGTGGAAACATCAAATTTTCAAATGTTTTCGCAAATAATGTTTCCTAGCTTGTCCAGGCTTTAAATTTAACTATTTTTCAGCTAGGGGCGATAGCTTGGTTTCACTAAAGGTACGTTCACACGTTGCGATTTGTCGGGCCGCTTTCAGATGCCGTTAATGATATTTGAAAAATACGTGGCAAACGTCATCTGGTGACATCATCAACTGAAAATATTCGTCATTAACATTCAGCAAAACCTAAAATCGGCCCGACAAATCGCTGTGTGTAAACGTACCTTAAGCACTATGGTGCAGCAGAAGATGGATAACTAAGTGAAAAAATAATATCAATTCTTTCTTTTCATGTAGTAGTCTTGTATTTGATGGCAAATAGATAGAATTGAGAGATGTAGTTTACTTTACTCAACACTTCTGAAGTTGAACACCATCTGCTACCCTCGATTTCACCAATTAACACCGGTACAATCTTACCTATTGATATGGAGACAACATAGTAAGCTGCTGGTGTCCAAACGTTCAGTAGATCTTCGAGCATTTCTGGCGCTTCATACAAACTAGGAAAATAATATATACGGCGGTTGACTGTTGTGTAAAACTACCTGAAAAATACAATAAGAACTTCGACGTTTCGAGCGAAGGCCCTTCGTCTGGAAGTTAGTACTCCCATTCCACTAACTTCCAGACGAAGGGCTTTCGCTCGAAACGTCGAAGTTCTTATTGTATTTTTCAAGTAGTTTTACACAACAGTCAGTCAACCGCCGTATTTGCTATACTCTACCCACACAGGCACCGCACGTAAAAGAATATATAGTCAAGTGACGAGCTTAGCCTGGTGGTACAGTGATTAGTGCATGTATCTCTTATCTCTGCGAGTATGGTTAGATTCCAGTTAGATTCCTGAAATATACAGTTGTCTTACTATATTTTCACCCGAGTCACATGTGAGAAGAGTGCTTCCAGTTTGACTTTACCAAACCTGTACTCTGTCGATCAATATATAAAAACGTTCATAACTTAAATATCGTAACGTAATCTTATAGCAAACCTTTCAAACTGTACGTATATGAACTTTGTTTTACGATTTAACCTAACTATAACTAAAATTAACGACTAAGCTTTTGATGACGTAATATTATAATTACTTGACCGCGCGAAATTGCGAAAATATTCTCAAGAATGATTGACGGCAAAGCCCTAAGCTGGCTAAGCACAGAATAGGAAATGACCAGAAGGGCCACTCAGCAGTGCAACGTGACCCACTATTTTTATGCAGTTTTCTGGCCAGAATAATGGCGAACCAGCCAGTTCAGCGTGTTTATTGGCCAGAAAATGCAATTGACTGGCTAGAATAATGGTAATGAACATGCGTAGTGCGACATGCGCAGCGTCAAAAACTTCAAAGGTTCCGCCTCAAGTGGTCCTTCTAATCATTTCCTATTCCATGCCCTAAGGGACGGACCATTAGAAAAGTGATGGGGGGGGGGAGGGGATTTCGAGACGCAATACGCAATTTTTTTTCCTAATTGTTTTCTGGGATATTTTTTTTTGCTTTTGCCCCATCCCCCGCATCACTTTTCTAATGGTCCGACCCTAAGCACGCATGTACACGTGTAATGTCAATGTACAGCTTAACATTGAACTTTGAATTATCACTATGCAAATACATCTGCCCACCATCTTATTATATCCGTCAGACTTGACAGTTTGAAGTAAAAATGGAAAGGTAATTGACACTTTTGGCAATTACATTATTTGTGTTTTGTAGCAAAGAATGCCCATTATCTTTCCATTTGATCATTTGATGTAAATAATATTTACAATTGCCTGTGGTGCAAACTGAACTATTTTTATACAATTTTATACACTTTCGTAACAATAGCTACACTGCGTCACTGCACCAATAAGGAATGGCCATTATCTCTAGGCCAGAGTATAAATAAAGTTGGTTTAATTTAGCTTCCCTCCTGTAGTAACACTGGAGCAATGAGGGATGACCTTTACTGGATCTCTAGGCCTGTCTATGGAGAACAGTTTAAAACTGATAGAGCTATCCAGTCTTAACAAAGACAAAGTTAGTTTAGTTTAGTTTACTTTAAATATAGATATTAAAGCCATTTAAGACATTTAAAATAAAAGAGTAAAATTTATTTGCTTACGCCGTTTCGTTGTTTACTTTACAACAGTCGGTTACAAGCACTGGTTAGAAGCGGCCCAATCTTGGGTAGAGTTGTATTTATAGTATACTATAATATATATTTTAAATAAAATTTACTTGTTTAATTAAATGTTTAGTTTTCCTTTTATTTGTTGAGCTATGAATTCATCGAAAGTTTTTGCTTGATGCCTGCGGCTCATGCCGAATACTTCGGCGTGGACCGCAGGCATCAAGCAAAAACTTTCGATGAATTAATAGCTCAACAAAGTAGGGATAAAAGGAGAACACAAACAAATCTTTATAATTATAGCATTTAAGAAAGGCTTTCACGAATAAGAAGATCATGCAAATTTTAGGCTAAGCACTCGAGCATGTCAAGGATTTTATCCGACCTTGGACTTTGATATCAGCCGTGATGTTATAAAATGTTCATTTGTTAGGTAGTTGGTAAACATAATTATTTTATTATTATGTCAATTACCTTGTTATTTTATCGTGCTTTTAAAATTCACATGCAAAGATCGCCAACGGGACCGTACTACCATTGATTAACTGCTAAGAGGTTCTACAATACATCGGTGTATGAACCCAATGAAACATTTTGACGTTTCAAGCGAAGGCACTTCGTCCGGAAATTGGTCGGTCACTAACCTACCTCCTGGTGAGGGACAGCAACTTTAACCCGAGTCCTAACGAAGGGCCTTCGCTCAAAACGCCTGTAAGTATTCTTTTCAGGTAGTTCACAGTCTATATGCTAACCTGTATAATGCTCCAATACTAGACACGATAGAATAGATTAAACTTGACAGAACCCAATTCCACCAATAGCATCTTTTCTGTTCTTTCAAGTAAGCAGGACATAAAGTCCCTATATTCCGATTAATAAACCAATACACAATCGCAGTAATTGTAGCCACATAAAACCATGGATACTTTGGTTCCATTTTTGGATGGTCAGTAAACTTGGAATTCTATGACCGTATGGTTTTGTGTATATGTGTATACTGGCTTTACTAGGCTGAATTTGAATATGCATTCTCGTTTATGTCAAATTCGTTACGGTTGAAAGCTCTGGAAGGTGTGATAAAAATGAAATAAAATACTAACGACGCGATGGGAGCGAGCAAATCTATGCTAAATGTATTCGCAATCAAACATATGGTGAACAATCTAGGTGAACAATCTAGGTGAACAATCTAGGTAAACAATCTAGTCACTCTGGCTTTCCTTTTAAAGTTGACCACCTATAATATATTCCTATAAATATAATGACTCTATAATAGCACAGAATAGATATAGGTTAATTACGATGTTCACAAATTGCAGTAAACGTCCATCTAGTCTGGGTGAATAGCACTAGCTCGTGATTGGTCAGTTTGGAAAACCAAGATGGCGGACAGCGAGGAAGAATATGAGCGACCAAAAAAAATTCCCAAAACATTAAAAGAAAAAGATTCAGGGAAACGCTTGATTGTCGTTTTAGAAAAAGCATCGCTTGAAACAGTAAAGGTAGTCTTAAGTCAAACATTTAATGGAAAAGCGGACGTATTTAAGACAGTTAGTAGACACTGAGCCTTGATAATAATTTTTGTTGTGTTTTATATCAACAGAATGGCAAGAATTTTGAGCTGCTCAATTGTGACGACCACAAAAGCATTTTAAAGAAAAATGGACGGGACATTGGATCAGTTCGGCCTGACATAACACATCAGGTAATGACAGGTATTCATTGAATTTTACCAAAACACACCAGATTGCTAACTTTGTGTCTTTGTTAACTGTGTGCACATTTAGACCAGGGTGCATTCGGTGTAGTCTAATCGGAAGATCTTCGGCGTAGAGTTACAGTAAGCCTTGGCGTACTGGCGCACAATCATCTTTCCTGGCGTAGTGGCGTACGCTGTTTTTAACTTGGCGGCGCATAAATACCAATAAAATAATAAATACGTCAAACGATTCAAACGGCGTAACAGGTTTACGGCCCAAAATAATGTCACTAAACGGCGAATGACTTTAAACTTCTCAAAAATGGGCCTAAAACGTGTGGAATTTTTGCAGAACTGACTCATACAGTCATACGCTCTGGCGTGGGTGAGAGTCGGAAGAATGTGCCAGGGTGGGATGTTGGCGTAGCGTTGCGACTGCTTTGGCGTATCTTCGGCGTAGCATTTACACCGAATGCACCCTGGCATTTAGATGAGGGAAAATATGCACACAACTTCAATTATCTAAGAAATCTCTTTCTTGAAAGATCAAATTGTGCACATGACTTCAATTATAAAACAAATGCGCACATCAGCTCAAAAATGCGCACGGAATATCTTCTGTGTGCACAGCAAACTTAGCAGTCTGGAAAACACATTCAAGTATGTAGACCTAACCAGTTGACACTTGTTTATGTCCATTGCCATCCAATTCACTCACATATATAATTTAAATGCTTGGTTACCTTTGTTCCATTCTATGCTTACATTATCAGAACAGTGGTAACTAGACATGTGAGTTATCTGAAAATGTGAATTGGTTACCTTTGTTCCATTCTATGCTTACATTATCAGAACAGTGGTAACTAGGCATGTGAGTTATCTGAAAATGTGAATTGGTTACCTTTGTTCCATTCTATGCTTACATTATCAGAACAGTGGTAACTAGGCATGTGAGTTATCCAATCAAAGCACATCACATTTGCACAACTAACCTTTAATCAATGCATTTCTGTTCCTCCTAGTGCTTACTGATGCTGCTCGACAGCCCACTCAATAAGGCAGGGCTTCTTCAAGTCTATATACACACAGAAAAAAATGTCCTGATTGAGGTTAATCCTCATACGAGAATCCCTCGGACGTTTGACAGATTCTGTGGATTGATGGGTTAGTAAGAGACAATTTGTTTTTTGTAGATATAGAAGTGTATGGTGTTTATTTTTCAACCCATTAATGCTCAGCATTCTCCCCTTATAAAGTAAAATTGTCTGGCATTAAAGACTAAAAAACAAGGTTGGGGGTCATCCGTTTAGTACGTATGCAACTAAGGGGGGAGGAGAGGTCAATATTTGCAGTGTTTGTGTATGCCTATTGTTTATGTGATGTCATTTCTATTGTTCTTTGTCTACAAGGGGGCGGGAGGGGTACAATTTTTGGGTTAATGTTTAGTATTATGTTTTATAGTTCAGTTACTACATAAGCTGAGTATTCATGCATCAAATGGTCCTCAAAAGTTGTTAAAAGTGATCAAGAATCCTGTAACACAGTACATGCCGACTGGTTGTAAGAAATATGGTATGTTTGTTATGGTGACAACGGTGACGGTAGTGATGATAATGGGGGTGGTGATGGCCACGATGGTGGTGCGGGTGATGATGGTGGCGATGATGGTGTGGGTGATGATAATTGTTATTAACAATACTTTGTTATCCACAGGAACATCATTTAGCTCAACACAAATTGTCAAAATGAATGATCTGGTACCAAAAGAAGAAAGACCCTGTTGTTGTTGTAATTGGAGCCATGGCACATGGCAAGGTGGGTTGGATTTCCTTAAATGGTTGAACTGTTAGGTGAAATAAAGTCGGTAGCTTATTAACATACATACTCACGTCTTTATGGTCCTCGTTTTTATGGTCAAATTCTGTTCATTATTTCAGGTTGAAGTGGACTACACAGAAGAGACAGTATCAATCAGTAATTACCCTCTATCTGCAGCACTTACCTGTGCTAAGATTTGTTCAGCTTTTGAAGACGTTTGGGGAGTAGTATAATGTACTATTGCTTGGAGGACCATTACATCATAGAACCATTACATCATTGTGTCATTACATCATCACATCATGGCATTGTTACATCATAGAACCAGATTTGGAGTGATACTGCGACACGATAGAACATTTCAATCTCAATGGGTGGAACATTTTGCGTTCATAAAGGAGGAGACTGTAAAATATTCATGTCCGCACTAGTGAAAACTAATCTGTATCAGATATAGGTGGGTTCCAGTAAGCGTTACAGGGTAGCATTTATATCAGCAAGCAAATTAAACTACATCTCTCCATTCTATCTATTTGCCATCAAATACAAGGCTACTACATATAATGAAAATAATTAACATTATTTGCTGCACAACTGATAAGTGATGACCCACAATATACATACAGACTGTCAACACTATCATAGAACTAAGAATACCAACCTGATTAGAACTGTTCTCTTTATGAAGTTTAGTACTTGAGATAATAGATTTTCTGTGATTCCAGCATGTTGTATTAAATTTACACAATATACAAAATATTTCACATTTGGTACAAATATTTACAAATACTTTTCTACAACGTATCTGGACCTTCAGTAGCCACTGTTTCACACTACACACATTAAAACGTAAAATTGTTACAGCTTTTGTAGCATACTTGCTACAAGACTTATCCAACAAGTCTATATACCAGGTTGGTTGTGTTGGCACTGCCCTTCTTTTTCCCAGCTTGCTGACAAGTTCTTTTTACAGGCTTATTAACTTGAGCTACAATGCTACAGACCTAATCACCTAACGCGTATTTATGCCCCGTTGCCATCCAATTCACTCACATATATAATTTAAATGCTTGGTTACCTTTGTTCCATTCTATGCTTACATTATCAGAACAGTGGTAACTAGGCATGTGAGTTATCTGAAAATGTGAATTGGTTACCTTTGTTTCATTCTATGCTTACATTATCAGAACAGTGGTAACTAGGCATGTGAGTTATCTGAAAATGTGAATTGGTTACCTTTGTTTCATTCTATGCTTACATTATCAGAACAGTGGTAACTAGGCATGTGAGTTATCTGAAAATGTGAATTGGTTACCTTTGTTCCATTCTATGCTTACATTATCAGAACAGTGGTAACTAGGCATGTGAGTTATCTGAAAATGTGAATTGGATGACAACGGACATAAACATCCAACGATAGATGATAAGGTCTTAACCGTCCATGAGATAAAAGCACGTTCTGTGAGCTGGCAACGGACGTTACAGAGACAATCTTCTAATATCGCGCATGCGCATTGAACATTTAGTCACACTTTAATACTTATCTTTAAATCTTGAATGAGTTTTAAGTTTCTTCAATATTCTGACGCAATGATCGGACACGTTACTTTCTGTCGTGACTGTCGAACTTGCGGTTGATGGCGTGCTGTTGCTATGGAAACTACTAGAGGACTGGCGCGCATGCTCGAGAACGCCTTGTAGCCTCTGTTGAACTTTGAGCGCAACCAGTTTCTAAGGGAAGGAAATTTTTGGTAAAGAAATTTTATTTTAGTTGTGGGTAAGTTCTACTCCACACAACAAGCGGCTTTCAGTAAGCGTTACAGGGCAGCAGATGGTGGTCAACTACATCTGTTAATTCTATTTTAATATTTGCTTCCAAATACAAGACTACCACATATAATGAAAATAATTAACATTATTTTCTCACTCTGATAACTGCAGGTTGACCACCATCTGCTGCACGATAGTGCTTAATCAGAAACCTGCCTATTGACCTCCGCTTACCTCACGACATGAAGGATTTCTGCACAGCAACCTCAAGGAAACTAAAGCAACTTCTCTCACTTCGCTACTGCCATCATTACACGCCACATCTAGTAAACTGATAGAAAATATAATTATTAAACTAACTTTATTTATACTGGATATCTCTATAAGTTCTAAACTGTTCTCTCTAAAGATGTCCTGTAAGGGTCATCCCTCATTGGTCCAGTGTTACTACCGGAATACGCGGAGAAAACATGCAGTGTTTGGTAGAGTCAAACTGGAAGTACTGTCACATGTGAATGAGGCATAAGCATTATCAGACGGCTGCATATTGCAGGAATCGAACCTCAGTCACAGAAGGGAAAAGCATAAGCATTAACATACTCTCTATTAGGCAGGATTTGGGCAAAAGAAAAAGTAAATTCATATTCATCCTCTACCTCTCAGGCACACGATACTCCAACAGTTTGGAACAAAGTATCGGTGAATGACGAACTAGATTTCCCAAGGCTCCTGCAATAAATAGGAAAGGAATTTAATATTTCATTGTTAATGGCAGACTGCATTTTACCACATAAATTAACTTTATTTATACTGTATAGCTCTGTCAGTTCTAAACTGTTCTTCCTAGAGGTCCAGTAAAAACCATTGGTCCAGTGTTACTACAGGATGAAACCTAAACTAAACTAACTTTATTTAGACTGGATAGCTCTATCAGTTCTAAACTGTTCTCCTTAGCGGTCTAGTAAGGGACATCTCTTGTTGATCCAGTGTTACTACAGGAAGAAACCTAAACTAAACTAACTTTATTTATACTGGATAGCTCTATCAGTTCTAAACTGTTCTCCCTAGAGGTCCAGTAAGAGCCATCTCTTATTGATCCAGTGTTACTACAGGAGGAAACCTAAACTAACTTTATTTATACTGGATAGCTCTATCAGTTCTAAACTGTTCTCCCTAGAGGTCCAGTAAGAACCATCCCTTATTGATCCAGTGTTACTACAGGAGGAAACCTAAACTAACTTTATTTCTACTGGATAGCTCTATCAGTTCTAAACTGTTCTTCCTAGAGGTTCATTCATGGTCATTAGTATTGGTCTAGTAACAGGCAACTAAGGTACAGTAATAGGGTAAAATATGATAGAACAGGATAACACGGGACAAACCTGCAGCATTTGATCTGGTTCTGGGCAGCGGATCGGACAGCAGTTGCACAAGAAGAGGAATACTTGGTGACAGCGTGGTATATAAAGAGTCACTGTGAAACGCTGCGTTGCCAATTATGTAACTAGACGCCTACAAAGATAAGGAAGTGAAGATAGGCAGTCACATCCAGAATACACCTTTTCAAGGGTTCGCGACGCCATATTTTCAAGTGGGGCAAACACAATAGAGCAACAATGGCATGACCCTTGGGACAAGTATTACCATTGGGACGAGGCAATGTTTTACCATTGTCTTTGCCCCACTTGGCAAGATGGCATCGTGAACCCCGAAAAGGCGTATAATATACCAAATTATCAGAACAGTGGGAGTTATTAGGCATGTGAGTTATCTGAAATTGAATGTGAAATGGGTGGCAACGGGCTTAAACATGCGTTAGCTGATTGGGTCAATATCTTCAAGACTACAACTCTCACCTTGCGTACGTCATCGTCTTCGTGTAGTAAATTATTGTTGACCAAGGTTAGAATAGTTTTTCTACAAAAACGAAAAAGATAGATAAGAAAAGCAATAGTTTAATTGTTTAGTTCAGGTTTGTTTATGTAGTAACACTGGATTTATAAGAGGTGACCCTTACTGGACCTCTAGGGAGAACAGTTAAGAACTGATAGAGCTTTCCAGTATAAATAAAGTTTAGTAAATACTTCTTTAAAGCAGGAAAGAATGCAACAGATTTCTTCAGCAAGTTTCCAATCATTCCACAAGTCTTTGCACAGACTGCAATACTGTTGTGGCTCAGTAATAACTGCAATGTCTCATAGTCACCTATAATATAACAATTGTAAAAATACAAGTGTTGTGACGTGACTTGCAAGGGCTGAACACACTGGGGTGTTCCCAGTAAACCAGTGGTAGATTATGAACTAAGTCAACTAACCTCGATCGCCTTTCAGTATAGAGGATACAAATTGTACATGATCAACAGAACATCTTGCCATGTGACTGAGAATTGTTAAAGTATCAAGAACTACCGGATTTGGTTGATCTGATGAAAGCAATGATTCAAGCAACCATTCTGCCTAGAAATGATTAGAAATAGGACCATCCCTATACAGTATATATTAGGTAGGTTTCACTAAGATTTTTTCTCGGCATCTCGTTTGATAGGGCTAATAGTAGAAGGTGTTTTTGTAGATGTAATACTCGAACGAAAATTATAGTTGCATTTTTCGCAACTGCTCCTGGCTAGGTCTAAAAAATGTATATAATTTTCGTTCGAGTATTCCATCTACAAAAACACCTTCTACAGGTTTCTCTAAGCACTATCGTGCAGCAGATGGTGGTCAACCAGCAGTTATCAAAGTGAGAAAATAATGTTAAATATTTCAATTATAGAACTAATTTGAGAGATCCTATACGTATCAACATTTCAGAAGTACAACACCATCTGCTGCTCTGCAACACTTACTAAAAACCCACCAACAGTATTTCAATAAATATTACCTTACAGTTCCTATCTAACAGAACAAACAACCATCTATAAAACTGGAAACTAAACAACACAGGATATATACAATAGAATGAAACAAAAAGAAAGGACAAGATTACCTGTTGTTGTACAACTGCTTTTGAAAACTGACTGACAAAAATTAAATCGCTTAATACAAGGCGCATCACAAAACCTAAAAACATTGTGAAAATAATAGGGAATAATAATTATATCGAATCTATAGAAATAAAACAAGCAAAGCAATAAGGAGAAACCTAAAGCAAGCTCCACATTGTCTGGATACAAGACATCGCCTAGCACATCCAATAAACATTCCAGAACTTTGACTTCATAAAATAAACTGAAAAGATAATAAACACATGCTGTAAGGAATAAACTATTGTAACCAGAGCCCGCATGCAGAGGATTGATAGTTAGCCGTTTATGAAGTTGTCCATTTACAGCCATAAAGCTCACTTTACGGTAAATAGAATAGGATGTCCAAAAGATGTATAATTGCTACTCAATAATAATTAGAACTGTTATGGTTACCTTTGTAGATCATGTAAAAGCGAGTCGTCAATCTCCATTGCAAATGGCGTACAGAATATCTGAAGTATCTAGACGGAAAAAAAATATGGGTACGCACAGCTATTCCAGGCAGCAACATTACACGGCGAACAGAGACAGGGAAGGGCTTCTAGACCTCTAAATAGTTAATGTATTGTATATATTTCTCCATTACCTTAAGATAGGTATAAACACTTACCTTATTTATAAATCCAAAGACCACAGTGTCTTCATCCGGAGATGACTCAGCATATAATCTGTGTATGAAGAAAAATAACGTAACTATTTCTATAGGTGTGTTTCACCAAGCACTATCGTGCAGTAGCACTATCGTGCAGCAGATGGTGGTCAACCTGCAGTTATCAGAGTGAGAAAATAATGTTAATAGACCTTACTGTTGATTCACTTTTGACCCAATGGCCTCGTTTCATGTTTATCTGTTTTGGCAATTGGCATGGCAGACGCATATGAAGGTTATTTACCCATGTTTCCTGCACGAATTTGTTTCTCGTTGATCTTTTAATAAGCACAAACTTATTCTTAACTCTATTGTGCACAAAACATGAGTAAATACCACACGAAAACGAGACCATTGGCCATTGTGAATAAACAGTAAGGTCTATTCTTTTCATTATACATTGTATTTGAAGGCAAGTATATAGAATTGAGAGATGAAGTGTAATATTTCTTGCTTCTATAAGTGTCAATATTTCGGAAGTTGACCACCATCTGCTGTCCCGTAAAACTTACTCCGTTAGTTAGTGGAAGATAAGAACCAAGATGTATTACCTTTTCTTAAACAGTAATAAAAATTCTTTTGACAACCACAAGGAAAGAACATGTATCGTCTTATTGGATGAACTCGCCATACTGCCAACTGATATCAAAGGGTACTGAAACATATGTAGATCAGAACAACACGATGTATTATTTTATATATGTGTATTTCATTGTAGCACAGTGGTTAGTGTATGTGTCGTCCATCCCTGTGACCGGCAGATGTGGAAAAAGTATCGGATCCTGGGAACCTAGTTCCCAGAAATATTTTTGGATCTGAACTTTTGAAGGAAAATTTTTCAGAAATTTCTGAAAGTTAATTATTAACTGATGAGTGATAACAAAACTAGAGTATGCTCTAGTCTAGACTAGCAATTGTAATGCATTTTGTATTCACTATATCAAAATGAACACCACTGAATATCATGAAACAACACTCCAATCAGTCCAATGGCAAAATCAATCAATGATCATTGAACCTCATTAATTATAAATTTTGAGTCTGAAACCCAGGTTCCCAGAAAGAAAAACATTTTTCATCTCTGTGACCGGAGTTTGATTCCCGCAATATGCAGTTGTCTGATTATAATTTCGCCTCAGTCACATGTGAGAAGAATGCTTCCAGTTTGACTCTACCAAACACCACAGGTTTTCTCCAGGTACTCTGGTTTTCTTTTGCAGCAACTTAACACTGGGCAACAATGGTTGGCCCTTACTGGACCACAAGGGAAAATAGTGTAGAAGTTAGTTTAGCTTAGATAAATGGAAATTCCTTGGTGTACAAAGCACAAAAGGCACACGTTCAGAAGTCCTAAACCCAATTCTCCTGATGTATGTGATTTTACACAATAAGAGAGCGGCTATAGTATATGTCAGATAAGAGCCAATGATCTTCCTCTTGTGAGGAAGTTTACTATATTACATCCGTGAAAAGATGAAACTGACCGTAATTAGTACCTTAGCAAACATCCTGCAAGAAAGCTCCAACAAGGTTAACACACCCTCAGGAGATAAGACAGTCCAGTTAACAGATAGCACTTGAGATCTTTCACCGTTCGAGACTGTATCACTGTGAAATAGAAAGAAATGAGTGACTTGATTAAGATACGTTCACACACAGCGATTTGTCTGGCCGATTTCAGATGCACGTTAATGATATTTGAAAAATACGCGGCCCGACAAATCGCTGTGTGTGAACGTACCTTTAGATATAAGACGTTTTAAATGAAGGCCTAGGCTTACCTGTGTTTGGGTGTTGATGCCGTTTCCATAGTTACTGATAGACAGTACCATAATGCATCCCATATCCCACTAGATATGATGTCATTTGCATTAAGACTTGATGTTTCCTGTTGTAGCAGATAAAACATGAATGAGAAGCGTTTTTTAGACAAATATACCGATCGAATAAATATAATCGACCGACCGACCTAATGGCTTACTATAAACATTCCAAACTGTAAAACTGAACACACCTGTGATAGCATATTGTCCAGAAGGTAAATGATTCCATCACATAGACCAATGTCACAAAATGGAAAATGTATTACCTGGTGAAAAGTACGATTTTATAGAATGCTTAGATACTATAGAGGAGTTTCACTGTTAGCACTGTCGTGCAGCAGATGGTGGTCAACCTGCAGTTTAAGATCAGAGTGAGAAAATAATGTTAATTCCTTTCATTATATTATGTAGTTGTCTTGTATTTGAAGGCAAATAAAAAAACTTGAGCGATTCAGTTTAATATTCATGCTCCTATAAGTGTCGACATTTTTGAAGTTGACCGCCATCTGGTGCTCCGTAAAGATTACTGAAACCCACCATTCTTACCCTTGGCATACTGGTGATAGTGACCAGTACAGCCGTGAGTATATCGTCCTGTGATTGGTTAAAAACATCCTGGCATTCTGGGAACAGGGTTTCGAATAAAAACGACGTCGTGATTTTGAATAAAATGTTGTCGGAATTAAGAAACAATTCGATTAAAAGGTCGCCACAACTTGATAATCTAAAATGAAGTGGAAATAATTATTCAAGTAATATGGTAAACAAAAGAGCTGCTTATATAGAACCAAGGAAAACAGGCAAGCCAGACACTGACCGACCACCTGAGTTTTGACCGACCGACCGACCAACCAACTGACCAACTGACTGACCAACCGACTGACTGATCAACTAACTGACCGACCGACCAACCAACCGACGGACGGACGGACGGACAGACAGACAGACAGACAGACAGACAGACAGACAGACAGACAGACAGACAGACAGACAGACAGACAGACAGACAGACAGACAGACAGACAGACAGACAGACAGACAGACAGACAGACAGACAGACAGACAGACAGACAGACAGACAGACAGACAGACAGACAGACAGACAGACAGACAGACAGACAGACAGACAGAATGACCAACTGAAGTTCAAACAGTAATTACTGTTGAGATATATCCTGCTGATGATATTTCAATATACACCATAACACTGTGACATTTAAAATCCAATCTTCTAAATCCACCAAATCAGTAGATCCCGACTGGGTAGCCAGCTCGCGAAAATTCACCCCCAATGTCTTCAGATACTCCTCTTGATGCACAATTACCACACACATCTCTCTTGATCCCTCGCAAACCTTAATGATAATAAGATAAGATCACTGATCTACAAATTAGACTGGATAACGCAATTCATTGAACACTTACACTGAATCATTGAATCCGAAGATTGAATCACGCAACTCTAAGAATGAATCATTATGTCTGACGAATGTGTCACTTTATAAGATATAATTGTAACTCACTTCTGTGTCCTACCCCTTAGAAGAATCCTTTAGTGAAAACCCTTAGAATTAATAATTGAATCCTAGGATTAAATCAATGAATCCAAAGAATATATCACCTAGTCTTATGACTGAATCTTTGAATCTTAAGGAAGAGTCACTGAACTCTAATTAATCTTTAATTTCCAAGCAACCATACTGTACCTTGCACAGAAAGGCTACTGTCTTGGGGTTATTGATTTGCTGTGCAGAGAGCAGCGTATCTAACTGTTTCTTAAACTGCTGTGATAGGAGTTTTTGGACGAGAAGTTGAGTTAGAATCTGTTTGTGATTCTCTTCCTCGTTTGTGTTGCGGTTTATAAGCGCTGCCATGGCAGTGATGGCGGGAGAGTAATCTTAAGAAAAGAATAAAATCAAGACATGTTAGTTGTGGTGTTCAAATGAAATCACTTGTCGATCGATTTCGGGGAATGATAAGAAGTATACATACCATTACTGAGGCGTTCTCGTCGACTCTCCTGCGAAGCCAGACAGTAGATAAGACAGTCTATGACTTGAATGTTTGTGGTAATGATATTGTTGTAGAAATCGGAGGATAATCTCACCATTCTAGAGTCAACTGTTTCACATAACGCTGCAAAACACTAGATCAAAGGAAAATCATTATTATCAAGAGAGCTTCACTAACCCAAACTAAAATAGCTTTATTTATATTGGATAAATCCATCGGTTCTAAATTGTTCTTCCTAGAGGTCCAGTGTTACTACAGGAGGAAATCTAAACTGAAGTTTACCTTATCACAACCCGCACACCCGATAACCTATATATATACAGAACTTACGGTTACAGCTCAGCAACTGGCCTCTGTAGCTCAGTTGGTTAGAGCGCTGCACCGGAATCGCAGGGCCGTGGGTTCAATTCCTGCCAGAGGACCTAGTGTTGCATTTTTCGCAACCGTTACTGGTTAGGTCTTAAATTGTGTATATATCTACTCACTTGGATTATCCACCTACCCAGTATAACTTTATTTATACTGGATAGCTCTATCAGTTCTAACCTGTTCTCCCTAGAGGTCCAGTAAGAGTCATTCCTTATTGATCCAGTGTTACCACAGGAGGAAACCTAAACTAAACTAACTTTATTTATACTGGATAGTTCTATCAGTTCTAAACTGTTCTCCCTAGAGGTTCAGTAAGAGTCATCTCTTATTGATCCAGTGTTACTACAGGAGGAAACCTGGAAAAAATATGCAGTGTTTGGTAGAGTCAAACTGGAAGCATTCGTCTCTCATGTGACTGAGTTGAAATTATACTCAGTCAACTGCATATTGCAGGAATCAAACGCCAGTCACAGAAGTGAAAGACTCACGCACTAACCACTTTGCTACCAACACCTCTCAGATTTTCAAAACAGTAGTAGTATATCTATTTACATTCAATACAGTATCTTGGAGTCGTCCATCACTGTCCAGAGACACTAACTTCGGAAGAAGTGAAACAAACAGGACGGATGTTTCACCAAGAGCGAGGAATGGTTTGTGGTCAGATGACTTCATCATACATTCTTCAAGAAACGTCCAAAACAGCGTGACACAGTCGATCAAAATCTCAATACACCAGGGTAACTAGAAAAATAACAAGAAAATATATGATTTCGTGCAAAAAACTATTTCAAATTCTACTTTTATAGTCTCTGTTTACAACATACTTTTATGACTTCAGTTATAAGGAGATCTTTCAAAATTGTTACACATTTCTCAGGTAACTCTACTGAAACACAGAAATCCAACTTTTGGCCAGCCAAGCTAGAAATATACAAATACAACCATGCTAATACACACACATTACTTTTTGGTTGTTTGCATTTATTTAACTACAGCACAAATTCATTCATACTGGATAGCTCAATATCAATTCTAAACTGTTCTCCCGGGAAAGCCAATAATGGCCATCATTTGGCCCAGTGTTATTACAGGAGGAAACTGGAGTACTCGGAGAAAACCTGCGGTGTTTGGCAGAGTCAAACTGGAAGCATTCTTCTCACATGTTACTGAGGTGAAACTATAATCAGACACAACTGTATATTGCAGGAATCGAATCACAGAGGTGAAAGACACATGCACTAACCAATGTGCCACAAATACACCCATCCAAGAACGTGTATTAAGATTTATAACCATGCTTATAACCATAGTTTATAGTGGGTCAGTAACTCACCCGGGTAAAAGTAAAATATTTCGGAATACTTTAAGAATTTGACGAAACTTCGAGGCTCCTTCTAGGACGCCTTTGAGAACTTCATCGGCTGCAGAATGAAATCCGGCGCTCATTTTTCCAAGAAAATCAGAATTTTCAACAAGTCTTTCCAAGACTGGATCTTCAATCTCTCCTCCTTGCTGTTGGAGATTTAACTCTTGGTCGGTGATCTCCAACAGGTTAGACCATTCCTCATCACTTTCCAACTCCTAATACATTATAATAGGTGGGACTATCAGGTGTGACATAGATTCCGGCGGGTGCAATCGCACCTGAGTATAGAAGGCTGAGTAGCGATTAATAGAACTTATTATTTTACCTGATCTGATATGAAATCTACTTTAGCATGCTTCCCATGCCCTTCCTTCACTTTATTTGTAATTTCCATTTCTCGATCATAGTCCTCACTGATTCTACCCTTTTCTTCACTTTTATCTTTATCAGAACCTGAACAGATTTAGCTCTGAATTGGCGCGTTTCACGAGTAAGCGTTACAGGGCAACAGATGGTGGTCAACTTCAGAAATATGGACGCTAATAGCAGCAAGAAAATTTTAAATCTGCATCTCTCAATTCTATTTATTTGCCTCCAAATACAAGACGTCTACATATAATGAAAAGAACCAACATTATTTTCTCACTCTGATAAAATTCAGCCTGTTCCACTTATGCACATGGTAATCCATATACGGTTAGCCATGCTGAAATTCGCTCGGTTACATGTGTCTTGTGTGAAATAGAAATGCGAGATCGTGCAAAATCGAGTACGCTTTTACCCGATCCGATGTAAACGCAACTTACGCGTAAACGCACCTGATTCATTTTCGTTTCGTTTGACTTCGTTTTTCTTTCCATTTTTCTCTTTCTTACCTCCAGCACTCTTCTTTCTTACGTTATCCTTGCTCTCCTGAGTTCGACCTGATTCTTTCTTTTGAGATTTCTTTTTCTCCTTTGTTTGCTGCTGAAGTCTTTCAACCCAAGTTTGTTTCTTCTCTCCAGTTTTCTTAAAACACGGCAAAAGTCGGATGTTCGTTATTATAGCTACTAAAGTACCTCTCTGGGAGGTCAGCAAAGGTAATCGATTTTCTGATGGAGCTACAGTATCCAGTATAAATAAAGTTAGTTTAGTTTAGGTTTCCTCCTGTAGTAACACTGGATCAATAAAAGATGACACTTACTGGACCTCTAGAGAGAACAGTTTAGAACTGATAGAACTATCCAGTATAAATAAAGTTAGTTTAGGTTTGCTCCTGTGGTAACACTGGATCAATAAGAGATGGCTCTTACTGGACATCTAGAGAGAACAGTTTAGAACTGATAGAGCTATCCAGTATAAATAAAGTTAGTTTAGTTTCTTATAGTTATACTGTAGTTCAGGATTCTCTTACTTTTTTCGTTTCTAGTTCAATTTTCTTTTTTTCTTCGGATTTCTGTAATTTCCCGAACTCCTCTGGAGTTAGTGGAAGTTCTTGAAAATCCTCTTCTACACAATGACACGACTTCTCGTGTTAATTAATGTAAAAATATTCATGCCTCATCTACGTAGAATCACGTAGAGGGCTAAATGAGGTGAGGGGGGCAAACTGGGGTAAATCTGGTGGTAGGGGGAATGGGTGACAAAATGGGGGTGAAAAAGGGGATGGGTAGAAAAGGGGATGGGTAGAAAAGAGCAAATCGAGGGAGGGGCAGGTTGAGAACAAATTAGGAAGGAAGTTACTGGGGCAACTTAGAGGAAAATTAGTGGGACATACTTAGGGGAAACGTGGGGGGGAGGCAATGGGGTGGGGCAGTTTTTGCAGGGTGCAAGTTAGAGGGGAGGAGAAAATTGGGGGATCGGGGTAATTAGAGAGGAATTGTAGAAATTTCTACTCCAGCAAAACATCTCACCATTAATGCTATCTGCTACAAAAGGATGACGTAACAAGTACGGCCAGGTTAGTCGTTTTCTTGGATCTTTTGTTAACAGACCTTGCAAGAAGCTCTAGAAGAGAGTTGACATATTTAGTTTATCATAGTTTCAGTTGAGCATTGTCTAATGTACCCTTGTACATTACAATTATAGTAATAGGTAAAAATATTAGCTTCTGAATACCAACCCTGAAATTAGGTGACATTTCAGCAGGCCACTTTACACTGTCCTAAAGAAGAGATAATAAGAATTTTTCATCATTCATGGAGCTTTTCAAATGTTCATTAATGAGAGGTGTCTGCTACATAGAGTGTCTGATTAACATTAACAATAATATTACCAATACCTTGCATATAAGATTGACAAGTTGAAAGATGTTATTGGTATAAAATGGTGGTGTACCAGCAAACAGTTCATACAAGATACAACCAAGAGACCTAGCATGACAGAAAATGTATGTATATAATCAAACATTGCAAAATAAAATACAGTGAAGATAAAACCAAAATGAATATCAATACAGTGTAATAGCTCACCATAGATCAGCATTATGATCATAAGGTCGTTCCTCAACCAGTTCTGGCGACATATAAAGTGGAGTGCCCTTGGTGAGAAAGAAAAATTCTCAAGGGATGAACCTAGCATGATTCACTCTTGAACAACTACTCGGCTCAATGACCAAATTTCCAAGAATGTTTATCAAATCTTACCTTTATTGATGTTAATACTAATGTGTTGATACTCATGGATCTGGCAAATCTGCACAAAATTTGCAAACATAATCTATCATTACAATACTTCACACATAAAAATCTCGCATTTTGTCAACAAGATGTGTTCGCAACAGACTTGTAGCAAGCTTGTCAACAAGTTGTAACAATGCTGTCATTTTATCAAGTTGCTACAACGTTGTTACTCACAACTTGTTAACAAGTTGTTGAATTGCAGGATAACAAGTTGTTGGAACAACTTGTAATAATTGAAAGGTTTTGTAGATGGAAAATTATTGAGTGAAAATTATATACATTTGTTAGACCTAACCACTTGTGACAAGTCTGTTGAGTCAAGAACCTTGTAGCAAGTTGTCTTCAAAGGAAAAGGTGTGCGAGGCACTGGAGGTGTCTACTTGTGATGCCTTTGCGGAGGAGAGCGTTATCTGTTCATTGAACATCTGTCTGTTAACGTCTATATTATAGTTACGCTAATGTCTTACCCAAAATCACACAGTTTTATAACCCCTCCCTTCCCAATGAGGATATTCTGTGGTTTCATATCACGATGCAGGATACGATGAGAGTGAAGGTAAAACAAAGCCTTGACCAACTGAACAGCAATCTCTTGGACCTGGTCCTCAACTAGGTTGCCATCATCTTCCAATATTTGAAACAATTCTCCCTCTGCATACTCCGTCACCACACACACCTTTGAGAGAGATAATTTAGTCAGAGGCCCAGGTCATCATGCAGGGTAGGATGGGTTTATCTGGTAGGGTAGGGTGGGGAGGGGGGGCATAAGCTAAGAGCAGTCCATGAGCTATATATATACACTACTGGATAGATGTGCAATCATGCAACTGGGCTATATATATTCCTGAATAGATATGGACAATCAGGCCACTGAGCTATAACTACCACTGGATAGATATGTGCAATTAGGCTACTGAGCTAGATATATATATATACTACTGGATAGATGTGCTATAATGTCACTGAGCTATATATATTACTAAATAGATATGTACAATCAGGCCACTGAGCTATAAATACTACTGGATAGATATGTGCAATTAGGCTACTGAGCTAGCTATATATACTACAGGATAGATGTGCTATCATGTCACTGAGCTATATATAATACTGAATAGATATGTGCAATCATGCCTGGATGGGTGTCAGCCAATGCTGATTTCCAAGGGGGGGTGAAAACAGAATTAAAACTATATACAAGCATTAACATGCTACTGAGCTATATACATACTACTAGATAGATGTGCAATCATGCCATTGACCTATATACTGCTGGATAGATATGTGCAATTAGACTACTGAGCTATATAGACATCACTGGATAGAGTGATTGGGCTCTAATAATTTTTACAACAGATGAATATCAAATGTCAGAAATTTCAAATGCTAACCTCATCTGCCGTCTCAAATGAGTCCAGTAGAGCTATAATATTTGGATGATGTAATGATCGCATAATATCAATCTCTCGTTGCAAGTTAACGAGGTCTTTCGATGAACGTCCTTTCTTTGGGATAAACTTCAGAGCAACGACCTAGAGTGGTGTTGATGACACAGTGGTTAGTGCACGTGTCTTTCACCTCTGTGACCGGGGTTCGATTCCTGCAATATGCAGTTGTCTGATTTTAATTTGACCTCAGTTGCATGTGAGAAGAGGACTTTCAGTTTTTCTCTATAAAACACTGCAGGTATTCTCCAGTTTCCTCCTGTAATAACACTGCACTAATAAGTGACACTGTGACAGTTCTTACGTTTGTATCGCGCAACCGAGATATTGGGCGCACAATTTTGATTTCTCTGTATATTTACTATTAAATTTTTGAAATTCTCTGTTGCGCGATTTCCAAACTTTCCAGTCAGGGGAAGAACAGTTTAGAACTAATAGAAGTTAAGAGCAGTCCAGTAATGATCTACTTGTTTGCATTTCAACAAAACCCTTACTATTATTAAAGGTGATGTAAAACCGGCAACTCCCGTTTGTTTACATTTTGTGTTCTGGTTCGCTATGCTTTAAATAAACACAGATTCGAGTTTCTGATTTAGAAGATGTTGAATTTTAGTCGAAACAACACGAAATTTGGGCATTGTTTACATCGCGGGAACCCCCATAGCACATGCGCAGAATGGACTTTACATGGTCTTTAAGAACTAATTATTATTTTATATTGGAAGTTAATAAAACAAATCCCGGCAACTAGGCAAATTTGGGTCTAAACATACTACCTGACCACCATATTTTTTCCGTCCTTTATAAACTTTGCCAAAAGAACCTTCTCCAATAAGTTCCAGAACATGGTAAGAATCTGCCATAGTTTGTTTTAATAACTACTTCTCTTACATTCTTGTTAAAATACGCTTTAAAAAATACTTTCAAACAAAAAATTCAAAAATATTGCCGCCATCTTGTTTTTATATATTCGCAATTTCGCATTTATTAGCTCTGCGCATGCGCTATTATTTTCGGATTGGTAGGCGGAAATTAAGCCAAAGCGTCCCATCTCTATGGTCCCATGAAGCGCTGTACAGAGCCAGCATTTAATAATAAATAGTAAAATACGAACGCATTACCTATAGCAGTGTGTGTGTTATGGTGTGGGGACTGCTGGCATTATGCCCCGTTGTTCTTTGAAAAAACCTCTATCTACCAGTATTGTACGCACACTGGATTAATGAATAATAGGTGGGTTTCACTAAGTGGGACAGTTCAGCTATTGGTGGTCAATTATAAAAGGAAAGACAGTTATCGGAGTAACTAAATTGTTCACTATGACACTATATTGTATTGACTTTGTGTTTGCTGGCAAATACATGCAATGAAAACATTTAGCATCATTTAGTCGCCCCCATAAGTGTTAAGAGGAGACTTTTTTCATTAAATATTTAAATACATTTGAACTTTTGAAGTTGCCATAAATATGTATTCAAGGAATTTTTAGGAATTTCAGAGCTCGTGCTAAGGAATTCTATAATTTAAAACCGCAAAGCACTGTGGTCGTTTATATTTTGCAAACGCATGTTCCGCTTTGAGAGAAGACGAAGCTAGTATTTCTGAAAAAAATCAAGATTTTTAAGCATCAAATCTCAATAAAGTAACGAAATATAAAACGGTTTCGTTAGTTCAAGGTAATGTTACTCATTTGTTCTTTGTTAGGGCAAGGAAAACCCTATAAAATGATGGGTTTTTTGAGCGGATCGCGTCGATTGTCAAAGCAAATATGCAGAGCAGCAGACGGTTTTGGTTGAATATTTTTGATTTTATACAGCATTTTGAGTATAAAGTACACACGATAGTTATCGAGATATTTAGGAAAAGAGAAATAAATGGGGTTTTTAAATTTTTTTTGTAAGGCATTGAAGTATTAGATTTTAAATTCTGAGTGGAAATCTCAAAAGTCAAAACTATTTATGCACATTGCACATGGATTTTTGGAAACACTGCCAAAATGCTGTGTGTATTAAACTGTATGTTGTTCCTTTAGGATGTCAAGAAGCGACGTACGCACAACAAAAGTTTACGTAGGGAACTTACCGTCTGATGCTCGCAAGGAAGAGATTGAACACGAATTCTCTCGTTATGGCAAACTTCAAGATGTTTGGGTGGCCCGAAACCCTCCTGGATTTGCATTCGTAGAATTCTATGACGAACGAGATGCTAAAGACGCGTGCGATGACTTGGACGGTCGAACATTATGTGGGGCACGGGTAAGAGTGGAGATATCTCATGGAAAAAGTCGAGGTAGAGGTCGTGGCCGGGGCGGCGGAAGAGATCGCCGTGATGATCGCCGCGACGATCGCCGTCGTTATGATGATGGTGGAAATCGAGGCGCACGGTATGGTTTGTAGTACAGTAGAATAAGTCTAGTTTTTTCTTTTATTTCATTTATAATAATAAGTAACATGTTTTGTTTCTTTAACAGTGTCTCGGTATTCCCCATTTCTAAGTTTCATCCGACAAATTGCTACACATCAACAGTATAGAGAAACTGCCAAAGGCGACTAGTCATTTCGAAACAACTACAGTTTGTCATGATATCTCTATAATATCTCTTGAATTTTGACACATCGTCATTAAAAGTTGCAGCCGACACTACACTCTGCAATGTATTGCCGATTTCTCTACTGCTACATCGACAAATTCTACAAAACATCAGTGGAGGTGAACTACATGGGAATAGCTTTTCTCACACAGCTGGGAGCCTCTGCAACGTCCGCTACATAAATGTCTTTTTCTCAACTAATCGACAACTCGACAGCTACTATATTCCCTAGGCAACCCCAGAGTTTTATCACTGATTCTTTCCAAATCAATTTCTGACGACTAAATTTTCACCAAATACATCACTGCCCACGATTCGTCTACACAAAGATTCGTCAACTTTTGGCAGCCACACTTCTCTGCAAATCCACAACTTCGGCGACATCTACATGAAAATTTTATACTACAATTTCATCTGTCCGTTCAACACCACGACGGTCAAACACACATAGTTTTTTACGTTCTTCAATAAAACAAAGGTATATCATAGTGGTAGTGAAGGTGGTAGTGAAATGAAAAAGCTTTTGGTCTTTAATGTTTTGATTGAATTGACCGTGATATTTGGTGCTTTACCATTCAGCTTAACCTAGCACAGGTCATTGATTACGGAGTTTGTCCAATTTGACTCAACAACAAAAACTCTTTTCTAATTTCTAGAAGTTGGCGAAGTCGTTCAAGATCACCAGATCGACGCTATTAAGACAATCGCATGTGGTAAGCTTATGTTTTCATGATTTATTTATGATTGCTGAAGTAGTTAAGTTTAAATCTCTTTCTTTTTCAGGGAAAAGTCAAAAAGCTGTACAATATGAAGACAATAAATGACTTTAACTTCATCCTTAGGTCTTCATCCTACCTAAGGATGTTAATACTATAAACTTTGTCTTGTAGTTGACCATTTTGTTCAGTTGGACATATTTTGTCTTATATTTTTATCTCTGTATATGTTTTATTAAAGTAAATGTCTTAGTAATAACCTTTTGTGTATCTTGGTGTCTGTGTTCAACAATAAAATACTTCAAATTTGAAGCTTAGTTTCATTGCAATGTTTTCATAGAGGTTGTTCCAGATTTTAGTATAATCAGATTGAAATTTTGGGTACTTGGGTACTTCATAAATAGGCCCTTTGGCAATTGCATAATGTCACAAATACGTCAAAACAATGCGTGACTGGACGGCATGCAAAACAGTGGTATTTTCAAAACATTGAAAAGACAATGGAACATTCTAATCACTGGATCGTGACTGGATGACATGGAGAACAGTGGGATTTTCAAAACATTGAAAAGACAATGAAACGTTCTGATCACTGGATCGTGACTGAATGACATGGAGAACAGTGGGATTTTCAATGGAAGACAATGAAACATTCCGATCACTGGATCGTGACTGGATGGCATGGAGAACAGTGGGATTTTCAAAACAATGAAAAGACATTGGAACATTCCGATCACTAGTCAATTTTAATACTAAAAAGCAATTGCAAATCTGCATGTTTCTAATACAAAAACTAAACACCTTTATATTACATTATTTTCATATCTAAAAATCCAGTTAAAAATACTACCAACTATGTTGCAATCTTGCGCATGCTCGGTAGGTTCTTATTCCACGACGATATTAAGTTCCTTCAACAAATCACGTAAGTCTTCGGACGCTGTCATCGTTTGCCAACTACTCTGCGTTGCCTGCAAAAAGACGAATCGAACAATTTTGTAACACTACTACAACGTTAAGGCTTTCCGTCCGCCTCAGAGTGGTAAACAGAAAAATGACAATAAAAAACTTCCACCCTTACGTCCAGAAATTGACCGCACTTTCCGTCAGAAAAATTCGGCCACAAAATATTTGCGCGGATTATTAAATTGCGTGTTTTAGCCGTTCGACTTACCGTACAGAATCGATCAACAATGTCATCCAATCGATAGATCTCTTCCTCTGCTCTTATGAGATTACTACCTAGAATGCTGGCCTAATAAGACAATCATATCACAATTATAATATGTGTATGTTTCTACATAGAGTATAAAAACACCACCTTGAACAAAGACCTATCAGCGAATGCATCTTTTATGCCCTTGCCACCCTATTCACATTTTCAGATACCTCACATACACACGTAAAATTACCTGCCGTTAGCTGATGTTGGCGCGATGTCCAAATGGACTTTACCAACTTAACATATGTAGATGTAAATCTTGTACAATATTTACCTTGTTTTCCAGTCTAACGTTATACTGCGCAAATGTCTCGTTCTCTTTCAGTGCTTTCGCAAAAGAACTTCGTAATTTTTCAACCTAAACACACGACAACATGCAGTAAGATATTTGCCTGAATACAAATCGACAACATAATCTACAATGTCAGTCAGGCATCTCATGACTTAAACTTTGGATATCGCAGTCTTACCTCTCTTTCCAAATGTAACTTCTTGTTCAGTAACTCTGTAAAACTTTCCTGTACGGCTGTAGTTTGTTTTTCTTTATCACTTCCTTCGCTGGCTTCAACCAATCTCTGTAGTCTTGCAATGCTCTCACTTAGTTCTTTCTCCACA
This sequence comes from Trachythela sp. YZ-2020, assembly GCA_016169945.1. NCBI lineage: Eukaryota > Metazoa > Cnidaria > Anthozoa > Malacalcyonacea > Clavulariidae > Trachythela > Trachythela sp. YZ-2020. Next base: position 86,545 of record JADLSH010000353.1, read on the forward strand.
CATGATTTATCCTGCTTCACTTTCTCAAGTTCGTGGTTGATAAGGCGAAGTTTCTCATTCAACACCTTGTAAAGAATATGTTTTGTAAGATATCTAATTTCGTTAATTACTAAGATTACTAATTATTACTAATACATGACTATGTAATTGATGTTACGCCTTAAGCCCTGGTCAAACGAGGATGAGAGTTGATGAGAGTTGGCAAGCGAGAGTTTGCATGAGAGTTTCATCAACTCTCATGGCCCGGTCAAACGAGAACAAGAGTTGCATGAGAGTTGACTGGATATTACCACGCGTACCGGTCAAACGAGCAAAAACTCTCATCAACTCTCACCATCGTTTGACTTGTGGTTCGATCACGACTTTAGGGTTTGAATTAGGTTTGAGTAAAGCAATAAGCTGGCGTGGTTTGGTGTGGAACTAACTGAAAAAGATCTTCGAGCAAAGGCCCATCGTCCATAAGTTCGTAGTTAGTATTGTCAACCTACAGCCGACGAATGTTTGCTTGGAACGTCGATTTGGACTTTATGCATGAGGTTAAGGTGCATGGAAGGGTTTACTTTTGGTTAGGAAGGAATACCTAGGGACCCTGAGAAAACCCTCGAAGCACAGTACATGAGTTTTCAAGTACATCAAGTCAGAGCAGGTGGTCACTAAAGGTAGTCATCCATCAACTAACAATAGGGAGCTTTAGCAGTGACTACGAGTACAAGATTCGTCATTTTACATGTTGTTTGCATACGCCATCTCGCAAAAGTCGTAGTCGTCGTGCTTTTGAGTGCGAGATTTATAAAAAATCTCGTAGTCAAAAGCCCGACGACTACGATTTTTGCGAGATGGCGTATGCAAACAACACGGCGTTTGGCGCGAAAATTACGAATCTCATAGTCGTACTCGTAGCCATTGCTAAAGCTCCCTAATATCCAACCCCCTACTGAAGTAGGAGGACGGTCAACGGAGGGAGGTCAATTAACAACAACAATAACAATATCATTAAAAGCAATAACAACAGTAGCAGGCCTAAGGCGTAACGTGCTAACGGCATATGTTACCTGGTTTTCAGTCTCTTGCTCGATCAATGTACAACACCTGTTCCCCAGTTCCTTCATTCGTTCACGCGACGCCTCAAAATTCTCTTCAACAGTTTTTAGCTCCAACTTGAGTCTTTCAATCTCGTATTGCTTGTTGTCATTTTCACGTTGAATTTTCTTCATCTTGCATCCTTCGTTTTCCAGCTCTTGTTTCAAGTTTGTGATCTGTTCTTCATGTTGTTGTCTGGCTTCACGCAAGGATTCTTCAAGGTTTGCTCTGAGAAGAAATTGGAGAAAATATTTATTACTCATTAAATATTCATTACCATCACCATCGTCATTACCATCACCATCATCACCAATATCATCACCATTATCATCATCATCACCCCAGTATATTTCATCATACTCACATCTCGTCAACTTGCCGTTGTATGATCATCTGCGCATGTTCATTGCCATCCTGCACATAGCTCTCTAGATCTAAGAGAAGTTTCTGGAATGCCTTTGCTCGGCTGACCAACGTAAAGTCGTCAGATAAATCAATTGCTGGTTGTTCACTAGGGATAACCTCAATATTATCATCAGCCTCTGTCGTGTCTTCTTGGCTTGGAACCTCCTTGACATCGTCAGACTGTACAAAATTTATTGATATAATGTATTAAATATTACTAAAGGTACGTTCACACACAGCGATTTGTCGGGCCGATTTTAGGTTTTGCTGAATGTTAATGACGAATATTTTCAGTTGATGATGTCACCAAATGACGTTTGCCACGTATTTTTCAAATATCATTAACGTGCATCTGAAATCGGCCCGACAAATCGCAGCGTGAAAACTAAACAAACTGTATCTAAATATACTCTACAATATGTACAAGTTCATAAACTGGGGATAGCTCTACCAGTTCCAAATGTTTTTCCCTAGAGGTCGAGTACGGAAACAGTGTTGTCCAGTATTACTATAGAAGACGACCTAAAATTGAATTTACAGTAAGGCCTCTATGCTCTTACCGGCGATACAGTCCCTGAGACAGCAGCTAAGACTGAGTACACAAATGAAGCTCTATATTCGTTCCTTGGCATTTCTTCGCTATCTTGCTCCAATGCAGGCTTGAAAAATGGACAAAAAAATTGCATTGAAAATCTTTACAATGACTAACTGACTAAACTGACATGGTTCAGTTTCTTAGCCCGAGGGGGGGGGTCCCATACCGACCTCTTCTTGCAGTCTAGCTTGTTCTTTATACGTCTCTACGACAACGACTAGTCGTTCCCAGGTTTCTTCCAGAACTCTCGATACAGCAGTCAATTCTTTTTCTTGTTCCAACATAACAAGATACGCTTGAGACTGTACGGCGTTCAGTTCATCTTGTACGTCTGATAGTTGACTCCTAGATAGTAAACACATATTTGATTTATACTGGAGACGAATCATCAGACTAATGGATCATATTTTGCAAAGTGTCCGCTTACTGCTACAGGTCGTCAACTTTTAAAAACCCAGACGAATTTTAAGTTGCTTCAGATGTCGATGTGAGTCACTGCCACGAGTTTCGTTACATTGTGGTTGGCAATTGATTATATCTTAAGTAAATACCGTAATTTATGCACAGTTTCCCTCATTTCTTCGTAATGTTGAGTTTTCTCCTCCAAAGCTTGGCGTGTCAGATCTAGTTCTTCCGTACGTGTTTTAACCTAAAGAAGCATTTCTACTTTAGCTTGTCATTGCGTTCCGTGACCTCAACTGGCATAGCGTAAGCTAGCCTAGTAATAAGGCCTTTGGATGAACGTCGAAACAATAAGTGACTGGATGGCATGGAGAATGATGGGATTTTCAAAACAATGAAAAGACAATGGAACATTCTGATCACTGGATCGTGACTGGATGGCATGGAGAACAGTGAGATTTTCAAAACAATGAAAGACAATGGAACATTATGATCACTAAATCATGACTGGATGTCATGGAGAACAGTGACTGTATGGCACTATTGTTATTTATGTTTGGTGTTATGCAAAGGGCCCATAAATGTCTTGTCTTGTTCTTTATATAACCCTTACCCATGCACTTTCGTTCTTAAGCCTGTCAGGCACAAGAGAGCTCTTGGCTGAGCTCACCACCAAGAGAGGTCGTAGCTTAGCAAGTTACTCTCGCACCAAACATGATAGAACTTTGTCTCATCGCCTCGCGAGGTCGTCACCTCAGCATAAATATAAACTTACCAGTTGTTCTAACTCAAGCGTAGTCTCCTCCAGTCCCTTTCTCTCTTGCTCCAAAAACTCCAGATTCTCTCGTTGCTGCGACTGAAATGTCTGTCAAATTCATCAACATAAGTTCAAATAGATAAGTTCAAATACGTCATTGGTTCCACTATACGCCACCAAATTTTGAACTATGGAAATCTATGATATGCAAGATTCCATACCGCATAGGTATGGAGGGCTTATTGCGCAGGAAATGAGAGTCATATTACATTGTTTTCATTGCACAACAAAATTTCACGAATTTATAGCCTGTGAGATTTATGTATGAGTCAATTCCAACTGCGATCATCCCTCCGGGCAAAGCCCCGGGAATTTGACTTTTCGAAAATAATTTGGTCACTGGCCCCCCCAGTAAGCTATTTTGCCCCCCCCCCAGTGAAAGTCCCTTTTGTCCAAAATATAAGCAAAAAAGGGAGGAAAACTGAGTTTAGAAGAAAGTTATGGTATTCTCACAACAAAACCTGGCTCCATTTAGATGACATATATCAAAATTTTCTCTGAAAATGCTGGAAATCAAGCCACAGAGACTCAAGAATACAAAAATTTTCTGAGGGAGGACCCCCAGACCCCCCTTAAGCTTCCCACACCTGTAATACACCACCTACTTGTTGCGTCCCCTTTCGATTATGGCCCCCCACTAACGATTTCTTAAAAAGGCCCTGCCACGGTGCGGGTAAAAAAAACATAGTCAAATACCCATCTGCCTCGTAAGATTCCCATATATAAATTCTTAATGTGTATGTGAAGAGGACCAGGACTTTAAATGTATTTTGTTTGAATGAAATAGTGTATTACTTTTACCATTTTTAACAACTAGAACAAACCAAACATTTTGTTCATATACATGCATGTATACCTGCTGTCCACACTTTTCAAGCTGCAACTCATGCAGAGAGTTCTGATCTTTTTAATAGAGAACTTACGCAAGCGACGTTTTTGATTCACGGACGCCAACCCAGAAGTAAATTGAGGCATTGAGCCGTTATAGATGGTGACAGCCGTTCTTGTTTGACATCACGAACGTGAAATTAGATTGACTACCGTTCTTAATTTCAAGCAACAACTGCTGACACCATAATTAACGGCTAAGTTATGTACGCATATTACAGCTGTTCTATAAACATCCCTGGTGCAGTTCCAAACTTTATACAAAAGCATTTTTAAGGGAGGACTTTACGCAATAAATTTCCACATTACCACGTGAAAACTTCTCAAGCCAATAAAATTAGTCCAATTATGAAGTTCTAAGCGCGACCACTGACCAATTTCGCACAACCGGGAAACGAGTCAAATGCCCGACGGGGTGGGAATTTGACGGAATTTGACGGTTTCGCGTCAAATTCCCGCCTGTGCGGAATTAAACTCTGGTCAAATCCCGAGGGTTCGCCCGGGAGGGGGATGATCGCAGTTGGAAATGACTCGTGCATTAATTAAGGGTTGCGTGATTGTGCCTTGTCTGTTTTTGTAGGCAACTATGGACAAAGACAACGTTTTTTCAGAACCATGGAGCGACAGCGACGTAGTATTAGTAATTGAGGGCAAATAATTTCATATCCATCGCTCTATTCTGTCACTCCAATCTCCGGTGTTTAAAACGATGTTCAACGGCGATGTTCAACGGCAACACAAGACAAGATAGAATTAAAAGATGATAACTATCAAGCCATGTTGAAATTCCTCAAGCTATTGTACCCACCGAACATGCTTGATGATGATAAAGGCAAAGTATATATCAAGGATGGAAATATTTTCGAAATTCTTGAGCTTGCCGACAAATACGCAGCCATTAATATCATGACCCGGAGAATACAATGCGTCTAGTTCCTTATGCTGTACGACATAATAAACTACCAGTTAAAGAGATTTTTAATGTCATTGCTCAGCGTGTATCCGAATCCAGGAGCTAGAAAAATTCGCACCAGAACTAAACGACGATTCTCTTCATGTTTGGTTATGAAATGTCGCTTTCTGGAGAAACGTTTTCCGAGATGGAACTATTTCATTTCCGATTAGCTCTGACAGAGATATAATCCAAACTGTTTGATTTAATTTCTATATTAGGAGTGTCAAGGATTTTATACATGACGGGTATATTAACTGTGAAAACATTAATAGTGTCATCATTCTTTCTATTAAACGAAAACAAATATTGTTGTTATGATGCTATTGATGGCCAATTGTATCTCTCTTAAGGCTGCTTCCAGTCAAGCGTTTTTCATAATTTATGTACATTTAGCGTAAAATTTGAATGCGTGGTTCCGGTGTAGGTAGCGAAACACTATATTCTTGAGGGTTTGTAGGATCAAATTACCTGAAAAATATAACAAGAAATTCAAGAACTTGTTATATTTTCAGGTAGTTTGATCCTACATTTACGCTAAATCCACTATGAAGCGTCCCTCTGAAATAGACGACCCTCCTTTTAGAGGAAGGAATTCTATATTAAGCCCTTCCCCATCACAACAAAGTAACGTACATGCATGTACTGATTAGATTTATTCGTTGGCCTGAAAGGCACATTTCCACTATAAGCCCTCCTCCGTATAACCCCATATCCAATATAACACCCGCCCTGACGACTTGATAGAAGATAGGAGAGAAAATTTCAACACATCACACCCTTTATATTATTCAACAGCCTAATGCCAGACTATTTCACTTGCAAGGGAAGAGAGTATTGACTAATGGCTGTTAATGGTTGATAGGCCAGTTCGGAGTTTCGTCTGCGCATCCAAATGACCCGTTTTGCGTCGAGATTAAATTGCAGTTAATCGTAACATGCAGCTGAGACTGGAGATTTCAACTGTTCAAGTAGTTTCCACACCGTTAACTCGCCAACCAACCAACCAACCAACCAACCAACCAACCAACCAACCAACCAACCAACCAACCAACCAACCAACCAAAGTCAGTTATGAGGCCTGTCGAAAAGGAAATGAGAGTGCGGCAGTGCGCAGGAAATTAGGGTCATATTACATTCTTTCGAATTGCTCAACAAAATTCCACGAATTTAAGGGCTCGTTTAAGGGTGGCGTGATTGGGCACTGTCTATTCTGTAGCAAGATCATAAAATGATGAATGTACAAGACGAATCTGTGGTCACGATCGTTGAAAACTCTGAAACGAAAGACAACGACGAAGACAACATTTTTTCACAACCATGGAACGACAGCGACGTAGTATTAGTAGTTGAAGGCAGAGAGTTTCATGTCCATCGCTCTATTTTGTCACTGCAATCCACAGTGTTTAAAACGATGTTCAACGGCAATTTCAAGGATGCAACACAAGACAAGATCGAGTTAAAAGATGATAAATATCAAGCCATGTTGCAATTCCTCAAGCTATTGTACCCACCGAACATGCTTGATGGCGATAAAGGCGAAGTAGATATCAATGATGAAAATATTTTCGAAATTCTTGAGCTTGCCGATAAATACGGAGCAAGAAATGTCATAAAGCAATGTATGAAAGAAACCGGGCGCCTTAAACCGGAGAATACAATGCGTCTGCTTCCCTATGCTGCACGACATGAACTACCACTTGAAAAGATATTTGATGTGATTGCTCGACATGTCTCGACCGACAAGCTAAACAACTTTGCACCAGGACTTGTCAAGGATTCTGTTTACATCGAGACATTGGTAAACAAATGTCGTATTCAAGAGGATGTCGTAAAGCGAGCAAATACCATCATACTATATTTGTTGCAAAAATACGTTGAAGTAGGGAAAGCTAAGGATTCTAGTAGGACCCCCGCCAAGTGTGTTCGACACGAAATTCTCGATGTCGAAAATTTTAAGAAGGCAAGAGAATGTGAAAATTGTTTAGAGGCTTACAAGAAATGTTTCATTGATAAATACGTCTTCTGTTCTTACACTTATAAATATAGACAGAGTGAGGACACACCTGATCCTAAAAGTGCGGATCTTATTCATCTACTTCAACTCACAGATGACATTGCAACATCTCTGCAAAGTTAAACACGAACAGTATCTAATAAAGACGCTCTGGCAGTGGCAGGCACTAGGTCAAGAGGATTGGAATTATACAAAAACAAATTATGCTTTTTTGGATGGGATTGTCATTGAACTGTCAAACTGAATAATAACTCCTATTATTATACATTGTAGTCACTACGTGTCTTCTGATTGGCTAATTGCTTCCAGTTAAATATGACAATCACGCAACCTACAGATAACTGAGTTATCTGCTAGCAGATAACTCAGTTATCTGTAGGTTGAGCCCGCAGTACGTACTTTTTAGCGAGCAGCAGCTTTACATACAAGAATAAAAACAACATGAACGATGTTTTTTTGAAATTGTTTGCGTAAAAATACACTCTTTTGAAACTTTTATCAGAACTATAGTAAGTAAATTAGGGTTCTAATATTTTGTCATTCTTGTTTTAATTTTATAATTGGTTTTTACCCCAATATTTTAGAACCAAACGTTGTTTTGTGCGACAGAATTTAAATCGTTGTTTAACAAAGGAGTTTAATGACAATGCAATGTATAATAAAACAATTATTGAATTCGGTTTTGTGATATCCGGAATTATCAAGGTCTCGGTAAGTGTTATCAGTCTCAGCCTTGACTTAGCACAATGATAACTCTTACCTGACATGATAATTCGATATCTAAAAACCTCATCCAATAATTGTTTATTATTAGAACTTTAATTTTCTGAAAATAGTAAATGTAACAATGTGAATATGTACTCTAAGATGAATATGTAACTATGTAATATGTTCTAAGTTACATGTAACTTTACGATATTTAACACAACAAAACCTTATATTATGTTCAAATATATTAAAACCTGCATAAAAGAACCACTTATTCTTTGAGCGTGACAAGCTGAAATGGTTCTATAACTAGTACTTGATATGAAATCAGGAGGGCGGCCAATACTGTATCTACCCAGTTTTGTGATTGGTTGTGTGATTTTGGCCAGGATTGACTTGCTTTCCACTTTGGAAAAAAAGAAGGTTTATCAAGAACCAGGTAGTGCTACAGTCCTAATACTGAGCAATTTGATTATAGAAGTTCCAAAAACCTTAACACGCAGCTCTCTTTCTTGAACGTTCTCAATGTCAGCAAAGATCAGATGGAGCGCTCTGTCAACAAACACTGTGCGATAAACAGCAACACATTCTTGACATTTCATAGCATCTTCATAATCAGACAAACTCACTGAATGTCCACACTTCAAACTACTGACACTATCTTTTTTTCCAATAGAGCGTAGTATTGCTTTGATAACCTTACAACTCTTAAAAACAACTTTTTCCAGATGACGACCTTTCGACACCAACAACTCGTGCGCTACTTTATCGTTGGACAATTCCAGTACAAAGTTACCAAGCTGCTCCACCGAGATACCGCTTCCAATTTTATTTGTCAACTTTACAAAGGCAGACTGGTCGTACCGAACAGCATATGGCAGTAATTGCAACACGTTTTCATTTGTAACGTCAATCTCAGCAAGACACTGGCTAACCACATAAGCCGCTTGGTATTCGTCGGCAAGTTCCAGAATTTCAAACATATTCTCATCTGAGATAATTACTTTTGTGTCCTTAATCATATTTGCAGGGTATAAGAGCTTTAAGAATTGCAGCACCCATTTGTGTGTTTTTCCCTCTAAAGATATACGCTCTGCAGTGGCTTCCAGAAACTTTCCATTAAACATTGCTTTAAAAACTGGCGATTGTAGAGACAGAATTGATCGATGTACATAAAGCTCCACACCTTGGACAACTAAAACAACATCGCTATCGTTCCATGGTAAAGTAAAACAGTTTCTCTCCGCCGTCGACGAACTCGCATCTCCCGCCATATTTGTTAATTTGTCAATAAATAAGATCACAACATACGGTGATACGGTATTACTGCGATTCAGTTGCACCACGTGGTTGCACTTGAGCTTATAATTAGAGACAGGAAGTTTTATCGCATAGTTTGATCGTTGAAACCACAGAAACGCACAAGTTGCCAAGGGCAAATTCAAATGTTGTCAAGCGGAAATTCGCATGTTGTCATAGGCGACCAATTATATTCAAGGGAGTGGCCGTATGAATTTGAAATTTAGGCGCGCTACGCTTGCGTTTTATCGTTCATTTGTAAATAATGCAAAGCATTGAAAAAGTAAGTAAGAGAAAAAGAACATACGTTAATGACCTAAGATCTTTGATTGTCGACGAAATTATACATTGTATATAGCTCAGTGGATCACACTCGAATACGTCATGTAAAAATATATGAATGGTCTCAAAGCGCAAATTTTATTTTTGAGCGATTTTTTGGAATTATGATTTGAATAACTGTTGACGAGGTAGATTCGGGGGGGAGAGCCCAGGAGGGTGCGGGAAGCAATTCGGGTAGGGGGCGGGAGAAATTCGGAGAGGGGGCGGGAGAAATTCGGAGAGGGGGCGGGGAGCAATTCGAGCAGGGGATGGGAGGATTTGGGGAGGAATTTGTTTTACCTCAATCTGTTCTTCCAGTACATAACATTTCACTTGATTCTCTTTTGCCTCCTCTCTGACTTTCTCCTGTGCGTCAATGGTTTGCAAGGCTTGCTGTAGTTCATATTTTACACCACACAGTTCACTTTGTAATGTCTCGTACTCAACACATTTAGCGTTATACTTCTCAGTGAGTGCATTTGTTTCTTGTTCCATTGTTGTGTATAATTGGTGCTGAAAATATCAAAGTAGCTGTATTTATTATACTGGATAGCTCTATCAGTTCTAAACTGTTCTGCCTAGAGGTCCAGTAAGAGACATCTCTTATTGATCCAGTGTTACTACAGGAGGAAACTTAAACTAAACTAATTCTATTTATATATACTGGATAGCTCTATCAGTTCTAAACTGTTCTCCCTAGAGATCCAGTAGGGGCAATTCATTCAATTGGTCCAGCGTTAGTACCCCTGTAGTATTTGGTAGAGTCAAACTGGAAGCACTCTTCTCACATGCGACTGAGGTGAAATTACAATCGGACAACTGCATATTGCAGGAATTGAACCGTGGCCACAGAGGTGAAAGACACCACTTGTTCTACTAATACCCTACGCAGCCAGTTCTTTGAAACTGCGCACGGCAAAATTGTACAACAAACAAGAAGTTTGCATGTGATTACCTCTGTGTTGTACTTCGCATACATTCTTCGCAAGTCTTTTTGTAAGTTATCTGCTTCAGATGCTTTCTGTTCAACGCAATGTATGCAAAAGTTACTCTAGTTCTAACTACTCAAGATTATTTAAAAGCTATACAGTAAGATTTGCTATCATGCAGTATTTGTATGTCTGGTTAGACGTGAACACGATAGTTAACTTCAGAAATGTTGAGACCAAATACAAGACTACAAGACAGAATGAAGTTAGTCAACATTATTTTCTCACACTGATAAATGCCAGTTGACCAAAATGATTTCTATCAGTTACCGTAAACCTCCGATTATAAGCCCCCCCGAATATAAGCCCCCCCCCCATCTATAAGCCCATCACATTACTAACGTTCACACCATTCCAAATATAAGCCCCCCCCCGAATATAATCCCCCCGAAAATAAGCCCACTATACCGGTATATAATACTATTGCACTCAAAAAATTCCACATAGCGGTAACTAAACAAAAACTTTTTATAGCAGTGTGTATTTAAATGTTATAAAGTATTAATTTTACAAAACGCTTGAATGTTCGTCCTGATGGTGTTTCAAGGCGTCATGGACGAATCTTTTGTGTAGCTTTGGCCCGTAAAGAAAGTATGTACACGGAAGTTCTATTCCCCCTCCGAAGACCCATGTTCCCTCTGGTGCTCTTCTTTGTTGTCCTGTGATAACAGTTGTAACCTGCCAGACTTTCCAGGCTTTTATATCAAAGGGTGCAAATACTTGGTTACCACTAACCCAAAATGTCGTCCATGTATAAGCCCCCCCCCGTATACAAGCCCCCGTGTATAAGCCCATCAAAAACCGCTTACGAACTTATAGAAGCCCAGGGCTTATTATAATCGGAGGTTTACGCTATTGAAGAGTCATAGCTCGACTTATTTGCGTGCGCATGTATAATGCTCTGAATTTACTATAGTCCAAAGTCCCACAACAACGAGCGCAGTTTTCTTCAGATATAAACTGAATTTACATTCGCGAATCGTGATTTACGTAATTTTTGCTGTCCCTTGAACGACCAAGGGACCATATTTGTGAGGGTTTCACTTTCATGTAAATTTCCATATTTTATGAAATTTTTGAACTCAAATCAGGTGATATGGAATTTTTCATGGAATTGGAAAAGACATGGAAATTCTATGGAAATTTCAATTTTCAGCAAATAATACCAATTATATTGAATACTAAGTGTTAATATCTCGAATACCCAAGTTTCAAATTCGCCCCCGGCTCAAGATGTTTCAGATGTAGAAACATGTGTGGGATAATGTCAGGGGATAATATGGGTTATTGTTGGGTAAATTGTGATACTTAGGGATAGCATTGGGAATTTATGGAAATTTTTGCTGTCATATATATATGGAAATTACAAATTTGAAAGCACTGCATATTTGAGACTTCCTCGTCGCCAATCACGTTCTGCGTTTAAACTAGTACGGGTCTGGGGACGAGAATATTTTTAAAATTGAAAAATTTGAAATCCATAAAAGGTAGTCATTCTAACAATCTCGTACCCAAGTATTTAACCTGCGAACGGGCATACTCTGGCTACGAGTTCGTATTCTCATGCATAGTTCCGGCACAGAAGTACTAACCTATACAGAAAGTAATCTCTTATTGCTTTTGCGTAAGCGCTATTCGTCATGATTCGTCACTCAGCAAGTGCCCTAAACAGAAGTAGTCACCCCCCGGAAACATTCAAAATGGCTTTATGTCCAGGGGGGTGACTGCTTCTGTTTAGGGCACTTGCTGAGTGACGAATAGCGCTTACGCAAAAAAAAACAATCTAGAGATGACCTTCTGTATAGTATTCTGTGGTTCCGGGCTTCTCGCAATATGCGCGCGCAAATAGCGCTTTGGATTAAATAAAATCCCACAACAACGCGAGCTGTTTTCTCTAGATATAAACTGAATTTATACTTGCCACTAAAGTACTGTACGGTCTCGTAAATACTAGAAGACTTATGTAATTTTTGTCGTCCTACAAAGGGGCGTTTTAAATGCAAAATAAAAAATAACCAGCTCCACTTTAGGCCAAAAAACTTCTGTTTCTGGTCAGCGCGCGCGTCATTTTTAACTGTGCGCGTCAACGTTTTTTTCGTCCATCAATATCCTTGCAAAATGAAGTACTCTTAAATAAAAATTTTATTCGACTATTAAACCTGCAAATTTGGTGACAGTTTAGCATTAAAAGCATCAAAAATCATTATACCGGGTGGGGCAAAAAAACGTTCGACTGTTTGATATAGTATAACTTAAAAACTAAAAGAGCTATTACACTTAAACAAGTTGCTTTGCATTCAGCGATGTCTAACTTAAATTTTGATATGTGCCATGTGCATGTTCATGCAATATTGACCGAGATAGCTGCGTTTAAACTTGAGTAAACATTTTTGGAAGTGTCGAGAATTAGCTAAAAATGGTCTATTAAATAATTTGATAACCATTAGCATTTTACGCAAGTATTCGTTTCAATGAAGTGAAGTTGAAGTTAGAAGGCCAAATGTTAGAATAAAAGAGCATATCTATTCAAGAAACATTTCTAACTTCAACTTCAATTCATTTAAATAATACTTACGATAAAATGGTAACGGTTATCAAATTAGTTTAATAGGCCGTTTTTAGCTCATTCTCGACAGTTCCAAAAGTGTTTAGTCAAGTTTAAACGCAGCTATCTCAGTCAATATTGCATGAAAATGCACATGGCATATATCAAAATTTAAGTTAGACATCGCTGAATGCAAAGAAACTTGTTTAAGTGTAATAGCTCTTTTAGGTTTTAAGTTGTACTAAATCAAACAGTCGTACTTTTTTTTGCCCCACCCGGTACACTTTATAAAATATAGAAAAATACTCACCCATTTCTCCAAAAAAGCGCCTCCTTATGAACTCTTAAGAAAAAAAAGGGCGAAAAACCCCACTAACAAACCCACTGACCAGAAACAGAGTAATGTTTTGGCCCTACCGCACTTCACCTTTTACACGAAACCAGGGGGAACGGACATAACACTTAGCATAACAATAGCGTCACGATATATTGTTTACACGCTGCGATTTGTCGGGCCGATTTTAGGTTTGACGATGTCGTCAGATGGCGTTTGCCACGTATTGTTCAAATATCATGAATCCCGTTTTCCACTAGGCGAATTTGTTTGCGTGACGCGAAGCAAAAATTCATTTCAGCAATGTGATTGGTTAGCGAAAGCGGCGAATTTTTTCACCAACCAATCACGTTGCCGAAATTCGGTTTTCGCTTCGCATCGCGCGAACAAATTCGCCTAGTGGAGAACGGGCTTTAGTGCGTCTGAAATCACCCCGACGTGGCAAGGGGCAAACGTCAGCATGACGACGTCATCAACTCAAAATATTCGTCATTTATATTCAGCAAAACCTAAAATCGGCCCAACAAATCGCAGCATAAAAACGTACCTTTACCGGAGACTAATGCGCCATAGCGCGGCCTAGGTGCGTCTAACAAAATGAAAATAGAAATGCATGCGAGTCCTTAGTACCTTGGTACAAAACGTGATCTGCTTCTCTTTCAATAAGATATCTTTTTGTAGTCTCCTGATGGTTTCATCATACTCCTCCACATTGAAAGGCTAGCAATTAAGAAAATGAACAGCAGTGTAAGGGCGGAATTGAAATTAAAATTGCCAATTTTCAGCCCGAACTGAGATTTGAACTCCGCTTCTGGGGCCGGTTGTACGAAGCCCGTTTAGCCTATCCGGCGGATAAATCGAAAATATCGATTAAGTCTAGACATTCATCGAAGAACCAAGCTTAAATTTTTCAACTTGAATGGACCAATTATACACGTTTGCAACTACATACAGTATTAAGCCGTGCATAAGATTTAAGTTCAGTCATTCACAAAATGTGTGAAAGTGTTATTTAATTTTGGCTTCTACACCGTTTAAGCTAAACGGCCTTCGTATAACCGGTCCCTGAAGTATGGAAATGCCAAAAGATCACATCTACATCTCTCAATTCTATTTATTTGCCACCAAATACAAGACTACTACATATAATGAAAATAATTAACATTATTTTCTCACTCTGATAACTGCAGGTTGACCACCATCTGCTGCACGATAGTGCTTAGTGAAACCAAGCTATAGAATGCCTTTACCTTTTTCATTTCCATCTGATAGTTAACTTCCAATGCCTCGTCCAGTTTACTTGCGAGAGAGTCAATCACATTTTGCATTGCACTACACTTCTTTTCCGCCTCTGATCTCGTCTCAGCCAAAGACGACTGCAGACCTTCAACGTTTGCATTGAGTTCATCACATTCGCTTCTCAGAAGTTCATTACTGATCGCAGCCGATTCAAGTTCAGCTCTGAGACGATTGAGCGGTAAGCTTGAAATTATTTCTGGCTGCAGTGCGGCAACGAGAGGCGAGGTGGTAATTGAGACATTTGATGTCTGCACTGGAGACATTAGCGTGTGCTTGTCTACTAGTTCTATAGGTGTCATTGAGGTTCCAGCATGCACATAGCTTTCTCCAAGTGTAGTGTTGATTGTGGTCCCATCTGAAGTATTGACTGTATTCGTTCCTTCTGTTTTATATATAATGGAAATATGCGTCTTATTCTCTTGCTGTGTGGGCGTTACAAATTTCTCAATACCAGATACATTAAATTTTCCTGAATCCAATTCATGCTCTGATTTTGTAGGTGTGCATAAAGCCGGTTCTGCTTTAATAGTATTGTTCACTGTCGTTCCTTCTGTTTTGTTGGAGAGTTCAGTGCTATTCTTGTCTTGAATGGATGTTAAAAATCTCTCTATTCCAGATACAGTAATTGGTTCGTGTTCACTGTCCGATATTGTAGGCGTGAGTAACCCTTCCTCAGCTTTTGTCGATGGCTTGATCAATGCTTCAGAATCGATTAAGCAGACTTGAGATGTGTTTGTTGTTGAGTCTGTTTGATAGGGAGGGGAAGTAGAAATTCCTGCATCTTTTACGTAGGCAGGAGACGTTGCAAGCATTGTATCTGCTGTTTGAATCGGTGTTGCTGACGTTGCTGAATGTATCTTCATTATCGGTGTCATGGATGTCTCAGTTTCGGTTAGTTTGATCCTCATAGGAGATGTTCCTGCAGAGACAAACTTTGTTGGTGTCATTGTGGTGGACGAATCTTTCTGTTTTACTGGTGAAGTGTTCTGCATGGGATCCACAAAGGAATCATGTTCTACGCCAGTTTCTGATGAAGAATTTTCTTGTTCG
Source organism: Trachythela sp. YZ-2020 (assembly GCA_016169945.1). NCBI lineage: Eukaryota > Metazoa > Cnidaria > Anthozoa > Malacalcyonacea > Clavulariidae > Trachythela > Trachythela sp. YZ-2020. The sequence goes on from JADLSH010000353.1 coordinate 102,246, forward strand.
ATTTCATGAACGGCTTTTGAGATAACTTGTTCCACAAATATTGAAATATTTTTCTGCTCTGTGTCTTTGTGGTAGTGAGTGAAGTCATTTTGAGATTGTTTGAAAACGTTATTTTCTGATTGTAGTTTTTCGATGATGCTGTTCTTTTCATCAAGATCATGTTGTTTTTCAGCTAAGGTTGCTTCATATCTCTACAATAAAATTTTGGTTGCTAGTAAACGTACCACAGTAGATCTTTTCTGGTTATTTGGATTAGTGCTGATGCTATTATGGTTATGATGACGGTGGTGACGTTGATGATGTTGACGATGGTGTTGATAATGATGCTGGTGATGATGATGGTGTTTATAATTATGATAATGGTGGTAATTGATGTTAATGGTGATGATGATGCTGGTGATGATGACGATGTTTATAATTATGGTGATTGATGATAATGGTGGTTATGATGATTATAAAGGTGATGATAGTAGTGGTGATGGTAGTAGTGATGGTGATGTTTGTGATGATCAATGCTGATGGAGGTTGTGATGGTGATGTTGATGTTGATGGTGCTGCTGATGATATTGGTAAATTTTGCCCAAAATTGACGTACTCCCATATAGCACATACCTCCTTCATTTTAATAACAGTCTCAGACACTTTATCTCGTATCATCTCATTCAATTCTTGTCCATTTCTTTTCAACTGCAAACCTTCCTCAAAACCCATACTTCCTCCAAAAATACCTGTTGTGTTGTCTTCAAATATCGACAGAGGTTTTGACAAAGCAAATGGTACACTTTGTCGTTTCAACCGCCTGGCTAACCTACGAGAGCTGGGTGTGCTAGCACGGGTGGATCTCGGCCTTGGTGTTCTTTTAGTCATTGCTAAAGGTGTGCCCTCGGCTGCAGTGTTTCCATTTTGAACCATTTTGAGAGGTGCTCTACTAGGTGTTGTGCCAAAAACCTATATAAGTATATATAGATTGAAACCTATAAGCCCAATTCTGCTCCCTTATAAACGTATTAAATGAGTAAAATAACAAAGTAATGCTCATTGAGTTATATTGGAGCTTAATGGGCTTACATGAGACAGAGCTAAAACTTTACAATTTATGCCCCACGATAAAATTATTACTGGTATTAAACAACACAACGAACACTACATAGTCAGATAGTCTACATATTAAAATAGCAATTGAAAGCCAATATTATAAGCCTCAACTACAAACATACCTCTCCTAAAACGTTCTCTTTATCCACCGAAGGACTGGAAAACATTTTGCCCACTTTACAGCAACGCTGAAGATAAAATTCAGCAAAAAAACTGCGTTAAAATCGTCAAATATTTAAAAATATTTTCTGCACTTGCAAAAATTGTGTCGTCGTTTTGAATCTTGTGAAGCGAATGCACAATTCTGATTGGTTGCGAGATAAAGTAGTTTCCAGGTCTACATGCTAGTTCTCGCAAACACTGAGCTCTACATGTAAGTCGATTGATAATTCATTCAAAGATTTATTCATTTCTATAAGTATTTGCCGAAATATTAGTTTAGAATTGTTTATAAGTGAAACCAACGGGCGCGAATTTCATTCCTTTTAAAGTTTCATTTACTATAAAAGTTAACACAACTTAAATTAAAACTGTGGCTACAATTCTCGGGCACTCCAGTACTCCACTATATATTTTAAAGCTCAGTGGGACACTCGCGGGCTATAAAGAATGGCGCGAAAGCTAAAGCATGATGTAAATTTGTACAAAGTTGTAAGCAAACAAGTTATTTTGTAGAAATACAGTGCTCGGTGGTCAAATATTGCTTGTAAAAATGTCCAGAAATACTCGGAAACGTGCATCAGCCTCTTCGACCAAACTAATTATAAAAAAGGAAAAGGTAGCCGAGCCTTTAAGTGAAAATATTTTTGCTTCACCTTGGAAACACAGCGACACGATTTTAGTTGTGAGCGAAACAGAATTTCACGTGCATCGCACAATTTTGACAATGCACTCGCCCGTGTTCGAAGCAATGTTCGGTGGCAGCTTTAAAGAAGCGAATTTAGACAAGGTAGATCTACCCGGCAAGACTCCTGAAGAGATGCTTCAATTTTTGAAGCTTTTATATCCCGAAAGCATGATTCGCACACCGACCATAAATTTTGGAAAAGGAGAGAAAATTGTGTATTCTGTGCTACGAATAGCAGACGAATATCAAACTGAAGAACTGATTAGGAAGTGTCTTGCAAAAATTTGTATTCTTACTTCGAATGTGTTTCAAATCCTACCTTATGCAAGCAAGTATAATTTCAAAGTTCGAGAGAAGTGTGTCAGCCATGTGGCAAAGTATGTTCCAATGGACCACTTGGAAAAGGCCTACATTAAACTGGAACCACCACTCATGCAAGAATTGCTGGTTGCAAAATGTCGGCATCTTGAGGCATGTCTTGCAAAGAAAAACAGCTCAACTGTTAAGACTATCATTGCTATGGCTGGTTCAACTGATGAGTCTGACGACTCATCATTGTCCGAATCGTCTGATTAAGATTGTTGTGGGTTTCGGTAATCATGATCACAGGGCAGCAGGTGGTGGTCAACTATTGACAGGGACGCCAGAGCGATGGTAAGGAAGGGGGGCCAAATGCGAACGTAAGGGCAGTCAAAACAAATTTTCACTGCCACACACTTTTTTGCTGCCACTTTTGCCCCCCTTTCTCCACTTAGGAAAGGACAGTAGGGACGCTTGCCTCCTCCCACACCCCCCCTCTCCACCATCCCTGACTATTGACACTTTTCTAATGCAAACAAATGAAACTACATTTTTTTATTCTATATATTTGCTATCAAATACAAGACTACCACATGTCTTGAAAAGAATCACCATTATTTTCTCACTCTGATAACTATCTGTTGACCACCATCTGCTGCACGAGAGTGCTTGGTGAGACACATCTACACAAATCTATATGATCTATTGATATTGTATCTATAACTAGTTCTTTAGTTCATCATTAGGGGACAGAATTTCCGTTGTTGTTAATGACGTTATGAATTGCACCTGGATTAATTAACTTGTTAGATTAATTAACTCGTAACTGGACTCGTTAGGTGGAACTTAATTTGCCACAAACTCTATTGTTGCCTTATTATTATACTATAATTTACCAGAGTTGATTATTGTATTATTTGTATGTAAATATTTTAATAGATTTATAACAAACCAAACTACTTTTAAATTATCAGTTTTGTCTTCAAAAGTTAGACTGCCCCCCTGATTTTTCCCACTAAAAATTAGAAATCCCCCCTGAAAATAGCCCAAAACAAGAGTGGCTGTGTGATTAAAGCGTTGTCTAATCTTGCGTAGAGAGCCACCAATACTTACTGTCGTTCCAATTGAAGTGTTCCTAAAATATTGCATCAATTCATTACCTAGAGTTTATCAATACATTTGCTCAACAATTGCTCAACTTCCTGTTTACTAGCATACTTGTTCCCAATTGGTCAATCAGTCACTGAAATGAGATGCCATTGGTCGATTCACACACACACAGGAAGTTGATCAATTTTTCAACAAATGAATTGATAAACTGTAGGTAATGAATTGATGCAATTGGAATTGGAACGACAGTAAAGCCAGCAATTTTTTTCTTGTAAAATTTGTCATGGAGAAAGTGAAATAACCCATTCCTTAAACTTGTTTTTAAATTCGTTCCAGTCCTCCATATCAGTCTCGGCCACATTGTGTGTCGGGATGGCAGGATCTTGGACAACAGGTGACGTAAATTGTTTTGGGAAAAACTGCCGTAGATATTGAGCTGAAATGTAATTGTCTGTGTCCCATGATAATCTATGGAAACCGAAGAAAAAGACATTCATGAGTATTAAACAGGGTAGGAGCTTATCGTATGGGGGAATAAAATGTCTGGACATACCCCTCCAAGTTTTCTTCAAAGTGTCCTTTTCTAATAGATAAGGTGCCCTTAATATGAAGTGCCCCTCTAACTTAAAGTTCTGTTGCTTCCTATGCCCATGCATATGACCATACTTACTCAAGGTTATTGTCATTGATCATTTCTGTCATCTCAAGTAGTACATCTATATCTGCAGATGACTGTTCACACATTTCTCTGTAATTTACGTACATAAAAAGAACATCAAGATAGCTCTAATCAGCTAATGCATGTTTATGCTAGTTTCCACTCAATTCACATTTTCAGATAACTCACATGCCTAGTTACCACTGTTCTGATAATGTAAACATAGAATGGAACAAAGGTAACCAATTCACATTTTCAGATAACTCACATGCCTAGTTACCACTGTTCTGATAATGTAAGCATAGAATGAAACAAAGGTAATCAATTCACATTTTCAGATAACTCACATGCCTAGTTACCACTGTTCTGATAATGTAAGCATAGAATGGAACAAAGGTAACCAATTCACATTTTCAGATAACTCACATGCCTAGTTACCACTGTTCTGATAATGTAAGCATAGAATGAAACAAAGGTAACCAATTCACATTTTCAGATAACTCACATGCCTAGTTACCACTGTTCTGATAATGTAAGCATAGAATGAAACAAAGGTAATCAATTCACATTTTCAGATAACTCACATGCCTAGTTACCACTGTTCTGATAATGTAAGCATAGAATGAAACAAAGGTAACCAATTCACATTTTCAGATAACTCACATGCCTAGTTACCACTGTTCTGATAATGTAAGCATAGAATGAAACAAAGGTAACCAATTCACATTTTCAGATAACTCACATGCCTAGTTACCACTGTTCTGATAGTGTAAGCATAGAATGAAACAAAGGTAACCAATTCACATTTTCAGATAACTCACATGCCTAGTTACCACTGTTCTGATAATGTAAGCATAGAATGAAACAAAGGTAACCAATTCACATTTTCAGATAACTCACATGCCTAGTTACCACTGTTCTGATAATGTAAGCATAGAATGAAACAAAGGTAACCAATTCACATTTTCAGATAACTCACATGCCTAGTTACCACTGTTCTGATAATGTAAGCATAGAATGAAACAAAGGTAATCAATTCACATTTTCAGATAACTCACATGCCTAGTTACCACTGTTCTGATAATGTAAGCATAGAATGAAACAAAGGTAACCAATTCACATTTTCAGATAACTCACATGTCTAGTTACCACTGTTCTGATAATGTAAGCATAGAATGAAACAAAGGTAACCAATTTACATTTTCAGATAACTCACATGCCTAGTTACCACTGTTCTGATAATGTAAGCATAGAATGGAACAAAGGTAACCAATTCACATTTTCAGATAACTCACATGCCTAGTTACCACTGTTCTGATAATGCAAGCATAGAATGGAACAAAGGTAACCAATTCACATTTTCAGATAACTCACATGTCTAGTTACCACTGTTCTGATAATGTAAGCATAGAATGGAACAAAGGTGTATATGTGAGTGAATTCTACGGTGGCAACGGGGTAGACATGCGGTAGGTAAGTGGACTCACTTAAACCTACAAATCTTTTGACCTTTTTAATGTAATAACCCACGAAATCCTCTGGTGTTAAACAAAGTACGTAAAGTAGGGCGCAATTGGGCCCATTGCTGATTAATGGTAAAAGTGAAGGCAAATCATCGCCTGTTTGGTAAACATTACTAGTCGCAAGTGACTGCATAAAAAGCCATAAATTACCAGATCTCGTCTACTTACGGTTGTACGACCTCGTACGCCTGGACAACAAGTAATGACAGGAGATAATCACTTGGCTTGGACCCAGGACTCCATTCTATATCACGACTCCACTTTTTCACAACTCTTATCAAATCTTTACACTAGATTGAAAGTGAAAAAGGAACCGTTTAAAAAATTAGCTTCTGTCTAGGATAGCAACTTTAACTGAAAATATATTTTTATCTTATATTGTCATTGGGGAATGATGCCTATTTTTTTGTCACAAAACTACAGATGGTGGTCAACTTAGGAGAAATAAAACTAAACTACATCTTTAATTTCAATTCTACTTATTTGTCACCAAATACAAGACTACTACATTATTTTCTCACTCTGATAACTGCAGGTTGACCACCATCTTTGCACGATAGTGCTTAGTGAAACTTGTCTATTCTTTAGATAACTTTACCTTGTCAGGTTGCTTGGCAATAAACGTTGCTTGAAGTTCACATACATTGTGATTGTAACTGTTGAAACAAAGATATATAATGGGTAGAAAAATATCAACGTTTCATTAGAGTTTCTAGAAAGAGAGTTTAGAACTGAACTAAAAACTAATATTTATTTATACTGGATAGCTCTATCAGTTCTAAACTGTTCTCCCTAGAGGTCCAGTAAGGACCATCTCTTATTGATCCAGTGTTACTACAGGAGGAAATCAAACTAAACTAACTCTATTTATACTGGATAACTCTATCACTTCTAAACTGTTCTCCCTAGAGGTCCAGTAAGGTTCTTCGCTTACTGATCCAGTTTTACTACAGGAGGAAATCAAACTAAACTAACTCTATTTATACTGGATAACTCTATCAGTTCTAAGCTGTTCTCCCTAAAGGTCTGGACAGTAAGGTTCTTCGCTTACTGATCCAGTGTTACTACAGGAGGAAATTACTCCCAATACTTACTGGACTTGCACGTCAGCACTCTGTTTCATGCTCATCTGATAAAGGGCCTGGAAACCACCATTACTCTCCCAATCATTGATAGGCATGAGTACAACCTCCACGTCAGCACATCTGAAGTTGACAGTTGATGATGTGGTGCTGAACTCACTGCATGGCGGTAGTGTCCTTTCGCTTTTGTCGCGTTGGTTGAGCAATGTCTTAATGGTACCCACTATGGTCGGTAGCCAACTGTCGTGCTCTATACGAGGAAGATCTATAACAGAAGCCCAAACACTATGCTTATTAAAAATAAAAATAAACTAACTTTATTTATACTGGATAATTTTATCAGTTCTAAACTATTCTCTCTAGAGGTCCAGCAAGAGTCAACTCTTTTTGATCCAGTGTTATTACAGGAAGAAACCTAAACTAAACTAACTTTATTTATACTGGATAGCTCTACCAGTTATAAACTGTTCTCTCTAGAGGTCCAGTAAGGATCATCTCTTATTGGTCCAGTGTTACTACAGGAGGAAACTTAAACTAAACTAACTTTATTTATACTGGATAGCTCTATCAGTTCTAAACTGTTCTCCCTAGAGGTCCAGTAAGGATCATCCCTTATTGATCCAGTGTTACTACAGGAGGAAACCTAAACTAAACTAATTTTAGTTATTCTGGATAGCTCTATCAGTTCTAAACTGTTCTTCCTAGAGGTCCAGTAAGGGTCATCTCTTATTGATCCAGTGTTACTACAGGAAGAAACCTAAACTAATTTTATTTATACTGGATAGCTCTATCAGTTCTAAACTGTTCTCTCTAGAGGTCCAGTAAGGGTCATCCCTTATTGATCCAGTGTTACTACAGGAAGAAACCTAAACTAATTTTAGTTATTCTGGATAGCTCTATCAGTCTAAACTGTTGTTCGTAGAGGCCCCGTATGTGTTCCCTTACTGGAACAGTGGTACTACAGAGGAAAACCGGAGTGCCAGATAAAATCTGTGGCGTTACGTAGAGTCAAACTGGAAACACTCTTCTCATTTATGCGACTGAGATGGAATTATAATCAGACAATTTCCTATTGCAGGAATCAAATCCCAATCATATACGTGAAATGCATGTGCCCTCACCACTGTGAACTCCCCGTGATATTAGAAAACTAATGCGTATGAAAATGTTTACCCTGAATGGCAATCGCAAGATTACATTCCCTAGCTCCTTTTAAAGTTGTTTTCTGTCCATAAGCAGCCACGGCTGACACACGACTGATGTTGAATGGTAGCTTTTTCTAAAACGTATTTGTCATATCATTTTCATTAATATATTGGGTCAAAAATCCACAACTATAACTATAAAAGTCGTCACCATTCAACTCAGAAACGGTGGGAAATTAACCACATACACAGAAGAGTTATTACGAGCTGATGTTATCTGCAACTATTCATTCATTTGTAAACAAACCTTTAGAAATTTACTCAATTTCTTTTCCACAGTCTTTTGTGCTTTGATGTCGTCCTTTGATGGTTTGGCATTTTTCAGCAATTGTCGAAGGCTTCGTTTTAGGAGCTTACTTGCTTCATCCTTGGAAAGTTAAGGAGAGAATGATGTAGTAATTCTTTTCATTATAAGTAGTATTGTCTTGTATTTGGAGTGAAATAAACAGAATTGAGAAATGTAGTTTGATGTTCTTGCTATAAGTGTCAACATTTCTGAAGTTGACCACCATCTGTTGCCCTGTAACGCTTACTGAAGAACATCAAAGGAATTGATGTCTTGACTTAAATCATACCTCTCCTTTCCCGTCGACAAGTTCACTAAGATATTTGTCATTTTCTTCCATCTCTGTTTTCAGGCCAGCAATATGTCCTTCTTGTTTAGTAATGATACAATCTCTTTCTTCCAACAGTTCCTCTTGTTCTGATATGATCACATCTCTCTCTGCCATTGTGTTCTCGATAAAACTCTCACTGTGATAGGATTATACAAATTCTATTTATTAGCGCAGCCTCATAACATTTACCGAAACCCACTACAAAACGTTTTAACGTGGTCTGATTCCCGACCTGAAATATGCAGTTGTTTCATTAGAAATTCACCTCAGTCGCATGTGAGAAAAGTGCTTGCAATTTGACTCTACCAAACACCGCAGGCTTTCTTTCGGTACCCCAGTTTCCTCCTGTAGTAACACTGGATCAATAAGAGATGTTCCTTACTGGACCTCTAGGGAGAACAGTTTAGAACTGATGGAACTATCCAGTGCAAATAAAGTTAGTTTAGTTTACGTTTCCTCCTGTAGTAACACTGGACCAATAAGAGATGGCTCTTACTGGATCTCTAGGGAGAACAGTTTAGAACTGATAGAGCTATCCAGTATAAATAAAGTTAGTTTAGTTCAGGTTTCCTCCTGTAGTAACACTGGATCAACAAGAGATGTCCCTTACTGGTCCTCTAGGGAGAACAGTTTAGAACTGATAGAGCTATCATCTGTTCGCCCGTGAACGCATATTGAAACCTACCAATGAAGAGAGCAGTAAATCAAAACAAGCCTTTAGTAATACGCACCATTCTCGTTCCAGGTTCCTTAGTCTCTGCTCTTTCTCCTCCCTCAACTTTGAGACGCTGTGCTTTGTGAGAGGATCAAGTAACGGATCATACACGAGGTTTGCATCTTCGATAAAAACATGAACACTCAGGAAGCCATCTTCGTCCAGAAATACACTGCCACGTTCTTCAATCTTTGGAAATTGAAACGATAAAAGTTGATTGAAGTATGCGTGTAAGGAGCGGTTATAGGAAGAATGTAAAGCCCTGGACAAAGAGAATGAGAATTGATGAGAGTTGATGAGAGTTGCAACTCTCTCTCGCGTTTGACTGCCAACTTTGAATTAGTTTAAATTTTGATGAGAGTGAGTTTTGCTCGTTTGATCGGTACGCGTGGTAATATCCAGTCAACTCTCATGCAACTCTCATGCAACTCTCATGCAACTCTCATGCAAATCTCATGCAACTCTCATGCAACTCTCATGCAACTCTCATGCAACTCTCATGCAACTCTTGTTCTCGTTTGACCAGGGCTTTATAAGACAGATGATCCGTCTATGCCACTGGATGATGGATCTACAAAAATCTCACCCACTGATCTCACCTTACTTATCTCTAAACTGGATGCAATCGTGCACTCGGCTTCGCTGTAACAGAACGAACTCTTTCCGGTTTCCGACGACGACGACACGATGACCGTTTCGGAATCATTCTCGAGCGAATTGAGGACGACCCGCCAAAAAATCTTCTTAAAATACGGCATTTCGTCGAGAGCCTCGTTTTCAGCATGGGGATCATACTTCAAGTTAAAAACGAGTTTCTCCTCTTGGGATGCTTCGAGGGTTAATGCTAGGGGATTATTACACTGATCCACTAAGTCTCCTCGCGTACATGTGTCACCCTCCGTGTTCCTCAAATTCGCAGGGTCGAGCGCGAGGTAAAAGTACGACTCGATGGATTTTACTTTCAGTTTTATTTTAACTTTTCCATTCTTTGCAATTCTTTTAAGCTCTTTCGTTGGCATAAATCGCTCTATTCCAAAAACGTTGCAAGTATCGTGGCAAATGTCGAAATAGTTATACGTGACTTGCCGTTGTTTCGCGAGCTTGCTACGAGCGTGGAACGAGAAGCCGACCTTGTAACGAAGCAAGGCGACGTCTTCGCAATGGAGGTAAACTGCAACGTGGTCGTTTTGAGGTGGGACTTCGTTTTTGCTCCGCGGGCCTTGAGGGAACATTATAATAGACCAGCTACTATTACATAGTGAAAACGTAGAGCTTTTTATATATTTGTCCCCTGGTTTAAGCGCGCACGGTAGTCTATTCTCAAAAGTTGTCTCAACTAAACGGCATTGTAGTTCAACCGAAACTGTATCATCTGAAATAAAATCCTGGCCATTTAAAAGTTCTTCTACGGACGCCAATTTTCCCCAGCCAATCCCGCATCCCGATTTTGTAAACTCGTCCGCTTTATCCGCCAAACTTCCGCGGCGAATCGACTTCGAGATTTCTGCCTTGTTTAAAACGCCCAATGTGAAATTCACTTTGCATTTGACACCTTTGGTGTGCTCACCGCCGCCTAACCAGCGCAAAAACATCCCAAAGTGTTTCTCCTTGACCCCGGCTTGAATTTTCCAACGGTGGCCGGCAAAGTGGAAAGGTTTCGAATAGATTTCAGAGCCAATTGATGAGAATTTTTCCACGATAAATACATAAATGCGCAATCCATTTTCTTCGAGTTTTGAATCGTAAAGACGTATGGACATTTTTTGTCGGATAGTTTACCCGAATTGACGGTTGTAAAGACCAAACTCTTTAGCCCAGTTTGGCAGTTTTGTACAGTTGTGGATTTATGGATGACTCTAGGATGAAAGGCTAACATTCAAAATTTTCAAGGCTTTTCGAGATGTTTTGTGGCGAGACAAGTTGTCATAAACAATATAACGCATTCTCGAATGACATGTGACAACAGGTCGTTTTTAATAAATTATGAATGATAAAAAACCGTTGTATGTGCGTCGTTGTGCGGTTTTCAGCATAAATATTCAACTCGTATGGTCTCGTGTGAACGTAATATAAACTACCCTATGATATTAAGTTGAAGTCACTAAACCCAAAAATCCCTGGAAAATTTATCAAGAATTTGCAAATATATTTTTGCCACAAGTTAATTCTACAATGTAAATAATGATGATCGAAAGTGACATATATTTATCTAAATCAAGCTTACATATATAATTATTGTTAATCATAATCATCGATAATCAATATTAAAAAAGCTATTTCTAAAATACAGTTACTAGTAACATAGTTCATCGATTGTATCAATTAACTGATTATTACATTAAATGTTCATCAATTCATATTAAAAATGTAAGAAAACTAAAAATTAACATGTTCAGTGAATTACAACTCTATGACAGACACTAATTTTGCTCGTGCGGTATTATGCCCTTGTTAATAATACAGCGAAATATAATAGGAATATCTAAAATGCAAAATTTCAACATTAAAATGTACTACAATGCATAACGCATGCAGGCTTCACCCGAGGCAGCAGATGGTGGTCAATATATAGAAATATTTGCACTTTTATAGGGGCAAGAAAATGAAACTAAATCTTGTAATTCTATGTATTTATCTCCGTGTAAAAAAACAGGACTACTGGGTCAAGAAAAGGAACACATGTGTTCCTGGACCCTACCTAGTTTTTAGCCCGCAGATATTGCCGACCCTAAGTCCCTAACAGCTTTTTATTGCTCTGTGCAAGAACTATACACAATAGGGCCATTTATACGAGAGAAAATAAGTCGCGACTTACATAAAACGCGTCTTATAACACACTCGTATAAATGGTCAAATTCTAATAAGTCGCGACTTATTGTGGAACAGCCTGAACCCCTGTTCTGTTCTTATTTAAGTCGCGACCTACTAGAATTTGACCATTTATACGAGTGTGTTCGCGTCTTATATAAGACGCGTCTTATGTAAGTCGCGACTTATTTTCTCCCGTATAAATTGCCCTAATGGTGCTGGGCACAAGTCTGAGCAGTGAGCACAAACGATTGGTTGTAAAAACAAATATCATTTATTGAAACTCAGGTATATTTTTTGTTGACCCTACATACAATAAAAAGTATTAACATTATTTTCTCACTCTGATAACTGCAGGTTGACCACCATCTGCTGCACGATAGTGCTTAGTGAAACCTACCTATTAACTAAAATACACTATTTAGAATTAAATTAAACCACTGTCCACAGTTAAAAATCTGTCCGATCTTCGTTTAGTTGTCATTGGCTTGGGCAAATTGTTTCAAGGCTGTGAAAATTGCCTCAGCAACTTCCAACGCTTTTTCGGCTTGTTCTTTGTTATATTCCTCAGCAGGAACTCTGTATTTCGGCAGATTATCTGGATAACGTGTTGCTAGGTAGTGATCTGCAACTCCACTGGCACGATCTAAGACTTCACCGGGTGCTCCCTCGAGACGACGCACTGAAGATACAAGGCGATAAATAGAGTGGGTACGCAATTCTTTTTGTGGTATTCCACACTTGGCGTATAGTGCACCCTTCAAGACTTTCTCGACACATTGCTGGCTAATAAAACACACTTGTGAGTACGATTCGTCAAGCAACACCTTGGCGACATCCAAATCTGCTTCCGACTGCTTGATCCATCGCTCGGCTTCCTTCTTATCCGGACTAACATAATCCCAAGGATCACAATAACCACCATAGGAACTCCAGTGACTGTAACTTCTATACGTGGTTCTTTCCCGTCTACCATAACTTCTCCAATAACTTGCAAAGGCTCGAGTATCTTCTACACGCAAAATCTCCAGTCTCATGACTTCACTTTCTATAAATGCGGTCATCTCAGCTGCATCCTTAGAACGAAGCCAATGTAAAAAGAGCCTCTTTAGCACCTTACGTCGTTGTGATAATGATTTCAATTGTTTGGCCAGAATTAAAGCGCGAGTGATTTTACGTTTCTCTGCAGAAACGTCCACCTCATCATCTTCATCATCATCATTTGAAACAATGTTACCCATATCGTCTTGATGATAACTGTAAATATCGAGAACACTGACAGTTTTATATTCAGTTTTGCTACCAAGATCGATTTTATATTCAGCATTGAAGTCAAATTCTGCGGCAGCTTTATCAACAGAATTGGCACGTCCCAATATCTTCACCAATGTGTATTTAGTCGATACCTCCGCTTGCTCGCCCTCTTTCCAATCCCCCACGCCACCTGATGAGAAACAGGGCAAAATCAAAAATGATGTACACATTTTTTAGTTTACAGACTTGTAGCAAGCTTGTCAACAAGTTTTACCAATGTTGTCATTTTATCAAGTTGCTACAAGGTTGTCGCTCAGAACCTGTTAACAAGTTGTTAAATTGCAGGACGATAACAAGTTGTTGAAACAGTCAACAACCTTGTAGCAAGTTGTCAACAAGTCGATGACAACTTGTCAACAAGTATTAGAGTAGATTACTTATTATTTGAAACCATGCCTAATATTTGGTAAATTGCTTTAAATATTATATTCCTTCTTATACTGGTTGAATAGATATTCTACCTAAATCTTACCTACGTCTTCGCTATAAGCAACGCGAGTTCCTTCCTCGAAATCACACAGCGGATTTTGAATCATGAGATAATGGTAGACATTTGGAACAGGCTGTCCTAACTGTTCACTTTCTTCATCATAATCTATCTTCACGTTATGGTCAGTAAGTACTCCTGGAATCTGTGAAGGTGAATCACACGACAGCATATCGCTTAGCTCCCCAATCCCTTCTAAGCATCCGTCCATGATTTCGTTTACAGCTTTCGCAAAGATCGCGTGGTTTTTTCGGCCACCAAATTCGTGTTGAATATACAGTGTCCATGAATTATCTTGCTTTTCCACATGACAAGTTCTCTCAATCGAGCTTCGTGGTAATGGTGTCTTGGTCGCCACGTTAACAAGGTGGATTTGTACTTGTCTCATACATTTGATCACGGTGAGCTTAACAGAAATATGGATTTAATGAGTTAGGATTACAGTTAGGATTAGGGTTAGGTTAGGATTGGTGTTGTATAGAATATATTGTGTTTGTTAAATTGTGTTTGTTAACATGGCAAAGGACCAAGAAATCGGTAACGCAGTAATTTGATTCTCGCTGCGCACTCATGACACTTATGTGAAAAAAGTCAGTCAACGCTCTACCGAAAATCGTGGGTTTTCTCCGGGTACTCCGTTTCCTTCCACAGGGAAAGCTGACACGGTGGGTTTGGATATGCCCCAAACTAACCATTCCATCCGTAATTGTGCTCGCTGATCAGACATGAGTCACACGGTGGCAGCCAGAGGCGCCTTTAATAAACCTTCGACTCGATCAAGTCGACTTGCGTCCTTCGTAAATCAGCTCAGCTCTCAGCTGCAAGTAAGCAGCACACCCCCATTTACTTACTTACAAATACTGAATACGACTCACCTTGGTGGAGGTAAACCTCGCAGCTCTTGCTCTATCCTCCTCATCAAGAGTCGTTACTTCCTTCTGATGTTTCAACAGACGCAGGATGCCATGTTCAAATTGCGAGGATCGTAAGACTAAGATAAACTTCTGAATAAACGTACAGTCCATCGTCGTGCAGTAAACACAACTCATGTTCTTCTTGCACGATGGATGTAACTCTTCGCGTACCAATTCGCTTAACGGTGTCGGTCGAAGTCTTTCGGGAAGAGCCTGAAGATAGTCGCTTTCCAGCTCTCGTTTCAGCCCGCATTTTTCAAGAGGGTACAAAATCTCGTAGCCTTGCTTCCCTACTGCCTCGCGAAGTCGCGGTTGTATTTTGCACACCAGTTCTTTTGAACTAACGAGTCGTTTAGTCATGCTTGGTAGATTTAGTTCATCGCAGTTTGATAATCTTGAGTCAGTTTCAGTTTCTTTATCATCGAGAAGTGATTTAAACAAGACAGAAGTAGCAAAACATGCCCTCCCTTCTTCTTCAGAATTCATCTTATCATTTGTGCAAGAATCTTTGATTGACTTGAGAACATTGGCCATTTGTGAGGCAGAGATTTTTTCTGTGACGCCAAGTCTCTTTAGCAGATGTTCAAATTGGGCATAGTCGCGGGGAACTTTATGAAAATGTGGCTTCAATTTGTCTTCTGCGTCTTCAAATGACAATCCTTCGCCTTTTACCAGACACAGTTCCTTACTGAGAAGTATACAAGCAACGGGTGTTAAAAAGTTCCCAATCTTTCGACATTCCTCGTTGCAGTTTGAGGAAGGCGGTTCTTTGGCACAATTCTGCATTAACCCTATCAAAAATTTATAAATATCTTTAAACACATCGATAAGCTTCTCCGGTAAGGTACGATCAGACACGACTATCTCCGAACATAGCTCCGAAGCACACTTGGAAATGATTTTAATGTGTTCAAAGACAGCTTCAAGCGGCGGCTTCGATGAGATTTCTAAAACAAGTTGATGGTTATGCTGAGGATAAGCCCACTCTGGTAGAAGTTTAGCACTAGTCCAAACCAAGTGTCTATCTTTCCACGGCACCGAGTCGCGATATGAAACAAATTCCAACTTTTCATCAACACGATATTGGGAATGAAGGGAAGAGAGCTCTTCTTCTACTTCTTCAGGAACGATAAATTCTATTTCGGAGATAACATCAAAAGACCACACTTTACCACTTTCTAACAAATATTTAACCAGAGCCTTGGACTGAGCAATAATGTTCTGATCGTATTCGGACATGCGCCGTGCAGATTCTTCCACGTCTTTTGCAAACATGATAAACTGCTGTTCGTCGCAATTTTCCTTCAGTCCAATTTTGACAAGGAAAAGGATCCACTGCTGTTCGTTAAACGGTGCCACTGGAAAAACGTTATCTTCAGGTTTAAACATCACTTTAAATAACTCGTTATGTGGATTGAAATAGCTGGAAGCAAGGCGAAGGTTTCCAGTTTGGTCAGGAATACATCTGGTGGATCGCAGCTTACTTATCAAATCCTCATTTTTCACGCAGGAAAACGTATCCCTGATGTTAGCTAGAAACTCTATCTGACATTCTTGGCTGAATGATGAAAAATCTGGTAACACATACAGGATGTAAAATTGAGATTTATGGCAATCCATGATAATTCCAAGAGCCTCGTACAGTTCACCTAAGTCTGATGTTAGTGATGCTAGAAACAACATTCCTCCTCCATGTATACTCTGCAGTTCCTTTATTCCATCCACTGGCAAGCCAGCTGGAACTTTAATATAGGAGCAATAAGACGACAGCGAGTGATAGTCTCCATCGACTCCTTTGTAGAAGGGCAACTTCTTTGCTTTGTTCATAGACTCTTTGTTTTTCCAATCAGCCTGGAAGAATCTCAAAAGGGTGTTGATATTTTCCTCATCAAATTTGCTCATGTCAAGTATCCCAGTTGAATTCATGTAATCTAGAACATGTAGAACATCTGATTCGCAATGTGGATCAGCGACTAAAGGAACGACAGCAGACAAGCCATATTTTGTGATAGATTTATCCAAGAATGGACAGGCTAAGCTCTTGAGAATTTCTGTTACTGGCTTTTGGAGAGAATTTCCTTTTTTGGAGTCAGTCACTGCCAGTACTGACTTGGCGTTATCAACCGTTGCGAGTTTACCATCCGTTGTTGGTATAATTGGGTACTCGCCAAGACAACTAACAAGACTATTGTTCCCTTCAAGCTTTTCGGCAATTTGCAGGAACTTCCACAATTCGCTGAACCATTTTTCTGAAAGAACGCCATTCTCCGGGTAATCCCATGAGACATGTTCTCTTTCACCCAACGATAACTTCCCATGGAAAACATCGGGCATAAACTCTTCAGCCAATGACGGGATAGTAAGATCACAAATAATATCAAAGTTGGGTTTGCAAAACGATAATAGCAGTGGAACAAAATCAAGATGAACAAACTTAAAAGCTTTGTCAGGAAACAAATCGCTGAATTCTGAACAATACACGGGACTTTCCGAAGTAAACACTCTCAATATGTCATCATCAGTCAACAAGAGTGGTAGCCCTTGGAGATTTGAAGGAGATTCTTCTTCAAGTTCCTTCTTGCAATATTCCAGAATAATTCGCAAATTGGATTTATTTTGAACGTTCGAACTACTCAGTTGGAGAGGAAGTGTTCCAATGTCGCATCTGGAGCTTTCATCTTGCGACTTCAACAAGAATTCGATGACATTTTCCGGAGCAAGGAGATGTGTTTCAACCTTAGAGGTTAACAATGCTTTGTGGATCTTCATTGGAGTGTATAGCAATACTGGCATATGGATCCCTAGCAGTGCAGCCAACAGGGGCTGTTGAATTTTCCGCTTTTTTTCTTCAGTGAAGTAAACGCAGTTTGGCGACAGCCACTCGATACAAAACCTTTCACATCTTCTTTGAGCAACGGTAGCAGATCTTGATGTCCTCGCATACTCAGAATTTGATTCCCTTGCAGTCTCACGGTGCTTCGATTTGTGATGGGAGTATTTGCCAGATGCGTTGCGATAATGTCCATCACTAGAAGCTGTACGTTTAGGTTCGCGAATAACTCTGGTTTCAGGAGATTTGCTTGACTCGCTTTTACCACGTTGGGACTTCTCCGTTGCGACTATACCATGCGACTGAATGACTACCGGTAAAATTGGTACTTCTTTTAAACACTGATAAACTGCCACGGCAAGAGTATTCCATTTGGGATGTTTGGCAGGATCGGGAAAATATTTGTGATACCAATCCAAGGCTTTCGTAGCGTCTTCTTCGCTCGAAAAGAAGATCTTGTCTAAATCTTTTTCACAATGGGGAATATGTTTTCTTGCCTTGCTGATCAATGACGCATACGCAGGGCCAAGTACTTGTTCTTTCATGAATGCATTCCATTTTGTTTTCCGACAAGTTCCACTGGGGTCAAACCACAAATCTCGTCTCGATCCATCCAGTGCAAAGTGTCCATTTACGTAGACTGGTAACAAAGTCTTCACGGGCAAAGGAAGGAAACAATAGGCTACATATTCTTCGCTGCAAGGACGACTCGTCGTAGACAATAACGCAGCAATTCCACCACGGGGGAATAAGCCAAGATCACACACGTTTGGAGTTTGTTCATCTGTCATTGCTTCTTCTTTGATCCCAAAACGTTGATGAATAAGCCACTTTTCCTTCAGTTTCTCCGTGTCTTGAATACGGATGCTATACGTCGTGTCTTTTACGGGAACATCACAAGTCGCTGAACTTTTGTGCTTCAGCAAATGACAATGTAGATCATGTAGTTTCTTCCCACTCTTTGGTTTAACCTTGGAACTCACCGAGTACATAGGTTTTAACTTAGAATTCTCATCGATTTCCCACAAACTAATTTCCTTAACATGATTGAGAAAAAGCAGCAACTTTTTTGCTTCTCTTTTAAATTTTCGTAGCAAGTCCATCATTACCTCATCGGTAACTGGACGGTATGATATTTCAGACTTCTCTGCTTGCTGAGTTGTTCTTAGTGGAAGTCGAAACATGGTGGAATCTTGGAGAGGAAAATCACTGAAGTCTCCGAGGTAACCACTGATTGTATCAGAGAAGATATCTTTGAAATCTTTGTCAATATTGTTGTACCGTCCTCCGGGCGCGTCCGATGTTGCTTCAGGGCTGTATTCACAATGTGGGTCAAGAATACAAAGTGTATTATCGTTGGATAGGAAACTTGGACAATCCGTTAAATGGTACACAGCATTAAATCCAATTCCATACTGTCCTGTTTTTGCAGGGTCATCTTTTTTGCTCCCAATTCCAAGTTTGCAGATTCCATTGAAATCGTCTTCGCTGAAATGCTTGTTGTTGTAAACGCATAATGCCGGTCCTTGGATTTCACTCGCGTGATCCTGAAGGACGCGCTCATGAGGCAGCGCTCGTTTGTCGTAGATGAACTGAACTTTTGTAGCTTTGGCGTCGTCTGCATTCTGAACGAGTTCTTTCAATATTCCAACATCGCAAGGGTACGACTCAAGGATGTTCTTTATTCGATCCGTCAGTTTCTCGAATTGTCCGAAAGATATAGACATCGCATTACCATACTTCTCTCTTCGTCTTGTGCGCAATGGCTTTGCTCCAAGCTTCTGAGCAAGGGTTTGGTTTATATCGGAATGAATGTAGAGCTCACTTCCATCATGATATTTCACATGAAAACTTTCGGGAATCGTTAGGTCTTCGCTGTTGTGTAACATACCTTTTGTGTCAGGCAGCGGGATTGTACCAAAACGTTGTTTCACTGAATCGTCGGAGTGGTTTTTCAGTTCCTTGATTAAAGTCACGACCAGATTTATATCTTCTTGTTTCAGACACGAATCTTGTTTAGATTCCCTGAGCGAATCCAGTGCTTCAAGAAAATCGCTTGGTGTAAACATCTTCTTAATGCCTGTTAGTTTGAGAAGGTTATCAAAATCTCGTTTGTACTCGTCAGGAACACTATATAAGAACGGGACGGCGTCTCCTTTCCATTTCAACGCAATCCTTTTGTTCTCTATGAACATTCCACCTAGGAACAACCATGGGTCACTTTGAAGCTTTTGAATGACATCAGAATCTGGTTTCTTGACTAGTTCGTCATTAAGATGTCCGTAAACCCGATTGCAAACTGTAAATTTCATGTTGTCGCTCGCACTTGATTGTCTGGTGACTTCCAACTGTTGCAACACTTGCTGGCAGCTTGGGCGATGAGAGAAACCGAGTACGCCTTCTAGAACTTGCAGTGAACCGCATCCACCTTCCTCAGTATCATCAACGATTAAGCAAACTGAGCCAATAAGGGTATCATCTTTCGGCAAGAAAAGTTCATTGGGAATACAAAACTGTGTGGAATGAAATTCGGCTCCTTTCCATGGAAGTGTATACGACGCCGGGGGAGTGAGACGTACTGGCAAGAACTCTATATTCTGAAGTTGACCACTCGATATATCCTCCATCTCCTTGAGCTTTTCTATATTGCGGCGAAGGTATGTGATAAGATATCGCGAGCGCTGTAAAGCCGCTTCCTTGTCCGTCATTGCGAGTTCCTCAATAGACTTCGCACGACCACAAATTTCTTCCCAACTTAACAGATCCTTGACCATTCCAAGCTTCTCCAGAACATACAGTTGAGTATCATCGAGCTCTCCAAAAGGAAATCGATTTTCGTCAGGCGAATACAACACTGCAACACTTTCGACATTCGGGTTGATCAAATCACACGGCTGCGCTAGCTTTTGGCCATCGGGAGAACACGGGATGCATTCATTCTCCTTGTATAAACACTCCAGTTGCTTCCAGTCTTGTCTTGTTTCTTCCAGGATATAGCGTAGCCCATGGTAAACAATAGGATTTCGTAGGTCAGCTGAGATGGAGGGTAAATTTGGGAACAAGAAACGCTTGAAGAATGACACGAGGCTTAAAGTTTGTTCCTGAAGGACAGCACTGACAGAACTATCAACGGAATTTTTCATTGCAACTATGACATCAGACGGAAGATCAAAAACATATTTTCCAATACTTTGCAGCGTTTTAACCACTCTATCATCGTGATGCTTTCGCAGTTCATCGTCTAAGATAAAACCTTTAGTAATGTTCATCCACTTTCCGTTGCTGCAAAATAACTCCAAATTTCGTGCTACCAACTTTGTGTAGAAACTCGAAACGAGAGTTGTCCATGACGTCCTCGAGTTGGCAAGACGTGGCCAAAAATCATGGAAACGCTGATCGAATTGTGGCAAGTAATTAGTTTTTGACATATCCACCATTTCACAAAGTAGCTTGAAATATGCCTCCGGTATTGCGTCTTGTAGAAGGGAGTCGTTCCAACGTGATTCCAGGTTTTCCTCAGCGGTAGTTTTTTCCCAGATTCCATCACGATTTGAACGAACGGCAAAAGGGCTATTAACATGAACTGGTAGTCCGGTGGAAATAGACAACGGTAGAAAACAGAAAGCTTCACCATCAACTTGTTTAGCGGTAAAAGTTGTACTGTCCACCATTTTATCATTTGAGTCGCTTCGAAGTAAAGCTGCGGCGCCAGCAAGTGGCAGTAAGCCATCTTTTTGCCCTTCTTCTTTAGCAAATTTAATCGAAAGATCCCTTCCAACGCAATATGCTACAAGCCAAGTGCAATTCTTACCGCGAGATGCCTTATCTTTGGTAATAGTTGATGGATTTTCCGTCTCCACAATCTTAACCTGCTCCAACCTTAACGGCGCTTGATCAAATGGTAATTTTCCCCGCCACCAGTCGGAACACTGTTCAATGTATGAAGTAACTGATTTAGCATTTGTTTTCTGAATTTCTTTGTTGATGGACAGTACCAGAGTCGTGTTTTGAGGATTGTCGTCAGCACAAAGTTCATGCAGTTCAACATGTTTAACATTTTGAGTGTATAGAAGCAAAAGAGATGCACTTCGTTGAAGAGTACTGACAATTTCTTCCACTTTTGAACGATTGTAAACTGTTTCGCACATCTCGCTTTTCTTTGCTTCACTCTCTGTGCGAAAAGGGAATCGAAATAGCGTTCCTTCGTAAGAAAACGTCTCATTATTATTCACAGCTGTTTTGCATCCAAAGACTTCGTCATAGAGAGAGAACTGGTCAGCAAACGCTGTCAAAGGCCTTGAGTTCTTTGCGAGATCTATGCGTATTCCGGGCCGGGATTTGTCACGAATGTGATTTGAGATGTGATTGACATTAGGGTCAAAAATACACAAGTAGCTACGACTGATAAAACTCGGCACATCAGTGAGGTGGTAGACAGCGTTGAAACCAAGGCCAAACCGACCAATCTTTGACAGATCTTCTACCTTCGTTCCTCCAGCAAGCTTGTTGATATTCTCGAAATCTTTATCAGTAAACACGGCATCGTTATAAGCCCACAGTGCAGGCCCTTGGCTTGCGGCCATGTCAGGGGAGAATAGACTAGCCGTGTTCCCTCTTCTCCAATCCACCAAAAACTTGACCGTGCTAGCACCTGCATCGTCCGCATTTTGAATGAGCTCTTTGAATATACCAACTCCTTCTTTGTACTCTTTTAAGATGTTCTTGATTCTTGTTGTGATTGGTTCGTACGGCCCCGTCTGTTCAAACTCAACACTCTCGGCAGAAAGCAGACAAGAGCTCAGTGAAGGGACACCAAGGAGGGTAGCCAGTTTGGGTGGAATAGAATCGTGAATAAGTTGAAAATCATCTGGAATATCCAGCTCAGTTTTGCCATGTTTCAACCAATCCTGGTCGCAATACGTACATTTTCCACATTCTTTTAGAACTAACTTGTTTTCACCACTCTGCACTGGAACAAATATTTTCTCACGTAGCTCTTCGCTTAACCTTTGCCCATCGTTTACCAACCACTCCAGCACAGAACGACAAAACTTTAAATCTTTCTCCAGACATTTCGAAGAAATCGGACGTGATGATTCTTCGTGCCTTTCTTTAATGGCGGCCAAAACCAAAATAATATCTTCTTTGGAGAACGTCTCTCGCACTCCGTGGGTTTTAAAAAAACTTGTAAGCGATTGGCCATCATTTAACGTATCCGGCAGCAAGAATAGCGGAGGTCGAAATTCAAAAGGCAAATCCTTCTCCAGAGCCATTTGTTTTGGTGAACAGAAACCGGATCCATGCCAGATCCAATTCACGAGACAAATTTCTTGCGAAGGCACATTGGAAAGATATGAATAGATTTCTTTGAGCATTTCACAATACTGAGAACTTTGTCGCTTTTTCTCATCCCAAACTTTGACAGCCGTTTTAAGATGCTCGATCACTTTATTGACATTGACCTCGTTCTTAATACCTAGCAAATCTTGGATTTCATTCTCCATTTCAATGCCAAGTATTGGTGCGGATGTTCCAACGAGAAGTGTGTGTGACTCACGAAATATTCCGTCTGGTTTATAAAACACAGTGTCACTGCTGTACCATTCATTATGCATAAATGAAGGGTCACCCGTTCTTCGAGAATTATGTTTCTTTGCGCGAGGTAACCACGCTAGTTGAGCCAATTTTGATACCAGTGGAACACCATCCATTTCCAAGTTTAGAAATGTGGGAGATTGTTGAAAAATCTTAACCAACGCTTGAACTTTCTTAAGGGAATCTTGGTAATCTGACGAAGCGACCTTTTCAGCAACACCAAGAAGATCGTATGCGGTGATCATATCTTGTGTACGAAGTCCCAAGTCTAATAAGGTTGGAATCACGCGTGGATTACAAAACTCTTTTGACGGGAACTTGTCGTCTTCTCCAATGAACAAATCAGCTAGATCATGATCATTTGGGTCATAAAGTTGGCATGGCTTTCTAAATTCTTCATTTCTCGTGCTTACAAACGGCAAATTCTTGATTTCTTTCTTGAATTTTTCGTTCTGCATCTCGCATATTCGTTCCAGAATCCATAACATGATGTTTGTTGTTTCTTCTCGGCTGTAAGTCGACCGGGCTTCAATATCAGGGAACAGGAAGCGGCAAAAAATATCGGCTGCCTCAAGAGGCTTCAAACTTAACAAACGAACCAGTTGTAACGATTCAGGTTCGGCGGACGAGATGATCTGGTCAGCTTTGCGGAAGTTAAAACCGTCAGGAAGCTTGAACTCTGATGAAGCAACACAGAGTGTCTGTCCGCTTACTACGGCTGCTGTGTACGTCCCGTCGAGAGTGTCCAATAAAGGTAAACAGCGTAATACGTCAACATACTGTTCATCTTCCGACAACGCTTGCGACGGGGTAAAAAAGCTTTGTAGAACCTTTCTTTCAGCTTTTGAACACTTCCTGATGTATTCTTCTGCAGATTCTAACGACGATCTGTGAAGCAATAGCGTGACTTCGGCAGGGACTGCAGATGCAATATAAGAGCTGATATCAGGGTGACGCACATGTAAGAGTGTAGGTGTGCAGGGTAGAACAATGCAACCAGCAGCGTCGAGCAATCCAACTACTTGAGAAGGCAACTGCATATTCTGAGAAGAATCTGAATTGAATATGAACTTGGAACTTTTTGAAAGAACGCCGAGCGCTTTCTCGGATTTTGATTCTAACGGTATTAATGGAATGCCTTCGTCTTCGAACGGCTCAAGCGATTCTTCAAAAGTATCATTGATCCAATGCCATATATCGGTAATCCATTTCTCAGGAGGATGGCCCGGGCAATCGGGTTTCCAAGAAACAATATGGTGGTTGGTATTGAACCATGCACCTGGAAGACTGGAACGCAAACATGAGATGACAAGATCAGGATTGAGTGTAACCATCTGTGTCGGGTTGAATTGATCCAGTAAACCTGTCGCCATAGCAACAAGCTTTTCGCGGGTTTCTGTAGGGATATTCTTGTCTAAGAAACGGTCTTCCATATTTGGTAGCAACTCTTCTGTACAGTTACCGCTTGACACAAATATGGACGTTGATGGGTCTGATTTGTGACAGTGTTGGGTGAAGGTAGTAAATTCACCAGTTGCTAAAGGAAGGAGGAGAATGCCCATAAGCTTTTCTGGTTGTGGGTTATCATGTAAAACGTATTCAAGCAAATGGAGTTGATCATCATGGGTTGCTCTCTGGATCGAATCCGTTTTCAGAAAATTTCTAAGAAATTCCGAGGTAATATCTTTTCTTTCACCGAAATATTTCTCAACAATTTCGCTCACATGATCAGGTAGATTTGTTATAATTATTACTTTGGAATTTTCCAATAGTGTTTTGAGGACAGTGTTCCTGGTCTCATCTGACACGCCATCTTTTCCCATTTGATCAAGAAGTCCTTTCTGTAGAGTTATCCAAGATGTGCCTCCGGACGATTGAGCGTGGAAGAGATTTAGTTGTTTTAACTGGTGAAATAAAGGGTCTAATAAACATTGCCAGTGACCGATAACATCGCTCAATTTAGGCACAGTGGAGTACACAAGATCACGTCTCTGTGTCTGGTTTAATCCAGTTACAGGTTCATCCATAATCATTACTTTCAAGGCATTGTAGATAACAGAAGATAAGATTTTCTCTACTAATAATACATTCCACTCAGCAGTCTCGTTATTTTGACATTCACTTCCCGGCCATAGAAGACCACGTCTGTTATCTGTCACTCCAAACGCGCCATGCACCAAAACAGGCAGGCCAGTCTGACAGTCGACATCATGAGGCAGGGGTAGAAAACAAAATATACGTCCGCTATCTTCCTTTTGAGCATTCTCGTTTAAAGGTATGGCACAACCAACCCATGGCAGCAAACTTAACGTCTCCGACAGCTCTGTAATCCTTTCATCTTCTTCTAAACCAATTTGATTAAGTACAAGCCATTTAAAACACTTCTCTTCAGAGCTGGAAGTGAATGAAATGTCTACAACGTATCTTGATTCAGTAAGATCTTGTTCAACAGCCTTTTTAAGCATCATCTGTCGTTCTTGCTTTACGCTATCACACATTTCAGATGCAATTTCAACTTTGAAGCGGAATTTGACCGAGTCATCATCATGATCACTACGTTCATAAACACTGATATGTTGGATATTTTTCATGAACAACAAGATAATCGAAGCTTCTTCGTACAACGACTCAAAAAGCTTGTCGACCTTTTCCTTTGTGTATTTTGTCTGTGAGAGTTTAGACGGACAAATACGTAGGGGAAAGCGAAAGAGAGTAGATTCATAATTTTTGTGAAAATCAAAATCAAATACTCCTTGAAACGGTTCAAATTGATCGCGAATTTCACCTTCGAGCAAACTTGGGTTCACCAGGTATTGAGCTCCAGATTCACCCTTTTCAAAACACCGTTTATGTGGATCCAAAAATCCAATCTTATCGCCACTCGCGATCCCTGGTAAATCTAACAATTTACATACAAAGGGGATTTAATTGTTTGTTTTGCTTCCTAGCAAACGTCGTGCTAAACTGTGTGAAAAACACTGTATTCTGAACGCAGTTCGGCTCAAAACAATAATCAAATGCAATCTATTAGAACGTGTTGGCAACATTATACTAGAAATGTTGAATCTATAGACGTATTTAGAACGCATTACTAGGAACCCTAGGAACGTAAATTGAGTAATTGGGATGCGTTGGAAGCGCAATCTAATTGACCATTTTCAGAATTACTGGAGTGTAGCATTATACACACATAGCCTCGATTTCATTCTTTGATTTCTTTTGAATATTATTCAGTCTTACGTTGTCTTACGTAACATTTGAAGTTTCTGTTTGTTTTCTACTTACTGATCAAAAACTGATCAAGAACGCTTTCTGAAGCCCGTTGTCTAAAACTCTTAACTAACTACCCGTTTTGCAGTTAAATGACATTTAACTATAAAATATGCGACTCTAATTGGTTAACTTTGGCGGTAAGAATAGTTCAGGTCAGCTACTTTTTTCATACAACCAGCCCAACAGGTTCGACTGGAACATTAAACTGATGCAATCATGATTGTGTTCCGCACATGTTTTCTGTCAGGCATTACTGCATATATATCAATATATGAATGACAGACAAACAAACAAACAAACAAACAAACAAACAACATATACAAACAAATCAATACAAACCTGTGATGTGATACACAGAATTAAATCCAATACCAAATCTCCCTGCTTTGAGAATATCAGACTTTTTATTACTTCTCATCAGATTCTGTATTCCTTCCCAATCTTCAGGCTTAAATATGGCATCGTTGAATGCATATATAGCAGGTCCTTGAAAATTCTGTAGATGTTTACTAGCAAGATGTTGTTTGCCAAATGATCGGCCATCATAGAGGAACTTCACCTCTCTTGCTCCTGCATCATCAGCATTCTGAATTAATTCCTAATTTGATAAAAATAATGTTTTCAGTGCTGTCAAATGACTTAAAGTCATGCTTTAGGGCTGCACTATATCAATCACAGACACACTTAACAATAACAAAATTCCAACATTTGAAGTAAAGTCTAAAAATCAAACAGGTCCTCAAAAGGCAAAATACAAAACTTAACAAGTTTGAAAAAAATTAATTGATTAAAAAATTAATTAGATTGCCAACCTACCAACTGTCTGGCTACCTAGGGCACAATTTGGCAAATTATTGCTTAATTAATGATTGGTATTCTGATTACCTTTAATATTTGCCCTCCATCTGGATAACGGCCCAATATATTTACAATGTGATCAGTAAGTGGGGGTTCTTTCTGACCAAATTGTAGTTTATCTAAAAAAGGGTATAATTAAGAGCTGTCAAGTTTTGTACATAGACTACACGTTTGTTTTAAAATTGTTTGCGTTGCATGTTTTGTATAATTTAACATGGTTTCATTTCAAAAGACGAATTTAATTTAGACGAATTGAATTCATAAGAAGACATCATGTATTTCAAATTATTAAATCGAGCCATAATCAGAAACTCACATTAACATAATTCGACACGCGTACGACCATACGACGTCGTATGGAACGAAGACGCGCTACAGACGTTGTATCCGTCTGACCATGACGGATAAAACGTCTTGGACAAATTTAATTCATCATAACGAATTTAATTCATTTTATACGACGCACTTGTGTCGAATTCATTCAATTAAATTCGTCTGAATTAAATTCGACGACAGTGCGACGTATGAAATATGCCTTACTATTATTGAGTTTCATTTTCTAGCTCTTATATAAAGTGTCAACATTTTTGAAGTTGACCACCATCTGCTTCCCTGTACACCATACTCAAAGTCAAAAACGTGTAATGCAATTTTGGAAAATATTCAAAATAGGATGTAAGATTTCTGGCAGAGTCTAAAGTCTGATCATGGACTAGTGGTTTGGTTTCATTTATGATTTATAAATATGCAAGAATTGAAGCGATTCAAATCACTATAATAGGCTAATACAATATCATATCATACACAACGTAAAAGTATAATATTAAGAACTCTAATATACATTATCATACACAACACAAAAGTCATAAAAGTATATTACACTGTAAGAACTCTATTATAAGTCGCTCAAAAGTTTTACCAAATAAACTTACCACCAGCTTCCGCCATCAAACGTTTTGGAAAGCTGAAGTTGATTGCATATCTTTTATACTTCCAGTAACTAACCCCGACAAGTAAACATATCTGCTAGCTTACATATTTCTAAAATTTGCCGCAAAGGGACGAATTTTCGAGAAGAGTCTTTCAATATAGATTATTGCAGGTCTTTAATGCAAAATTACCACAACAACGCTGTTAATATTTCGGCAAACCACACAAAAGACGGTGACGCGCCCAGTCGGCCCCATGTGGTTTTGCCCCACGAAATTCCAGGAAAATTATGCTCCTTTTCCCGGAAACGTGTGTCTAAAAACCGGAAACGGCTAATCCCCGAGCCGGCGCGAAGCGCCGTGCGAGGGTACTAATTCCGCTCGGATATTTACACTCGGGTATGTGACAACCAGTGAACTCTAAGTAGAAATCAGAGAGTAGAAATCTAGTGAACTCTAGTCTACTTAGAGTTCACTGGTTACAGTGATCGACGCAGTACTTCATGTTACAATAACTTTTGGGGGAGTAAATTGTATTTCTAGTTAATTTCATCAATAAACAGCGAGACATGAATCTATAACCTAAAGCACCAATCGCTAAAAAGCTTAAAACAGCTGTATGAACTTGTCAACCTGTAGTTATGGGTGTAACTGCAATTTAGGCTCAATTTCCATATTACAGCGAAACCAGGTCAAGCATTCTTCTTTTCAGTTATTAATTCATTTGCAATTTTCCTAATTACATTTGCAATTTTGAAAAACCCTTTTGCAAATCCCTTTAGAGGAACTTTGCAAATTTCCTAAACCAATTACAGTCAAACCAGATGTTCTCTGCGAGGAACATTGCAATATTGTCACGCAATATTGCAATTTTTGATTTGGAGATTGCTCTGAGCAATTTCCAACCGACGCGAACAAATCGCAAATTGAAATTCACCAGCAGGTGTGTAAACAAATCCTCTGATTGGCTACTAGCAAAAGAAGAAACCAATCAAATGCTCCGAGCAATTGAATTGAAGCTTCCTTTTTGCTAGTAGCCAATCAGAGGCTTTGTTTACAAAACTGGTTGTGAATTTCAATTTGCAATTTGTTCGCACCGGTTGCAAATTGCTCAGAGCAATCTCCAAATCAAAATTGCAATATTGCGTGACAATATTGCAATGTTCCTCGCAAGAGAACATCCGGTTTGACTGTAAAAGTTCCTCACTTCCTGTTCAAAGTTCCTCACTTCCTGTTTGAATCCCCTCACTTTAACAATTCAAGCGCAAAAAATCACTGGTTTTGTTGAATTCGAAGTTGAGAGACGTTGTATTCTTATATTTATTTCCTTTTAAACAATACTTACACTCGTAAATTGATAAATAGAGCTAGAAGTCACAAAAATAAAGACTTTCGATTTTGAATTATTTAATTGAATTAGCGGTTAAGTGAAGGGAAGCCATTCAACTGCAAGGGGTCAAAGGTTCCTCTTGAAAAATGTTGACTTCCTGTTACAGTGTAAAAATAGTTTAAAACCAAAGTCATTATTTTTTGGGACTTTTAGCTCTTTATATCGGTTTATTAATGTAAATATTGCTTGGTATGGATATTTACATGCAAATAAAACGTCTCTCAACTTCAACCTAAGCGACTTCTTTGCGCTCGAGGGCATTCAAACAGGAAGTGAGCAACTTTGAACAGGAAGTGAGGAACTTTGCAAAGGTAATTTAGGAACTTTGCAAATGTTTAGGAACTTTGAACAGGAAGTGAGGAACTTTGCAAAGGTTTAGGAACTTGCAATGACATGCAATGAATGAATTGATAGATTTTAAATTAATTTCAAGCTTATTCCAAATATCAACCCCTTTACTAGTCAGAGAATGTTGACATAATTTGTTCTTTTATACATTTTGTGAAGATTGGAAGCATTTCTTCTTTTGTAATAGTGAATATCGCTGTTGTTTACAAATAGATTGTTAAATATGGCTGGTAAATATTCTGTGTTGTGGTAACGAAACATGAATGAGAGAGTTAACTAATCATTGATTTTAGGAAGAATTAGTATTTTCAAATCTTATTTGCATGATATTATTTAGTGTTTTTAAGGCAAGTGTGACTATGGTATATGTTTGTATCATCAGCAAATAATATCATTGAAACTATTTTACTACATTTTTCAATGTCATTTGTATATAGTAGAAACAGCAGTAGACCTAAGAATAAGATAGATCCCTGAGGAAAATACGTCCATCTCGGAATATATAGTAAATATAGACTTTTATCATGGTGGATTCTTGTTGTAGCGATTTAGATCGGTGAGTGATGGGGAAAAAATGATTGTAAACTAAAGTTTGTGTGTGTGGGCAATTTTACTATAAAAAATGTATATTTCAGATAGTTAACTATTTACAATAAAGGATTTATAGATATAAATATATTATTTAGCAACATGAGCAGCAATTTTTCTTTCAAATAGAAACTGGGACCCAATCCCTCTGATTTCTTTATGGACTGAGTTCCATATTTTTGCCCCATTCTCATGATCTTATACATGGATAGTATTTCACAATTAAAGCTGTTCTGTCTGAACCCAGGGTGCATTTTATGTAAAGGCCACGCCGAAGATACACCGGCACTTGACATAGGCATAGGAAGCAACTTCAAGTTGGGGGGGCACTTTGTCTTAAGGGCACCACTTCTGTTAGAAAAGGGCACTTTTTCCATTATTTTAGCTGGAGAAAAGGGCACTTTGAAGAAAACTTGGGGGAACGTGCCCCCTGTGCCCCCCCGGTTCCTACGCCACTGGCACTTGAACAAGGTCACGCCAAAACATGAGAAAGACGTTCAAATACCTAACGCCTTTTCACACGACCCGATTCTCCTCCTGACGTATGTGATTCCACACAACACAACAACAACACTTCTCGCCAGGTATAAGCCATTATTATATACACAAGCTCTGGATATGAGGTATTCTGCAATCTGATTGGTTCTCTACTAGCAGTATATTAGCTCATATCCTGCTAGTAGAGAAAAGTAGAAAAATGGCTGGCAGATTTGGACAATTAAATGAAGAGGAAATTCAAGTTTTACTTGAAAAAAGTAAATATCCAGATCCAGAGCTTCTGTATATAATAAAACAGTTATTCTACTCACTCTCGTCGTATATGACTGATAGCCGACTCGGCGCTATCGCTCCTCGTCGGCTATCAGCTCATATACGACGAGAGTGAGTAGAATAACTGTTAAATAGCCTTACCGTATTTACTCGTTTGAGCGCCGCGGCAGCCTCGTTCCCAGGCTCTCGGGTGAACTTCGCGAGGAAAGCACTAAGCGCGCGGGGGTGCTTGGGGAGGTTGCGAGATTTTCAGAGCTTCAGATGCGGCGCTCATTCGGGGGGGGGCGCTCAATCGGGGGCGGCGCTCTATAAAAAAATATTTTATTTGTGAATTATAACAAGAACTTTTAACAATAAAATAAACAAGTTTTAAATGTCTTAGTCACTAAATGTCCCCATTTTGACGGCGGAAAGTTTTTACACCGTTTAGTGCGGCGCTCATTCGGGGGCGGCGCTCAATCGAGTACATACGGTACTCTTGTCAGCAAATCCAGTAAATCACATACGTCAAGAGGAGAATCGGATCCGACAAATCGAATCGTGTGAACAGACTGAGTTCATACGGGACAATGAAACACGACGAATTCGACCACAGCGAACCAAATAACCGTACTCACTGAACCCAAAAATCCCCGGAAAGTAGCATTTATAATAGAATTATTTATCAAGAATTTGCAAATTTATTTTCGCCACAAGTTAATTCTACAATTAAAATACAGGGTGTATAAAAAAAAAGGTAATCCAACTTTGACTGGTTGCTGTGCGTCAAATACTGAGTTGAGCTCAAATGGGCCTTTTGGGAATTAAATTTGCTTCGATTTGCGCGGGTTAATTCCCATCGGTGGAAGAATGCAATTTCGACCAACAATTTTAACTAGACGAGTACTCGGTCAATTTTGTCCGTAAACATGAAAAGCATCATTGGAAAGCTAAAGAGTTGTTCTTTCGTTCTATGTAAAAATTAAATCATTTAACCCAGTATTTGACGCACAGCAACCAGTCAAACTTGGTTACCTTTTTTTTATACACCCTGTATATGACGATCGAAATCGATATATTAATCTAAATCAAGCTTACATGCATAATTATTGTTAATCACAATCATCAATAATCAATATATTAAAGAGCTATTTCTAAAGGCTACAATTAACATAGTTCATCGATTGTATCAATTAACTGATGATTACATTAAATGTTCATCAATTCATATTAAAAACGTAACGTAACTAAAAATTAACATGTTCAGTGAATTACAACTCTGTGACAGACACTAATTTTGCTCGTGCGGTATTATACCCTTGTTAATAATACAGCGAAATATAATAGGAATATCTAAAATGCAATATTTCAACTACAACACAACATTAAAATGTACTACAATACTTAACGCCCGGCTTTACCCGAGGCAGCAGATGTTGGTCAACTTCAGAAATATTTGCACTTTTATAGGGGCAAGAAAATTAAACTAAATCTTGTAATTCTATGTATTTGTCTCCATGCAAAAAAAAACAGGACTACTGGGTCAAGAAAAAGAAGACCTGTGTTCCTGGACCCTACCTATAGTCTTTGGCCTGCCGAAATTGCTGACCCTAACCTTTTTATTGCTCTGTGCAAGAACTATACACATTGGTGACGGGCACAAGTTTGAGCACAAACGATTGGTTGTAAAAACAAATATCATTTATTGAAACTCAGGTATATTTTTTGTCGACCCTACATATAATAAAAAGTATTACCATTATTTTCTTACTCTGATAACTGCAGGTTGACCACCATCTGCTGCACGATAGTGCTTAGTGAAACCACCTATTAACTAAAATAAACTATTTAGAACTAATTTAAACCACTGTCCACAGTTAAAAGTTCTGTCCGATCTTCGCTTAGTTGTCATTGGCGTGGGCAAATTGTTTCAAGGCTGTGAAAACTGTCTCAGCAACTTCCAACGCTTCTTTGGCTTGTTGTTCGGTATATTGCTCAGCAGGAACTCGATATTTCGGTTGATTATCTGGGTACCGGGTTGGCAGATAGTAATTTGCAACTCGTTGCGCACGATCTAACTCACTGGGTGCCCCGTCGAGACGACGTACTGACGACACAAGGCGATCAATATAATGGGTACGCAATTCTCGCTGTGGTATTCCACACTTGGCATAAAGTGCACCCTTCAAGACTTTCTCGACACATTGCTGACTCATATAACACACTTGTGAGTAGGATTTGTCAAGCAACACCTTGGCGACATCCAAATCTGCTTCCGATTGCTTGATCCATCTCTCGGCTTCGTCTTCATCCGGTTCTACATATTCTGAAGCCTCATGAAAGCTGTGCACGCGGCCGTGACCTCCATAATAATCACCACTAGAGCTCGGAAAGGTCATCCAGTGAGTGTAACTGCTAAACGTAGTTCTTTCCCGTCTTCCACGTCTTCTCCAACAACTTGTAAACAACTGAGTTTGTTCTTTACGTAAAATACCCAGTCTAGTAACTTCACTTTCTATGAATTCGGTCATCTCAGCTGCAATTTCAGCATTTTTACAACGAAACCAATGTAAGAAGAGTCGTCTTAGTACTTTACGTCGCTGTCCCATTGAATCCAATTTTTTGGCCAGAATTAAAACGCGAGTGATGTTAGGTTTTTCTTTTGAAACGTCCACCTCATTTTCACCATCATCATTTGAAACAAGATTTCCCATCTCGTCTTGATGGTAGCTGTAAATATCGAGAACACTGACAGTTTTATCTTCAGTTTTGCTACCAAGATCGATTTTGTACTGAGCATTGAAGTCTTTATCAACAGAATTGGCACGAACCAAGATCTTTACCAACGTGTATTTAGTCGATACCTCCGCTTGCTCGCCCTCTTTCCAATCTCCCGCGCCACCTGAGAAAAAGGCAAAATCAAAAATGGTGTACAAATTTTTTAGTAAAGTGTCCTGAGTCACCCACAAACCGTTTTACCTACGGTGACAAATTGTACAATTCGGGAAATTTCAATTCGGGTGTGTTTGCTACAGACTTGTAGCGAGCTTCTTAACGAGTTGTAACAATGTTGTCATTTTATCAAGTTGTAACAAGGTTGTCACTCACAACTTGTTAACATGTTGTTGAATTGCAGGACGATAACAAGTTGCTGAAACAGTCAACACCTTGTAGCAAGTTGTCAACAAGCCGATGACAACTTGTCAACAAGTATTACAGTAGATTACTTAAACCATGCCTAATATTTGGTAAATTGCTTTAAATATTATATTCCTTCTTACACTGGTTGAAAAGATATTCCATCTAAATCTTACCTACGTCTTCGCCATAAGCAACGCGAGTTCCTTCCTCGAAATGACAGAGCGGATTTTGAATCATGAGATAATTGTAGACATTTGGAACAGGCTGTCCTAACTGTTCGCTTTCTTCATCATAATCTATCTTCACGTTATGGTCAGTAAGTACTCCTGGAATCTGTGAAGGTGAATCACACGACAGCATATCGCTTAGCTCCCCAATCCCTTCTAAGCATCCGTCCATGATTTCGTTTACAGCTTTCGCAAAGATCGCGTGGTTTTTTCGGCCACCAAATTCGTGTTGAATATACAGTGTCCATGAATTATCTTGCTTTTCCACATGACAAGTTCTCTCAATCGAGCTTCGTGGTAATGGTGTCTTGGTAGCCACGTTAACAAGGTGGATTTGTACTTGTTCCATACATTTGATCACAGTGCGCTTTAAAACAAAAATATGGAAAAGCTTAGGCATCAAATCTCACGTTTTTCAAAGACTAATTTAATTGTGAAGAATATTTAAAATGGCCTTATGTAAGTATATTTTTGTTAGCTTGCTTTCTTCCTCAGATTATGCAAATATCTCAAACGTGGTGGTCCAGTGTACAGTAGGTAGTGTTCTACAATAAGCTATCGTGGTTTGTATCTGAACTACTTGAAAAATATATTTCAAACGTGGTGGTCCAGTGTAGATAGTATTCTACAATAAGCTGTCGTGGTGTGTGTCTGAACTACCTGAAAAAGATATCTCAAACGTGGTCGTCCAGTGTAGATAGTATTCTACAATAAGCTGTCGTGGTTTGTGTCTGAACTACATGAAAAATATATCTCAAACGTGGTGGTCCAGTGTAGGTAGTTTTCTACAATAAGCTGCCGTGGTTTGTGTCTGAACTACCTGAAAAAGATATCTCAAACGTGCATTGTAAGGATAAAAAATATAGTTTAAGAAATCGCTGCATTTATATTGCGGTTGTCAACATGAAAAGTGACCCAAAATATTGAAAAATACGACTCACCTTGGTGGAGGTAAATCTCGCAGCTCTTTTTCTATCCTTCTCATCAAGAGTCGTTCCTTCTTTCTGATGTTTCAACAGACGCAGGATGCCATGTTCAAATTGCGAGGATCGTAAGATTAAGATAAACTTCTGAATAAACGTACAATCCATCGTCGTACAGTAAATACAACTCATGTTCTTCTTGCACGATGGATGTAACTCTTCGCGTACCAATTCGCTCAACGGTGTCGGTCGAAGTCGTTTGGGAAGAGCCTGAAGATAGTCGCTTTCCAGCTCTCGTTTCAGCCCGCATTTTTC
Organism: Trachythela sp. YZ-2020; assembly: GCA_016169945.1. Lineage (NCBI taxonomy): Eukaryota > Metazoa > Cnidaria > Anthozoa > Malacalcyonacea > Clavulariidae > Trachythela > Trachythela sp. YZ-2020. The sequence goes on from JADLSH010000353.1 coordinate 138,088, forward strand.
AAGAGGGTACAAAATCTCCTTGCCTTGCTTCGCTACTGAGTCGCGAAGTCTTGGTTGTATTTTGCACACCAGTTCTTTTGAGTTAACGAGTCGTTTAGTCATGCTTAGTAGATTTAGTTCATCGCAGTTTGATAATCTTGAGTCAGCTTCAGTTTCTTTATCATCGAGAAGTGATTTAAACAAGACAGAAGTTGCAAAACATGCCTTCCCTTCTTCTTCAGAATTCATCTTATCATTTGTGCAAGAATCTTTCATTGACTTGAGAACATTGGCCATTTGTGAGGCAGATATTTTTTCTGTAACGCCAAGTCTCTTTAGCAGATGTTCAAATTGGGCATAGTCGCGGGGAACTTTATGAAAATGTGGCTTCAATTTGTCTTCTTCGTCTTCAAATGACAATCCTTCGCCTTTTACCAGACACCGTTCCTCACTGAGAAGTATACAAGCAACGGGTGTTAAATACGTTCCAATCTTTCGACATTCATCGTTGCAGTTTGAGGAAAGCGGTTCTTTGGCACAATTCTGCATTAACCCTATCAAAAATTTATAAATATCTTCAAAGACCTCGATAAGCCTCTTCGGTAAGGTACGGCCAGACACGACTATCTCCGAAGCACACTTGGAAATAACTTTTATGTGCTCAAAGACAGTTTCAAGCGATGGCTTCAATGCGATTCTTAACGATGAAACAACTTGATGGTTTAACTGACGATAAGCCCAGTCTGGTAGAAGTTTAGCACCAGTCCAAACCAAGTGCCTATCTTTCCACGGCACCGAGTCGCGACATGAAACAAATTCCAACTTTCCATTTACACGATGTTGGGAATGAAGAGAAGAGAGCTCTTCTTCTACTTTTTCAGGAACGATAAACTTTATTACGGAAATATCGTTGAACGACCAGTTCCTATGAACACTCCCTAATAAATACTTCACGAGAGCTTTGGACTGAGCGATAATGTTCGCATCGTATTCGGCCATGCGCCGTGCAGATTCTTCTACGTCTTTTGCAAACTTTATGAACTGCTGCTGGTCACAATTTTCCTTCAGTCCAATTTTGATGAGGAAAACGACCCACTGTTGGTCGTTGAACGGTGCCACTGGAAAAACGTTAGAATCAAGTTTAAACATCACTTTAAATAACTCGTTATGTGGATTGAAATAGCTTGAAGCAACGCGAAGGTTTCCAGTTTGGTCAGGAATGCATCTGGTGGATTGCAGCTTACTTATCAGCTTACTTATCAAATCATCATTTGTCGCGTAGCCGTAGGACAACGTATCCCTGATGTTAGCTAGAAACTCTATCTGACATTCTCGGCTGAATGATGAAAATTTTGGTAACACATAAGTGATGTAAAATTGAGATTTATGGCAATCCATGATAATTCCAAGAGCCTCGTACAGTTGACCTAAGTCTGATGTTAGTGATGCTAGAAACAACATTCCTCCTCCATGTATACTCTGCAGTTCCTTTATTCCATCCACTGGCAAGCCAGCTGGAACTTTAATGTAGGAGCAATAAGACGACAGCGAGTGATATTCTCCATCGACTCCTTTGTAGAAGGGCAAAGTCTTTCCTTTGTTCATAGACTCTTTGTTTTTGCAATCAGCCTGGAAGAATATCAAAAGAATGTTAATCCTTTTCTCATCAAATTTGCTCATGTCAAGTATCCCACTTGAATTCATGTAATGTAGAACATGTAGAACATCTGATACGCAATGTGGGTCAGCGACTAAAGGAACGACAGCAGACAAGCCATATTTTGTGATAGATTTATCCAAGAACGGACAGGCTAGACTCTCGAGGATTTCTGTTACTAGCTTTTGGAGAGAATTTCCTTTATTGGAGTCAGTCACTGCCAGTACTGATTTGGCGTTATCAACCGTTGCGAGTTTACCATCCGTTGTTGGTATAATTGGGTACTTGCCAAGAAAATTAACGAGACTATTGCTTCCTTCAGGCTTTTCGGCAATTTGCAGGAACTTCCACAATTTGCCGAACCATTTTTTTGAAAGAACGCCATTTTTCGGGTAAGCCCACGGGACATGTTTCCTTTCACCTAACGGTAACTTTTCGTTAAAAACATCGGGCATAAACTCCTTAGCCAATGACTGGATAGTAAGATCATGAATAATATCAGACTCGAGTCCACAAAATGTTGATAGCAGCGGAACAAAATAGCGATGAACAAATTTGAAAGCTTTGTCAGGAAACAATTTGCTGAATACTGAACAATACACAGGACTTTCCGAAGTAAACACTCTCAACATGTTATCATCAGTCAACAGGAGTGGTAGCCCTTGGAGATTTGAAGGAGATTTGTCAAGTTCCTCCCTGCAATATTCCAGAATATTTCGCAAATTTGATTTATTTTGAATGTTCGAACTCCTTAGTTGGAGCGGAAGTGTTCCAATGTCACATCTGGAGCTTTCATTTTGCGACTTCAACAAGAATTGGATGACCTTTTCCGGAGCAAGGAGATGTGTTTCAACCTTAGAGGTTAACAATGCCTCGTGGATCTTCATTGGAGTGTATAGCAATACTGGCATATGGATCCTCAGCAATGCAGCCAACAGGGACTGTTGATCTTTCCGCTTTTCCTCTTCGGTGAAATAAACACAATTTGGAGGCAGCCACTCGATACAAAACCTGGTTGGTGTTTCACATCTTCTATGAGCAACGGTAGCGTATCTTGCTATCGTCACATGCTCAGAATTTGATTCCCTTGCAGACTCACGGTGCTTCGATTTGTGATGGGTGTATTTACCAGATGCGTTGCGAAAAGATTCACCACTAAAAGCTGTACGTTTAAGTTTGTGTAGTGCTCTGGTTTCAGGAGATTTGCTTGATTCGCTTTTACCACGTTGGGGCTTCTCCGTTGCGACTACTCCACGCGATTGAAAGACTACCGGCAAAATTAGTGCTTCTTTTAAACACTGATAAACTGCCACGGCAAGAGTATTCCATATGGAATGTTTGGCAGGATCGGGAAAATATTTGTGATACCAACGCAAGGCTTTCGTAGCGTCTTCTTCGCTCGAAAAGAAGATCTTGTCTGAGTCTTTTTCACAATGAGGAATATGTTTTCTTGCGTTGCTGATCAATGACGCATACGCAGGGCCAAGTACATGTTCTTTCATGAATGCATTCCATTTTGTTTTCCGACAAGTTCCACTGGGGTCAAACCACAAATCTCGTCTCGATCCATCCAGCGCGAAGTGTCCATTTACGTGAACTGGTAACAAAGTCTTCACGGGCAAAGGAAGGAAACAATAGGCTACATATTCTTCGCTGCAAGGACTCGTCGTAGACAATAGCGCTGCAATTCCACCACGGGGGAATAAGCCAAGATCACATACGTTTGGAGTTTGTTCATCTGTCATTGCTTCTTCTTTCATGCCAAAACCTTGATGAATAAGCCACTTTTCCTTCAGTTTCTCCGTGTCTTGAATACGGATGCTATACGTTGTGTCTTTTACGGAAATATCACGAGTCCTTACATTCTTATGCTCCTGTAAGTGACAATGTAGATCATGTAATTTCTTCTCACTCTTTGGTTTAACCTTGGAACTCACCGAGTATTTACGTTTTAACTTAGAATTCTCATCGATTTCCCACAAACTAATTTCCTTAACATGATTGAGGAAAAGCAGCAACTTTTTTGCTTCTCTTTGAAATTTTCGTAGCAAGTCCATCATTACCTTATCGGTAACAGGACGGTGTGATATTTTAGACTTCTCTGCTTGCTGAGTTGTTCTCAGTGGAAGTCGAAACATGGTTGAATCTTGCAGAGGAAAATGACTGAAGTCTCCGAGGTAACCACTGACTGTATCAGAGAAGATATCTTTGAAATCTTTGTCAATATTGTTGTACCGTCCTCCGGGCGCGTCCGATGTTGCTTCAGGGCTGTATTCACAATGTGGGTCAAGAATACAAAGTGTATTATTGTTGGATAGGAAACTTGGACAATCCGTTAAATGGTACACAGCATTAAATCCAATTCCATACTGTCCTGTTTTTGCAGGGTCATCTTTTTTGCTCCCAATTCCAAGTTTGCAGATTCCATTGAAATCGTCTTCGCTGAAATGCTTGTTGTTGTAAACGCATAATGCCGGTCCTTGGATTTCACTCGCGTGATCCTGAAGGACGCGCTCATGAGGCAGCACTCGTTTGTCGTAGATGAACTGAACTTTTGTAGCTTTGGCGTCGTCTGCATTCTGAACGAGTTCTTTCAAGATTCCAACATCGCAAGGGTACGACTGAAGGATGTTCTTTATTCGATCCGTCAGTTTCTCGAATTGTCCGAAAGATATAGACATCGCATTACCATACTTCTCTCTTCGTCTCGTGCGCAATTGCTTTGCTCCAAGCTTGAGGGCAAGGGTTTGGGTTATATCGGGATGGATGTAGCGCTCACTTCCATCATGGTATTTCACATGAAAACTTTCGGGAATGGTTAGGTCTTCGCTGTTGTATAACATACCTTTTGTGTCAGGCAGCGGGATTGTACCAAAACGTTCCTTTACTGGATCATCTGAGCGGGATTTCAGCTCGTTGATTAACGTCACGACCAGTTTTATATCTTCTGGTATCAGACATGTATCTTGCTTGGATTCCCTGAGCGAATCCAGTGCTTTGAGAAAATCGCTGGATGTAAACATCCTCTTAATGCCTGTTAGTTTGAGAAGGTTTTTAAAATCTCGTTTGTACTCGTCAGGAACACTATATAAGAACGGGACAGCGTATCCTTTCCACTTCAACGCAATCTTTTTATTCTCTACGAACTTTCCATCTAGGAACAACCATGGGTCACTTTGAAGCTTTTGAATGACATCAGCATCTTGGTTATTAACTAGTTCGTCATTAAGATGTTTGTAAACCCGATTGCAAACTGTAAATTTCATGTTGTCGTTCGCAATTGATTCTCTGGTGACTTCCAACTGTTGGAATACTTGCTGGCAGCTTGGGCGATGAAAGAAACCGAGTACGCCTTTTAGAACTTGCAGTGAACCACATCCACCTTCCTCAGTATCATCAACGATTAAGCAAACTGAGCCAATAAGGGTGTCATCTTTCGGCAAGAAAAGTTCATTGGGACTAAAAAACTGCGTGGAATGAAATTCGGCTCCTTTCCATGGGAGTGTATACGACGCCGTTGGAGTGAGACGTACTGGCAAGAACTTTATATTCAGAAGAAGTTGACCACTCCATATATCCTTCATCTCCTTAAGCTTTTCTATACTGCAGCGAAGATAATAAATAAGAAATCGTGAGCGCTGTAAAGCCGCTGCCTTGTCCGTCATTGCGAGTTTCTCAATAGACTTCGCACGACCACAAATTTCTTTCCAACTTAAAAGATCTTTGACCATTCCAAGTTTCTCCAGAACATACAGTTGAGTATCATCGAGCTCTCCAAAAGGAAATCGATTTTCGTCTGGCGAATACAATACTGCAACACTTTCGACCTTCGGGTTGATCAAATCACACGGCCGCGCTAGCTTTTGGCCATCGGGAGAACACGGGATGCATTCATTCTCTTTGTATAAACACTCCAGTTGCTTCCAGTCTTGTCTTGTTTCTTCCAGGATATAGCGTAGCCCGTGGTACACAATAGGATTTCGTAGGTCAGCTGGGATGGAGAGTAAATTTGGGAACAAGAAACGCTTGAAGAATGACACAAGGCTTAAAGTTTGCTCCTGAAGAACAGCTTTGACAGAACTATCAACGGAATTTTTCATTGCAACTATGACATCAGACGGAAGATCAAAAACATATTCTCCAATATTTTGCAGCGTTTTAACCACTCTATCATCGTGATGCTTTCGCAGTTCATCGTCTAAGATAAAACCTTTAGTAATATTCATCCACTCTCCGTTGCTGCAAAATAACTCCAAGTTTCGTGCTACCAACTTTGTGTAGAAACTCGAAACGAGAGTTGTCCATGACGTCCTCGAGTTGGCAAGACGTGGCCAAAAATCATGGAAACGCTGATTGAATTGTGACAAGTAATTAGTTTTTGACAAATCCACCATTTCATAAAGTAGCTCGAAATATGCCTCCGGTATTGCGTCCTGTAGAAGGGAGTCGTTCCAACGTGATTCCAGGTTTTCCTCAGCGGTGGTTTTTTCCCAGATCCCATCACGATTTGAACGAACGGCAAAAGGGCTATTAACATGAACTGGTAGCCCGGTGGAAATAAACAACGGTAGAAAACAGAAAGCTTCACCATGAACTTGTTTAGCGGTAAAAGTTGTACTGTCCACCATGTTATCATTTGAGTCGCTTTGAAGTAAAGCTGCGGCGCCAGCAAGTGGCAGTAAGCCATCTTTTTGCCCTTCTTCTTTAGCAAATTTAATCGAAAGATCCCTTCCAACGCAATATGCTACAAGCCAAGTGCAATTCTTACCGCGAGATGCCATATTTTTGGTAATAGTAGATGGATTTTCCGTCTCCACAATCTTAACCTGCTCCAACCTTGACGGTGCTTCATCCAATGGTAATTTTTCCCGCCACCACTCGGAACACTGTTCAATGTATGAAGGAACTGATTCAGCATTTGTTTTCTGAATTTCTTTGTTGATGGAAAGTACCAGAGTCGTGTGTTCAGGATTGTCGTCGGCACAAAGTTCATGCAGTTCAACATGTTTAACATTTTGAGTGTATAAAAGCAAAAGAGATGCACTTCGTTGAAGAGTACGGACAATTTCTTCCACTTTTGAACGATTGTAAACTGTTTCACACATCTCGCTTTTCTTTGCTTCACGCTCTGTGCGAAACGGGAATCGAAATAGCGTTCCTTCGTAAGAAAACTTCTCATTATTATTCACAGCTGTCTTGCATCCAAAGACTTCGTCATAGAGAGAGAACTGGTCAGCAAACGCTGTCAAAGGCCTTGAGTTCTTTGCGAGATCTATGCGTATTCCGGGCCGGGATTTGTCACGAATGTGATTTGAGATGTGATTGACATTAGGGTCAAAAATACACAAGTAGCTACGACTGATAAAACTCGGCACATCAGTGAGGTGGTAGACCGCGTTGAAACCAAGGCCAAACCGACCAATCTTTGACAGATCTTCTACTTTCGTTCCTCCAGCAAGCTTGTTGATATTCTCGAAATCTTTATCAGTAAACACGGCATCGTTATAAGCCCACAGTGCAGGCCCTTGGCTTGCGGCCATGTCAGGGGAGAATAGACTAGCCGTGTTCCCTCTTCTCCAATCCACCAAAAACTTGACCGTGCTAGCACCTGCATCGTCCGCATTTTGAATGAGCTCTTTGAAGATACCAACTCCTTCTTTGTACTCTTTTAAGATGTTCTTGATTCTTGTTGTGATTGGTTCGTGCGGCCCAGTCTGTTCAAACTCAACACTCTCGGCAGAAAGCAGACAAGAGCTCAGTGAAGGGACACCAAGGAGCGTAGCCAGTTTGGGTGGAATAGATTCGTGAATAAGTTGAAAATCATCTGGAATATCCAGCTCAGTTTTGCCATGTTTCAACCAATCCTGGTCGCAATACGTACATTTTCCACATTCTTTTAGAACTAACTTGTTTTCATCACTCTGCACTGGAACAAATATTTTCTCACGTAGCTCTTCGCTTAACCTTTGCCCATCGTTTACCAACCACTCCAGTACAGAACGACAAAACTTTAAATCTTTCTCCAGACATTTCGAAGAAATCGGACGTGATGATTCTTCGTGCCTTTCTTTAATGGCGGCCAAAACCAAAATAATATCTTCTTTGAAGAACGTCTCTCGCACTCCGTGAGTTTTAAAGAAACTTGTAAGCGATTGGCCATCATTTAACGTATCCGGCAGCAAGAATAGCGGAGGTCGAAATTCAAAAGGCAAATCTTTCTCCAGAGCCATTTGTTTTGGTGAGCAGAAACCGGATCCATGCCAGATCCAATTCACGAGACCATTCTTCTGGATGGTTTTGGATACAATTCCTTGTGAAGGCACTTTGAAAAGATATGAATAGATTTCTTTGAGCATTTCACAATACTGAGAACTTTGTCGCTTTTTCTCATCCCAAACTTTGACAGCCGTTTTAAGATGCTCGATCACTTTATTGACATTAACCACGTTCTTAATACCCAGCAAATCTTGGATTTCATTCTCCATTTCAATGCCAAGTATTGGTGCGGATGTTCCAACGAGAAGTGTGTGTGACTCACGAAATATTTTGTCTTGTTTATAAAACACAGTGTCACTGCTGTACCATTCATTATGCATTAATGAAGGGTAACCCGTTCTTCGAGAATTATGTTTCTTTGCGCGAGGTAACCACGCTAGTTTAGCCAATTTTGATACCAATGGAACACCATCCAATTCCAAGTTTAGAAATTCAGGAGATTGTTGAAAAATCGTAACCATCGCTTGAACTTTCTTAAGGGAATCTTGGTAATCTGACGAAGCGACCTTTTCAGCAACACCAAGAAGATCATATGCGGTGATCATATCTTGTGTACGAAGCCCCAAGTCTAATAAGGTTGGAATCACGCGTGGATTACAAAACTCTTTTGACGGGAACTTGTCGTCTTCTCCAACGAACAAATCAGCTAGAACAGGATCATTTGGGTCATAAAGTTGGCATGGCTTTCTAAATTCTTCATTTCTCGTGCTTACAAACGGCAAATTCTTGATTTCTTTCATGAATTTTTCGTTCTGCATCTCGCATATTCTCTCTAGAATCCATAACATGACGTTTGTTGTTTCTTCTCGGCTGTAAGTCGACCGGGCTTCAATGTCAGGGAACAGAAAGCGGCAAAAAATATCGGCCGGCTCAAGAGGCTTCAAACCAAACAAACGAACCAGTTGTAACGATTCAGGTTCGGCGGACGAGATGATCTGGTCAGCTTTGCGGAAGTTAAAGCCATCTGGAAGCTTGAACTCTGATGAAGCAACACAGAGTGTCTGTCCGCTTACTACGGCTGCTGTGTACGTCCCGTCAAGAGTGTCCAGTAAAGGTAAACAGCGTAATACGTCAACATACTGTTCATCTTCCGACAACGCTTGCGACGAGGTAAAAAAGCTTTGTAGAACCTTTCTTTCAGCTTTTGAACACTTCCTGATGTATTCTTCCGCAGATTCTAACGACGACCTGTGAAGCAATAGCATAACTTTGTCAGGGACTGGAGATTCAATATAAGAGCTGATATCAGGGTGACGCACATGTAAGAGTGTAGGTGTGCAGGGTAGAACAATGCAACCAGCAGCGTCGAGCAATTCAACTACTTGAGGAGGCAACTGCATATTCTGAGAAGAATCTGAATTGAATATGAACTTGGAACTTTTTGAAAGAACGCCGAGCGCTTTCTCGGATTTTGATTCTAACGGTATTAATGGAATGCCTTCGTCTTCGAACGGCTCAAGCGATTCTTCAAAAGTATCATTGATCCAATGCCATATATCGGTAATCCATTTCTCAGGAGGATGGTCCGGGCAATCGGGTTTCCAAGAAACAATATGGTGGTTGGTATTGAACCATGCATCTGGAAGACTGGAACGCAAACATGAGATGACAAGATCAGGAGTGAGTGTGACCATCTGTGTGTGGTTGGTTTGATCCAGTAAATTGGTCGCCATAGCAACAAGCTTTTCGCGGGTTTCTGTAGGGATATTCTTGTCTAAGAAACGGTCTTCCATATTAGGTAGCAACTCTTCTGTACAGTTACCGCTTGACACAAATATGGACGTTGATGGGTCTGATTTGTGACAGTGTTTGGCGAAGGTAGTAAATTCACCTGATGCTAAAGGAAGAAGGGAAATGGCTGTAAGCTCTTCTGGTTGTGGATTATCATGTAAAACGTATTCAAGCAAACGGAGTTGATCATCATGGGTTGCTCTCTGGATCGAATATTTTCTAAGAGAATTTCTAAGAAATTCCGAGGTAATATCGTGTCTTTCACCGAAATATTTCTCAACAATTTCGCTCACATGATCAGGTAGATTTGTTATAATTACTACCTCGGAATTTTTCAATAGTGTTTCGAGGACAGTATTTCTGGTCTCATCTAACACGCCATCTTTTCCCATTTGATCAAGAAGTCCTTCCTGTAAAGTTATCCAAGATGTGCTATCGGACGATTGAGCGTGGAAGAGATTTAGTTGTATTAACTGGTGAAATAGAGGGTCTAATAAACATTGCCAGTGACCGATAACATTGCTTAATTTAGGCACAGTGGAGTACACAAGATCACGTCTCTGTATCTCGTTCAGTCCAGTGACAGGTTCATCCATAATCATTACTTTCAAGGCATTGTAGATAACAGAAGATAACATTTTCTCTACTAATAATACATTCCACTCAGCAGTCTCGTTATTTTGACATTCACTTCCCGGCCATAGAAGACCACGTCTGTTATCTGTCACTCCAAACGCGCCGTGCACCAAAACAGGCAGGCCAGTCTTACAGTCGACATGAGGCAGGGGTAGAAAACAAAAAATACGTCCGCTATCTTCCTTTTGAGCATTCTCGTTTAAAGGTATGGCACAACCGACCCATGGCAGCAAACTTAACGTCTCCGACAGCTCTGTAATCCTTTCATCTTCTTCTAAACCTATTTGATTAAGTACAAGCCATTTAAAACACTTCTCTTCAGAGCTGGAAGTGAATGAAATGTCTACAACGTATCTTGATTCAGTAAGATCTTGTTCAACAGCTTTTTTAAGCATCGTCTGTCGTTCTTGCTTTACGCTATCACACATTTCAGATGCAATTTCAACTTTGAAGCGGCATTTGACCGAGTCATCATCATGATCACTACGTTCATAAACACTGATATGTTGGATATTTTTCATGAACAACAAGATAATCGAAGCTTCTTCGTACAACGACTCAAAAAGCTTGTCGACCTTTTCCTTTGTGTACTTTGTCTGTGAGAATTTAGACGGACAAATACGTAGGGGAAAGCGAAAGAGAGTAGATTCATAATTTTTGTGAAAATCAAAATCAAATACTCCTTGAAACGGTTCAAATTGATCGCGAATTTCACCTTCGAGCAAACTTGAGTTCACCACGTATTGAGCTCCAGATTCACCCTTTTCAAAACACCGTTTATGTGGATCCAAAAATCCAATCTTATCGCCACTCGCGATCCCTGGCAAATCTAACAATTTACATACAAAGGGGATTTAATTGTTTGTTTTGCTTCCTAGCAAACGTCGTGCTAAACTGTGTGAAAAACACTGTATTCTGAACGCAGTTCGGCTCAAAACAATAATCAAATGCAATCTATTAGAACGTGTTGGCAACATTATACTAGAAATGTTGAATCTATAGACGTATTTAGAACGCATTACTAGGAACCCTAGGAACGTAAATTGAGTAATTGGGATGCGTTGGAAGCGCAATCTAATTGACCATTTGCAGAATTACTGGAGTGTAGCATTATACACACATAGCCTCGATTTCATTCTTTGATTTCTTTCAGTTGAATATTATTCAGTCTTACGTTGTCTTACGTAACATTTGAAGTTTCTGTTTGTTTTCTACTTACTGATCAAAAACTGATCAAGAACGCTTTCTGAAGCCCGTTGTCTAAAACTCTTAACTAACTACCCGTTTTGCAGTTAAATGACATTTAACTATAAAATATGCGACTCTAATTGGTTAACTTTGGCGGTAAGAATAGTTCAGGTCAGCTACTTTTTTCATACAACCAGCCCAACAGGTTCGACTGGAACATTAAACTGATGCAATCATGATTGTGTTCCGCACATGTTTTCTGTCAGGCATTACTGCATATATATGAATGACAGACAAACAAACAAACAAACAAACAACATATACAAACAAATCAATACAAACCTGTGATGTGATACACAGAATTAAATCCAATACCAAATCTCCCTGCTTTGAGAATATCAGACTTTTTATTACTTCTCATCAGATTCTGTATTCCTTCCCAATCTTCAGGCTTAAATATGGCATCGTTGAATGCATATATATAGAGTCCTTGAAAATTCTGTAGATGTTTACTAGCAAGATGTTGTTTGCCAAATGATCGGCCATCATAGAGGAACTTCACCTCTCTTGCTCCTGCATCATCAGCATTCTGAATTAATTCCTAATTTGATAAAAATAATGTTTTCAGTGCTGTCAAAGCTCTAGGGCTGCACTATATCAATCACAGACACACTTAACAATAACAAAATTCCAACATTTGAAGCAAAGTCTAAAAACCGAACAGGTCCTCAAAAGGCAAAATACAAAACTTAACAAGTTTGAAAAAAATTAATTGATTAAAAAATTAATTAGATTGCCAACCTACCAATTTCTGGCTACCTAGGACACATTTGGCAAATTATTGCTTAATTAATGGATTAGTATTCTGATTACCTTTAATATTTGCCCTCCGTCTGGATAACGACCCAATATATTTACAATGTGATCAGTAAGTGGGGGTTCTTTCTGACCAAATTGTAGTGTATCTAAAAAAGGGTATAATTAAGAGCTGTCAAGTTTTGTAGATAGACTACACGTTTGTTTTAAAATTGTTTGCGTTGCATGTTTTGTATAATTTAACATGGTTTCATTTCAAAAGACGAATTTAATTTAGACGAATTGAATTCATAAGAAGACATCATGTATTTCAAATTATTAAATCGAGCCATAATCAGAAACTCACATTAACATAATTCGACACGCGTACGACCATACGACGTCGTATGGAACGAAGACGCGCTACAGACGTTGTATCCGTCTGACCATGACGGATAAAACGTCTTGGACAAATTTAATTCATCATAACGAATTTAATTCATTTTATACGACGCACTTGTGTCGAATTCATTCAATTAAATTCGTCTGAATTAAATTCGACGACAGTGCGACGTATGAAATATGCCTTACTATTATTGAGTTTCATTTTCTAGCTCTTATATAAAGTGTCAACATTTTTGAAGTTGACCACCATCTGCTTCCCTGTACACCATACTCAAAGTCAAAAACGTGTAATGCAATTTTGGAAAATATTCAAAATAGGATGTAAGATTTCTGGCAGAGTCTAAAGTCTGATCATGGACTAGTGGTTTGGTTTCATTTATGATTTATAAATATGCAAGAATTGAAGCGATTCAAATCACTATAATAGGCTAATACAATATCATATCATACACAACGTAAAAGTATAATATTAAGAACTCTAATATACATTATCATACACAACACAAAAGTCATAAAAGTATATTACACTGTAAGAACTCTATTATAAGTCGCTCAAAAGTTTTACCAAATAAACTTACCACCAGCTTCCGCCATCAAACGTTTTGGAAAGCTGAAGTTGATTGCATATCTTTTATACTTCCAGTATAAACTAACCCCGGCAAGTAAACATATCTGCTAGCTTACATCTTACATATTTCTAAAATTTGCCGCAAAGGGACAAATTTCGAGAAGAGTCTTTCAATATAGGTTACATAAAAAATAATGCAAAATTACCACAACAACGCTGTTAACATTTCGGCAAACCACACAAAAGACGGTGACGCGCCCAGATCGGCCCCATATATGGTTTGTCCCACGAAATTCCAGGAAAATTATGCTCCTTTTCCTGGTTTTCCCAGAAAAACCGGAAACGTGTGTCTAAAAACCGGAAACGGCTAATTATTCCACATTCTAATTAATATAGAACTGCAATTTAGGCTCAATTTCCATATTAACGATCTTAATTAATTTTAATACAAACTTAATCTTAAGCCTAACATTAATCCTAACTTTAATCCTAGCCTCAACCCTAATCCTAACCCTAATCTCAACTCTAATCTTAATCCTAACCCTAATCCTAAACTCTGCCTAAAACTCTACTAGTTCCGACAAAATTTCGTTATTTTTGTCGTCAACCGAGCAAGGACTGGGGAGCAGGATAAAAATAATGCGGGAAAAAATCTTTGAGGAAAAATATCATGAATGAGTTGATTTGATAGTTTTTAATGATCAATGATCAAAAATGTTTTTATTATGACTTTTTCTCGGCTTAAATTTACGAAAACGTACTGGTTATATATTCATTAATCTAGATACTCATTATATTTTATTGATTTCGTCTTTGAATCGAGATTTGGGAGAGTTTTATATGTGGCGGTGTGCCGAATTTGTATTGTATTAAAATTTCGTGTTGTAAACATCGGGTAACTAGGAATTATAAGACAATATATTCTCGGGATATATAATAAACATAGACTTCTATCATGGTGGATTCTTGTTGTAGCGATTTAGATCGGTGAGTTATGGGGGAAAAAAACTATTTTAAACTTTAAAGTTTAGTTTGTGGATTGGCAATTTTACTATAAAATATATATTTGTTTATAATCTTATACACGGATAGTATACCACAAACTGTTGTGTCTGAACCAAGGGTGCATTTTATGTAAAGGCCACGCCAAAGATATACGCTGGCACTCGAACAAGGTCATGCCAAAATATGAGAAAGACGTTCAAATACCACGCCAAACATTGAAAATGCTACGCCAAGCTCAGTGGCGTAGCAGCACAAGTAGGGGCCCGTGGTAAAAATTTAAAAGGGGCCCCCTTCCATAACCGTACTAAAATCTAAAACATTATTCTCTCTAGCCTTTGAATTGAAACTTTTTATATGTAAGTTTATGATGTGGCCTGTGCAATTTTCTTGTTTTATCCATAGAATTATAATAATCTTCCAATCTCACAGGGGCCCCCTTAGGCCAGGGGGCCCGCGACAGGGGCCCCCTTAGGCCAGGGGGCCCGCGGGTTCGCACACCCTGAGCCCATAGTAGTTACGCCACTGGCCAAGCTTAGCCTGGACACAAGCTACGACCATTGAAATATTTCCATTTGTGTCAATAAATCACACCATATTTTTATATGCCAAAAAGTATACGATCGTACGCCAGGAATTTCTGTTCGGCGTATTGGACATAAAATGCACTACTTGAAAAGATTAAGAAAACCTCAGTATTTCCAGTGAAGGCCCCGTCCTCTGAAAGTTAGAAGCCTAGCCATGCTCAACAGTTTAATTTGTTTGGTAACCCATTAAGCAGCAATGTGCCACAATGCGCCTAATTTTGTTGTTTTACTTTGTCTAACGATTTTACATGTCAAGGGGATAGTGGTATCAATTAACGAATAACCGATCAGTCTCCCCTTGACAAGAACATTGTCTGACGTATAAAGACAAGGTAAAAATTATATAATAAGGATCTTACAGAGTCAATGTTTTTGTCAACATGGATGTCACATGTACACAATTCAGTCATCAATTATAGCATCAGAAGTTCTTGTTTAGTATCAAGAACGGCAACCAATGCAGTTTGATGTCCATGATTTCAAGCAAGAATGGACGTCACAATTTTTAATGACTCCAATGCATTGTACATGTGATATCTGTGTTGACAAAAAATGTTACATTGTGATCATATATGTGATTATATTTTTGTAGACAAATAGAAAAGCTTCGGAGATGTGACCTCATTACTGAAAATGAAGTCAAACAATTATGTGGAAAGGCCAGGTATTCAAATATTACTCCATTTGTAATAATTTGACAACTGCCCTATAAAGCTTACTATAGCAGATTCTCAGGGCAAAAAGACATCATTTAAATTTTTGATATGACCTAAACTTTATATCTTTTTTCTGTCAGAGAAATTCTTGTGGAAGAAAGTAATGTTCAGAGAGTTGATTCACCAGTTACCGTAAGAAATCATTATTTTAATTTCAAGCTATGTGTACATTCAATTTTTATATTTAAAGTAATGTTATCGTATTTTACTCATCATCTGTTGTACATTTCCAGGTTTGCGGTGATATTCACGGACAGTTTTATGACTTAAAAGAACTTTTCAAGGTACAAAAATCACTTTCCTGTGGATACCTCATCTGGCCTTTGTACAACCGCTCCAGAAAACGTAACTTCTTAGTCTTTTAGAGCTCCTGTTGTATCGTAGACAGTAACAGAAATAACTTACTTTTCTGATATAGGTTGGAGGAGATGTTCCGGAGACGAACTATCTGTTCATGGGAGATTTTGTCGACCGAGGTTTCTATAGTGTTGAAACATTTCTACTATTGCTGGCCTTAAAGGTATTTTATAACAAAACTAATTGCAATAACCAAATTCAGTGATGACAGTCGATTGTGTTGGGCAGGGATCTTTAATATTATTTAGTGCCTGCGAGCAAAATTCAAAACTTCAAAATGTGCCTGCAAAAATGCATCGTATTTTAGGTTTTGAGAGGTAAATATTGTTAAAATGTCAAGATTTTAGGAGGTGCCTGCACAAAAGCAAAAGGTGCCTGCGAGCGGCGCTCGTGCGCTTGCGCATTTTAATGATGCCTGGTGTTGGGATAAAATTTCAGTTGGATCACAACATATTGCTGGGACTGTTGGAATTATAATATGCATATCAAAGTATTCAACTATTCAAGTTGCTCTAAAGAACACTTAGTTTCCACACAGTTGTCTCACTTTAAAATTTAGAAATTCCCTTATGTACAGTCAAATTTGGTGTTCTATTGCATGACATTGCAGTATTGTCACACAATATTGCAATTTTGATGA
Source organism: Trachythela sp. YZ-2020 (assembly GCA_016169945.1). Lineage (NCBI taxonomy): Eukaryota > Metazoa > Cnidaria > Anthozoa > Malacalcyonacea > Clavulariidae > Trachythela > Trachythela sp. YZ-2020. The sequence continues at coordinate 154,625 of JADLSH010000353.1, forward strand.
GGAGATTGCTCTGAGCAATTTGCAACTGATGCGAACAAATTGCAAATTGAAATTCACATTCACAACCAGGTTTAGCTGATTGGCTACTAGCAAAAAGGAAGCTCCAATCCAATTGCTTGGAGCATTTGATTGGCTTCTTTTTTGCTAGTAGCCAATCAGATACTTTGTTACAAACCTGGTTGTGAATTTCAATTGCAATTTGTTCAAGGCGTCATGCAAATTGCTCAGAGCAATCTCTCTATCAAAAATTGCAATATTGTGTGTGATTAATATTGCAATGTAAACTACTAACAGAACACCAGATTTGACTGTAAGTATGCTTACTTTTTATTTGCTTTAGGTTAGCTATCCTGATCGAATCACTTTATCAGAAGGAAATCGACGAAGCACGAAAGCGACAGATCACACAGGTATACTACATTCAGAGTTCAATATAACGGTCGCCACGGTCATTTTCAAGCGAATTGCTGAGATGGCCGACCAATTGTTGATTGACTTATTAATTTCAATAATTTCTATCTTGAGGTCTGTAAATAATTGGTGGCCGATCAAAAGCGATCATGGGTTGGTCTGACAATTAGTCGTAAGAAATCATTATTTTAATTTCAAGCTATGTGTACATTCAATTTTTATATTTAAAGTAATGTTATCGTATTTTACTCATCATCTGTTGTACATTTCCAGGTTTGCGGTGATATTCACGGACAGTTTTATGACTTAAAAGAACTTTTCAAGGTACAAAAATCACTTTCCTGTGGATACCTCTGTCTGGCCTTTGTACAACCGCTCCAGAAAATGTAACTTGCTGTCTTTTTAGTGCTCCTGTTGTACTGTAGACAGTAACAGATATAACTTACTTTTCTGATATAGGTTGGAGGAGATGTTCCGGAGACGAACTATCTGTTCATGGGAGATTTTGTCGACCGAGGTTTCTATAGCGTTGAAACATTTCTACTATTGTTGGCCCTGAAGGTATTTTATAACAAAACTAATTGCAATAACCAAATTCAGTGATGACAGTCGATTGTGTTGGGCAGGGATCTTTAATATTATTTAGTGCCTGCGAGCAAAATTCAAAACTTCAAAATGTGCCTGCAAAAATGCATCGTATTTTAGGTTTTGAGAGGTAAATATTGTTAAAATGTCAAGATTTTAGGAGGTGCCTGCACAAAAGCAAAAGGTGCCTATGAGCTAGCCGTAAGGCCTTGCATTTTAATGATGCCTGGTGTTGGGATAAAATTTCAGTTGGATCACAACATATTGCTGGGACTGTTGGAATTATAATATGCATATCAAAGTATTCAACTATTCAAGTTGCTCTAAAGAACACTTAGTTTCCACACAGTTGTCTCACTTTAAAATTTAGAAATTCCCTTATGTACAGTCAAATTTGGTGTTCTATTGCATGACATTGCAGTATTGTCACACAATATTGCAATTTTGATGAGGAGATTGCTCTGAGCAATTTGCAACTGATGCGAACAAATTGCAAATTGAAATTCACATTCACAACCAGGTTTAGCTGATTGGCTACTAGCAAAAAGGAAGCTCCAATCCAATTGCTTGGAGCATTTGATTGGCTTCTTTTTTGCTAGTAGCCAATCGGAGATTTTGTTTACAAACCTGGTTGTGAACTTCAATTTGCAATTTGTTCGCGTCAGTTGTAAATTGCTCAGAGCAATCTCCTAATCAAACTTGCAATATTGTGTGTGTGACAATATTGCAATGTCGCTCGCAACAGAACACCAGATTTGACTGTAAGTATGCCTTATTTTATTTTATTTGGCTTTAGGTTCGCTATCCTGATCGAATTACTCTTATCAGAGGAAATCATGAAAGCCGACAGATCACACAGGTATACTACATTCAGAGTTCAATATAACGGTCGGCCACCGGTCATTTTCCAAGCGAATTGCTGAGATGGCCGACCAATTGTTGATTGACTTATTAATTTCAATAATTTCTATCTTGAGGTCTGTAAATAATTAGTGGCCGATCAAAAAGCGATCATGGCCGACCAAAACGTGGGTTGGTCTGACAATTAGTCCGACCAAGTTTTCAGAATTATATTGAACTCTGACTACATTTAATTTTCATATTTATGCCAATATGTATGTTATTAATTAAGAATACAGCAGTATAAATTTTCTATTACTAAACATTTTGTTGTATATTGTAATTTGTGTCGTTCACAAATTGAGCCTCAATGCCCTGTAATCCTCCTTTTATAATTGGTTATAACATGTTTGTACTAAACAGGTTTATGGCTTCTATGATGAATGTTTAAAGAAATATGGTTCAGTCTCAGTATGGAGATATTGTACAGAAATATTTGACTATCTTAGTTTATCTGCCATCATTGATAACAGAGTAAGTATACGGATTAACAGAGTAAGTATACGGATTACTGTAAAGAATGTAACTACGCATTACAGTGCTGGAAAATGTCCGGCAGCGCCAGCAGCACTGCTGCCAGGAAATTTTTGACGAAAAGTCTTCACAGGAAATTTTTACGTCTCACAGGAAATATTCTTTATTTTATAAATACAAACAACAGATAATTAGCTTGTTTGTGATATAAAATAAAATTTTAATTTTAACATGTATTTACTTACTGGCAGTCAGGACGTACACAGGAAATTTTTTTTTTGGATTTTGCTGCCTGGAAGGAAAACAGATTATAGATAATCTGATGGCCTGATGCTTTATATGCAGTCTTTTGGTGGGATACTCTCTCATCCTCTACGTTTTTACTATATGTTTCACGATTGTTTCTTTAGATATTTTGTGTCCACGGTGGCTTGTCGCCTTCCATAACAACACTAGATCAGGTAAATGAAAATGGATTCACAACCACCAGGCTTTCTTTCAATGGCACACTCTCTGCGAAATATTGGGGGCACGAATTTGGGTTTTCAACTTATAATATTCCAGCCTTTCTACTGCTGAATTGAACTACTACTGTACTTAACAACTACATTCATTCTGCTACTTCTAGCTGTGTGCTATCAGTGCTGAAAGAGCTAAGTAGTTGAACCGACATGTCTCTTTTTCTAAACAGATTCGTTCGATTGATCGAAAACAAGAAGTTCCTCATGATGGTCCTATGTGTGATCTTTTATGGTCAGATCCTGAAGGTGTGATGTTTTTGTTCGTTTAAACTACATTTACTCTTCATTTACACAGAAATCTTTAATTCATTGTGTTTATGTTTTTCTCTTTCTAGATACGCAAGGTTGGGGTGTGAGCCCCCGCGGTGCTGGCTATCTCTTTGGAAGTGACGTTGTTTCACAGGTTAGCTTATTGGTCAGGGGCCGGTTGTACGAAGCCCGTTTAGCCTATCCGGTGGATATAGATTTTTTATAAATCTGTAATTGATTTTTTCAGTTCAACGCATCGAACAACATTGACATCATATGTCGCGCTCATCAGCTGGTTATGGAAGGATATAAATGGCATTTCAATGAAACTGTTCTCACCGTATGGTCGGCGCCCAACTACTGTTACAGGTGCGTATTAATACCTTTGTAGACGTAGTAATTAGTCATAGGCAGTTGCGATATTGTAAAAAATCGATATATCGATATCGAAAAAAATATATCGATAATATCGACTATATCGAATTATGCAAATGAGAAAACGTAATTTAGTCAACTTGCATGTATACGTATCACAAACAGTTAAAAAGAAGTGCACGTGTACGTCTCAAAGATTTATTAACAACGGTTTATCCGTTTATGAAAGTTTAAAAATATATATTTACAAGCCTAATGGTTTCACAGTACGATTGTTTAATGTATATAATGTTTATACTGTAAAACTATTGTTTTCAAGCGTTCAATGCCGCTGCTTGGTGATCTTCTGTGGTCACAGTTTCTCTGTTCCCGCTTTTAATTTCAATTGCCCACGCACTTGTATCATAAATTCGCAATTGCCGCCACACACACGTTGTCTTAACTTCACCGGTGAAAACAATAGTTGCCGAATAATCGGAGATTAAGTTTTTAGTTACAACTTTCGATATTTTCGATATGCGAAAAATCGAATATCGAATATCGATAGTTTTGAAATATCGATATTTATCGAAAATATCGATATATCGCAACTGCCTAATTAGTCACATAATTTGGAGTGTTTATACAGTCCATATGAGTGGAGTTTGATTAATGCAAAATGCAGGTATCTGATATAATTTCACCTCAGTCACATGCAAGAAGAATGCTTCCAGTTTGATTCTAGCAAACACGACAGGTTTTCTTAGGCTCAGGTTCCTGCTGCGTTTCTAGCACGTCAAGAAAGAACAGTTTAGAACATCCAAGCACTTCTCTGCTTTCTTTCTCCTAAAACTATGTCATGTTTCTATCAGGTGTGGAAACGTAGCAGCCATTCTTCAATTGGACGAAAATCTTCAACGAGAATTCACGATATTTGAAGCAGCTCCTCAGGTGCGTTAATCTATCTTCATTCATTTTCAGATCAATGGGATGTAATTAACTATTCAGTATTCACTAAATATATGTTCAGACATGCCTTGTACGTCTAAGACTAGCCTTTGCATAACGTCACTAATATGTCAAAACAATGAGTGACTGAATGGCATGGAGAACAGTGGGATTTTCAAAACAATGAAAAGACAATGGAACATTGGCACTATTGTTAATATATGCTAAGTGGCTACGTTTACACCCTTTCCATTTCTTCTCCACAGGACGTTAGAGGGATTCCTACCAAAAGACCTGTCATCGACTACTTCCTATGACCGCAACAGTATTGATCAGCGGTATTGGCAAACGGCAATAGATACTTTGTGTGGTCGAAATAAAGGAGACAAGACCTTGGACGTTTCAAGCCAAGAGAATTTGCTCACAAGCACGAAAACATTTCCATACAACCATTTTTACGAAGACAAAGTTTTTAAACAAAATATGCTAGCAGAAAAGTATCTGTGGTATATTATACAAACAAAAAACAGAAATTCTTAAAAATAGTTACAAGATTTTACTGTAGCAATGTTGTAATTATATATTATAGAGTTATTAACTTGAATTGAGGGTAATATCTTGGGATTTTCTGACTTTCTTTGATCTTAAATTATTAAAATAAATCCCCTAACAAGAAATGAAGAGAATAGAGCTTTTGCATAACGGCACAAATGTGACGGAACATTCTGATCACTGGATCATGACTGGATGGCATGGAGAACAGTGGGATTTTCAAAACAATGAAAAGACAATGGAACATTGCGATCACTGGATCGTGACTCGATGGCATGGAGAACAGTGGGATTTTCAAAACATTGAAGAGACAATGGAACATTCTGATCACTGGATCGTGACTGGATGGCATGGAGAACAGTGGGATTTTCAAAACAATGAAAAGGGCAATGGAACATTCTGATCACTGGATGGCATGGAGAACAGTGGGATTTTCAAAGCAATGAAAAGACAATGGAACATTCTGATCACTGGATCATGACTGGATGGCATGGAGAACAGTGGGATTTTCAAAACAATGAAAAGACAATGGAACTTCCTGATCACTTGATCATGACTGGATGGTACTATTGTTATGATAATTGTCAAGGATCCAGGTCTCTTTCAAGGAAGACAACACCGTATTTCGGTTTACAGTATACTCGTCGTTTTTCTAGATATTTATTCAACTCTGACACTTTAATGTAAAACAGGAAACTTTAATAATTATAAAACTTTTAATAATAAACACTTCCTTCTGAATATGCACAAACCCAGGGTGTTGGCTCATTCTAGAGTTACTGGTCAATAAAACACTTCACGAAGAAAGCATTCATAAAATTGTGACCATATACGGCTTACACGTATTTGAATCTCTAAATCCCTGCTCAAACAAGGATAAGAGTGGACGACAGTTGCCAGTCTCGTTCTCATCAACTTTGAGCTGGTTCAAATTTTGACGAGAGTTTTTGCACGTTTGACTCGTCGACGTGGTAGTAATATCCAGTCAACTCTCATGCTACTCTTGTTCTCGTTTGACTGGGCCATGAGAGTTGATGAAACTCTCGTGCAAACTCTCGCTTGCCAACTCTCATCAACTCTCATCCACGTTTGACCAGGACTTAAGATACGGGTTTTTGAAACTCCAAAATTCAAAATATTACCACAGGCAAGCTTCCACCCTATGCCCCCCTTCTATTTTTTCAAAAAATCTTAAAACAATAAACAACAGGAAACTTAACTACGACTATGTCTATACTAATCAACTAATACTAAAATAAAATGAATGGTTTGTTTGGTTGTTTCTGCTTCATAATCAGTGGCGGACATATTGGGGGTGCAAACTTAGGTTGCCAACATAAAATCATATTTTTGTTGTTAAAACCTCAGTTCTTAAAACCTTTTTGACTTAAATTTCATTTCATTTTCTACTTAAATTATAGCCTATCAAAGCTTTTGTGGCTGTAAAATCATTAATACAGCTTTGTTACACAGTTAGTCTGCTATCATTCAAAGGCTTTGAGAAATTATTTGGGGGGGGGGCGATTGGCCCCCCTAGTGTCCGCCACTGTTCATAATCACATGCAGTACGATGTCCGACATGCGTCACACATATCGATATTTGTGTAAAATATATTCAAAATCGTCCAATCCAAAATGGTTATCTCCAAGTACCAACTTTCTAAATTTCAACATGCTTCTTCATCAGCCCATTTCATTCCTCTCCTTGATTACTTATTTCCCATAAACTCAGATCATTTTTCCTTTTTCTTAACCAAACAGTTTGACGAAACATGTATGGCAATATGGTTTGTCATTCTGTTCCTTGAACGTGCCCTTGTTCAGTTGCTTGAGACAAAAAGCACAGATGAAATGTTCTGGATGAAACTTGCGATGCATGGCAGTAATACAGCGACCTGTGATAGGTTTCTGGCAGTTGTAACATAGAGTGCCACGCTTTGAGTGATAATGCATCTCACAGTATGGCTTGCCTTCATGTTCGAAGAAACTGCCGCCAGGGAACGGCTGGTGACATTCCTGAAACGAAGAAATATCTTGTAACTTGGTGTACAAAAATAACAGCGTAACTTTGACATTTTTCTATTTTCTTGTGCTTTTTTTGTGATTTTTCTGAAAGTGTACAAGATTTAAATTAGTGATTTGGCCCTCGGTATAAAACAAGGTATTACTTACATAGCAGACAAAACACTCAGGATGCCAGTGTTGTCCGAGGGCAGCAATATAGTTATCCATGATAGGCTGTTCACATCCACCACACTTGGGGGCAAATGCAGCAAAGTAATCATCTCGGCAGAATGGCTTGCCGTCTCTCTCGTGGAAACCTGAGTCACCAAACGGCTTGCCACATTGATGGCAGAAGAAATGCTCCTGATGCCATGTTTTGTCCAAAGCAGTTACACACGACTAAAGATAGAGGGATCGAGTTTTTATGTTGTTTTGTTTCTAGACATGCAGATTTAGTTGGTCAATATATAATTTATTAACCATTAATATAGTGTTTGCACTGAGAAGATCTGGGCTTGTGGATTAAAGGCTTTGCAAATTATATAAACAAGATGTTTTCCACAAAATATAATTTTATAAAGTTGCTACAAGGTTGTCACTCACAACTTGTTAACTAGTTGTTGAATTGCAGGTTGATAACAATTGTTGAAACAACTTGTAACAAGCCTGTTGAGTGAACAACCTTGTAGCAAGTTGAAACCGATGACAAACAAGCAGTGCGAATACATCCTGATGACAAGTCAGAAGTTGTTGAAACAGCATCGGGAACAAGTCTGCTGCAGGTTTTGTGTGCAGCTAGCAACAGTTCCTAGGTAATTGATGTTACTAGTTGCATAAAAATAACAATGGTACACAATGAACAATAACTTTACTTACATCAAGGATAGGGCCATTACAGTAAGCACATCTTGGAGCAAACAATTCATGGTAGTCTTTCTCACAGAATGGCTTGCCTTCTCGTTCAAAGAAATTTCTCGAGCCCAGCGGCAACTCACACGCAACACATATGAAATGCTCAGGATGCCACGTCTTACCGAGAGCTGTGCAAACCTGGCCTATGATTGGTTTATTACATGCTGCACATGTGCCCTTCTTGACAGTGCTTACACCCTGGCGGTTCATGTCGGACTGCAGACTACCAAGCATTGAGTCCAGCTGACTTGTTCTCACAGGCTGGCCTCCTAAAATGGCGAGTCAAACCGTTATTACAGCAAGCAGACACATTTAGAACCAGATATATGTGTTAAGCCTGCTAAAGTTTGGCTTCTAGCTGTTCAAATGTGCCTTCACTTTATCTTTCTCAGGTAGTTAATACCAAAATGATGTTTTAAAGCTAGAAACGACATATAAAACTAGCACCTACCTTGTTGGGAAGGCTTACTAGAGCTTGTGGCTCTTTGAGGTTTGGCATAATCATCACTATGCTTGACAGACTGAGCAGGTCCAACTGTTTGGACATTCACCTTGAAGTCTGACAAAGACGCCATCAAGTCATCGAGTTCCTTCGTCGCTGATGATGCTTTGTTTGGTGGTGGTGCATCCTGTACTGCGGCTGCTGGCTCATTTGGTTGTTGCCGAGAATTACTGACAGCATTGTCAAGCTCACTCAGCAATGATTCAACTACACAAAAAAGATGTTGTTTACATATATCACAGCTGTTGTGACAAAGTCATGCCTGCCAATGTGAAATAGTTTAGATCTGGCTTGTTTTTTTTACGTGCTGTAAATCCATCTTAATTTATTTCAGAGATATATTGATATCAGTACTCTATTACATCAGTATAGCCCTTCAAATTCACCATTTTTAAGATTGTCAGAGCATTGCCAATTTGCCTTAGCATTATTGCGGAGTGCGGAGGCAAATTACAAAGTCTGTCAGTCCCAAAAGCTACACTCAAATTAAGGAAACTAGGTATAAACATAATTGCAATCCTAAACAGATAAAATAATTATTCGATAACATCTTATATCTTCACAGACATTTATTATCACCATGCTTCCTGCTAGAGGAACCACATTTTTTTCAAAATCCACGGCTACACCACTAACCACAACCATAAATTTACTGCCAAATATAATTATATACCCCACAAAACTTTCAAAAAATCTACTTGCCTGTTTGGTACATATTTCAAGCTATTAACAAGCTATCAATTGCCAGCTACTCTAGAACGTTTTTACTAATACCTGGAGGCCGGCTTTGCTGAGGGGGGTTGTTGATCTTGTCTGACAAACGATTTTCGCTGCTTCTGTTGCTTCCCCCTAAATATTTACACATACTTTATATGTTGATTTCACAACACATTTTATTGTGACCTGGCATGCATGTAAATACTAGTAGATATGTAGCTGTCCATTTATGGGCTGTTCAAAACTTTGTTGGAGCAATGGCAAGGCAACTTTGCAGTACGTGTCAACAATATACCAATGAGATAACTTTTGGGTTTGTGTGCATGCCCACCCCCTCCCCATCCAGTTAAATTAGTGATCTATATTCTCTGCATGTAAAGTGATATGTGACTATGGCTTCTTAAACTACTCTCTTGAGACATTTGTCTCTAAAACCCCTCCCCCCTCAAACACTTTCTCCATGGATTTGGATGAATTACATAACTAGTTTTGAGAAAAGGTGAGAGTCAGGACCCCTCATCCCCCCAACGCTGTAACTTGTTTTATTGATGGTACAATCGTCCTAGCAACCACCATGCTTCAACAAAGCAGTTGTTGGAACAACTGGTTTTCACCTCAGTGTTCATGCATTCAATTCTTACTTCAATCTTGATACATTGATGTGAAGAGTCAAGTCAATGCTCTGCCGAATGACATTCGTTTTGTCTGGCTACTTTGGTTTCCTTCCACAGGGAATGTTGGGGCTAAAAATTACCCATGCAATCAACCCCTGATTTGAGTATAACAAATTAAATAAATTATGCAAAATAATTGCATATAATTATGTAATATGAAGTACAATATCATTCTTCAATTTAATAAACAATTGCATCTTGCCCCTAAGGGCATTTATATAAATGTAACGAAAGGTTTTTCATGATTGCTTAATTGACTGTAAAACTATTCTCTAACTAATAGGCAATTGATCATATTAAGTTTCAAATTTCAATAATAATTTGGACTCCATTTTCTCTATAAATGAACAATATAAAACTAGTAGAATTATATCAGTCTGTGAGCAATATATGTCCTGTAATGTGGCTTTCATAAAGAATTATAAGTTACACTTGCAAAACGCACGGTGCTTTTTGAACCGCAAAAATATCTTAATCTTGATATAAGTATATATGACTCCCAGAGGAAGAGCGGATTATTTATGGAGGGCGTGAACTGAAATATAAACCCAGTAAAATATGTTTTGCATGTGAGTGTTATGCGAAATATTTTACAAGTATGCTGGAGTGTTGTGGCTATAAAATAAGCTTGCAAAAACATATTTTTAAGTTTCAACTACTTTTGAAATTCATAGACATTGCAGCACACCCCAGGAATTGCCGAACTGGACGACCTGTATAATTCCATAGACATATATATCTTTACTGCAAATACATATCAAAATTTACTTATTTTAACCTAAAATAGCTAGTAATACCTTTCGGTTGTGCAGTGGTGTTCAAATCTTCTAAGAGGCTATCCAATTCGGATAAATTTGAACCTAAACTTGTACCAGTGTGTCTAGCAGTTCCATTTTCTTTCGGCAATGGTGGCGGTGCGTCGGTCGGATCCCGTGTTGTTTTTTGAGCTCCTCCGACTGGAATTGCTTGAAGGTCGGCCAAAAGTGCATCTAGAAAATCAATGTTTTCTTTAAATTTGAACGAATAGTCTCTTGGTTTCGTGTCAGCCATATTGAAAGAGTTTTAAAGCTAACCAGTCCGTATTATAGGCCAACAATTTAAAGGACAATTTGCAACACCAAAATTGGTTTTGTGTACAAAACGTTTTCACCGTTTCGGGTATAAACGCGAATGGTTCGTGTTTAAACGACCGATAGCTTTCTCTCACGTGTATAAATACACACTTTGATGTTTTTATAGATTAAAAATGACAAGGGGAAAGTTTATTTGACATAAATTGCCATCATGAATTATTTATCGCGGTCAACTCTAATATATATCGACCTGAGTAACGTTCCTTGAATATTGTTTCAGAACAATTCAAAATTGCTTTCAATATTTTTGAAATACAATTTAAACGGAATGTTATTTTGCCAAAGGAGTTTGACTTAACAACAACAGCAAAAGAAATACAAATATAATGAAAGACATTAGATAAATATACAAATATTTAGGCGTTTCGTTTGGCAAGCAAAATAGCAGTCAACTATATCTATACGCGACAACCAAATATATTTAAACACAAACCAGAAATGTAGACCGTTTTTAAACATTTACAAGTTCGCAAAATACAAATAAATGTACAGTAAATAGCTTCGTGTATACAATGGCGACCATTTTGCCCGAATTTGGTAAACCAGACATTTTGGTCAATTTTTGATCGAATATTTGTTTAGTGTGGAGTGAAATGTAAATGTGGGCGCATTAAGTAACGTAAAAGAAAAGTGAAACAATCGTATCCAAAAAACAGACGGAGAAGGAATGAAGCTAAATTAACTACAGATATAAAATACTATGCCCGAAGTACAGCTTACCTAAATCGTCCATTACAATGTATTCTTAATGGTGTTCTTTTAAACTTCGCTAAAAAAGCAAATAATTGTCTGTTTGCCGCTCGAATTTCGTTGCTAAACAAACCCTCAAAAAGACAAACACACGAGGCAGCTAGCCTTTCCAATTTTAGATCACTTCACGAGATAATTTTGCTTTAATCACCGGAAAATAACGCCAAAATCTAAACCCGTTCTATTGCAGAGATCAATTTCATTAAATTATGCATTCCATGACCATATAAGGCACATGGAACAAGGTGTTGGTGATTCGTAATTTCTAGCGCTCTGTGACGCACGCATTTTATTCTAAGAGCAAAAATATATATGACGCATAGGTTGTGGTTGTTTTTACGTTATTCGACAATCACCGTGAGTGCGCAAGTTTAGGTTTTGTGCGCGAGCTTTGGACGCGCTTTAATCTTGCGGTTACTTAATACCGAAAAGTTAGGAGCAATAGGAGGTATAAGTCAATAAATATTCAATCAAAGTTAGATCAAATTTCAAAGACATGCAGCGCAAATACGCAAAGGGGTAATACTCCGTTGATTGGCAGATGGTCACGCATAATTTTCTTTTGTATATTTTGCCGTAGTACAAAAGTAAAATGGTGGTCAACTTCAGAAATGCTGACACTTTTACTGTAATATAGGAGCTTGAAAATTCAACTACATCTCAAAATTATATATATTGTCAACCAAATATAAAAGAATTATTCTGCACGATAGTGCTTAATGAAACTTCTTATCCGAACAGTATAGAATGTAAAATATATGTACTTGTAAAGGTGGCATTATAACAAAAAGTACAAGCATACAAAAATATTTTCGAACGAATGCAAGCCTGAGGCAAAACGCATTTGTGGTAAAACCCAGGATTGAATTAAATTATTAAATTCTGCATTGATTAGCATAACTAATTTTGGGACCCCAGTTTCCATAGCAAGCTTTATTTAGGAACTAAATATTTGTTTTAAAAAACAGAAAATCTAGAATATTACATTAAGTGCAGAAAGAGACTTTTTATAACTAAGACAACAAAGAAAATTGTGATATTGAGTGCACAAAGGAGAATTATGATTTTGAGTGCATATTGGTGGACCTTATTTATTATTCATCAACAGTTGACCGGCCATAAAACAAAAAATATATTTTCTTGTTTTTTTTCCTTCGGGAATGAACAATTTAACTGATTTATATTATGCTGCTTTGTGCCTGTACTTGGTCAAAACTTCAGTAAGCTTGCTGATTTCTTTGTGACCTGTATCGTCCCTGCCCTGCAACAAACAAACGAAAATATTTTACAGTTTAAAGCAAGGATAGAAATGGATTGTTTTCCTATAGACCCATTGCACATGACGTCACATCGCCAGTGACGTATGCAACTGGAGGACAAATTAGTAATTATCTATGCATATTAAATATAATATTTTTTGTAAAAGCAAAAAATGGTAAAACTTTTTTACTTTTTTTTTATTATTATTTTTTTATTTAATACAACTTTTTTTTTTCCAATCTCTCCCTCTGGAAATTTTCCAACATGCAGGCTTTTGCCTGGGTAGGTTTGCCAGTTGACCATTGTAGTACTGCTAGTCTGACTGAGTGCTGACTGTTGCTACTAATACTAGCCTGACTAGTCTAGTACTTACTGCTTTGCAATGTTTTATTCAGTGTTTCACTTTCAACCTCCCTCAATGTCAGTAAACCTTCCTCAGGCGTGGTACCCGCATACCCGCAGGTTTTTTACAATTCTGCCATTGCCTACCTTGTCTATCTCGATAGTTGAACGGATGTTTAGTGTCCAGGATTCGTTCATTGTTGTCTACCAAAGAGCCGATCTAAAAGAAGGCAAAATAAGTAAGGGTTAGCTAGCTTGTTTGAGATCGTTGAAAAGCGTGTAAATTTACATTCATCAACACTCTCTCGTCACCTTATCTGCAAGTTGCAACGCCAAGCTCTGTAGACGTGAGGGTTCTGCGCCACGATGCATAACTACAGTTTGAGTTGGTTCATCCCAAGATGCCTTCAAAATAAAGTAACATATTGTAAGTAAGTTGCTTGACCGAAGGCGAGGACGCAGTAGGTAGCTCGTTTCGCTACACTACCGTATGGTAAAGGTTCCACTCTTAGAAGATGGGTAGTCGTTTATCAGCCGAATCAACTGAGAAAATGGATCAGAGAAAACGACCTAAACTAACTTTATTTATACTGGATAACTCTATCAGTTCTAAACTGTTCTCCCTAGAGGTCCAGTAAGGGTAATCTCTTATTGATCCAGTGTTACTACAGGAGGAACCTAAACTAAACTAACTTTATTTATACTGGATAGCTCTATCAGTTCTAAACTGTTTTTCCTAGAGGTCCAGTAAGGGCCATCCCTTATTGATCCAGTGTTACTACAGGAGGAAACCTAAACTAAACTAACTTTATTTATACTGGATAGCTCTATCAGTTCTAAACTGTTCTTCCTAGAGGTCCAGTAAGGGTCATCCCTTATTGATCCAGTGTTACTACAGGAAGAAACCTAAACTGTTCTCCCTAGAGATCCAGAAAGGTACTTGTCCAGTGTTACTACAGGAGGATACCGGAGAACTCGACGAAAACCTGCAGTGTTTGGTAGAGTCAAACTGGAAGCACTATTCTCACATGCGACTGAGGTGAAATCATAGTCAGACAACTGCTGACAGAGACTTAGCCAGGGTTCGTAGTTTACCCGTCCACTTAACAAGTGGCGAAGGCAGGAGCAGCCTAGGGGGTCCAGGGCATGGTCCCATTGGTCCCCCGGGGAAATTTTGAAATCTGACTCAATTTTTGCTAGTTGCTGTGAAACAAGCTTAATCATCTATGATCTATTGTTAAATATCTTAGCAAATTTGAAGTCTATACGATGTAGCAATGAAATAAAGACAAAATACTGGAGTTTTGTTTGTTTTCAAATATTTTCCCCCTTCAACTTTCATGCCCCTGCAACTGCATATTGCAGGAATCAAACCCTGGTCATCCACTAACCACTGTGCAATCAACAGCCCAATATTACCTACAATGGCAACTTCTAGAAACCTCACAATTTTCCAATACCTGTAATTCCCCGTTAATAATCATCTTGCTGATGATGCTATGTACACCAGGACGCTCCAGTTCAAACATTTCAGCCAGAGTGTTCATACTAGATACGGGAGAATCACAACAAATGGATTAAAACTTTTCCCTGCATATACGTACGAAATTAAAACGAATCACTGGAAAACCAGTGGCGGACACAAGGGGGGGAGGGGGGCGAAGGGGGGCGGTCCCCACCCCAATAATTTCTCAAAGCCTTTGAGTGATAGCTGATTAACTGTGTAACAAAGCTGTGTCAATGATTTTACAACCACGAAAGCCTTAATAGGCTATAATTTAAGTAAGTTTGCATGAAATTTAAGTCAAGGTTTTAAGAATTGAGATTCGCAGCAACAAAAGGGTGGTTATATGCTGGCAACCTAAGTTCGCACCCCCAATATTTCGCGAATTGTCCGCCACTGTGGAAAACAATAAGCACGGGTGGCAAGTACAGTTAGCGCGCTGGCCGTTACCTGGGTAAAATACCGAATCAACTAACCCTCGAAGACCTTTGCCCAATGGGTTGTAAAACTGTGAAGGCTTTCCGTCCACCTCAGAGTGGTAAACACAGTAGACTAAAGGTACGTTCACACACAGCGATTTGTCGGGTCGATTTCAGATGCACGTTAATGATGTTTGAAAAATACGTTGCAAACGTCATCTGGCGACATCATCAACTGAAAGTATTCGTCATTAACATTCAGCAAAACCTAAAATCAGCCCGACAAATCGCTGTGTGTGAACGTACCTTAAACTAAACTAAATTGGAATTCAAATTATATTTTACCTAATGGAATCATACACGCTGTTGTAGCTGAAAAGGTAAGTCCTGAGTGATTCCTCTTGAATCTTTCTAAACACACATAGAAACAAGACCAAAAATACATTTATAAATCCATTGAAATCGTAAGGTATAACACAACACAACAAATCACTTGCTGAGGCGGGTCATCCCACCTTTTTAACATCGTTTTGACTTCCTCGGCCTGGCCGAACAAATTCCACACCTTTAATTAAAGAAAATACTTGTTAATAATTTTTTCATGAACCTAAAGTCCTTCACGTCTTACTCTTGATTTCGGCTTGCTTTTGAAAACCGACTTCGAAAGTTTGTTTGTAATTTGGAAAGTTCATTCCAAAGTTCAGAATTTTGTTTCAAAGTTGGTTCCCAATGTTCGATACAAATTAAGTTTGTTTACAAATTAAAACGTTGTGATTGGCTAATGAAATAAGCTAGCCAATCAAATCGCGTAATACACAACCATCGTAACCTTTCGTGAGCTATCGGAAACCAACTTTCAAATCAAATTCTGAACTTTGGAATAAAATTTCGAAGTTACAAACAGACATTCGAAGTCAGTTTTCAAAAGCAAGCTGAAATCAAGAGTAAATGCCTACCTTGACAGCCAAGATAAAGTCAGCACACTCGCGCCAATTTCCTTTGCTCATTTCTTTCGACGCGGCCACCACATGTTCGCGCATGCTCTCTGGTGGACCTAAATATTTAAGACCGCATTATAAAGATGAATGATGATGGTGGAATGATAATGGTGGTTGTGATGGTGGTAGCAATACAGTTGGTGGTGATGGATGATAGTGTTAGTGGTGATGATGGTGGTAGTTGTTGTCATGACTGGTGATGATGGGGGAATGATAATGGTGGTTGTGATGGTGGTAGCAATACAGTTGGTGGTGATGGATGGTAGTAATAGTGTTAGTGGTGATGATGAAGGTGGTGATGATGTGATGGTGATGGTGGTTGTTGTCATGACTGGTGATGATGAAATGATAATGGTGGTTGTGATGATGGTAAGATGGTAGTAATATTGTTGGTGGTGATAAATGTGGTATTGTTATGTGATGAAGGGAATAATGATAGTGAACGGTGATGGTGATAATAATAACGGTGCTGGTAGTTGCGGTGACGATGGTGGTGGTTGTCATGACTGGTGAGGATGGCAATTATAGTGATTTTGGTAACAGCAATTAAGTTCGTGGTAATTGTGGTTATGGATATAGTAAGAATGGTAGTGAATGGTGATAATGGTGATGTGATAGTAATTATGTTGGTGATGGTAATGATAGCGATAATAGTGACTTTGGTAAATTTCGCTGTGACGGTGTCAAGCTTACAATACTTATTGATCCTCCTCACCTACTAAAGGTTGCCTGTCACTCAGTTTCAGTTGATGATGAAAACTCTTACTGATCATTCTTCGACGATGTTCAAATTCTCGTGCTAAATATAAACAACCGTGGGAGATCAATGTCACTCGTTTAGAAAATATGTCGCATTAAACACGTTTCTGTCTTACCTGCCATGTGAGGAATTTCTAGCAACATGGCTGAGGTCAGGTAGACACATTCCAACAGCTCAAGATTAATATGCATGTGAAATGGAACCTGTAAATCACGAAGGAATTGTTCTGTATATTTATACCAGTTACGCTATGTTTTCTGTTTAACTTTCTAGTGAAACAACAACATAGATTGCGCTTACCAATCTCCGACGTTCTATTTTTTCTTGTTCTGGATTTCTCTCGTGTTGTCTCTGTTGCATTAGACCCTATGGGCAGAGTAAAGTTGTTGTGGTACTATCATGGCATGCCATTGTTAGGTTTGGTATAATATGGTACTTGTGCATTGTTGTGCATTGTATTGCATTGTATTGCATTGTATGACATGGTATGGTATGGTATGGTATGGTAAGGTGTGGTATGGCATGGTAAAGTTATATTGTTGTATGGTATGGTTTGCTACGGTCTGGTATGGTATGGTATGGTATGGTATGGTATGGTATGGTATGGTATGGCATGGAATGGTAAGGTATGGTAAGGTGTGGTATGGCATGGTTATAATATTGCATGGTATGGTATGGTATGGTACGTATACGGAATGGTATGATAATAGATAGCACGTTGGCAAAATGTATGGTAACTATGGTATGCTATATAGGATTCAGATGCAAAATGCTCCCAAGGGACATAGTTTGGTACTTTTTTCTAAAACTACAGACCTGTGCAAGAAGTTCTTTAGCCTTGCCACTTGATTGTACGTCATGCAATGCGTTATGTGCGTCTCTGATCATACCATGACGGAAAGAGCACAGACCAAGTTGAACCATCGTACGGTTGTACAAAATCTACACAACGTAAAATAACTCAAATATAAACTTATACTGGATAGCTCTATCAGTTCTAAACTGTTCTTCCTAGAGGTCCAGTAAGGGTCATTCCTTATTGATTCAGTGTTACTACAGGAGGAAACCTAAACTAAACTAACTTTTTTTATACTGGATAGCTCTATCAATTCTAAACTGTTCTCCCTAGAGGCCCAGTAAGGGACATCTCTTATTGATCCAGTGTTACTACAGAAGGAAACCTAAAGTAAACTAACTTTTTTTATACTGGATAGTTCTATCAGTATATAACTTATTATTGATTTTTTTTCTTAGTCAAGCTAAGTAACTACAGAAGACAATCTAAATAGCCCCTTAATCACTAAAACCGCCTCATTAGTATTCCACCCACCTGTGTAGGTATATCCGAGTGCTGGATATTCTCCTGCAAGTGTGACATCAGCATGAGATCACGTGCCTCATACCACCTATCATGCAAGGCGTGAAAATAGACGTGACATAACATTGCTCTGGTCCTGATACGGTTTGAATCATCTTTAGAGTAGATGAATTTGCACATATTTTCCATTTGAGAGGCGGTTGATGCCGCCGCTTGATCTAGTGATAATTCCTCTGCGTTTTCTTCGTCTGCAGGTTTGTTCAGTTTTCGTTCCTCGCTCATTTCCTTCACACGTACCATGTCAAGCTGTGGGGAATATGTTAGCGAAGTTACTCGAAATGATGGACGCGCTTTGGAAAGGATGTAAATATCTTCTTTAATAGACCTAATGAGCTAACGCGTGTTTAATTGCCTTTGCCACCCAATTCACTCTCATATATAATTTAAATGCTTGGTTACCTTTGTTTCATTCTATGCTTACATTATCAGAACAGTGGTAACTAGGCATGTGAGTTATCTGAAAATGTGAATTGGTTACCTTTGTTTCATTCTATGCTTACATTATCAGAACAGTGGTAACTAGGCATGTGAGTTATCTGAAAATGTGAATTGGTTATCTTTGTTTCATTCTATGCTTACATTATCAGAACAGTGGTAACTAGGCATGTGAGTTATCTGAGAATGTGAATTGGTTACCTTTGTTTCATTCTATGCTTACATTATCAGAACAGTGGTAACTAGGCATGTGAGTTATCTGAAAATGTGAATTGGTTACCTTTGTTTCATTCTATGCTTACATTATCAGAACAGTGGTAACTAGACATGTGAGTTATCTGAAAATGTGAATTGGTTACCTTTGTTTCATTCTATGCTTACATTATCAGAACAGTGGTAACTAGGCATGTGAGTTATCTGAAAATGTGAATTGGTTACCTTTGTTTCATTCTATGCTTACATTATCAGAACAGTGCTAACTAGGCATGTGAGTTATCTGAAAGTGTGATTGGTTACTTTGTTTCATTCTATGCTTACATTATCAGAACAGTGGTAACTAGGCATGTGAGTTATCTGAGAATGTGAATTGGTTACCTTTGTTTCATTCTATGCTTACATTATCAGAACAGTGGTAACTAGGCATGTGAGTTATCTGAAAATGTGAATTGGTTACCTTTGTTTCATTCTATGCTTACATTATCAGAACAGTGGTAACTAGGCATGTGAGTTATCTGAATTAACATGTGAATTGGATGGCAACTGGCATAAACATGCGTTAGCTAATTAGGTCAAAATTCGAGGTCGTCTTCACCAACCTTGTAGTATATATGTTCAATATATCTGAGATAGACCCTGCAAAGCATGCTGGGAGCTGCATCGTGATCTTCAAGATATTTCATAACTCTACTTATCAATAACGTCATTGTGATCTCATCTTTTAACCTGCGAGGAAAATATAGAAAATTACAGATGGGAGGCAGTGGCACAAACTAAATATATTCCACATCAAGCAGCTGATAATGGTGTTTAACAATAGATGGTAATTTCAAACATCATTTATGGTAGCAGTGAAAGGGTGCACAGTATAAACCAGATAAGCTGTCCACCATGGCTGAAAATACAAGACTTCTCAATCGGCTCACCTGTCAACGTATTCTGTAGAATGGCAATCGCATCCCTGCAACATTTTCGTGAATTCATCGTCAGTTCTCTCAATTGTGATTAATATACAACCACGCACTCTGTAGCCGCCTTCATTGTCAGTATTCTATAAACAAATAAACAAGGTTTTGCAATGAGATGATGCATGAGGCCCCTTACTGGACCTCTAGGGAGAACAGTTTAGAACTGATAGAGCCATCCAATATATACAGTATAAACTGTTACTAGTTTAGGTTTCCTCCTGTAGTAAAGGATGACCCAAGTTTATGTAGAACCGATAGAGCTGTCCAGTATAACTATAAATACAATCTACTTTGTAGTTTGTTAAAAAAATATTCCATATCAATGTTACCTCCAAGTTTTCAGCATCTTCAGGAATATTTTCCCCCACAGTGATATCTGGATGATCACCAAGTATTACCAACAACTCATCCATGTACTCTAAACAACTAGAACAGACCGGGAGAAATATTACAAAAGTATTCCGCAATGTTTCGCCAGGACCCTGCCTCCTACATATAGATCAGTGGCACATATCAGTGGCACATATAGATCAGTGGCACATATAGATCAGTGGCAATAAAGGGAGCGATGTCAAGTTGCATGCGCCCATACCAACTAACCCAACTCTTCCCCCCCCTGGAAATCAGCTTGCTCCCTTTAATTCACTTCAAACGACGGGGGACGAGGCAGTCCAGGACCTCCTGTAGTGACACTGGACCAATTAACAATTAGACAAGGAGGCCGAGACCGAGTTGTCTAATTGTATTAGTATAAACCTACTAGTATATTTCTCGGAGACTGCATACTCAGCCAGCTAAGTATTCATGCATAAATTATACATGCACTAATTATGCATTATGCATTCTGTTCCGGGAAAGCGAGACAAACTTTTGTAAATTGATCCAAAATTTAATCGATTTGTTCTTAGCCATCATCAGCTTCACAAATTTTCGTA
Source organism: Trachythela sp. YZ-2020 (assembly GCA_016169945.1). Lineage (NCBI taxonomy): Eukaryota > Metazoa > Cnidaria > Anthozoa > Malacalcyonacea > Clavulariidae > Trachythela > Trachythela sp. YZ-2020. The sequence goes on from JADLSH010000353.1 coordinate 175,526, forward strand.
TTAAAATGTTTGATAGTCATCGTGCTTACAGACAAATACAAACAAACTCAGGTGAAACCATCACTTTCTCGTATACGATTGTAACCTAATTTGGCCATTTTCCTTATTGAGATTGGCACATCCTAGTCTCCTTCGGCGCAGACGTTATTTGGAGGCATAAAAACGTCTGCGAAGGAGACAAGTCACATCCTTCTGTACAACATAACGATTGCATATAGCTTCGCCTACCTTTTCCACATTTCAGGTTTCATACAGGTAGCGGCGTTTGGATTGTAGTCAAATATGGACGCAACGATGTTGAACATTATTTTCAAGCTCATTGCAGCACCTGAAGAAAGCGATAGTATTGGATAAGATCGTCAACTTGCGGTGCCAGTGTAGGTAGCGTCTATACAGCAAGCTTCGAGTCTTTAGGATCAATCTACCTGAAAAATTCCACAAGAACTTCGACGTTTCGAGCGAAGCAGGGTTTTTTTTAACGTGCAGTTCTACACAAAATGTGCAGTTCTAAATCAATTTGTGCAACTCTAAAAAATATTTTGTGCAGTTGAAAAAAATACGAACTTTCAGGATATGGATATTTATTGCAGAAAACTAAAGTAATCGAAGGAATAAATGGAATACATATAGCTTCAATAACAAAAGCAGTACCAGAATACCTCATAACAAACTCAACAATATAATTTTTGTTGACAATTTTCAGCATCGTTTCTATTTGTAGGGATGAGAATCAGTTAATGAAAGTTTATTAATAAGAAAAAACTGTGCCATTTGCGCGAGTTGAATTTCATGTAAGGCATGTCGCATTGCCTTTTTTAACTAATATACTGGCCAATGTTAGCCCCAGTAAACTATCCCCCCAGTGAAGGTCCCTTTTGTCCAAAATATAAGCAAAAGTTCTTAAGTTAGGTCAGAAGAAAGTTATGATATTCTAATAACAAAGCATTGCTTTTACACAAAAAGCTCAGTCTGTTTAGATGGGATATTTCAAAAATTGTCTCTGAAAATGCAGGAAATCAAGCCACAGAAACTCAAAAATACAAAAATTTCTGGGGAGGACCCCCAACCACATCCACACACCTTCAATAGACCACATTCTTGTTAAGTCCCTTTTCGTTGATGCCCCCCCCCCACTAATAATTTCTTAAAAAAGGCCCTGACATGTTGGGACAGTATGACAAAATGTGCAGTTCTAAATTTTTCTTAAAAAAAACCCTGGAGCGAAGGCCCTTCGCCACTAGCTTCCAGAAGAAGGACCTTCGCTACTAACTTCTAGACGAAGGAACTTCGCTCGAAACGTCGAAGTTCTTGTTGAAATTTTCAGATAGTTTGATCCTAAAAACTCGAACCTTATAGTAGGATAAGTATAGGTTATCATATGAGGAATGAGGTGATATCAGTTTTATCGCTCGAGGACGATATCATTATTGTCACGAGTGAGCGCAGCGAACGAGGGACAATTATGATATCGTACCGAGAGGGATAAACTGATATCACCGAGTCATGAGTGTGATAACCTTTTTATCACATCTAGTGCCTTTATCAGGGTGATAAGCAGCGGGAAATAAAAACTACATCGTCCCTAGGGACATATCGTTTTCATGTCACCCTGTTATCGCCCTGATAAAGACACAAGTATGTGATAAAGTCTTTTACACACTGAAAAAAGATACCATACTACAGAAATCGTATTTGCATCACTAAATCCATAGTATATCCACATTATTTCGATACTATACCCACGCACGGTATGGAAATGGCAATTAGTATGTCAGATGGATTTCCAACTATGATCCATAGTGTATTTTCACAGTGAGAATTTTGAAAAATATCGCCGTGATATTGTTTGGTTTCAAAAAGCGTTGCAGGGGCAGCATGATTGGTCAACTTCAGAACTCTCTATTTTTTTGTTTGCCACCAAAAACACAAGTCCACTATATATAATGAAAATTCTACAAAAAATTGGAAGGAGGCCAAAACACCCACCTAAATTGTGCTTCTCTGATATCTTCCTAAGATCTTTGAGATATTCAATTTGGTCTGTTCGATCAGTTCCCTAAAACAACAATGCCAAACGAAATAACTTCAGGTTTTTTCGACACAAAAACATGCCATAGATAAACTTATAACAAAACCAACCTTTTTTCCACGAGCGCCTAGAATTTCATGCAACTTCTTGATGATAACAGCGTGATTAATTTCAGTATCTTTTGGAAATAAAGCCCTGGTTTTCTCCTGAAAACATAAGTTGAACATCAAAATACATTGAACAGTGATAAAAGTGGTACAAATGTAATTTAAAGGCCCACAGTAATTGGTGTATACTGTTGTGGTTACCCTGCCACTTGTTTGTTGTAAGTGGCGAAGTTTAATAAATAAATAAATAAATAAAAAATGTATGGAGCATAAAACTGACCCCAGATGAGACGAAAGGAATAACTAGTACTTATGAGAACGGAGATGAGAATGCATGGTTGGGCCAGGGTCTCTTCTAACACAATCTATAAGAGGGGGTGAAATCCTCCCCACATTGCCTGCCTGTCCACCCCCAGTAAACGATTTTGGCCCCCAAGTGAAGGTCCCTTTTGTCTAAAATATAAGCAAAGAGGAAGAATAACTTAGTTTAGAAGAGTGTTTTAATATTCCCATAACCAAATCTTGCCTGTACTGAATGCTCAGTCTGCTAGATGGAATATATCATATTACAAGAAATCAAACCTGAGAGGCTCAAAAGTACGAAAATTTTCTGGGGGATGATGCCCAGTCCGCACTCTTCCAGTTCACACATTTCAAGTATCATGTACATGTGCCGCACATGTGCCGCACATGTGCCGCACATGTGATGTACATGTGCCGTACATGTGATCTACATGTGCCATACATGTGCCGTACATGTGCCATACATGTGATGTACATGTGCTGTACATGTGATGCACATGTGCTGTACACGCGATGTACATGTGATGTACATGTGCCATGCATGTGATGTACATGTGATGTACATGTGCATAAACGTACAATGGTATGAGTCGACTTGACTTCTTCCCATTCCTCTCCCTCATCCTCTTCCTCCACCATTTTCTGTTTTCGTTTTTCCTCTCTTATTTTCTGTTTTTCTCTTTCTTTCTCAAGTTTCTTTTCTTTTGTTTTTTCTTCATCTTCATCTCGTACTCTGAGAAATACACAACATGAAAACGTTCACTTCCTATCTCAAACATGGTGGTCCAGTGTACGTAGTTGTCGTAGTAAGTCCAGTAAATCTAAAAGGGATGACCTTTACTGGACTTCTAGAATCTAGATAGAGCTTTGCAATATATATAGAGTTAGTTTAGTTTAGGTTTCCCCTTGTAGTAACACTGGATCAATAAGGGATGACTCTTACTGGACCTCTAGGGAGAACAGTTTAGAACTGATAGAGCTATCCAGTATAAATAAAGTTAGTTTAGTTTAAGTTTCCTCCTGTAGTAACACTGGATCAATAAGGGATGACTCTTACTAGACCTCTAGGGAGAACAGTTTAGAACTGATAGAGCTATCCAGTATAAATAAAGTTAGTTTAGTTTAGGTCCAATATAGGATGACCAATATAGGATGAACCTTACTGGACCTCTAGGGTGAATAGTTTAGAGCAGAGCAAACTGTGAAACCTATCCCACAAAACTAAAGTTAGTTTATACCTCTTCAAGAACATAGCAGCAGTAACCTTTCCTCCTTGTGGTATGTCCAGCTCACTGTCGGTGCTGCTATCAGACTCAATCTCACTATCAAAATCACTGTCTGAATCCTGTTGTAACACATAGAATCTTTAGCACTTATTGCATGGTGGCTTTCAGTAAGTGTTATGGATAAGCACATGGGCATCAACTTAAATTGTAGGGAGACACTTGTGGGAGCAAGCAAATGATGTTAAATATTTCCATTACATGTATTTACCACCAAACACAAGGTCAATACATATAGTAAACAATTTAGTCACTCTGATAACTTTCGTTCCTTTTTAGAATTGACCACCATGTGTTATGCAACTTAGCAAAGCCTACCAACTTGTTGGTTTTAGCACAGGTTACATGGCAGCAGTTAGTGATCTACTTTACGAGTGTGACAGGGGCATGAAAACTAAACTACTGTACATCTCTCAATTCTATCTATTTGTCACCAAATACAACAACAACTACGTATAATGAAAGGAATTAACATGATTTTCTCACTCTGATAACTGTCAGTTCATCTGCTGCACAACAGTGCTTGTCAAAACCCACATATCAAGAGCTTAACCCATAAGAAAACATAATATTTTTGTACAGCACACACACACACACTGTACCTCATCTTTGTCTACTTTAACTTTAGCAGCTTGTGGTTCAGGTTTCTTGGAAATGACGACACCATCATGCTCGTCTTCTGAATCTTCTGTTAGATAGTAAAACAAGATATAATCATGTGAGCTGTAAATTGAAACATGTGACTTCTGATGAAACCATCTCTTAAGGGCCATGAGTGTTCTTTTTTCGACCCCCTCCCCTCCTCCCAGAATGTACTCTTACATATTGAAACTTGAGAATGATGATGTGCCTGGGACCGCAAATACTTTATTGACCCCTGATGATGATGAGTCTATCAGCAACATTTCTATTTTTTAAAAGCACACATTAGTCGTAAAACCCCTCCCCTCTTGTGAAAATATGTTGATAATAATGGATGTCACTCCTTACTCTAAACGTCATGTGAGGGTTGTAGTATAAGTTTAGAAAAGTATAAATTTATCAGGCAGTTAAAAACTTTTTGGGTAGCAAAAATGGTGTTTCTTCGATCTTCATCTTAAACCAACAGAATACAGCCGTGACACTTGCCTGATCTCTCATCCTCCATCTCTTCCTCTTCACCATCCGAAACTAAGGGATTCTAAAAACAACAAAAAGAACAATTTGTACATATTCACATTCATTTATTGAGAATTGACCATTGGAAAATAAATGTTGAGACAGGTCAATTTCATACCTCTCTATATTTTTCAAGATCGTTTTCAAACGTTTTATTGTACTTCTTTACTTTTTGTCTCAGTGCAGCGAGAGCCTAAAAATGAACGCAATGATCAGATTTGTTGTTATCTCAACAAACGTCGTAGTACATCATATTTCCGCACGAACCTTGGCATTTAATTTGCTCAGCTTCTTTCTGCCCTCAGCATCTTCCCAATTCTACAACACCAACAAAAATTACTGTATGAGAAAAAAATTAATTAAATTTACAACAGTCTAAACCCAGGGTAGAATAAAAATGTAAGTTTATCTGGCTGTGCATTTCCAGGGGAAAAATGATTGATTACGCCGCAGACTTCCACAGGGACAGCCTTCGTAATTTCCCTCATAACTCACCACAGTTGCAGATAAAAACACTGTCTATTCTAACATGAAACTTCAATGTTTGAATGAGCATTTTAAGATATAAAACATGACTGGTTGATCAGATTAAAACCTATCAAATTCTCTCATCAAACATGAAATTTTTGTGATGCAAACAAAGATAGCGTGTGTCTTAATTATTATCAAGCCAGACCTCCTTAACAAAATCTTCTAACTCCACCAAACATTTGATGAACGTGGTCGGTATTCCTTCCTTGTCAACCACATTTTTGGCCTTTGTAAATGCTCGACCAAGGTTTTCAAACTCTGCAGATAGAAAAATATGGATTATAGTTAGGATTGCAAAATGTACATGAAAAAGTATAACACAATACAATGAAAGACCACAGAGGCTGATTTGGGTTTTTTGTTTGGGGTTATATCATTTGAGTCGGAAGGACGTGGAATTGACATCTTGGGCATGGTGACATCTGATTGGTCTGCAGGAAATTGTGTTGAGATTACCCAATATAGTTTCACATTTTAACAGTAATAGGTATAGGAATGTAGTCGCATTCCTAACATGAAAACATGGCATATTTTTCCACACAAGAGGATGCATCCAGGGTCTTTGTATTACCTGTAAGTATCTTTGACATATCTTTGATTTTCTTGTGATTTTTCAGCTGTTTTGCAATGCTAGATATTTCATCAAATCTATTCCAAATTACAACAAAATAATTATCAAAACAATCCCTATTTTGTTTTTTATTCTAACACCACAAGATTTTGTTCATCAAAGGGAAAGTTTTTACCGTTTATCTTTCTGACTTCTAACGACTCGTTTAGTGTCTTCATCCTCTTCATCACTGAACAGAAACTGCGCTCTGGTGGGAAAAATCAAGAACTTAAGAAGAACAGTGATGGACCCAGACTAATTGACAGACAAAGGAGGAGAGGGGGGGGCAGATCCAGGTTCATTTGATAGAGGGGGTGCAGATTTTTCAGAGGGGGTGCACCCTTCCACCACAAGCGCAAATTATGTCAACGATGCCATAGATCGTGAAAATTTCAGTATGGACTTGTTGATGCTGACTTTTTGTGGGGGGTGCTGATGTTTTCTAGGGGGGTGCGCACCCCCTAGCACCCCACCAGTAGATCCGCCTATGCGGGGGAGATTTTTTAGTGGGTACACCTCCTGCACCTTCCGATGATGCATAGATGATCCATTTGGATGAACACAGGCTTCATCTGTGTATAAATGTGGCAAACAGATGGATTGTCTGCCAAGACAAATTATCTGAGTGGTTCATTTACAGTACACAGAAAAACTTGCATATGAAGTTCATCTTCACAGATAATCTGTCTATGTGTATAATTAGGAATAATCTCAGCAGCCAGGCATGATTCGTTGCCAGAACAATTGCCAGTATAAATTGCATTATTCTAGTTAGTCGCCCATAATTATCAACATTTGTCTAGCATACAAACGAATGCTGGGGGGAGGGGTTAATAACCAATGTATGCTTTTTAAAATGTTGAACAATAGATCCATCATTGTGGTGCTCGTCATTCTATGGTTCAACATTTGAGAGTATGCTCTGAGAGGGGGGGGGGAGGGGTTAAAAAAATGGGTACTCTATGTACGCTTGTGAAAATGTCGATCACTTGGATAACCTCTTTTTTCATTGGGATAGTATATTGATATGATGACAATATATCAGGCCATTTTGATTATGAATATACTGCAACTGTCTTGTTATATAGAAGTGCTGTATTCTTCCAATAACTACGTCATACAGTAGTCCACGTCTACACTACATATTATAATATCGAATTGTACTTGGCCATTAAAATGTAAGATATTCTATTGTTCTTGTGGAAAATACCATGTCTATTTAGTGAACAAAATCTAGCTTCCTTATGGCCGGACTTCATCAATGCGAATAATGTAATAGCGTTTTCCACAAATCATTAATGTTTTATATCGCCATATTAGTAACAAACAAAAATATCTAACATAAATTTTGAACAAACCTTGCAGTGACTGTAGGGGCAGGTTTCTGTACAATAACTGGAGCCTCGTCGCTTGATTCATCCTCACTGCCTGATGAACGGGCAGTAAAGAATCTAGACATTATTACAACTTAAAAATCAAACTATATTTTCTTATAAATTTTATCTACTTTTGTACAACGCATGAAGAAATAAAACGGCGCGAAGACTGAGAACTAATTACGTATTCAAAAAATGTCAACACAGTAACCCAAAATATACATTTCGTTTCTTAGTTTATAAAATTTCATATTTTCCGAGTAAAAGACAAAAGATACTATCGAAAATCATAAAAACAGTTTTATAGAGGTAGGAAAGGAAAGAAAAAATCGCTAAAATACCTTAAAAATGAAAATAAATAGACAGTTTATAGTTTAAAATCTTTGAATGAGACAGCACTTTTATATAGTCAGCGGAAATATTTCATGATACTTTATTTTATACCAAACATAATCAAACTCACATGGTGTGTTTACAAATAAAAATTTTACAGTTTTGTGCTCAATTTGGTGAATTTTGCTTTAAATAAAAGTTTAAGTTGCTGACTGGAATAGGTAAGGGTAACAAAAAGCATTTTCTTTCTGTTAGATCTTGATAAATTGTGTAATGTGTTCAAATAATCATATCCACTAGCGCTTAATATTTTGTGTAATAAATACAAAAATAATGTAGTATACAGGACACTATTTAAGGTATTTATAGTAGCAGTAGAGCAGTCCCTTCTCAGATTTTGCCAGGGAACACAAACTTCACCGTGGATAAGTCAATGCCTAGTTTTCATGGATAAATCAGTTCAATTTATTCTGTAAGGGGCTGTCGACAAATAGATTTTGTCCTGTGATTGTGGATTTGTTTTACAATTGTTTTAACATCCTCCCCCCTACCTCATCGCGGACCAGTCAATGTAATTTTTACAAAGAAAAGCCCATTTCCGTCCTGGTGATTTTGTAATAGCAGATTCTTTGCTACCCTCCATTGTGGAACAAGTCTGCGATTGCCAGACGAAATATATTTGTCGACTGCCCCTAAGCTACCCCTCCCACCCTGGCAGGTCAAGTCGGCCACCCAGGTCGAAATCTATTTGTCACGCTCCCTTACACATCTTGGCATTTTCTAGGCTATATTTATGAAATAGTTTTTATTGAGACATTCATTATGGGAAAGAAGGGGAAAATTGGAAAACAGCGAAGGGATAAATTCTATCATCTCGCAAAAGAAACAGGTATGTAATGTATATACGGTATACAATGTATGAGCTTGATATAAAGGTGGTTAGCGACGCAGCCGTCACCGCCCTCGCAGGTTCAAGTCTCAGTGAGAACAGTCAATGCGAACAACCTAGTCCCTAGGTGAAAAGAGTAAGTCAGAAAAAGAAAGAAGTCAGCAGCTCTGCCAAAAAAGTCGTGCCCAGGGAAAGTTGGTACTCGGGGGTTTTCTAAAAGAGAAACGACAGGAGGTGGGTTAGGTAAAGGGGCCCCACAGTAATTTTATATAAAATGTGTTTGTACCCCTAAAATAAAGATCATTGTGTAAAAACTATTCAGTGCTGTACTGAGATCAGATGCTATATTCTATTTATCTGTTGTTCAGGTTACCGAGCTCGTTCGGCCTTCAAACTTATTCAGTTGAATAGAAAATTTGAATTTCTGCAATCATCTCGTGTTTGTATTGATCTCTGTGCAGCTCCTGGAGGATGGTGAGAATTAACATGCTCATTACTGCAAGCAGCGTCCGAGGGGAGAGTTTACATTCCTGGAAATATCCTTTACCCACAAGAAAAATATTTATATTGATTATTGTTGATTAAGATTACTGCATGCATAAGGGATAATAGAGAGCTATATATTTGACTATGAATATAAGCTTCCGCGTATGAAGGGCCCTCTCATATGAATGCCACCTACACCATATTTTGCTGTTGTTAATGCCTGCTTATTAACTAATGCTGATAACAGCAAAATGATGCATCTTGTACTCATAGTCAAAGCCAAAGCTCTCTTATACAATTATTATCCTGGTGTATGTAATATTGAATAAACACACACAATGTTGCATTTCAAATTTTACCATGAACCAATGAATAGGAATTGATTGGCTGTATTACATTTTCAATGTATGTATGTATATTATATGGCTAGAATGGCAATTCAATACAGCCAACCAGCGTATTGTATATATCGGCCTTTACAAAGCAACACCCCCCTCCCACCAGGAAAATCTTCACACTGAAAAAACTGTTTATCTATTACCCTATGAGCCTAGATCTGCCTTTGTATACAGTCATCTTCAAGCATATATTTCACATGTTCAATAATGGTCATTATATACTGATAACTGATTGATGTATTTCATACCTCCCACAGGCTACAAGTTGCATCCAAATTCATGCCAGTTTCAAGTATTATCATAGGTATGCTTGAATATTTCCAATTTCATAGTGGATTACTCTACAAATATTTACATAGTTTACTTTTTTTAGGTGTTGACTTAGTTCCTATAAAACCAATAGCGAATATTATCACCTTGCAAGATGATATTACCACACAGAAATGTAGACAGGTAAATCTGGACATTAAATTGGTAGCTAATTGATATTTAAAGTTGAAATTTACTAATTATACAATACAATAAGATTTATTAGGTTCCCCGTAAGGATTTTATACCTAATTTACAAGATAAAAGATATAACAATTATAAAATATAAATTAACTAAGCCAACTACTGAGAAGATAGCTTCTCAAACTACATTTAAAGGTGTTCAGGCAAGACAAATTGCGGAGCTCAGATGGCAGTTAGACTCCAGTGAGTTCCATAATACTGCACCGCTATAGCTAAAATAATTTTGGGCCAGTGCTGTGCGACACTTCGCAATTAGACTTATTACAGTCAAACCTCTCTAATACAGACACCTTTCTAATATGGACACCTCTCTAATACAGACATCTCTGTAATATGGTCACCTCTGTAATATGGACACCTCTGTAATCATATCTAATACAGACACCTCTCTGGGGTTCAACTCACAGTATTTTTTCAACGCTGTAGGACATAAAGAAAGAACTTAAAACATGGAAAGCAGATTGTGTGTTAAATGATGGTGCTCCAAACGTTGGGTCTGCCTGGGCACACGATGCCTTTACACAAGGTTTGTTGGGGGAAATTTTCACAATAAGTATTCAGTAGGAAATATGCATATGAAGATATATACCTGTAAGTGTAGTGTTTTGATTCACAAAATGTTAGACAGTGCTTATTACCATATAGAGACAATATAGTAGATGCTGTGTACCTGAAAAATATAACAACAACTTCAACGTTTCGAGCGAAAGCCCTACTCACTTCCAGTGAACCTAGCAAAAGCCATACTCACTTGAAACGTCAAATTTTTTCTATATTTTTAAGGTAGTTCAAGACTGTGTATAAAATAGTACAATTTTTGTTTGTTTTCAGCTCATCTGACACTGGCTGCTTTGAAGCTTGCATGCGACTTTTTAAACAAAGGAGGATGGTTTGTCACAAAGGTTTGTTATTGGCCTGATTTATACAAAAGATCTGTCTGGATGAACTTGGGCAAAGAAATAATTGTTTGTGTATAAATGCGGCAAACAGACTACTCAATCGCAAACAATTTAATTATGTTAAATTCAGGTGTTTCGTTCAAAAGACTACCAACCACTTATGTGGGTTTTCAATCAACTCTTCAAAAAGGTTCATGCGACAAAACCACAAGCTTCCCGTAACGAGTCCGCTGAGATATTTGTCATTTGTCAGGTAAAGTATTGTACAAATTCTGCATATATTCTTATCAAGATTGGCTTCTGTGGCACAGTTATCATCAGAGCAATTACCAAGTGCCTTTCATTAAAGTGTGTCTCTTCTCACATGTGAGAAGAGTGCTTCCCGTTTGACTCCGGTTTCCTCTTGTAATAACACTAGACCAATAAGATGGCTCTTAGGGAACCTCTACAGCTTAGAACTAATCAAGCTGACCAGTATAAAGAAAGTTAGTTTAGTTTAGGTTTCATCCTGTAGTGTCAAAATTATCTCATACTGTGTAGATTTGTTAGATCGTTAATACTGCATTTACATACCAGTAAAACAATAAGATGGTTATGAATGTTGTAGGGTTACAAAGCTCCACACAAGATAGATCCAAAGTTACTTGATTGGAAGTGTATCTTTGAAGAAGTGAACCAAGAACCTACAAAACAAGCAAGTCTACTTAGTAATAAGGTAAACGTAGTATTCTACAATAAGCTGCCGTAGTTTGTGTCTGAACTACCTGAAAAAGATAGTATTTAAATAAAATGCATTCATCAATTTTTGTAGAAACGAGCTCGTGCGCAGGGTTATGAGGAAGGAGACTACAGTTTGTTCAAGACTTTAGCAGTCACAGAGTTTGTGAAGAGCACAAAACCTCTGGATCTATTGAGCTCTGTGAATAAGGTATGTTTTATCTGATGGAAAAGAATCCAACATTATTGTCTGATAGTGTTATAGTACAGAAAAACAATTTACTGTGATTTCTGTACAGTACAGTAATCTGAAGTCGAGTTCTTGTTGTAGATTGTGTTTGATGACAAAACTTATTTACAACATGATTTGACAACGGCTGAAATCCAGGAATGTTGTAAGGATATTAAAGTGCTGGGGAAAGCAGAAGCCAGGTTTGTTAGGTTAAAATTTGTCCATATAGTGACCAGAATTTTGTCTAAACTTTCAAGCACTTTTGAAACAGAATACACATAATTTTAAGTGGCCTTTTTGGACATCGTTTTAGATTATTGTTAAACTGGCAAGCAAAACTACATGATTTGGAGAAGAGTCAAGATGAAAAAACAAGGTAAAATATGGACATTTATTTTCAGTTGTCAGTTTCTTACATGAACACTACACAAAAAGTGCACGCCCTCACATTTTCGTTTGCTTTACTTCAGTACTGAGCAAGAAAAAGAAGGCGATGAGGATGAACCGGAGGTATACGAAGAGCCCATTGTCTTAGAAGTCAAAAGCATGGAAATGAGTTTTCTAAAGGAGCACCAGATCCCAAAGATCTCTGACGAACAAACATCACTTGAGCTGTAATGTTACATTTTTCCCCAGGTCGTCGGGCCCCCAAACGTTTCTGCACAGCCCTGTTCCAAGTTCTCTGACCTTGAATGTGCTACATCTTTACATCTAATTTTTTAACCTGGATGTTTTTAGAAAACTGTTGAAGAAATTATACAAGACTTAAAAGATGAGGAAGCTGGGGATAGTAAAAGGTAAAAAGAAAATTTGACATGCAGTGTTCAAATTTATACTGGATAGCTCTATCAGTTCTAAACTGTTCTCTCTAGAGGTCCAGTAAGCAGGGTTCGTGTTACTCCTTGAAGTCCTTTAATACTCCTTGAATTAAATTCTGACTATAATCAGATAACTGCATATTGCAGGAACCAACCCCAGTCACAGAGGTTGACCAGATCATCTCGCGTGTATTTCTTGTTATTCATCTTCAATCTATTGTCATACGTGTAGAAAACGTCGCAAGCTGTTCGCGATGAAGAAACAGGCTCGAGAAAGAATGCAGGTCGGTGGAGGTGCAACAGCCGGTGATGGAGATGCTGAACTCTTTTCACTTAACAATATCAAGAGTAAGAAGGTATGGTAGAGAAACAAAGTGGAATTCCCAAATCAGAGATTTAGTGGAGTGACTTAAGTATTTTGATCACTTTCCATCAAGGTAGTCATGAAATTTCTTTATACAAAGTACCAACTACAATATAACCAGACTAGATTGCTAATCAACTTATCTCTGAAATAATTATAGAATTTGGAAAAAGTCGATGAAGGAGAAGTCGTTGAAGCCAGCGATGATGACGACGACGATGGGGATAGCAGTGGTATCGAGGACAATGGGGATAGCAGTGCTGGGGATATCGACAATATCGAAGGTGATGATGAAGTCAACCCACTCTTGGTCAACCCGGATGAAGAGACTGATCAAGCGACGAAAACCAAACTTTGGTTTGGCAAAGTATGTTTGCATAGAATCATCAAGTAACTTGTCACATCATTGTACGCCGAATTTTTAGGTTTGGAAATGACATCTTCTCTCAATAGGGAACTTTATCCATTCCATTTTCTTCATCTAGGATATGTTTCAAGGTCTTGAAACGATGGAAGATGAAGATTTTGAGGTGGAACAAATGATGAAAAGACACAAGAAAGCTGGGGGAGTACTTCTGGGAAATGGTACGAATTAAGGAAGAAGGTCGACCAGTTATTTCGTTGTTTTCCAGTTATTGTCGACCAATTATTTAAATGCTTGGTTACCTTTGTTTCATTCTATGCTTACATTATCAGAACAGTGCTAACTAGGCATGTATTAAGTTATCTGCAAATGTGAATTGGGTGGCAATAGGCATAAACATGCATTAATTGATTAGGTCTAATAGCAACAACTTCATATAATGCATTTCAGATAAAGATCCCAAAAATTCCAATTCTGCAACGGACACAACTGCAACGAAAACAACGACGAAAAGGTCCGATAATGAGCCGTCACGTCCCGAAAGTGAATCGTCAGATTCCGACAGTAACTCGGAAGACAGTGATTACAAAATGGAACAAGTGCAAGCTGAAACGAATGAAATGGAACAAGTGGAAGCTGAAACGAAGAAGTCTGAAAATGGATTTGAAGTTGTACCACAAAACCGTAAGTTTCTTTAAATTAAACTTAACTAATTTACTACAGAAAAAACCTAAACTAAACTTTATATATTGGATAGCTTCATCACTACATCACTAATAATTTCAGATCTTATGAAAAACATGACTCCGGAAGGCCTAGCACTTGGAGCGCAAATGGCTTTTTCTAAGAAACGAAAACGAGAAATCGAAGATGAATCATACCACAGGTAAACCACGTAATCTTTTTCATCAGGTACTTCAGACACAAACCACGTCAACTTCTTGTTAAATACTACGTATTCTTGAGGGTTTGTATTATCAAACTGCCCTAAAAATATAAGAACTTCGACGTTTCGAGAGAAGGCGCTTCTACTTACTTCCAGACGAAGGGCCTTCGCTCGAAACGTCGAAGTTCTGGTTATATTTTCCAGTTGTTTGATCTTACAAACCCTCCAGTATATTGTTTATCCCTACCGACACCAGTGAACTCTAAGTAGACTGGAACGCTAACTCCTATGATTAAGCCCTATGATTGGGTGAAGCCAAATTGATGCATAATTTGAAGCAAAAGGCGGGAACCGCACGACTAAAATGCACTTTCAAAAGGTTTAGAAACGAACTTTCTCTGAGCCTCGTCAATCACTTTCAAAAGGACTAAGGTGAGTTTTGAGGAGTGGGAAATTCAGTCAAAAGTTTCTTTTTTAGCGAAAATGAGAAAGAAAAATAGCTTTTTTATCCGAATTTTTCAATTTCAAAGATTCAAACCTGGTTTTCTGGATAGTTCTAAGTAGTCTACATCCACCAACTGCAAAAACTTCAGGGGTGTCAGATGCCGAATGAAAACGTGCCGATGAAAACTTCGCTCTTCAACTTTAAATCTTTCTACGCTCTTGAAACTTGTTTTTTACTAAAGTTCAAGTTTTGTTGTTTGTTTTAAGCCTTTAATCTTGCTCCAATGAGGATGTTTTGTGTAAGAAAATCGACGCTTTTTAGGCGGTGTATTTTCGGCTTCGGACCTTCAATGGCGGCCTTCAATTTGGCTTCAAAGATGGCGGCCGAGTTATCGTTCCAGTCTACTTAGAGTTCACTGACCTACACTGGACCCCCATGTTTGAGACTTCCTATTTCTTTATCTGTTGCACAAAATGTATTTCAGATGGACATTTAATGACGATAACTTACCAGAATGGTTCACCCAAGATGAAGCCAGACATTATCAACTTAACGTGCCAGTCACCAAGGAAGAAGCATTGGAATACAAGACCAGGTTGAGAGAGATTAATGCCAGACCGATCAAGAAAATTGTTGAGGCTAAGGCAAGGAAAAAACAAAAAGAAATGAAACGACTTGACAGAGCAAGGAAGAAAGCTGAAGTTATTTGTGATAACGATGACGTTACGGATAAGGAGAAAGCACAACAGCTTAAAAGGTAAGTGATGGTAGTGGTAGTGATTGTGATGATGTTGGTGGTGATGATGGCGATGATGATGGTGGTGGTGGTGGTGGTGATGATGGTGGTGGTGGTGATGATGGTGGTGGTGATGATGATGATGATGATGATGGTGGTGATGAGGTTGTGATGATGATGGTGGTGATGGTGGCGTGGTGGTGATGAGGTTGTTGTTCCTGCTGTTGCTGTTGTTGTCGTTGTCGTCGTCGTCGTCGTCGTTGTTGTTGTTGTTGTTGTTGTTGTTGTTGTTGTTGTTGTTGAAGTACATCTTTGTGTCTATCTTTGTTTGTGTCTTCGTAACCCACTTCATTTTTTCCTGTTAGTTTGTATAAAAAAGCTGGAGTTGGCAAGCGAAAGAAACCCGAAGTAAAATACGTCGTGGCTAAGAAAGGAGTCGGTATGTTTGAATTATATTGTTATTTTTTATCTGATGAATAAGTTCCAGATTCTGCTGGGAGAACTTACGATTGCTTACTATCCTTTTCAGACAGATCAAGGCAAAACTCGATAACTGACCCTCGTTATTTTTTGTTTTCAATGTACAGGCAAAAGGGCAAAGCGTCCTGCGGGTCTAAAGGGACCATTCAAGATGGTTGATCCCAGAATGAAGAAAGATTTACGGGGGGAAATGAACAAACAGGACAAAAGACGTGGAAAGAGGAGATAGTCGAAATACGTGTCCATGACTTGATCAATTTTCGTGACTCAATACTCTAATTTCTTGGCATAGAATGAAATGTGGTGTAATATGTACGAGCTTCATATAGATATAAAGCCCAGTTCAAACGAGAATGAGAGTTGATGAGAGTTATAGCAAGCGAGAGTTGATGAGAGATAGAGCAAGCGACAGTTGATGAGAGTTATAGCAAGCAAGAGTTGATGAGAGTTATAGCAAGCGACAGTTGATGAGAGTTATAGCAAGCAAGAGTTGATGAGAGTTATAGCAAGCGACAGTTGATGAGAGTTATAGCAAGCGAGAGTTGATGAGAGTTATAGCAAGCGAGAGTTGATGAGAGTTATAGCAAGCGACAGTTGATGAGAGTTATAGCAAGCGACAGTTGATGAGAGTTATAGCAAGCGAGAGTTGATGAGAGTTATAGCAAGCGACAGTTGATGAGAGTTATAGCAAGCGAGAGTTGATGAGAGTTATAGCAAGCGAGAGTTGATGAGAGTTATAGCAAGCGAGAGTTGATGAGAGTTATAGAAAGCGAGAGTTGATGAGAGTTATAGCAAGCGAGAGTCCAAGTTTGCATGAGAGTTTTCTCAACTCTCATTGCTCCGGTCAAACGAGAACAAGAGTTTCAGGAGAGTTGACTGGATGTTATACCGCGCGTACCGGTCAAACGAGTAAAAACTCTCATCAACTCTCATCAAAATTTGAACCAGCTCAAAGTTGATGAGAGTCCACGAGAGTTGGCGGTGAAACGCGAGCGAGAGTTGCAACTCTCATTGACTCTCGTCAACTCTCGTCGTCGTTTGACGAGGGCTTTATTCAGTAATTTAGGTCACAACCGGTGCTAAACAATGAGCTAAGATGAAGCCCCTACGTATACACCACAAATCATCTTTGATGAGACGTATAATTGCATTTGAATTAGGCTATTGAGCCACAATTTTCTTATCTACGCCAAACAATACTCACAATAGACAGACTATATAGAAGAAAGTACTCATTCAGTTTTCATTGTTCAATATATGTTTGGTTGGCTTTGAAAGGGTTTATATATCGGACTGAAAATGATTCTATAAAATAATTGAAACATACAAGAATTGTGCACACTTATTGGATAAAACTCGCCTCCAATCCCCGTTGGCTTGCAACGCAATTTCTGCACAGAGCCATGTTTTGTATAGAAATGTACGCACAGAAAAACAATGAGCATGGCCCGCGTTTCACTCCACCGATATTATCATTCTCGTTCATCTCTTTGTTGCCTTCTGGGCATGTTTAGCAATAAAAATATCGGCAAAGTAAAACGAGATTCGTGCTCACAATGTCTCTACGAATATACTTTTTACCTAACATCGCTCTGTGTCCGAAATTGCGTTGGAAGTTGCGGCAAAAATTTCCCTCGTGTAACATGTTGAATGCGAGGGGCGAATCATTGATTTAAATCTCGTACACAAAAAAGATTTTTTTTTTTAAATCACAAAAGATAGACAAATCGTCAAATCACAAAAATTAGGCGTGATTTACCCCTCGATCAGTTGAATGCGTGGTTTCAGTGTAGGTAGCGATAAACGATATGCTTGAAGGTTTGTAGAATAAAACTACATGAAAATTATAACAAGAACATATATTTTCACGTAGTTTTATTCCACAAACTCTCATGTAAAATGGCCTTACATATAATTGGATAAAACTCGATCCCGATGGTGCGGCGTTGGCAGGAATCGATAGCTCAATGGGTTGGGCGACGGCAGAAGAATATGATACCATTGCCAATGGAAAGAATGACGATCGAGAATGATGAGCTAGAAAGATCGCGATACTGTACGGCTAAGGCATATCGTTAACCGCAAGTCGTCATGAACATATTATTGTAATTACGTGCTTGTGTTTGTTTACCTTTGGAAAACAAAATCTCAATTAAACACAGGCCTCATAATTTCTAGCACTTTGCGTTCCACATTATAGGTAAAACGCGCAACATAATCGCTGCAAGTTGCAACAATGCAGACTTCAATGCATGTTAAGTAGAAATGCCTACGAATGTGGTCTCATGTTTTGTTACTTATGCGTGAACATTTTTAATTAACATGGGCTGAAATCAGTTTTTCTTGCAATTTTATTGCTCGTGTTTATACTTCACCTGGGCTAACAAACTCGCGCGCGCGCGCAATCACCGCAAATGCAATAAACACATGGCTAGTATGTATAAACTGACACATGCACGGAAGAATTTTATTGTCTTTGACTTTGGTTTACCATAAGTTGGTTTACAAAATTAAAATTGCCTTAGGTTAAATACTTGTCTAAATTAAGATCTTGGTATTTGGATCAAGTTTTGGAAAGGAAATAGTAAAATTTATATCACGAATTTGATATTTTAATATCAATTATATACATTATAGTATAATCAAATATATTGTATAATATATAACATTCTTTTCTGAAAGGCTCCAGCCCTTAATTTTAAATTATTTGAAAAAATTGTTCCAAATTTTTACAGAAAAATGGTGAACACGGTCTGCGTTTATCTTCACAGAAATTTTCATAATATTATTCTCGCTCATTTCTGGATATCTTATCGGGAAAGTAAAATATTGGTGCTTGCACTCAACCAAAAGTCGCAAAACGGTTTTTAATCTCAAACTTTCTGCGCACAAAACGTGGACTGCTTTTCTTTTCCAGGACTGAAAAATCATAAATATAGCGAACTAATAGTTAAAATCACTTTAGATTGAGGTGCTCGTATTAGAGCAGAACAGATAATAATCCCAAGCACTGTGTCTCAAAGCCATCGCATAATTCTTCTCGTCATTCACTTCTTTCGCATCGTTCTTCTTTTCCACTCTCGTTTTATGATTTATTCAACGTGAAAGCTGAAATTGCTAAAGAGGCTATTACGGTTGATGTCTGAAGCCATAAGCTCAGGCGACTGTATTCGCAGGTTATCACACAATACAAATACAATATAATACGGTAACATTATTCTTCTGTTTCCCAACATAGACAAAGGCGGCGGTGGTTGAGACAATGATAGGAAATGCACAAAAGCAAGCCGAATGAAATGTGCAAGCGCCCCTGGGGTGCCCAATGTAGTGAAATTGACATCGGTTGTTGATTTCCGTTCCGCTATTGAAGCGATAGCAGCATTGTCGCAATTAACTGATCGCGAATTCCATCGAGTCGCAATTTGTAAAAATTGAAACATTTTGGAGGACGCATGTCGCAATTTGCAAAAAATGTCGCGATTAGCAAAAATTGAAACATTTTCGCATGACGCGAGGCTAGGGCAACGATTTTAGCGATTTTTATGAGCGCATCGTAGCGCCGACGCTGCGTTTTGCGGCGCGGTTAATAATCAAACAAATTAATAATTTTTTAATTACGAATTTCTGACAGCTGGTGTGCATAATTGATCGGCTGATCGAGTGACTGTGCCGAAGCAAAGCAACCGAGTGAGCGCATTGTATCGATCCCACCGAGCGACCATGAAACGTGCGACGAGAACGGCAGGTTGCGAATTCAGAACTGTTTCGCTAGATCGTCAGGTTACTGTGTTGTATTGAGAGGGTTTGCGGCCAAAATCGCACCCGCTACTCCAAGTAAAGATCGAAATCAGGGATTACACTCAAGTGTTGTTTATATTTGGACACTTTGTGGACGTCTGGAACGGCGCTCGAGATGTTGTTGTGTTCTAGTGTTGTTATTGCGATTCTCTTTGACCTTGTATCGCTTTCAAGAGCAACTCGAACTGCGTTTGTCGAAATCGTTGTATGTGATAGCACCGATCAGCGTTCTATGTACACGGACAAACTTCAAGGGACGTTCGCTAACATCGGGACGTTGAGTCGAGCACAGGGAGATGTGTTACAGGTAGGTTATCAACAGACTGTCGTAGCATGATAGCATATATGTTTATATGAATGTTCCCCAGCGGAACGGGGAATATACGAGTTTGATAACAAATCAGTATGCTTGCTAAGCGGTATATATATCGGTTGGATGTAAGCAATAGAAAAAACATACATATTGTATTGACCCTGAGTTCTACTTGTATATATAGAATTTCAAACTTGCCAGGCATATAGAAGGATAAGATGCACTAAACGTCATTTTATGTTCGGAACTGGGAATACCAAACACGAATTTCATGAAAAATCCTTATGCAGTCTAAATATCATAGTATACAGTGTGTTGGATACATGCAATAACAACGTACGTTGAATTCGTTGTTATACTTGTATACAGAATTTCACGTCATATGAGAGTCACTATTCTTCACTTTCGATTACACATATGTATCAAAATCGCTCGCATTTATCGCTTGGTGTTATTACGCGTCGCCTATGACTATGTGTTATTTATTTGTCTTAACAGCTTTGGGAAGCGCCTGTACTGGCGTACTTCGAAATCACTTATGTTTGTTTGATAATTTTAAACGCTGTATCGCGCCGATCGGCTTAAAACCCAGCAGTGTTCAGTTAAGAGTATAAAGCTATGTTATGTTGTTAAATATTATAGCGCCAGCACAATACACAACTTTGGGCAAAAGGGTCTTCTATGATTATGTATCTTGCTTTGTTTACCAGCGCTACATATCGCGCAAACGTGTGCGTTGTGTTTGTATCTGAGCCAATGAATGCATCGATCTGCCCGGGCTGCCACTTGATAAATAATATGAGAACCCTTATAAAATGACAGATATAAAAGGGATTTACATGTGGCACTTGAGAAAAGCCGTTCGGTCAAGTGTTTGCCGGTCGTTTTTTAGTCCATTTATCGCTGCATTCCAAGTAACAATCAGCATATTTTTTAACGATTCTGCACGTTTTTGCGTGAGGCGTGTGTGTTGTCTAGTCGTTAGCTTAACGATCTGTGGCTCATGTCGGCAAAACATTGAAGAGAATGCCGACATTATTGTTTGTCACGGGTCAGATACAAACACGATTTAGAACGCATATTAACTGTTGTAAATGTAGCAATTAACTGTAATTCAAAGCTCACTTCACCGCGAGTATGCTGGATAAGCTTAGTGCATACTTTGTAGGGTTTATATATCGGGGTTTAAATACCAAAGACCCGTCAAGATTCCATACAATGTTTTTCGAGATGATGTGTGGGTCGCACAAATCATAACAATTTAAATAAAAAAGTATCAATTATAAAATCAATAACAAACTTTAAATCTAACGTAAGGCAGTTAGTGAATAGTTTTGAAACATTTTGTATCCCAAAATATTCAAAATACGACGTTATTTAAATTGCTTCGGGTCAAATGAAGTGCAAACTCAACATATTTGCATGTAATATTGGACAATGTTTGATTTGAAGAAATATGGCTGTCTGAACTAAGGCAGATCTTACTGATTAGTATTTCTTAAATCTTTTTACCCCAAACTGCAGAAATACAGTATTAGGGTTTGATCAATGAAATGCCATATGTATATATCGAAAGTGAAACATACATCTTGCGAAATTGTGTTCTCAGCGTAAGTACACGATGTCCTTTCATACTGGTAGATTTTCTCTAAGCATACACGTACGTAGGTAGACCTCACTAAGCAAAGCCGTATTCAACCACTTTGACGAAGGTTTTTTGTAGCCCAAAAGGTCAGTTTGTTTATATTACTAAAGTGATGCACTTCAAAAAGATATATATCATATTCGAATGCATCAAACATTTATGTATACAAAAATGGGGAACAAGGATTATCCATATAGTCCCCCCTTGCTCAGTCCACAACAATGAACTTAAGAAAATATTACACCATAGAACATGACAATTAGGAGTACTTATTGAATACTTTCCCATATTTTACAAGGCAAATTTGTTTGTTATTTTTTAAACGATCCATGGACCATGGCCTACATACGGGGATGTATAATTCACATAAGCAGACTGTTATCCTAATGTCTCAAATGTGGGCTTTCAGCGTAGGCGGTGCTGAGGCATATTCAAAATATTGGTTGAAAAATTTTGGTTGAATAATATGCAACTACTTGAATATGAGAAAAGTATTTCGAGCAAAATTCATTGTTATGGAATTTAATACCTAACGCCTTCACTGGAACATTTGAGATATTTTATACTGTACATATTTTTTCATATAATGTATATAAAGTGCAGTGTTTTGGTGACGAAATGTCAGAGAGTTCTGAATACTATAAAGATATATAGTACTATATCTGGCTTAACTTCGACTTTACTTCTTCTTCAACCCACATCTTAAATGTCAATTTGATCCCATAAACGGACCGATAGCACAGCTTTGAAAACAATTAGGCACACAAATCGATATTTTGATGTCATAAGCAGCTAGCAACATGAGCACAAAATTGTGACATGCCTAAAAGTATCAAATTAAGTGCAGCGCCATATTGGCAATATTATAGCGGCTACTTTACAGGCCATAACGGCAGGCAAAAAGAAATTGCGGTTAAGTGTTTTTATCCGACTGATAACAAGTGTCCAGTGTCTGGGTTTCGGGCCTTACAGGAAGAACGATTACACGAGTATAGGGCAATGAATTGGTTGGGATTTCTGGTGGCATTGACAAGTACTTTAGCTCTACTTAAGCTATCTGTCTTCGCCTTTGTCTATATATGACAGCGAGTGTTTCCTGAGCCGAATAACAACACTCGCGCTCTCCCGCTGAGCTTAATTCAGAACAGCTATCCTCGCGAAATTTTCACAATATTTATGTGGTTTCAAACTGCGAACATTCGCTTGAAAAACAACTGTAGGCTACGCAAAACATGCTTAGGGATAAACACCGAAGGTGAAGGTCTCAAAAACAAGGTTTATGCTTGATTCTGTTTTCGTAATATGCTCTATAACGTCTACACTTCTATCGGGGGCCTAAAACATGCTGAATTCATTAGCTCAAACTGCTGAAAACATGTGGTTTAGTTGGGCTGTTTTGTGCTAAGAAAAACACGCAGTTTTGCGACTGAATCCAGCTGTTTGATAGTTTTGAAAAACCTGAGGTCAAAAACAGTACATTTCCTTTAAAATGTCGCCTCAACGGGGTTCTATAATACCGTCGAAATATGGTATTGCACCAATATTGATTCTATCTCTGCATTGTAATATTCACATAAATGCGGCGAGACACGACGGAGCCAGTGAATGGCCAGCAATATTTAGGCCCAAACGGTGGCCACGTAGAAAGTTGACCTGCCCAATACTAAAACTATAGTGATATACGTTGCATGACGGTATTTCGAGCGTGTTTTATTGCTTGTTTTTTAAATCTCGCTGAGCAAATATCAATATCTTCGAGCGCGTTTATTGTTTGATTTGCTTATTTGTACAGCTCAATAATGAATGATGTCTATCGCAAATTATTCTCACTCGAATCGTATCACGAAAATTTCGATGGGTTTAACCGTTTAAGGCAGAGGTTCGTCACTTCGTCTATATCAAAGTCTCTAGTGCAGTGAATGCGAGTTGTGTTGTTTCGTGTAATCGAATTTTGAACAGAAAAACTTTAGAAGTAAATTGCTGTAAATTTGTGCTAATGAGTAATGAGTAATGTGCTTTAATGCTTTGCCTCAGATGTAAATGAAAGAGGTTTGAATTACCAACACACTTTAATCAAACTCGACTTTTCCACGAACTTTGATAGTTTAAAAAAACACAGACTTAACAATGTACAGTACACTGTCTTAAAAATCGCTTATTTGCTTTGATCTAAAACCATGAAGTCTTTGGAAGAGGTTTACACTTCACAAACTCTACTCAAACTGTATTGTTTTACAGTGTAAACCACCAACAATAACATTGTCCGAAAACTATAAATAATTTCAAAATGAAAAACACTTTCCTAAAAGGCTAAATTAATTTCCTATCACAAAAAGCGCCGAAAAAGGAACTTATAATATGAAATAAAAATCTCGGCTTTTTAATAAAATTTATTGATTTAACGCAAAAAGCGCTCAAACTGAACAAACCATGCCGCTGAAACGAATTATATGAAACGATGTGACATGTTTAATTTTCAAATCTCGCTAAGGCCGCTTCTATTTGTGTTTCAAATAATCCCCGAAAATTATTTCCAATAAATATCATTGATTGCAGAACGATAAAGAAAGTTGCAATTATCTAATTTCTCGAATTCTAAATGGTCTAGAATGTTTACTGTAACAAATAAAGTGTTCTAATGTAGAGGGCTAGAACAATTTATAAAAATTATATACTATAAAGTATTAAAATCGTGCGTAAATCGAACGCGGCGTAGCCCAAACATAAAGGCAATAAAATATGCAAATTATGGAACATTATTCACTTCTATAGTTGTTTGCTATCTTGACAAACACAACGCGTCATTTCACTCATTCATTTAAAGCATTTGTGTGTTTGCTTTTTTCGCCCCTAGAACTTCATTAAATGCTTAGTTTATTTAACACTACACTGACAATTTTATTGCCTGAACAAACACTAGCTTATACAGCTAGCCTGAACTTAAAAAAATGCAAGTATTGTATTTCATTATGTCTGATGATGACTTTGAAATAAAGCCGAAAATTTTATACAGTGTCAAAAAAAGCTCGTCTAATTAATGTAATTCATATAGTGAATTTCAAGATGGCAAATTTCTTCGGAATTTACTTGGTTCTGTCAATAATAGCTTTGCCGATGCGAAATATGCCTGTCAGAAACCTACATTGATAAGCCTCAAAAATGGTGCAACATACTGCACTTGACATTACTTTAACCGAGGTCAAGTGGGTACTATAATCTATACACATATGTGATTTCAAAAAGTATCAATAAAATTTTCCCAACGTGAAAATTTGTCCAGCTTAGAAAAACACAGTTCTTTGTCCATATGGCTTTCATTTATTATGTCTAATTTTCAAATTCAAAACATATTTTCCACAGGATTTTTTTAATTTTCAATACGTGGCATACTGTGCAAATATAATGAATACTTGATGCGGTGATCGCAGGTGGTCTAGCCATTTTGTGCCCAATTTTTATTGTGAAATACACGGTATTAAAGGGCATTTCGCTGTAAAACGCCATTCTACCCATTGAGCTATCAAACCAACGGGGATTGTAGGCGAGTTTTATCCTATTTTACTGCATGAAATGTTTCCGTGACGACTTGAGTCTTAACGCTCTTCTTTCGAACCCAATTAAAAAATAGAAACATTTTTTCGTATTCAGAATTAGGCATCTATTGTGTAAAATCTTCACCGGTTAATTCATGAATTACGATTGAATAAATAAATAAAGAATGCTTTACACGCATGCGCGACCGCGTAGCCTCGATCCCATGCAGCAATCTTTTTTCATAATGGTACAGCCATATTACCTTAGCCTTTCACCTTAAGGATACAGGCATATTACAATCTTAATTTGACTCACCGATTTCAGTTCCCAGCCTTTTCAATACCGAGACGCATATAACAAATTATTAGCTTTCACAATACAAACACGCTCCGATGGTGTCATTAAATAATACCGACAGTAGATTACCAGATTCAGAAACAGATTTTGTGAATATCTATAAAAGAAAAAAATTGCATAAATATATACAACTGCGGCAAAATATTGGGGAAAATTGACGTTAGAGAGACTCTATGTCTGAAAGATATCGTGTTGTATCAGATATATATTTTAAGCTATGAGAGTTACTACATTTTTCAAATACGTTGATGGGATGCATTTTTGTGACGACCACCAGGCTGTGGGAAACATTGGGGTAGATTACAGCCATGCAGCTGAAACCAAAGCCTAATCTGATATGCCTAAGGGGTAACAAACCTTACATTGGGAGGGAGGGAGTTAACCCACTTAACTGGCAGTACCCTACCACTGACGAGTAAAATCGTCTGGCGTTAGACAGAGTAAAATACTAAAGTAGGGCGCATCTGGGTGCATTGCGAGCTAATGGGTTAATGACCAATGTACACTTTTTAAAATGTTTAACTTTGATTGAACTAAAATTAGACCCAGAGTAATTTGCTCAGGGGAGGGGGGAAGGGGTTGAGCAAAATAGTACCCTCTGTATGCTTGTGAAAATGTCACTAATTATGGACGACCTGTAATAATTTATCTTCTCAATTTTCTCATGCAATTAGATCCATCCATTTGGCCTGTGCAATATATCAAATGGTGAAGCACTCTATGATGATGAGTGGGTGGGCGTGGTTAAACTGACAGTACCCTCGCGAGAATCACCAACATGTAATGACACAGTTCAGAAGGTATGAATTATAAACACGACAGCCATGCATAGAGAATTGAATACAGATGGCTTTAGGGCTATTTGTTTTGTTTAAAGGATTTCATTAGCTGTAACTGTAAGTCCTATAAATACCATACTTATAAGCAGTGCTGTGGAACTAAATTCACAACATTCTTGCAAAAAAGAAGGGGGCTCAGCCCTCATAGCTTGAGGAAGGGGGACTCCACCCCCAAGCACCCCCCCCCCCCCCCTTCTACATCACTGCTTATAAGAGTAACATTGGTAAAAACAAACCCCCTTATCCAAATTGTATAAAAAGAAGGATGGTACACAGCCATTATCTAAACTAATGTTATTCATATTGAATAACTTTATCTTATCTAAACAGTTTTCCTCTGTCAAACTGGAAGCACTCTACTCACATGCAATTGAGGTGAAATTATGATCAGAAAACTGCATATTGCAGGAATCAAACCACAATCACAGAGGTGAAACAAAAAAGTCACCCTTTTCGTAAATGATCAAGGTAGCACGATCAGGCTTTGCAAGAACATAGAACCTAGTTGAATTGTTTGTATCACAAGTAGGAGACTCCAATGTACATATGCACAAAACAGACTGTACCAAGTAATGGTCAAAATTTCTAAACAAATATTTCAATTATTTTGTTCATTCATTTTAGGCTCTTGGTGCTGTGAAAAAAGGTGCTAAAGCTGTCATATTTGATGTGACAGACAGTCCGGGTGCAGCCAGCGAGGTATGTTTAGTCTAACTCCATCTGTAGGTGGCCTTCACTTATAAACACCGTGCAGCAGATGGTGGTCAACCTGCAGTTATCAGAGTGAGAAAATAATGTTAATTCTTTTCAATATATGTCAGTAGTCTTGCATTTGGTGGTCAGTGAATAGAATTCAGAAATGTAGTTTAATTTTCTTGCTTCTTAAAGTGTCAATAGTTCTAAAATTGACCACCACCTGCTGTCTGGTAATGCTTAATGAATCCCACGAATATGCTATCAATTTCAATTCACAAATTAGTCTTTAGTTATCTCACAGTTATAATTAGATAATACTGTATAACATGATTTAATTAGTTATAAGGGGGATGTACCATGCCTGTCAACAACTAACCAAAAGGAACTAAGATTTATATGTTGTGGGTTGGTCATTATATCCTGAAAATATTCATCCAATATTTATGTATATAATTGATCAATATTTGTGTTTGTACAATAGGTCAGTGCAATTAAGTACAAATATCTTGTTCAAACTATTTTTTTGTGAAATGTGGAATTTAGTTTGTCAAGAAACTTAATCAGTTAATCTTATTGGAGCTGATTGAATAAAGCTCAGATAATTTCATTTTCGACAGATAAGCATAATTTATTTAAGTCTCTTTCACCAGTTGCGTACCCAGAACGTTTCCACTGGGGGGTGCTCATGGCAAAATTTACTCAACTAGAGCACAGCGTTATTAGTCTGCCTTGCAGCAAAAACGTTTTGAAACCTCAGAAGTGCATTTTCCGTGTTTCCTGAGAGGATTTTTCATAAACATTTTGAGGTTTTTACACCTTAGAATTTAAGATTTTTATCAAATTCTATGTTTTAACTGACAAAGATCAATTTACCGACAGTTTTCGTAGAAACTGGGGGGTGTCGCACCCCCCCCCGCTCGGTACCCCTGTTTTTCACACCAACACATGTTCTAAATCAGTCTCAATTTAAAGTATGTAGTGTTATGAATTTACCTCAGGAAGAATTTATTTAAACAGCCTGTCTATTTTGGGCCAAAGTATGTATTTTAAGCATGACATTTCACATTGTGTTGGAAAGGGAAATATAATGCCCTAAATGGTTTGCCATTGGCTTACAATAATATAAGTGTTTCACAAAGTTGACAAGCCCAAAATCTATGGATAGATGACATGCTTATTGGTCAATATTCTATTCTTATTATTATAATTTCTCATTTAGTTAAATGCCCAACAATCACTCATACAACGGCCAGTTATCATCATCAGCGGTAAACATGCTCGAAAATTGATGAGCATTGTCAGAAGGTACAGTTTGATGTTTTATTTGCACTTTATTTTTCTTGCCATGAATCACACACTTTCATTTTACAGACAGACTATTTAATTCTCTATATAAAGTAGCATTTACGTGTTACTATAACCATTTGCAAGCAACCGTCAACTGCATACGTTTTTCCACGTTTGCTTACGTTTCAAACGCACACGTTTGGAGTTATTTTTATACACGTGTGTAGGTCCTGCCCTAGTTGTTTTATAGACGTAAGAGCATGGTTTTAAATCAAATAGGCCTATATAGCGTGTTTTAGCTATGTTTTGACGATCGTAACTATGTCCGTATAAAACTTTCACTTGTACAGGCATTGTATTTAATATTCAATGTAAAACACGCTATATTTGATCTAAAACCTAGCTCTTACATTAAAAATAATTCCAAACGTGTGCGTTTGAAACGTAAACAAACGTGGAAAAACGTTTGCAGTTGACGGTTGCTTGCAAATGGTAGTAATTACAATAGAATATACACATGACACATGTTTCAATCCTAAAACGTTATACTAATCTAATAATTTAATATATTACATTTTTGTATAACTTTGATACTTCTTCCAGGCAAAATGTTCTAAAAGCTCGTATTTCATGGAACCCTCACATGGAACAAACTACGGTGAGTTGTATATTTCGAAATTTCACATTTTACCAAAAACATACGCCAAAAACACGTTAATATAAAATATACTGAATTACACACAATAAAAGACGCCATCAAAAACGCTCAACTGTAAAATACCTACATATCAATTAAACACTTGTTATTTACCGCGAATGTTTCTATATTTCATACTAAAATGTACAATTTTTACTCTAAAAAACGAAAGTTACTGCGAAACATACTTTTCAACTTCCAATTTTTTTCGCCAAAAGGCCAAAAATATATCTTTTTTCTCAAATATTGCAACAAAAAATGCAAAATAAATTTGAAAAAGCGTACTTACTATTAAATTTCTTCGGTACATCACTGGAAATAACATTAATTTCCACAAAACTAATCGAAAACTTTCAATATTTGTTTGAAATCCAGGAAAGCTGTCCGCCATTTTGTTTTCTTAACAAACTACCGCTGTACAACGTTACGTTTGTTTTTTTTTGTTTTTTTTTTACTTTCTATAATTTATTATAATAAATTTACAAAATGTAATATTCATGCATGCATAACGTTTTATATATTATATATAGTGTCTATAAATGTTGTTTAAAATGGCATAATAAATAATGTTATAATGTTAGTATAAAAGTTTAAGTTAGTTAAAACGAGTTTAGTTAGGTTATGTTCGTATTCATTCAGAGTGACACGTGACTGAGTCATGTGACTAAAGGAAATTTGTAAATTCTGCATTGAGTTCGTTTTACAATTTCTTGTGAAAACTCGCGATTCAATTTGTGTTGCGCATCCTACACACTGATCAGTGATCCTACACACCATTTTATTCGCTCAGTTTTGTAATTTCGGAAATAGTGACACTGATAGGAGCAAGCAAATTAAACAACATCTCTCAATTTTATTTATTTGCCATCAACTACAAGACTACTACTATAATGAAAAGAATTAACATTAAACTTTCTCACTCGGATAACTGGTGGTTGACCACCATCTGCTGCACGATACCTCGCATGGTACTGCTTAGTGAAGCCACCTAACTAATGTTTGACTGTGGTTTAATATTAGAAACATTGACAGCATTTTACATAACTTTTTCTCTCCATTCAGGACAGTTCTGGTGAATATGTAGATATGGTCATATTTATGACGTGTTTTATTCTAATCACCATCACATGTTTTATACTACTTCTGAAGGTGTGTAAATGTTCTATGTTCTTTTCCATCCGTATATATTCTGAATTACTGACATTCGATTTACTGATTTATTGTCTTTTTATCTAGATCAAATGGAAACAAACTAAAAAAGAGGTACAGTTGAATCCAAATTATTAAGCTGTTGGTCTAGAACTAGAAAATAGGCAACCAGTGTTTTTGTCTAAAACTATGATATAACCAACAGAAGCAAAGAAAAGTGTTTCCATTTTAACTTCTACAAAACATCGCACCTATCTTCCGGTACTCTGGTTTCCTCCTGTAATAACAACATTTTAATCTATAAATAATAAAATATTACATTTTAGTCCTCTTTGGCCAAAATGGCGTTTGACGCCGTGTCGAAAATGGAATCAAAGAAATACGAAGAGAAACGGGAAGTTCAGACGGTAAAAAGGATGAAAGAAAAACAATGGGACAGAACGTTAGGCAATCATTCTTGTTCTGCTGTCGGCATTTCTTGCGTCATTTGTTTGGAGCAATTTCGACAAGGACAGGTAAGGGCTTTGGTTTACAAAAATTTACGTTTTCCGAGTAATTTCTTCAACGTACGAGCATAAAATTTCATAATTACTTCTTCTTCGATTTCTTGCATAATCCCCGCTCCCGTAAGTTCAATTTCTTCCATAATCTTCTTAATTCCATTACTCCATCTTATCCTTTGTCTTGTCTTCATGTAACTCGATCTCTTACATAATCTTCTTAATTCCATTACTCCATCTTATCCTTTGTCTTCCTCTTGATCTTTTTCCTTTTACAAGTTCCTTTCATGCTTTCGTAACCAATTTCCTATGTTTCCAATCAAATGTCCAAGCCGTCTCATTCTTGCTTTTCTACTTTCTTGACTATACTTTCTACTCTTCTTCTGAGCTCCTCGTTTGTAAGATGTTCTCAGAGTGATATTCCTTATATCCATTGAACATTTTTGTCTCAATCCTCTCAAATATCCTCTCTCCTTGCTTCTACTTTCTTGACTATGCTTTCTACTCCAGCTCTTCTTCTAACCTTCTGATATTCCTTATATCCATCCTTCTTCTAACCTTCTGGTTTGTAAGATGTTCTCAGAGTGATATTCAGCTCTTCTTCTAACCTTCTGGTTTGTAAGATGTTCTCAGAGTGATATTCCTTGTATCCATCGTAACATTCTCATGTTAGTCCTCTCAAATAACCTCTCACCAAAATCGTTCCACAGAAAACATTTGAACCAGTGTATGGAATGTACCATCTTAATAACCTTAACTTTGTATTTCCAGGAAATTCGAGTCGTATCATGCGGTCACGAGTTTCATCTAAAATGTGTCGATCCTTGGTTACTGACGAATTATACATGTCCGTTGTGTATGTTAAACATCGTCGGTAAGTAGAGGAATGTTTGCTGTGTTATTAAAGCTAATTATCCAGTTTAATAAGCTGCCCCGGTTGCTAATCCGATGGTGTTGTATTTTCAGAACGAGAAGGCAACGGTGTTAAAACAGAGAGTCGCTGTTCACCATCTTTCAGATCCGTTTTCCGATGTTGTTTCGCCTCCAGTCCTCTCTCGTCATCAAGTATGGTGTACAGTATTACACTGGAAGACTCACATAGCGACAGCTTATCTCTAGCGACCAATGATATCATAGAAACAACACATTACGGTGCTTCGCCTACGAGCGATAGTTTATGGACAGAACATGCGCCTGTGGCTCAGGAAGGCTGCCTGCAAGCGGGCGAAATAAATAATCCACATTTGAGGCCGATTCCAGGGCGGGCAATTTCTATTTCGTTACCAAATAGAAATACTGACATTTTACAGAATTCACTCGATAGAGGGCCAAATGAATTAAATGTTCAGGAGAATGAAAGATGGAAAGAGAATAGGACAAGAGCTGTACAGATTGCAGATCTGGGAAAAAGAAAATGTAAGATTCAAACTATATCAAACTATATTTATACTGGATAGTTCTATCAGTTCTGAACTGTTCTTCCTAGAGGTCCAGTAAGGGTCATCTCTTATTGATCCAGTGTTACTACAGGAGAAGACCTGCGCTGTTTGGTAGAGTCAAACTGGAGTAATCAGACAACTGCATAGTTTCAGAGGTGAAAGGCACAAGAACGAACCACCTGTGGCAATAATATCCTAGTTATAAAGTACTGAACTACATTTTTCTTATTTCTTCTTCGTAGACACAGACCTTGGTGATGCAGTGTGAAGACAGGCGTGGTCAAAAGTAACGTGCAGTGTACGTCGATATCATAAGTCGAGCGTGACTGTCAGAAGATTCTACGGAACTCGTCGTGCATAAGGCATTACTACGTGAATGGACAGGAACCCTCATCTGAACAATATAGAATCACATTTAATCGAAGAATGAAGATAGAGACTATAGTTCACTGTATAGGTCACTGTCCAAGAGGTCAGAACGTAAAGCCAGTTCTGGGTGAACGACTACCGTCAAACAGACTCTTCAAAGCACTGTTTTTGTCCGTGCAACTCTACTGTGTTGCTTGGCCTGGGTTTATAGGTCGTTGGACGGAGAAATAAAAGATATGTGTACAAATATTTTAGGGATTTTTCGTATCGAAATTGTAAATAGTAATAATAATAAAACAACATTTTCAGTTTATGTTTGTGAATGTTTTTATTGACTGAGTTATGGCATGCAACTCGGGACTAAACGAGAGCCATTCTTTATTGCTCCACTACAGGAGGAAACCTGAGCACAACAAGATCTGCGGTGTTTGGTAAAAAGGAAATCACTCTTCTGAGATGACTGAATTATAATCGGACAACTGCATATTGCAGGAATTGAACGCCGATCACAGAAATGAAAGCCACATACACTCCCCACTGTACCATCAACATCCCATAGTCATAGTTAAAAGTTTAAAAAATATGTCTAAATAATTAATTAGTCAACGGCTAATCAGAGGCAACACAGTTTTAAGATAATGTCTTGTGACCAACATCTTCACTTCACCTTTCATATTTGTTTCATTTTTGGTTTAATTATAACTTTAATATTCAAATTTGGACATGGAAATCTGCAAATTTGGCTATTTATAAAGCCTACATAATTTCCGTGTATTGCAAGAAGTCACTTGCGGGATCATATTTCATTTTCTGTTGAAATAATCTGTTTATATTTTCTTTATTCAAATTTTGATCTGTAAATACCCGAAGCTAGGTGTGGTTATATATATAAGACCAATATCATTTCCGTGTATTGCAAAACATCCAGAAGGAATCATATGTCATAAATTTTCTGTTTCAAGCCGCTCATGTGATTGGCCTTTGCTTTGCATGAATTTACATATACAAACACGAACACTAAAGAGAAAGTTAAAATCCAGCAGAGTAATCATTTTAGTATTGCTCAGGCCACGATATGGAGCGCCACCACTTACTTATCGTTTTGCTGGTAATATGCTGCCTTAATACTTTCATCGTCGCTTCCGAAACCGAGGGAAAAGATGCTGGGCGACCAGCTTATAACCCAAGACCAAATTTCCCGGTCGGAGACTACAGAAATTGCATTTTTAGTGATTTTTCGGCGCCGAGGCTTGAAACACTTCCAGGTCTGGGCTGGGATAATTTGCGAAATCGTGTATCGGGAATGGTGGCGTTCTTCAACTATTCACAATGTCGTACCACAGAAGATGGCCGATACTTATTACCGGATGATGTGTTTGTAACACCGATTAAAGAAAGCAAAGCTGCGCTGTTCTCAGAGCTTATAGATCACTGGACTAACTACACTTCTACAACGTCCACAACTGTCAATGTTGAAGCTCACGAGTCGTTTTTTGGTAGCATCAGTGGGTCTTTTTCGTCTGAGTACAGCGAGGTTAAAACACATCAGGTCAGTGTTGCATGTTTAAACTTGTATCCACGATTTCTGCCGGAAGATACTATGACGACACTCGATCACCCGGAAGTATTTTGTCTAGAAAAGTTTTATATATATATATATATTTGAATATTTCTTCTACCCTTCTCCTTCTATTATTTGAATTTCGATATACTATTCATTGGTCTCCAAGAAGCATGTTATTAAAGACAGATTAATCTAATTTTGACACTTTTACAAAGTCCCTTTAAAATGACGTCACTTTCACTTCTGACCACAGTTCGGGGCCCCAATTATATTCGTTCGTAAAAGTACTCAAACAAAAAAATATTCATAGCGGACTTGCTGCAAGTCTAGCTAGTTAACTGAATTACTTGAATCAGAGTGAATGAAGACTACGGATCGCCATTGACCTGCTGACGAAGGGCCTCCGCTCGAAACGTACGTCGAAGTGTTTTGAACTCCGTGGTTCTTAATCATTTTCAGATAGTTCAGAAACACCACACGACGGCTTATACGAAGCATGTTAAACGAGGCATTTTTGCTGCAATTTTCACGAAATTTCGGAGACAGAGCGATGTTAGGTAAAAACTATACCGAGAAATTGTGAGCATGATTCTTGTTTT
The DNA here is from genome assembly GCA_016169945.1 of Trachythela sp. YZ-2020. NCBI lineage: Eukaryota > Metazoa > Cnidaria > Anthozoa > Malacalcyonacea > Clavulariidae > Trachythela > Trachythela sp. YZ-2020. The sequence continues at coordinate 210,269 of JADLSH010000353.1, forward strand.
ACTTTGCCAATATTTTTCTTACTAAACATGCCCAGAAGGTAACAAAGAAATGAATGAGAAATGATGGTATCGGCGGAGTGAAACGCGAGCCATGCAAATATCGCCTCGTGTAACTCCCTTAAAGATCATTGACTACTTCATCTAGGTGGAAGACAAATCAGTAACCTCGCGCGTGACGCTACGTTATCGCATGTACGCCGCACATCTACAACCTGATCCACAACTACACCCGAAATTCAAGACCAGGCTCCTGGATATTGCTGCGCACCTTCAGAACAACAATATGCCCGTGGCCCGCTTCCTTGCCGATATCCTGATACGAGACTATGGCACACATTACGTCACACGTGTGGACTCTGGAGGCGTCCTTGCTAAGATGGATCACATTTTGAAATCGTACGTTGCATCGACCGACACAACCCGCCAACAAACCAAAGGTGGGTAGGTAGATTGGTAGGTTAGTTGGAATGAAGGTAGGCAGGTAGGTAGCTAGGTAGGTAGATGACTAAGATAAGTAGGCAGTGCAGGCAGGCAGGCAGGCAGGCAGGCAGGCAGGCAGGCAGGCAGGCAGTAGTAGCAGGCAGGTGCAGGTGGGTAGGCAGTGGGTGCAGGCAGGCAGGCAGGCAGGCAAGCAGGCAGGCAGGCAGGCAGGCAGGCAGGCAGGCAGGCAGGCAGGCAGGTGCAGGCAGGCAGGCAGACAGGCAGGCAGGCAGGCAGGCAGGTGGCAGTGCAGGCAGGCAGGCAGTGGCAGGCAGGCAGGCAGGCAGGCAGGCAGGCAGGCAGGCAGGCAGGCAGGCAGGCAGTGCAGGCAGGGTGGGTGGGTGGCAGGCAGGCAGGCAGGCAGGCAGGCAGGCAGGTGCAGGCAGGCAGGCAGGCAGGCAATGCAGGCAGGTGGGTGGGTGCAGGCAGGCAGGCAGGTGGGCAGGCAGGCAGGCAGGTGCAGGCAGGGTAGGCAGGCAGGCAGGCAGGCAGGCAGGCAGGCAGGCAGGTAGGCAGGCAGGAACTGGTGCTACACAATCACAATTTATGCAAGAATAAATCGTTTTTGTATCTCATTTCTTCAGCCTCGGCAAGTGCCTCGTTCTTTGGAGCTTTTGGCGCATCGGGATCTGTCTCACATTTGAACAAACACACGGTCAGTGATACATACACGAAAAACGTCATGGATTCGAAGGTGTATACCTATGGTGGTCCCCCCGTCCGCGATAATTTCTCCATTTCATACTGGGAAGATAATCTCGCAAGTAACCTTGTGGCTATTGATCGCGAAGGTGATCCATTGCATTACATCGTAACAACCGAAGCTTTGCCCGAATTGCCTGAGGAGATAACGTTCACGTTGAGTGCATTGGTTTTGAAATCTCTTCAGAGATATTACAAGAATAACGCCATCACAGGTGATGTCATTATATCCTATCAAAACATCGTCTTGAAAACATTGTTTCCTAGCCATGTTTCCCGAAGGTGGACAAACCAGGAAACGTTCGTTGCTCACACAGTCTTCACGTTTAGGTTGTACAGATGCTGAGTCACCAAACTTCAACTTCCAAGCAAATTTAGACGACCACTCTTGCAAAGCATTGCTGACCAATTTCACATTTGGTGGCGTGTACCAAACTTGCTCACCCACAGGCTCGCCACCCTCCGACCCGTGTGTAGGCTACACACAGAAAAATCCAAAAACACAAGGATATAGGTATGGTGGTTATACACAGGCAAAGCATTTTTGAATGGCCCTATTTATACTAGATCTAAATGCATGACGCGTCTGGATGAACTTGGGCAAAGAAAAGATGGCTCATCTGATAATTCGTCTGTGTGTAATGCGGCAGTCACTGTTTTGTTTTGTTTCTTACATGTAGTTGTCCCACTGGCTACACAGCAATCCGCTTGCACGATGGAACGCTAGCGTCACATTGTCAAACCACGTGTCATGGTTGGTGGATCTTCAGATCATGTGACACAAATTGTGGGGGAGGGGTGTACTCGACCTTCTGGTGTGCAGCTGAAGGCAGTGTGCCACAGGAGTCAGGTAAATGGGGTATAAAAAGAACAACAGGTCTCCAGTAAACTAGTTTTCATCTTGTTTTTTCATTTTCCAGGCTACTTATTTGGAGGTCTCTACAGTGACGCGGCCAATAACATCATTACCAAAGCCAAAAAATGTCCAATCAAGTTTTACCCTCAGAGGTTTGGTCCCAAAGACATGTATGTGTGTATAAGTGATGATTACGAACTGGGCGCTCAGTATAGTATTCCGTTTGGAGGTTTTATGAGCTGTTCTGCTGGCAACCCACTGGCAATGACGTCTCGTAAAGGTAAATATATTTTGTGTATCAATTAATCTTGAAATCACGGTAAAGTGTTTAGGCCAACTTGGGCAAAGAAAAGATGGTTCCTCTGAGTACAAACGCGGCGAACAAACTGATCATCCGTCAAGACGAACTATCGCGCCTTAAGGGCGAACTATTTGATCTCTGGGGAGAACAGTTTACAGTAGAACTGACAGAGCTATCCAGTATAGATAAAGTTAGTTTAGCTTAGTTTAGGTTTCCTCTTGCAGTAAGACTGGATCAATAAGAGATGACCCTTACTGGACCTCTAGGGAGGAACAGTTTAGAACTGATAGAGCTATCCAGTATAAATAAAGTTAGTTTAGGTTTCCTCCTGTAGTAACACTGGACCAAGAAGAGATGATCCTTACTGGACCTCTAGGGAGAACAATAAGCTATAATTAGTCATAATTTTTCAATATAGGAAAATTATGATTAAGCTATAATTAGTCATAATTTTTCAATATAGATCATTATGATTAAGCTATAATTAGTCATAATTTTTCAATATAGATCATTATGATTAAGCTATAATTAGTCATAATTTTTCAATATAGATCATTATGATTAAGGCACTGATAGAGCTACCCAACGTTTCTATCTCTATGTAAACATTTTCATATTTTTGGTTGTTTTTAGGTTTAGCTAAGTCTGTTATGGGCAATGGCGCTGCAGCAATGCCGAAGCACTGTCCTCACGGCTTCTCACAACATTTAGCAGTGATTGATGAAGATTGTGAAATCAATTACTGTACCAAAACTAACTTCATGACGTCACAAGGGTTACCAACTATCAAGCGACCTCCGTTCCACAGCAAGCCCAGTCGAAACAACGCAATTATGTTCCCGTTAATGATAGAAAATAATGACACAAATAAGGTGTATATACGCTACGATGCTGACAAAGGAAAATGGATCGAGCTGACAGCAGGGTAGGTATCATATCCATAATCACCCTCATCACGACCACCATCATCATCACCATCATTACCACCATCATCATCATCACCATCACCACCCTCATCACAACCAGTACCATCATCATCACCATCATCACCACCACCATCATTACCACCACCATCATCACCACCACCATCATTACCATCACCACCACCATCACCAACTGGTGAAAGGCACTTTATATATATATATAATTTTTTTTTCAGTATGTCAATGAACATGTCTCTACGGAACCCATCACAAGGAGCAGTTGAAAACCTCAGGTCGAAAATGGAAGCACAAAAGGAAGCTCAAGAGACGGGCGATTCATCAAAGGGCGGCGGCCTGAGCGCAGGTGCAACGGCGGGAATTACAATTGGCGCCACATTGTTGGTCGGGATATTGGTCATCGTGTTCTTCGCTGTGCGTCGTCGGAAAAACCCGTCGTTGAATGTCGACCAAGCGGGTTATCAGTCATTCAATAACTCGTAACTGAAGAGGGACTACAAAGGACTTATAGGGACTATATAGAGGGATATCATAGGGTCTTAATAGGGGTAAATTTACTTGAGAATTGAATATAAATTCAAGAGTGATGCTATAAAGCTAAACTTTACAACATACAATACCTAAAAGACCTAGATAAGGGTACATAATACTTAAAATGATTAGCGGTTATTAAAGTAATAAATGCAAACGAAGTTATCTTATTCTTTCATTTTATTTTTGATATTATAATCCTCATATAAAAATTTTATGCATTACTTTCACGCAATATTATACAAAATACTATATCCCAATATATCTAAAACTACAAAATTAGCGAATGTATGATTACTGATTTTATCTGGTAGAACTATTAATGAACAGAATATGTTAAGTACTAACACTGGAAGTTTTTCAAAGATTATGGACCTTAGTTGGAAATAGTATGAAACATCTTCCATACCAATAGACGTTTCCCAAGATAGCTTCACAACCTCGTTCCAGGCCTTTTTCTGCGCGCTTTTGATAAGTACATTTCCCGAATTGTGTTGAAATATTGTTGAAAAAGGCGTCAAAATATCAAGAGCGACACATTGTTTAAAGTTCTTACATACTATGTTGTTAACGCTATTATAGTCTTCGTTTTGCTTTGGTTTTTATCGTTTTAATATTACAATTAACACACGAAAAGAAAGCTTATAGAAATGTTAACAATGTAGGTTCTAAATTGTTTGAAAAAATATTGCACAAACTACAAAAATTACTCAAATAACAGCCAAATTTGAAAAATGTACTTATCAAAACCGCGCGAAACGAGGCCTGAAACGAGGTTGTGAAGCTATCTTGGGAAACGTCTATTGTCATTTCCATGGATATAGTATGAAAATAGTGTGGACATGCTATGAATTTCGCAAATGAATTTTCCAGTGTATAATAATAGGTTACTGGGCCATTACGACCAAATTGATACCAGGCTATTTGTCAGCCTCTACAAACTCAACTCAACGATTTTCAAGTAAATATTATCCTCAACTTAAATACAACTCAACATATACCGGGTGTCCCAAAAAAAAGTATCCGTGTTTGATTTAATGTAGCGCAAAACCTGCAACAGATATTTCACTCAGACAAGTTGTACTGTATTTAATTTAAAAAAACTTAATTTTTATATAACCCTTGAATTTTGATGCGCAATATTGACTGAGATACAGATTGCAAGTTGCGGTGTTTTAAATTTAAAAAAAATGAAAAAAAAAAAAAAAAATTAATTTGATTTGAAAACAGTTTTATCATTTTGTCATTTTATCATGTCATTTTCAATAAAGTTAACTTTAACTATTTCTTATTTCTAGTAGATTTTGCTAGTCTTTTGTCTTTTTTGGAATAAAAAAATATATAAATATATATAAAAAAATAAAATAATATTTAATTAAAAAAACATTGAAAGCAATTGTTTGCAGCAATTGTGTTTGCATGAATTTGGAATGTAAGAACTGATCCAAAATTCTTTGGCATGGTTTCCAAGAGATGAGCAAGATGGTGTATTCAAAGACGAAACGAGAATTTTTCCATCTTCTTCTTTTGAATAATATCGTTCTTTGCCATACATCATTTGCCATATTTAGTCACATAAATATTTATCAAGTCTACATTTGATGGGGCCGTTTTATATTTTTTTTTTTAATTTCAATTTCACTCAAACTCAAAAACAAACATCTCTATCTGGGTGCATCAAAATTCAAATGTTAAAATGTTATATACCAAAATTTAAGTTAATTAAATATAATTTAAATATAATAATATGTTGTAAATATTAATAAATATTAAGTAAAAAATTTTATTACACGATACAATACTTTTTTTCCGGTACTGTAACCTAAGTACCGATAACATGAAATAATTCAGTTCAACATATAGTTATTTTATAACAATTTAAAGCGCAAATTATTCATATTACAAAACTACTTTTAAATACTGCGTATTATATTTATCTCATGATATAAAAGCTTTGAATGATGAGTTCTTATTGCATATTGCATACGATGATCACGTGAAATTAACGGACGATGTTCTTGGCGGGAAAAGGCTTGAAGAACCAACGATTTAACACCAATCCTCAGAATCCCTAAACGACCATATCAAGCAGTTAACTTATAAATGAATACAAAAACTGACATACTAATGTGAAATGGTTATACACAATATAAGTTTGAATTTTACCTTAGTTGGAAATTTCTGCGAATCAAAAATAAATTGTTTTTTTAATAAAGTGATAGCTATGAATAGCTTTACTTTTGCTTCGCTCATCGTCTGCGAAAAAATATTTTCATATTTAATATATAATTAATGCGAATTACGTATTTGGCACATTACCTTGAACTCAGACTTTTATTAAGGCCATCCAAAATTGACGGATCTTTCTCCCGGACTAAAGCAATCAAATGCTTAAGATAGACTTTATTCTGTTCGTACTCGTGTTCCTTTGCTTCGAGCTCACTTTTAGGCGCACCCTAGAACAGGAACGAGAGAGTTTGTTATAGGAATTACAAATCTTTTGCACCTTAATGTTACAGGAGGCCAGGGGCGGCGTCGGTCCCATGTTTTAGGCGGGGCCAAGGGCAGCATTTTCCCGACAAACACAATTTTTTCCGATATAAATAATATATGAAGTCATACGAAAATGTTCATAAGTTTGATTCTTAGAAAAAATTGTGAAGTGCGAAAAGGTGAAGTGGAAAACCGCTTTAAGATGAATAATGCACATTATTGGTTAGCGGTTTGAAGAATTATGTCGTATAACTCGGTTTGCAAAACGATGAACTTATCTAATTCGGTCTGATATCAATAAATTAGTATGTAACAAATTTCCAATTTTCCGACGGGTCTCAACGATAGGGGGGGCCATGGCCTCCCCCGGCCACGGCGCCATTACAGGAGGCTAAAAACCGGTATGCAGCCGCTCAGAAAATCCGTTAACCGTAGAGTGAGAGTCAAAAGCATTGGTTTTTCTTCACAGTTCGCTTAAATCCATATTCGTACACAAAAACGTGATCATCCGTAAAGACGAACCACAGAGGAAAGTTCGAATACGTAGCCAGATCACCCGTCTCTATACGGTACAGTGGTAGAAATCATATCAATAAGGATTACATTGATCAACTTACTGAAAGCGCTATTTGTTTTTTCAGCTGTTTGATTCTCATATCACGTTCATTTACCAGTTCCTCAAGGTTTGACACCATCACTGAGAGACTCTGAAACATGGAAAAACGATATGAAATAAATTTTAAACATTTTATTGTTAAATGTATATTTTATACCATTAATATTGAGGATAACAGAATATTTGCTGGGCTGCCTATGGTCTTCGTGATTGAGACATTGGCGTTCACTATCGTGCAGCAGATGGTGGTCAACCTGCAGTTATCAGAATGAGAAAATAATGTTAATTTATTTTCAGTAGCGTAGCCAGGCCGCCGATTTAGTCCCGCTATGCAAATTTGTTCGTGTTCATTGACGGTGAAAACAGTCAATTTCTAAAGAAATGAATGATGATTTGAAATTTGCATAGCGGGACCAACGTAAATCCATGTAAACGTCCTCCATGTAAAGGAGGACGTTTTTAGTTTAATTTGTTGCTCTGATAAGCGTCAACATTTGTGAAATTGACCACCATCTGCTGCCCTGTTAACCCGTACTGAAGCCTTCCATCATTAAACACACCTCATCTTTGATGGTACTCTGTCGTTCAATCTCGGCGATTGTCGCTTCATGTTCCGTATCTTTCTTCTTCATTTCCTCGCGTAGTGTTTCCACATTGCTTTCAAAACTTTTCATCTTGACACATAATTCCTTCTTTTCCTCCTTCATAATCAAAATCTCGTATTCTCGATCAGAAACTCTTTTCTGTAAACCCTTCTTTTCCTCTGCAATGCTCTTTCTTAATCCTTCAATCTCTGTTTCCACTTCAGCTAATCCTTTTTCCATTTCTTGTTTCTCATTTTCCTTTTCTTGTAAGGAATTTCCCATTTTTTCCGTCTCAAGTTCAAGCTCTAAAATTAGCTTTTCTTTATTCTTCAAATCCTTCCTTACCCCTTCCAATACTATATTATCCTCTTTTATCCCTTTATTAAGTTTGTCAACTTCCACTTCAAGTTCATGCATTTTCATATTTTCCACTTCAAGGTTTTTAGATTTGTTTTCGATTTCCCTAATTTCCTCATCCTTTTTCTCGCATTCCTCTGAGCTAAGAGACAACTGTCCACGAATATCCTCGAATACGTCACGCGTGACCCAGCCATCGACATCGCCGAGTTTCGTGTTGGCCTCGTCAACATCCGTACGGAGTTCGGTGTTGGCCGCCCTCAACGAGTGTAACTCGACAGCCATTTCTTGCACCTGACTAACTAGTTCATTCTTTTCCAATTCCATTTCTTTTAATTCCCGCTCTTTTAGTCGACTCCTTCCTTCAAAAGTCCTGCAATTCTTTTTCAACTCTCGATTGTCTTCGGCTAAAAGTAAATTTTCATTTTCAAGTTCCTTAATTCGCTCAAGAACTTCACTGACTTCCGGTAATATAACAGGAGTGGAGGACTCGTTCCCAGAGTCTTTTGGCACTGCCTCGTCCCCAGGCCCTTTCATCTCGGCCTCTTCCTCAGACCCTCTGGACACATCCACTTTTCCAGATACACTTGCGCTCAAATCTTGCTGGGTATCTTTAGGGATATCCACTGATAAACCATTATTACCCTGGGTTTTATCAAGTGATATCCCAACATTACCCTCTGGTTCACCATCAGTGATATCCTCTAGAGTCCTCAAATCATCCCGGTTACCCGCGTTTATCCCGATTTCAACAGCCTGTCCCTCAATTCTTGGCTTTCCTTGAAATCTTAGTCGGTCAGATAACCGTTTTGACGATCTACGAAGTTGCTGTGAGTACTCAAACTCGTTAACAGTCGTCGAGCCGTCGAGATGTTCCGTCGAAGAACTATCGAGATTTGACGTAGGCCCGTCGTCAATGGCCGTCAAGTCACTTTTAGCGTTCAAAAAACTAAAATTCTTAGAAATGATCAGATTCCCGTATTCCGGGTCCCCGTCTATTAAATCATTCTGAGAAAGATCTGGGCATGATGATACCAGTCTTTTAGGAGCGTTTTGTATGGAGTCTGGGTCATCAACATTATAGGAATTTAAATCATTCTGAGAATCATTTGGGATACTTTCTTTCTCAGTGTCTAATTTTCTCGTATTTGTGTCAGATCCCTTCCCACGATCCACTTGGACGATATAAGCAAATTCCGTTTCCATGACGTCATTGCGTGTTCCGTCATTGGATCCAGGTGAGTCCGCCTCTGATGTAGAAACACTGGAAGGTGGTGTGCTGGATGTGCTGTCATGTGGAGCTTCGATGTGGTTCTGTTGCTCAGGAGATTCCTTAAAAGAGAAATACGTGTGTCTGATAAGTAAGGTTTAACTATGAATGGAAAAAATATACATGGGACCTTTCATCTCTGTGACCAGGGTTTGATTCCTGCAATATGCAACAATATGCAGTTGTCTGATTATAATTTCACCTCAGTCACATGTGAGAAGAATGCTTCTATTCCTTCTTCCTGTAGTAACACTGGGACAACAACGAAATGCGTGGTGCTGATAGGGCTACCCAGTATAAATAAAATTAAGTTTTTTTAGCTTTCTATTGACTCACCTCATCAATTTTTTGTTTGGACACATCTTGACCAATAGCACTCCACTAAAGATAAATGATAGAAACAGCAAAGTTCAGTTCATCTTGGAATTCAAATTGCTAATTGAGTAGGCACGATCGACATAAAGCGATGATGGGCAATTGTTGCTGCAACTTGCAACGCATTTCTGTACAGAGTCACGTTATGTAGAATGTCATCATTCTCACTCAATTCTTTGCTGCCTTCTGGGCATGTTTAGCAAGAAAAATATCGGCAAAGTAAAAAGAGATTCATGCTCACAATTTCCCTGCGAATATGTTTTTTACCTAACATCGCTCTGTTTCTGTTAATTGTCCAGTACAAAGGACATCTCTAATTCGTGCAGTGTTACTACAGAGCTATTTGGTGGAGTCAAACTGGAAGCACTCTTCTTACATTTAAGTGTTCAGACAACTGCAAATTACAGGAATTATCACTCAATATACCTCAATAAGTCGCTCGTTTCGCCATCTTAGTTCAAAACTACAATTATCCGGGTCAGACCATTTTCTTTCTCGTTGTAGAGGATACTCATTTCGATCCAAAATATATTCTGCAATAAAGAAAGACAAGTTCGAGGGTTCGTCGACGAAGAAAATGCGAGCCGAAACATATAGTTGCTGCGACCCCCAACAACTAACAAGCTTGTTGAGTCAACAACCTTGTAGCAAGTTGTCAACAAGCCGTTGAAAACTTGTCAACAAGCTGGAAACAAGCAGTGCGAACACATCCTGATAACAAGTTGCTGAAACAGCATTGATACAAGTCTGCTGCAGGTTTGTTACAAATTGTGCATTTTTACATAACTATGTAGACATTATCTCTCTGTTAATAACAAACCTTTTTTATGTTCATTTATCTCACAAATACGATAACATTCTGGGTCCTCCTTCGCGTTTGATTTCTCCAACACCATTTTGATCACCTCAAATGCTGTCGATTCGTGTTTTACCAACAGACTGACATACTGCATATCGGTAAGGAACATTTCGGTCCAAACTTTAATCACGCCTTGGGGTCCTGTATTCATGAGATTGTGAAATGCATTCTTGTAGATTGGCGGAGCGGTGTGAAGTAATGAGGGATCCTTGTGACTGCCGTGTTTAGAGTTAAACAGACGGGAAATTCTAAAGAGAGAGCAAAAGTGTACAACATATAAGTTGATTTCAAGATTTTGGGAACCTATGAACGGGTGAACCAATGAGGTGAACGCATTTCTTAGATCATTGTTTTGATTGGCTAAACTTTTTCAACAAGCCGAAACTTTCTGAACCTCGCAATAAGCAAGTCTGCTAAGTATGTGTACTGGGGAAACAAAAATAACTATGTAACATTATCTGTTAAAGCGTCAAAATCATTTAATTATGTTCATTTATCTTCCATACATTTAATAGTGCTCTTATTGGTCCTCCTTTTACTTTGATTTGCTTTCACCAGTATTAATGCATGTATCCAACTTGACTGACATACTGCATACCTATCATTAATAGGACTAGGTCCGGCCAAACTTTAATGCGCCTTGGTCCTATGATATATCATGAACGTCGTGACGTCATCTCTTTTCAATATTTAAATCATTCTAAACGAGTGGCGGCTGTGTGAAGTAAAATGAGGATCAAAGACTGCAGAGATGTCAAACTAATAGGTTCTAGGATCGAGACACTTTCCGATAAATGGTACTGTGCTACAGGGGCGTAGGAACGTATTCAAAAGTGGCCCAAGCTCACGAGCCACCATGGTTGGCGCCGAGCGAAATTTTAAAATTTGGGAAGCCCCATGAACGCCGGAAACGAGTCAATGTAGTGTAGAACATAGACATTTCTTAGACTCATTGTTTTGATTGGCTAATGATTCGTTCCCCCCAGTTAGATAATTTGTTTCAACTTCGCTTGACCCAGTACACATACTTTATGACCGGTCCCTAAGTTTGAAGGTGTTTTCCATTGTTGTTGTTCTGTAACAATTCAGAAAATATTTTTACATGAATTTTACCGTTTTCCTCGAGGCTTTGTCTTCTTGGCTGTTTGCTTGGACGATTCTTTTTTCGCCTTTGCTTTTGTTGGAGAAAGCTGTACAATGGAAAGAAAATAACATTTATTACTTGGTGTTTTTAAACAAATGACATCTCTTCAACCAGGGTCTAGAGCTGCTGAGATAAGCTCTTTTGCCTGGGGCAAAATGTTTCTGGGGGAGGAAGGCTTAGAAAGAGAAGGCAGTGAAGGGAGAAACCTAATCTGTGGGAGAGCACAACTTAATTGGTTTCCTCTCAATTTGGCTGCCCCTATTATGTTAGGTCAGTCAGGTAAGGTGACCACCCCCCTGGCAGCCCTGGATCAATATGAGTCTTTTCCTTACAGCAATACTATACCTGGCTACTTGTAATAGTACGACTTGGTTGCTCTGATTTATTTTGGACAACTGTTGATTTAGGACTATCTTGTTTTTCTTTCCGAGCCATGTCATCCGCCATTTCCAACGTTGGCGAAGGACCAATGTCACTTCCAGTTCTCGATGATGATGCAAATGAATCCGTTGGTGTCAGATCACTCCCCACATTTAATAATAAATGAGTTTGATCGTTATTGTTTTCTTGAGGGCTTACATCTCTTAATGTTTCTGTAAGAAGGAGAACAATTTGTATAACTTCAAACAACTCACTTATCAAGGGGAGATTTTTGTCATTGTAAATATTCTAAATTTTGGGCATGCGATTCTGCTGCAGCGATTTTATGCCTGCGATTCTGCTGCAGCGCTCTGCCAACTGAGCTACAGAGCCCAGTTATCATTAAGAGCTAACCACAAGTTCATGTATATATATACAGTACCGGTGATGTATATATATACATGAACTTGTGGTTAGCTCTTAATGATAACTGGGCTCTGTAGCTCAGTTGGCAGAGAGCTGCAGCAGAATCGCAGGCATAGACAGATTTTCTGTGGGGGTGCGCACACCCCAAAAAATATTTTGCACCCCCCCCAAAAAGTTTTCCCACCCCACCTAGAGAAATTTGCACCCCCCCAAAAAAATTTAAATGCTCATTGGGATAAATGACGGTAGTGTGATTGAAATAAATATTTTGAACTAAGTAAGACTAAAAACAAGGATTTTGAACTAAATAAGACCAAAAATCTCAAAATTTTCTGGGGGCTTCGCCCCCTTACCCTCATCCCCAACTGTGCCCCCAGACCCCTGCTGTAGCTTGCTCGGTGGTGCTACGCACCCTGTCGCTCACCTCCCCCCCTAAATTTTGGCACCCCCCCTAAATTTTCGGCACCCCCTCCCAGAGCAAAATCTGAAAATCCGTCTATGATCGCAGGGCCACATGTTTGATTCCTGCTAGAGGGCATAATTACTTGCATTTTTCGCAACTGCTCGTGGTTAACCATCAACATTTTGTCATTGTACTTGGTTAATAAATCCACAAATCATAAATTTAATACTCAACAGTTAACATAAAAAGTCCACAACAGCAGCACACACCTTCAATTTCCTTGTCCATCATCTGTTCTTCCTCGTCATCAACATAACCACTTTCTTGTTGAAGATGATAAACTTCCGAAAGAAAATGTTCCCTTTCTTCGCTTGATTCAGAAAGATTTAGCTCTTCTAAAGAGTTGAAAATCACATGGGATGAGTACAGAATAAGGCAAAAAACATTGAGTTTTCATTCTCATAACTTAAAACATATATTGTCATTTCTATCAAAAGATGATTACAGTCACAGATCATCCTCAGATGTAAATGATGGTAATCTCACCCAGTGTTTCATAACTGAGATCAAGAAGAGTTCTGCCAGAAACTTTGTGACCTATTTTAAAGGAAAAAACGTTAGGATTTAGTTAAATCCAAAATGAAAATTTGGTGGCAACAGGCAAAAACATGTGTTAAATTATTTGGTCTATTACTTACTGAGAAAATGTTCTTTGAACTTGCTCAGATCAATCTCATCTAGCCACATGCTCACATCCTCGGTACTCCAGCTTAAAACTGGTTTTTCCATCAACTAATAAGTGAAAAAATTGAAAATTGTAATCTACTAGCAAGTTAATGCTCATCAATCATTCTGCATGTCAATTACATGTCTCAAATATTAAGTGTACAGTGTTGTACTGTATGTCACTATTGGAATTTACCTTAGGGTGGGTGGGATGGGCAAAGCCCTGAATAATGTCACTGGATGATTCTCTTAGCATGTATTTTATCATTGCAAAGTCAATCTCTTAGAACATTGTACATTGTAAAGCCTAGCCTCCTCCGCAGGCAACTCTTGGGGAAAAAACTTATCGAATATTATCTTGTAATGTAGCGAATATTATCGAATATTGTCTAATTTACTATTTTGACCGAGCATTAATTTAATACATTACAAGTTTATTACAAGTTTTTTGCCCAAGAGTTGCCTGCGGAGGAGGCTATGTAAAGCCCTGGTCAAATGAGAGTTGATGAGAGTTAGCAAGCTATGGTTTGCATGAGAGTTTCATCAACGAGAACAAGAGACTTGACTGGATATTACCATGCCTACCACACATACCGGTCAAAGGAGCAAAAACTCTCATTAACTCTCACCAAAAATTTGAACCAACTCAAAGTTGATGAGAGTTTATCAGAGTTGGTGGTCAAACATGAGCCAGGACCTAAGAATTAATATTTATCGACAACTTGGAACCGAATCATGTCAGACTTCCAGTCTAAAGCTATCATATTTCAACAAGCTATTAGGTCTCTAAGTGTTTTGTATCAACACTATGACAGTTTACTGTTTACAAATGAACATTATTAAAACAACCCACCTAAACAAACTAAAACTCCTTTCTTTTACTTACAATATAAGAAAACTATCTTAAAATTACATAATAAGCATTATATTTGAATTTGAACACAAAAATATTGGACTTTCAATTCTTTCCAGACCATAAACAATTTAATGAATTCATAATATGATTAAAGAATCCTAATTTAACTAATTTTGAAAGAACTATTAATAATAGCTGTATAAGCTAAACAGCTGAAGGTAGATTAGAACATTGGTAAACAAGGATTATTTTATATTTATTGTGAAATCAAAAAGCAAATAGAACGATCAAAAATACCTCTAATGCCAAAGCTCCTTCGTTTGTAATTCCTGACTCCATTTTGAATCCACCCTTCGATATTTTAGACAACACACTGTGCCAAAATAAAAGACAAAATTATATTTATTAAGCAAAATACGACCCACTACTAGCTTCTCTTTGTTTTTATTCGCACTTGACATAACTTAAATATTTTCTATCATTCGATTTTTTGATTAGAATATCTAATTGTTACATTTCAATGCGTTTGAATGGCTTCAAAACAAGGAACTATGTTAGTTTACAAAAACGTCCATTAAAACAATACCTCGTTTTGAAATTGCTCGCTGTGGTTTTAGCCAAATGGTTATTTATTAAGTTCTCGCCATCTTTGGGTGAAGTATTCGTTGAAATACGATGTTTTTCCACATTAAAATATTCAGCTTTTATAGCAGTAGGACTTGCGATACGGATATTAGGAGCCTTAGAGTCTTGAGTTACTTCCTGCACAAAATTAGGGAGTTTCGGCTCACTTCCTGAGCTCTGTCTGCCATTTCTTGACGGCGATCTACGGGAAGGGCTCTTCGTTCTATGTTTCGTGAGTGTGTCGAGTAGTTCGATATTGCACTTCTCCGGAGGCAGCAAATGCCCGTTCGTGTCGAAAAGTTTCCCTGAGTTATTCATCCGTAATTCAATCCCCTTAACCCGATTAAAACTTGTAAAAACTTATCCAGAGTGTAAAACTACTTTAAACCATCTATTTAGATACATCACACCTTGCGAAATCTTTAAAATGAATAAAATAAACAGGGAAGTCCGGCCATCTTATTTTTAATACTCATGCATATTTGTTCAACATTTCCATTAATGGGCATGTTTGCATTAACTTTCTTGAATATAAAATAACGATTAACTTTGTTTTTACATTTTAAATTCTCAATTTTCAAAAAACGATAGCCATCGTGATAACTCCATCGCTTGGCAGTTATTTTACAAAAATAACCCACCATAGCAATAACTACTACCTAGTATCTTTCCAAAAGAGGAATTACATGTAAAATTCATTACAAATAGAGAAGGTTCGAAACTGCGGCCTTACTGTGAGTGTTCCAGTGCAAGGTTTAGACCACAGAGCAACTGTCTGAGTTCAGTGATTTAACCATTGCATTTATGGTGAGAATCCCATTTTTTGTAAAAAAAACAACACCATGGCGATAACTACAAGTGGTTGTATTACTTACCACCATCTTACCTTTCCAAAAAGAAAAACAGAATTTCATAACAAATACATTCAAACCTGTGGCTTTGCTATTCCTCTACAAGTTTCAGACCACAGAGCTTCTGAGTTCAGTGGTTTGATCATATATGGCATTTATGGTAAGAAACTTCTATATCTTTTTGAAAAAATAACCCACCATTGTGATAACTACAAGGAGTTGTATTTACCACCATCTTACTTGTCCAAAAAGGAAACTACGGATAAAGCTTGTTGAAGTAGACAGCGCGCATGCGTAAATTGGTATAACACAAAAATGACATTAATCGGTTGTAACTTTCAAGTCGATTTTTGTTCATTACAAAGTTCGCCACGCATTTAGACACTGTAAAACATAATTAAATATTGCACTGGGTGACAATATTTTAAATTCAGCAATAATTAAATCAACGTAGCGATTTTTGCGGGCCTGCGGGCGTCAAACGAATGTAGCCTGCAGGCAGGCTGGCCCCAGCCAGGGTTTCCACTTTCATGGAAATTTCCATAAAATCAGGTGACATGGAATTTTTCATGGAATTCATTTTTCATCCAAAGTTGTCCACATTAATGGACAAAGTGGGGCAAAGTGGGCAAGTCATAATTTTATAGTTAAAAGTCAAAAAGTAAAAAGTTGCGTGTTGCTATGGTTACAGTGATTGAATGAATACTTCATGTTACAATAAATTTTGGGAAGTATAATTCCTGAGTTCAAATCACTGACCTATACTATATAGCCTATACTGTATAGGTCAGTGACCTTTAGTATAGGTCAGTGGTTCAAATAGGTGAGGAGTTCTGCATGAGTGTATTTCTAGCATATCATGGACCTAAACTGCCTAAATCTCGAATACCCAAGTTTCAAATTCACCCCCGGCTCAAGATATTAGTTAACATCATTTTCTCGCACTGATAAATGCCAGTTGACCAAATTGATTTCTATCAGTTATTGAAGAGTCATACTTAGAGTTATTTGCGTGCGCATGTATAATGCTCTGAATTTACTAAGCCCAAAGTCCCACAACAACGAGGCCACGAGGGCAGTTTTCTTCAGATATAAACTGAATCACATTCGTGAATTTACATAATTCGCCCCCGGCTCAAGATGTGATGTCAGGGGATAATATGGGTTATTGTGGGGTAAATTGTGATACTTAGGGATATTGGAATGTTTGGTAAATTTATGGAAATTTTTGCTCTCATATATGGAAATTACAAATTTGAAAGTGGAAGCACTGCCCAGCTGCTTGACTACCAAAACTTTGCACTGCCTTTGTACGTAATATTTTGACGTTGAATTTGCAAGATAAAACCATCAAAATAGACGAAATTTACGCATAAAATGGGAAACTGTCATACGGTTGGACCTAACCAAGTCTTAGTTATTTCAGGTTAGTGTATTATTTAGATTTTGATGTCAGAATTTGACCTAGGATCGTACTATTATAATATTACAAGGCGCTTGGAACAAAAATATGATCGGCATTTGATTTTGGATAATTATAGTATTATGTGCTATATATCTAGGATATTTTACACGAGAACTTTCTCTTTTCGACATATTATTCATTAAATTGAAAAAGATTATATATACGCGAATGTAGTTTTTTATTTTAAAACGAAATCGCGTATATTGAGACATTTTCAAAGGTCTTTTAAATGTCTCCCGCGGGTTGGACAAGCCCTTTCAAAAACATTGCATTGCATTCGGTTGAAAGTTTGCTTTTTGAGTAGAAGCGTATTAGATATACTAAAGCGTTTTACTTTCATATACTTAAATCCTGCTTCAAATCGCATTGTTGTACGATTGTTTTGAGTATTTTGCTTTGAAAAATGATAATATTCAATATTGACTCCCCTGTGTCGGATGCGAAATATTATTTTTTAATTCAGAAATCCGCAGTATTTCATAATATGCTATTTTGCTTTTGTGTTTACGTTGTATTTTTTAACAATATTTGTATATTAAGAGTTTGGTTTTAGGTAAAGACAATACTAAATATATTATTAGGTGTTGTTTTGTACCATATTTATAATAGAAAAATACAAATTTCATGACTCATTGACTGTTAGTATTAACTTCCCGAAATATTGAACTTATTAACTTGGAGTGGCATCAGCGCAATTGGGTGGGCTCTTTGTTGTTGATTGGTTAACAGGCTACTTTGGTTAACCCGTTAATGCCTAATGGTCTCTCGTTGATGAGTAAAATTATCTAGCATTAGAGAAAAACAATAAACTAGGGGTATGCATTATGGCACATTGTACGTTAATGGCTAACAAAAGACATAGGCATATAATCTGACAACGTAATATATGTGTTAGATAGATTAAAGATGTGGCAAAGTCTGTTCGCACGTGTCAGCTTTGTTTACATTTTTGTATCCAAATAAATGAACTTTATAAACAAAGTGGTGACAACTATATATATTTTCCTGCTTCCAGAGTAAAATAAATGATCAAGATAGGACGCATTGTGGCAAAATGGGTTAACAAGAGATATGGGTGGATAGTCTAGTTAACCAATTAATGTCCAACACTTTCTCCTTGACAAGTAAAATTCTATGGCATCAGATATAGTAAAATAATAAAGTGGGGCATGCTGTGTCCAAATGGGTTAACAAGAGTATGGGCTGGTTAATCCATTAATGCCTAACACTATCCCCTTGATGGGTAAAATTGTCTGGTGTTATACAGAGTAAAATAATATGTTGCACATTAGGGTGCATTGCAGCTCATTAAGAAGCGGTCAAATTTTATCTACAGTATAAACACCTGCTAACATTATACATGTTGTTTTTAGGTGGTTGCTGTCAAGGAGCTAACCCCAAACCCAAACTCATCGTTGGAGGATTTGGATGGGCATGGGCTTTTGTTAGTGATGTTCAAAGGTAGATTTGTTGATATATATATTATTTCTGGTCAGCTCGTGCGTCATTTTTAACTGTGCGGCCACAGAGTAATCACATACAGAAAAACCGTAAGGTGTTTTTTACTGGCCGCCATGTTCTTAGCCAGTACCTGCACATGTGCAGTTTACGTATTTTTTTTATTTTTTTTTTATTTTTTATATTTTTATTCAACTTCGCCTCAATGGCAGGGAGTCCACAACAGCGTCAGCCAATTACTGTGGCCCCATTGTTAGTTCCTAAGGGTTAGTATTAGAGAGAGGAAACCGGAGTACCCGGGGGAAAACCCTCGAAGCACAGGAGAGAATCTCAACTTACATGAGTTATTTGAGCACACTGCCGATCTCATGCGAGTACCAACAGTGACCTCGACCTGTTGTGAAACAGGCTCAACTCAGTGGTAAGAGGCAGCGCGCTAACTGCTTCCGCCACCCTGACGGCCTCTCTTTACTGGACTGGCTAAGAACATGGCGGATTTTGCCGGAAAAGCCCTTACGCCGACATCAAAGGGCCGACATGAAGAGACGCCTCTGTATGTGATTACTCTGTGGTGCGGCTGTGCACGTCAACATTTTTTGGCAAATACGGTCCATCAATATCCTTGCAAAATAAAAATTTTATTCTATTAAACCTGCAAATTTGGTGACAGTTTACCATTAAAAGCATAAAAAATCACTATACACTTTATAAAAAATAGAAAAATACTCACCCATTTTATAAAAAATAGAAAAATACTCACCCATTTCTCCAAAAAAGCACCTCCTTAATACTAACTCTTCTGCACACTTATTTACTAAATTTATTGTTCAAACTCAAGAAATTCAACATAATTTTGCTTCGTATTTGTTCCTAAATTCATTTTTCTACTAAAAGAATGTGAAAATGAAGAATATGGCTGAAATTCTTTCAAAATATTCACGAAATTTGCTCTGCGAAATTTGCAACGAAATTGCCGCCATTTTGTCAGTGTTTCCACTTTACAAAATCGAAGAGTTCCTTGAAATTTCCTTAAAATTTTCATGAAAAATATTTGCGAATCGATTTTTCCTCCATATAAATTCTTACCCTGTATGGGAATGCAGTTTTGACCCCACAATTGATGTCTAGGTCATGCAACCAAGTGCCATGCTTTTATTGTGAGATTTATCCTTTTGATCTGTGAATGTGCAATGCAAAATATTATTTTGAAGGATTATAATTCAAAGATGGCATTTTGTTGTCATATGGTCCCTTAGTTGGAAAGCCATGAGTTGGTTTAATATCTCTAAATATTTTTAATACCAGACTTAAATTAGAAGTGATGACTCTCAACCCTAAATGTGAATCAGTCGAGACAGCCGAGGGCGTGGCAGTTACCGTCACGGGTGTGGCTCAAGTGAAGGTCATGCAAGGCGATCTCCTGGCAACAGCATGTGAACAGTTCCTCGGCAAGTCAACCGCTGAAATAGAGAGTGTCATTTTACAAACGTTAGAAGGACATCTTCGAGCTATTCTTGGTACATTGACTGTAGAGGAAATCTATAAAGGTATTGTTAGTGTATTGGTGGGGTTCAGTAACTGTCCAGCAGATGGTGGTCAACTTCAGAAATGTTGACAATAGGGCTTATTGAAACCCTCCTATTGCCTACTGCCTTCTTGAAGTTGTCCCCAGAAAGGCCAAACTGAACCGATGAAATTTCCCCCTCTCATTAATAGATCGTGACAGTTTTGCCAAACTAGTACGCGAGGTAGCATTGCCAGATGTGGGTAAAATGGGAATTGAAATTCTCAGTTTTACAATCAAAGATATCGAAGATAAGGTGCAGTATTTGGACTCACTTGGTAAGACGCAAACAGCAAAAGTAAAACGTGATGCGGACATCGGGGTGGCAGAAGCAAACAGAGATGCTGGAATTAGGGTATGTATGTTGGAAATTGCAGTTGGCAAGAGAAATTGCCTCAGAATTACATTTTTCACATAGTAAACTGTATTATATTGCAGTGCTTAAATATTTACTGTATTAATAAGTTAAGTCAACAATAACTTTGACGTTTCGAGGGAAGGCCCTTTGCCTGGACGTTTGTAGCAAAGTTTGTTTTTTAGGAGACGAAGTTAGTAGTCAAATGACCCTCTGGAGACAAGGTAGTTTGATCCTAAAGACCAGAAACTTGTTAATACAATAAAATGAGTAAATATTTAAGCACTGCAATTTGCAAAGAATAAAGAATTACCGAATGGTTTTCCGTGCAGGATTGCGTGATCCTAACACGCGGGATGTTGCGAGACTTTCTGAAAGCGTAAAAATATACAAGCCAATTAGGCGAGTATTTTTTAGCTTTCAGAAAATCGAGCAACATCCCAAATGTTAGGATTACACAATCCTGCACGGAAAACCATTTGGTAATTATTTTATAAAATAACGACAAAGAAACAACGGACATTTTAAAAACCCTGCGAAGCGCCTAAAATTTTCCACGCATGATTGTCTCATCCTGCACGGGTATTGACCAATCACAGCTCGCGTAGTAAACATGTTATTTTATAATCCTTTATATGGGGAAAATGTAATTCTGAGTGCAGTTATGGTTCTAGTTATAGGATTAGGGCTTATGAAAGATAGTGTAAATCAGGCTTAAATGTAATATTAATAAAATATATTTTATTGCAATACAAGGAAGCAGAATGCACGAAGGAAATGATGGATGTCAAGTATTCAACACAAGCAAAAGTTGCTGACGCTTCAAGAGAATATCAAATGAATAAAGCAGCATTTGATCAAGAAGTCAACACTAAGAAAGCTGAGGCTGAATTGGCATATGAACTGCAGGTATTTAACCCATTAGCTTGCAATGCGCCCAGACGCGCCCTACTTTAGTATTTTACTCTGTCTAATGCCAGACGATTTTACTTGTCAGTGGTAGCTGGTACTGCCAGTTAATGGGTTTAACAAATTGTTAAAGATTATTTCACTATACACTTTACAAAAAGTACATAGTAGCAAAATACTCACACATTTCTGCAAAATAGTGCCTCCATATGAACTCTTAAGAAAGGAAAGGGAAGGGGGGGGGGAATGCCGCGTCAATTCTGGCCAAACCCACTAATAGTACTGATCTAAAGTCGCCGTAACTTTGGGCGGTTTGCGATTTTCATTGCGATTTTTCTCATGCTGACGCATGCGGATGAGTGACTGACACGACTCGAAAGTATTGGACAATAGATCTTCGCAACAAACGGCCGATGCATTTGTGAGTCATCCACTTGATCACATACGTCTGGATGAGAAAAATTGCCACGAAAATTGGCTGTGTAAACAGGCCTTTAGGTCTCGGAGTAGGCCATGCTGTTCTTTCAAAATGTTCTTCTTGTCAGGCCAACAAAGAAAAGCAAAAGATTCGTGAAGAAGAAATCCAAATTCTGGTGGTGGAACGTAGAAAACAGATCGCAGTTGAAGAAAAGGAGATTGAAAGAAAGGAAAAAGAATTGACCGCGACAGTGAAAAGACCTGCAGAAGCTGAGAGTTATAAAGTACAGACTATAGCGCAAGGGCAAAGGTAGGGACTGTAGGATTAGGATTAAGATCTGGCCCTTCCCTAGGAGTTTAGAATCAGGATCTACTTTGTTGTTAATTGCTTCCTACAACAAGAATGTTGCGAATCTCCACAATTTCATGCAAAGTTGCGAGCCAAGTTACAGATTGTAACCCCATCCTTACATTCCACGCAGCTTCATGCATAACAAAAATATTGCTATTTCTAGAACGAAAACTGTGGCCGCTGCTCAAGCCGATGCACAGAAAATTAAGGTATATGTCCCGTAGTTCTCTTGCTTTAAGTCTTTTATACACCATTTACAACACGTGTTTCGTGTGGTCTATTTAGATGGTTGGTGGGGCAGAGGCAGCGTCCATTGAAGCAATTGGTAAAGCCGAAGCCGAGCGAATGAGACAGAAAGCTGCTGCGTACAAACAATATGGCGACGCTGCTATGATGTCTTTGATCTTAGAGTCACTGCCCAGGGTAAGTAATATATCATACACGAGAAGGAGTGTATTATAGTGATTTGAAACACCGAAAAGTGTGTTGAAAAACAAGGCGCTAGCCGAGTTTTTTAACATACTTTGAGGTGTTTTTAAATCACTATAATAAACTACTTCGAGTGTATGATATAGCTTCTCAAATAAACCAGTATTTAAAGAGAAATTCAACGCGAAAGGGTGTTTATTACCGTGATATCAAGTCAACGATACGGTGGCGATTTCCTTTGTGTTTTGCTCATGAATTATTAATGAGTTTGAGAAGCTTTGTTTCTTCTCAGTTGCATGTGAGGAAAGTGCCTCCAACTCGACCGTACGAAATACTGCAGCAGGTTTTCTCCGGTGGTAGTTTTTGCTGAACATCTATAGGGAGAACAGTTTAGAACTGATAAAGAACGTGCGGTGCCAGTGTGGGTAGACTATAACGAAGAGTCGGCGGTTGAGTTGTGTAAAAGCTGTAAAACTACCTGAAAATACAATAAGAACTTCGACGTTTCGAGCGAAGGAAACACTTCGACGTTTCGAGCGAAGGCCCTTCGTCTGGAAGTTAGTAGGACAGATAGAGCTACAAGTAAAGTTAGTGTAGTTTAGGTTTCCTCCTGTAGTAACACTGGATCAATAAGAGGTGGTCCTTACTGGACCTCTAGAGAGAACAGTTTAGAACTGATAGAGCTATCTAGTATAAATAAAGTTAGTTTAGTTTAGGTTTCCTCCTGTAGTAACACTGGATCAACAAGAGATGGTCCTTACTGGACCTCTAGGGAGAACAGTTTAGAACTGATAGAGCTATCCAGTATAAATAAAGTTAGTTTACATTTATATTTTTTCATCTAGATCGCTGCCGAAGTGGCAGCTCCGCTTGCAAAGACGGAACAAATAGTCATGATAAACGACGGTGGTAGTAACAGTGTATCGAGCGAGGTTGCTAAGCTGGTTGGTCAGCTACCGCCTGCTGTGCAAGCTCTGACTGGTGTTGATCTCTCTAAGGTAACTGGACTAATCCTTTGCCATGTAATATATTTAGAATCTGCAGTGCTTCCAGTTTGACTCGACCAAATACCACAGATTTCTCCAGATACTTCGGTTTCCTTCTCCAGTATAAATAAAGTTAGTTTAGTTTAGGTTTCCTCCTGTAGTAACATTGGACTAGTAAGGGATGATCCTTACTGGATCTCTAGGGAGAACAGTTTAGAACTGATAGAGCTATCGAAGTTAGTTTAGTTTAGGTTTCCTCCCGTAGTAACACTGATTAAATAGGGAATGGCCCATACCGGACCTTTAGGGAGAATAGTTTAGAACTGATAGAGCTATCCAGTATGAATAAAATTAGTTATGTTTAGTTTAGTTCTAACTAAATCCATTCTTGTTTAGGTTCTTGGCAAGATTCCTGGGGCACAGGCTGTATAATATACAAGAAACTCAAACTTAACTAACAAAGAATGATTTTAAAACATTAACGCGGATAATTGTACTGAAGAATAGACGCATAATATAATCGTGGGAGAAGTCGAGATATATACAGCAGGCCGTTGCAGCAAGCGTGGACGGTGTCGAAAAGCTTGCCTCTGATTTTAACAGTAGAAATAAGTGCATTTGGTATAGTAACTATAGAAAACATGCAAGGCTAAGAAAGGCCACGAAAATAAGCTGATTCATGATTCACGCATACAAATTTTCAAGCCAGGTTAATAGAATTTTTAACTTGCTTAGTTTGCTTTAAATATATTTCAAACGTGTTGGTCCAGTGTTAGCGTACCATTAATTCCCCAACCCGATTCAGGGTAGGCAGTATTCTACAATAAGCTTCCGTTGTTTGTGTCTGAACTACGTGCAAAAGATTAGGTTGTTCAGACATAAACAACTGCAGCTTGTTGTAGAATACTATCAATACTGAACCGCCACGTACTGTATATGAATAATTAAAATTACAATAATTACACCATTGGATAATTGAGTCCTTCAGCCATTTGAAGTAATAAGTAGTCGTGTAAGAAATAACAGGTGCTGCTGTTTATAAGGCTATTATTTTATCTATTTATTCATAGAATTAATAGCTTGTAAAACATCAGTATTTTGCTAGTTTTTTAGTGCTAAATTTAATAATCTTGATCATAATGCTGTATAAATTTATGTATAACAATAAAATCTTTACAACTCTTTTGTATGGATATTTTCTTGTGCAGAGCGAGAAACGTATACAAGTTGTAGGTGGTTCGTAGAGTCTATATACCCATTCACAGTTTCTACGCAGACTCCAGCCGAGCAATCGGCGACATTTTTTGCGGCTGCTGAAGTCCGCCGTCAAACATGAAAATAAGATCCACTGACCTATATATAAGGTTGGGGCATCTGTGGCTAGGGTTGGGAATGTTATTACACTTATTTGTTTTGATACTGTGACCGTGTCTATTACGTTTTAAGATTTGTATTACTCTCACCTCCATTGAATGTTTCGGTTGATCAAAACTGGATGGTACTTTCTCTACCATTGAATGTTTTGGTTGATCAAAACTGGGCGATACTTTCTCTACTATTGAATGTTTTGGTGGTTTGGGTTTTAATAAAACTTTGTCGTGTATTGATTGTTGTGCTTGTTTAGGTTTTTCTGGTAATTCTTCTGACATTGGCTGTTTTTCATTCAATGCTACTTGTGCTGCAAATTGTGCTGCTATCGTATATTCTTCTGCTTTCATTGTTTCTTCTTGCCTTCCATGTGATCCAGCTGGCTGATTAGAAGACGTGGGTTTCATTTGATCTTTGATGATCTCTTTCATTTCCTTCTTCACTTCTTCACTTGCAGCTTTCATTTCCTTCACCATATTTTCAACAGCCATCTTTACTACTTCTCGTACTTCACTCAAAATCTCATTTTTCATTCCTTTCAAATCTTGCTTTATCTCTACTATCGTTGCTTCCTGACGAGCTAAAATTTCATATCATAATCTTGAGTATTGGCCAGTGTGGGTAGTGTTGAACAAGACTCAAAAAAGTTGGTTGAAGGATTCAACTACCTGAAAATATTTCTATATTTCGCTGGAAACGTCAAAGTACTTTCACTTCGATCTTACTTCCAGACGAAGGACTTCCTAGTTCCTTCAACAAACTTCGTGAATTAATAGCATTCTACAATAAGCTGTCGTGGTTTGTTTCTGAACTATATACCAGGCCCGTAGCTGAGGGGGGCCTGTGGGGGGCAAGGCCCCCCCAACCGGATAATTTCCCCCCCAACCGAAATTGTGCCCCCCAACCACGATAAACGTAACGTAATTTTTGTTTTGAAAAAGTTCATTTATGGGCAAAAAGTATGTTATATATCTTAACTTTAAAGTTTTTAGTAGTAAACAACAAATGCAATATTCAATGTTATCCGGAAAATATTTTTAACCTCCCCCCCACCCCTCCCGTCGACAAGAAAACTGGAAAAATTTCTTGACAAACACTTACTGACATCCAAAAGTTTCCTCCCAAAAATTGAGGGCCAGCTACGGGTCTGTTAAGAACACTTTGACGTTTAGAGCGAAGCCTCTAAATAACTAACTACCAGGGCCTTTGCTCAGAGCTGGATCCTTCAACTGACTTCTGGAATAGATATTCATTTTGCATACCTTTCACATCTTGCTTTATTTCTTCTTTCATTTGATCTTGACGAGCAAAAATTTCACCTTGCATTTTGCTTTGATCCTGGCGAGACAACAGCTGATCTTTTATTCCTTTCATTTCTTGTTTTATTTCATTCCTGACTTGATCTTTCATTCCTTTCATTTCCGTTTTAATCTGGTCCTGTTGTGCCAACACTTGAACTCTCAATTCCTTCACTTCCTGTTTGAGCTGGCTACAGTCATGGCATTTTGATTTTCTGAATTCGCACACTTCGCTTTGATGGTGAAGCTTATCTCTCAGATTAACAAGAGCATTACATCCATCATTTGTACACTGCACGGGAAAGAAACCACAGCTTGCCACATGCCGTTTGAGATTTTTCAACTTAAGAACCTCGCAGCAACCTCTGGGGTAATAATCACAATGAATATTCAGCTCAGATAAATAGTCTGTAACAATTCGCGGAACTTGTATCAGTGTGTCGACAGTGAGGTGTTCAAGACACGTCGGACAGAACGCGGAGTTTTCCAAATGTTTCTTGATACAAAAACTACAAAAGTAGTGTTGGTTCTTGCACATTACGGGGTCTTTAAGCACCAGGAAACAAATGACACATTGAAAGCTTTCACTGACTTCGATCTCGAAGCGATTGTCGTCATATCCAAGTTCATATTTACTGCACGCCATAATTTTGACCCTGAAAAGCAATATCACTGAAAGGCCAACAGCTCACAATTGCACATCATACCTGGTCAAATCTAAAACGAAAAAGAGTCATCGGAATGACTAAATTGTTCACTTTATTTATTATCGACCTCGTGTTTGGTGGCAAATACATGTAAATATGGAAACATTTAGCATAATTTTCTTGCTCCCATAAGTGTCGATACATTTGAAGTTGACCACCATGTGTAGCACCATATATAACACTTAACTGAAACGATGAAACCTACCCATTGATCAGTTTAAAATGCTGTTTTAATCTGCAGACGAAGTAGCGAAATCGAGGTTTCGTTTTGGAACACTGAACACGGAAGTAACTTGATACAATTTGCATAACCAAATCTCGTGATATATACGTTGAAATACAATACGGTTCTATTTAAACAGATTTGTATAATTATTTAGTTAATCCTAAAGGCAATAATAATAACATACTACTTTTAATAGTATATATGTAACACATGCACTATCTGGGTCAACCCGTAGTTTTTATATTGAGAAAATAAATGCTTGGTTATAATGGTTAATGGTTATTGGTTACTGTTATCTGAAAATGTGAATTGGCTACTTTTGTTCCATTCTATGCTTACATTATCAGAACAGTGGTAACTAGGCATGTGAGTTATATGAAAATGTGAATTGGTTACCTACTTACCTTTGTTTCATTCTATGCTTACATTATCAGAACAGTGGTAACTAAGCATGTGAATTATCTGAAAATGTGAATTGGTTAGCTTTGTTTCATTCTATGCTTACATTATGAGAACAGTGGTAACTAGACATGTGAGTTATCTAAAAATGTGAATTGGTTATCTTTGTTTTATTCTATGCTTACATTATCAGAACAGTGGTAACTAGGCATGTGAGTTATCTGAAAATGTGAATTGGTTACCTTTGTTCCATTCTATGCTTACATTATCAGAACAGTAGTAACTAGGCATGTGAGTTATCTGAAAATGTGAATTGGTTGGCAACGGGCAAGAACATGTGTTAGGCTGTTATCTGATTAGGTCTATGTTATTCAGCTCAGAACAGTGGCTAAAATTTACAAACACGGTGAATAAATGAATTGAATGTATGAGTAATGCTCAAACACGCTTTGACAATGACCACTACAAAATCTAAGGTATATTACGCTTTCACGAAACAGATTAAGCATATGAAAGACCCACTATTTATAATTAATTCAATGTGCAAAGTTTTCGGTAACTTTTCATATTACTTTCCCAAAATTAAATTACATCACGAGATTTAGAGTTAGGGATTAAGAGTTAGGGTTGGAATTACGGTTAGATTTAGGATTAGCGTTAGGATTAGGGAAATTATTAGAATGGAAATGGACCCGAAATTTTTAATAATACCAAAAATTCACCTTGCAAAACAAGATTTTTAGTGCTGGTTCGCAGAGTCTATATAATCAATTCATCGATCGACTCTGCACACAGGCTATCAGCCGAAAAATATGCGGCATTTTTTACGGCTTGCTGCTGAAATCCGCCGTCAAACGTCAAATATTGATAACTTCCCATTTACTATTTTACTTCCTCATTCATCATATAAATTTTTGATATATAAATGTTTTTCAAAAAGTTTTGAGAATAAAGAGTTGTGCATTTGGGTTAAAATACATCTCTGGAATTATGTCTTCGAATAACGGTGACTGGCAATCGCCTGCTTTTCGTCAAAAAGTTATTTTGAACATGTAAGTCACTTCAGTATCAAAATGTGAAATTTATAGATTTGTCGTATTCGACAATAGTGTATTTGATAAATAATATCTATATACATCATGTAAATCGCTTAGAGACTGTTTTAGACCATTTAAGGATTGAAACCTGTCAGAAAAAATGTCATTAGCCCACCGGAGGAGCCGAGAACATTCAAATCTGTGTGTGTCAAGTGCCACTCAACTCGTTCTCCCCACAGCCTAATATCTGTGAGATCTTGTTGTTAGTATTGTGTATTGTTGTTTGAACGTTTTATTTTTAATTTCTTGTTGGGACCCCGTTATTGGAGAGTTTATCTCTGTGGTCAGTCCTTGCCATCGCGTATTTATTTGTCATTATGTTATAAATGTATGTCTGAATTGTCTGGTGAATCTTATAAACAAATAAATTTACCCAGTTTACTAGAGACAGATCATGATCATCTCCGACGGATAACCCGTCTTAGTATGAACACAAGATAAACTATCCAGACAAAATAGTGAGAGTAACAAAGTATTGTTTTTCCTCGATATTTTGTCTAATGAACGTCTAATGATGTATTTATACACATAAATTCATCATCCGTCAAGATGAGCTAATTGCCCGCAGGTTTGTCTATGTAGACAAACTATGCTTATAGTTTGTCTTGACGAGTGATCTCTCTGTTTGCCGCGTTTATATATAGACAAATTATCAGACAAACTATATTTTCTTTGTCCAAGTTTGTCCAGACGTATCATCCATCTCTAGGATAAATTGGGCCATTTACAACATTATAACTGTGTCTCGGGTTGAGTATTTATGTGTTTTGCTGGCTAGTTAGGATCACATTTTTAGATGGCAATGTTTCTAGCTGAGTAGCCAAGATCCTGTCTTGGCCGGCTAGCAAAGCCAAGATCAAATTGGCTGCTGTTCATGGCAAGCTCATATAAATATAGAATAGACATTATATTGGATGAGACGGATCCTGCCTAGCAGATTTACTCTGTATATCTCCATGACGATCAATTTTACCTTAAAGGGAGAAATGTTGGGCGTAATGGTTAATTATAATAATTTAAACAAAGAAAACTTTAATTTAGTGAGGATGCTTTGAAGAAGTCAGCAACCATACTTGGTTCACAGAATGAAAAAAGTGCCGCTGAGATTGAAGAACAAATATTTGGGAGATCAGCTAGCAGGGTATATGAATATTTTTTGTAATCTCACTATTAAATATGTATACATTATAACCTTTGTATGTTATATAATTGCATAATTACTGAGTCAAATACTGAAAGTCCAAACAAATTTATTATATTGTCTTTGTGTTCTCAGGATAATTACATGTCAATGGTCGCTCGCATCATTTTGCACCTACAGCCAGGTAACAAATTACTTGCCAGATTTATCAGCATTTAAGTACGCAAGTTCAGTGTGGATTATAACGATTTCGCTCGGGTCTGACAAATATCTGATCAACTAGACAGTTGATCAGACATTGACTAAGAATGGTCGGTTATTGTTTCATCACGTGTGAGCAATTGGCACGAAAATCTGAAAGGCCTGGACTCGATAATTTTAATTATACCGTAAAATATTAAAAATGGAAGAAGAAAGAAAAGCCAGACTGCCCGAGGTTTTCTCTGTACACCATTTTCCATCCAAATATTTATTGGCTGGTAAGTTTCTGCTTTTTAAAGAGTATGAATCAAGTAATATACCCTTAATTTAGAGCATAACTGTGCATTCTATTTGATCGGTCAAAATGTCTGCGCAAGTAAAAATCAATAGCCCATTCGGTGTTTCTGTTTGGCGATTTGCTGATCGCTGACCGTTATAATCCACACTGAAGTATGTAGATGAACTATGCAGATAGTTCCGTCTCTGATGAACTATGCAGATAATCCGTCTCTTAGCCATCTTTACACACAGAGGGTTTCATCAACTCTCATACTCCAGTCAAATGAGAACAAGAGTTGCACGAGAGTTGACTGGATATTACCGCGCGTACCATTCCCACTTGACTGGGGCTTAATAAACTAGTTCTTCAAAATTTAGAGACATGAACAGTATATACCACTATATAAATACATTTATGATATGTTTCTTTAGCAGGTCAGAACCAGCCACAGCCTGCACCAAGCATGAGCCAGGGACCTATGACACCCATGATGATGAATACCAACATGCAATCTGGACAGATGATGGTCACTGATCCAAATGGTACATATGAAAATTCTTGACAACTTCCAATACTTTATAGTTGAACGGTATTATCTTAGCAGTAAGAGTGTTAACTGCAATAGGCAAAACTAAACCAACTTTATTTATAGTGGATAGCTCCATCAGTTATAAACTTAATTTTCTCATAAAGGTCCAGTAAGAGCTATCCCCTATTTGTCCCATTTTACTACAGGAGGAAACCTAAATTAAACTAACTTTATTTATACTGGATAGCACTTAATCAGTTCTAAACTATTCTCCCTAGAGGTCCAGTAAGGGTAATCCCTCATCCATCCAATGTTACTACAGGAGGAAACTGAGTGTACACTATCATAAAAAGCCTAATGCTATTTCATTTTATTTTAATTTAGCTCTCAGAACAGATAATCATCTTAAGGTAAGCTATTGAGCAAGCTGTTCAGTGAGTCTTTTCTAACTAAACCTGCTGGTCCAGCATAGGTAGTATCGTCCACACTAGACTGCCGTGGTTGCTGACCGAACTAGTACAGACCTTAAAAAGATTAGTGCTCTTTTTAGATGTTAACTCAAGCATCGCCCATGAGTGCCATGTCAACACCATCGCCAAAGATCCCCTTATACCATTCACCATCCCCTGCTTCTGTGCAGCAAGGTACCATTTCTTACTTCTATTTTAACTGAAAGATCTACTATATATTATTGGTTGCGTCTACAATAAGGATGAACAGTTGCAAATAGAAACATTGTCTATTCTCATGTCCAACTGTCATGTTTGTCAAGTGCATTTGAGAGGTTTTTAATCTGAACAGCCAATCATATTTGGCTTTCTAATGCTCTTGCCAAACATCAAAATTTTATGTGAGCATAGACATAACAGCCGGTCAATGGACATTGTCCAGTCAGAATTGAGTATTGACTGAACAAATCCTTGGATTGCTGGTCATGTTGACCATTTTGAGATAAGTTTAAATGTAGATGAGTAAATATAAGTGACTATTACAAGGGTTCATCTATGGCAATATATTTGACCGGCCAAAAACAGGTCTTGTCCACACAAAAACATGTTTGACTGGACAACATGACCAGCACCAGCCGTTATTTCAAACCCCGAGCATAGACAGTGTTTTTATCTGAGACTGTTTATCCTTAGATGCAAACGACAGTAGTCTAATAAAATTCTCTTCTTTCAGTTAAACAGGCCAAGATGCCAGTAGTGAGGACTGTACAAGTTAGTTCAAACACTGGCTATCCATCACCATCACCTCTTATCCCCTCGCCTAGTCCCGCTGCCTCCTCACCCGCACCTGCTTCGTCACCAGCACAGGTAACCCACAGCATAATGTTATTGTTTTAGCATAAATAAAATAAAATTTGTATAGTCTGTTGTTATTTCTATTTCCTTGCCTGAAACAAACTGTTTTATGAATAGATCTATTCAGCTAACATATGTTTATACCCATTGCCACCCAATTCACATTTTCAGATAACTCACATGTCTAGTTAACACTGTTCTGATAATGTAAGCATAGAATGAAACAAAGGTAACCAATTCACATTTTCAGATAACTCACATGCCTAGTTACCACTGTTCTGATAATGTAAGCATAGAATGAAACAAAGGTAACCAATTCACATTTTCAGATAACTCACATGCCTAGTTACCACTGTTCTGATAATGTAAGCATAGAATGAAACAAAGGTAACTATTCACATTTTCAGATAACTCACATGCCTAGTTACCACTGTTCTAATAATGTAAGCATAGAATGAAACAAAGGTAACCAATTCACATTTTCAGATAGCTCACATGCCTAGTTACCACTGTTCTGGTAATGTAAGCATAGAATGGAACAAAGGTAACCAATTCACATTTTCAGATAACTAACATGCCTAGTTACCAAGTGCTGTTCTGATAATGTAAGCATAGAATGAAACAAAGATAACCAATTCACATTTTCAGATAACTCACATGCCTAGTTATCACTGTTCTGATAATGTAAGCATAGAATGGAACAAAGGTAACCAATTCACATTTTCAGATAACTCGCATGCCTAGTTACCACTGTTCTGATAATGTAAACATAGAATGGAACAAAGGTAACCAATTCACATTTTCAGATAACTCACATGCCTAGTTACCACTGTTCTGATAATGTAAGCATAGAATGAAACAAAGGTAACCAATTCACATTTTCAGATAACTCGCATGCCTAGTTACCACTGTTCTGATAATGTAAGCATAGAATGAAACAAAGGTAACTATTCACATTTTCAGATAACTCACATGCCTAGTTACCACTGTTCTAATAATGTAAGCATAGAATGAAACAAAGGTAACCAATTCACATTTTCAGATAGGTCACATGCCTAGTTACCACTGTTCTAATAATGTAAGCATAGAATGAAACAAAGGTAACAATTCACATTTTCAGATAACTCACATGCCTAGTTACCACTGTTCTGATAATGTAAGCATAGAATGGAACAAAGGTAACCAATTCACATTTTCAGATAACTCACATGCCTAGTTACCACTGTTCTGGTAATGTAAGCATAGAATGGAACAAAGGTAACCAATTCACATTTTCAGATAACTAACATGCCTAGTTACCACTGTTCTGATAATGTAAGCATAGAATGAAACAAAGATAACCAATTCACATTTTCAGATAACTCACATGCCTAGTTACCACTGTTCTGATAATGTAAGCATAGAATGAAACAAAGGTAACCAATTCACATTTTCAGATAACTCGCATGCCTAGTTATCACTGTTCTGATAATGTAAGCATAGAATGGAACAAAGGTAACCAATTCACATTTTCAGATAACTCGCATGCCTAGTTACCACTGTTCTGATAATGTAAACATAGAATGGAACAAAGGTAACCAATTCACATTTTCAGATAACTCACGTGCCTAGTTACCACTGTTCTGATAATGTAAGCATAGAATGAAACAAAGGTAACCAATTCACATTTTCAGATAACTTGCATGTCTAGTTACCACTGTTCTGATAATGTAAACATAGAATGAAACAAAGATAACCAATTCACATTTTCAGATAACTCACATGCCTAGTTACCACTGTTCTGATAATATAAGCATAGAATGAAACAAAGGTAATCAATTCACATTTTCAGATAACTCACATGCCTAGTTACCACTGTTCTGATAATGTAAGCATAGAATGAAACAAAGGTAACCAATTCACATTTTCAGATAACTCACATGCCTAGTTACCACTGTTCTGATAATGTAAACATAGAATGAAACAAAGATAACCAATTCACATTTTCAGATAACTCACATGCCTAGTTACCACTGTTCTGATAATATAAGCATAGAATGAAACAAAGGTAATCAATTCACATTTTCAGATAACTCACATGCCTAGTTACCACTGTTCTGATAATGCAAGCATAGAATGAAACAAAGGTAACCAATTCACATTTTCAGATAACTCGCATGCCTAGTTACCACTGTTCTGATAATGTAAGCATAGAATGAAACAAAGGTAACTAAACATTTAGATATTGTATATGAGAGACTGAGAGTGAATTGGGTGGTAATGGGCATAAACATTAAGGTGGCTCCCTAGCGCTCTATCCCTTGCTGTAGCGTTCTATCCCTTGCTGTCGCGTTCTTCCTGTATATGGTTTATGGCGGGAATTTTAAATATCGTTTCACAGATCAGCCATTAGGTTGAATTCGCAGGATTTCAAAGTGTAGACAAACATGGTGTTACTTTTTTGAACTTTTCTATCAACTGCGTTAACTTTGCTGTATCCAGAAGCATAAAAATAATTTTAAAATTGAAAACGAAACTTGGACGTGACGTCCGATAAAAAGAAAGAGATGCAAATTTGGTTATTGTTAACGTTTTTAACCGCCGTAAGCGAGGGTCGTATCACGAACAGGGTTTTTAACCGCCGTAAGCGAGGGTCGTATCACGAACAGGGTATAAAATTCCGCACATATTTGTAGTGTTTCAGCTTTATATAGCTGTATTTCTGATAATATGAATGAATGATAATATTTATTCAGGAAAACCAACATCACAAATAGTGTTTTTCACAATGTTCCAATAGAGAAACATTAGAATACAAAGTGTCAAAGACTATAGTGTACATGCAGGATTTACATACATATATACAAAAGACACTAGAAAATTAGGGAATTAAGATAATTATATGTACAAAAAATATGTGAATTAGATATTACTTATAGATATTTTTAACGAAAAACGCGAATTTAGGGCATTTTACCCACGACACACGACCGCAAGTCAAACTCGGTTCTATGATGGTAGCGGAAGCAGCGACCTGTGATGTTGCCCAAACAAATTTGAGGTTTGCTTATATTGACAGGACCTTGGAGGCGAAAAGAATATAAAGAAGAGACAACATCAAACTGAAGTTGAGCTTAATCTAAGTGATGACACAATACCATCTCCAGAAAAGATTTCTAAAAAAGACACAATCTTGGAAATTCAAAGGAGAGTGCAAGCAATGCCACCAGACAAATTTAAAGAAATTGAAGACACTGTGTCTCTTTATACCACTCGACCTCAAGCAAAAGAAATTAACTTTGAAGACAATAAGTTCTACAATTTTTTGGTGTTTGATACGGAGACAACCTCGGGCTGTACTAAATCTGCAGAAATGTGCCAACTGTCAGCAATTGACAACTCTGGTTCACACACCTTTTCAGAGTATATACTACCAACCCAGTATATCGATCCACAGGCTTCAGTGGTAAATAATCTTACTATACAGATTATTAACGGCGAACGAAAACTCTGTAAAAATGGAGTGGCCGTACCTACGATCCCTTTGAACGAAGCAATTACAAAATTTGAGAGCTATGTCACAGTCTATTGAAAGAGCAAACGCCACTACCAACAAAGATATCGCCACTGTTCTTATTGGCCATAGCGCTGCCGCGTTCGACTCTAGAATCCTTTTGCGGAACGCTGGAAAAGTATTTGGTGATAAATTGCAATCGATGGATGTGTGGTTTGCCGATTCGCTAACTCTGTTCAGAGCACTTGTAAAATGCAAATTTCCTCCGCTGAAGAATTCAGACGGTACATTCCCTCGACTTGACCTCTCCTCACTTTTTGAAGCTGTGTTTCAGCAATCCTTCGTCGCACACGATGCCTTACAAGATGCAACTGCTCTGCGAGGGATCTTGTTTTCTTCGCGACTCGAGTTGTCTGCGAAAACAATAGTTGATAACTCGCGGCTTGTGAACACAAACCATGTTTTCCATGACATGGAATACCTTAACCGTCGGTACATGAAGATGTGGAGTTTTACCTATACCTTGTACGTTCCGGGGGATAACACGGGTTGTTTAACGAGGGGCATGGTCGAGAAAATTGCTGGCAGTGGCTTGACATACGACGACCTTAAAAAAGTCCATAACCAATACGGAAAAGATGGATTAGTTGCAATCCTCTACAAACCGCCATTGTGTTCGTCAACGAATAAGCCAAGAGTTACTAACACGAAAAGAATTTTGGCAACAATCGTTGAATATTTCGAAAGTTTCGAAGACGACCAAGTAAATACCAACTAATCATAAAATGTATATAAATTTCCGTTCGAGTATTTCATCTACTAACACCTTCCACTATTAATCCCATCGAACGAGATGCCGAGAAAAATCTTGATATTTACCCAACTAATCATAAGCAGTTCCACATATATTACCATAAACGAACCCTTGTAATAGTCGCTTTCAAGGGATGGTTCGTTTATATACAATATAATCCAGACAACATACTCAATTGTGATAGGACAATGTTCATTTACGGCCGTTATTTCAAACCCTGCTCTACAAGATTGTACATTTGTGTATTCATTTTTAGATTAGCGCCCAGTCTCCTTCATCTTTACTCGCCTCCAGAATCTCTGGCATACCCAGTGTCGAGTCACCGGGATCATTTAATCCTCCAAGTAATCTAAATCTTGGTTCCCAAGAAAGTCCTGGTAAAACTGACCTGTCTGATAAGGAGGAACAACTGTATGTTGAGAAGGTAGGTGGTTGTGATGATGGTGGTGGTGTGTGGTGGTGGTGTGTGATGGTGGTGGTGGTGATGATGATGATGATGGTGATAATGATGGTGATGATGATGGTGAAGTTGGTGATGGTAATGATGATGATGATGATGATGATGATGATGGTAATCATGGTGATGATGATGATGGTGATGGTGATGATGGTGATGATGATGGTAATGGTAATGATGATGATGGTGATGGTAATGATGATGATGGTAATGATGGTGATGATGATGATGATGGTAATGATGATGATGGTAATGATGGTGATGATGATGGTGGTGATGATGATGATGATGATGATGATGATGGTAATGATGGTGATGATAATGGTAATGATGATGATGGTAATGATGGTGATGATGATGATGGTAATGATGATGATGGTAATGATGATGATGGTAATGATGGTGATGATGATGGTAATGATGATGATGATGATGATGGTAATGATGATGATGATGTTGATGGTAATGATGATAATGGTAATGATGGTGATGTGATGATGGTGATGATGATGATGGTGATGTGATGATGATGGTAATGATGGTGATGATGGTGATAATGTTGATGTGATGATGATGGTGCAGATAGTGTCTGAGGTGACTATTTATTTTGCCTTCAGCTCAAACAACTGTCAGTGTATACAGAACCTCTACGAAAGATGATAGCCAAGATGCAAAATGAAGAGGGTAAGAATTATTCCAGCTTTTCCTATCAAATTCCAAATCCCATCTGAGTGTAGTATAGTGTAAACTAGCTGTAACTACAAATTCTGTTCATTCATTCCTTTACCAGACGTAGCAAACAAGGACAGCAAAAATTTAACAAAATTAAAAAGATTGTTGAGTATCCTTGGGAACCCCAAAGAACGGTACGCTACAAAAATAAACATTTGTTATATGACGAATGGTAATAGTTTATAACCAATACAAACATTGAAATGATCTCTTTCGCCAGAGTTCCATACCAAGCCTTACTGAAAGTTGAAGATGTTTTGCGTCGAAAGCTTTCTGTGAGTATTATAGTGCAATTTCAAGTGAAATTGAAATCATTGAGAACTATTTATGAATAGATAATTATTGTCAGTATGTACTGTTTTTTCTTAGTTCGAAGGTGAATTTAAGAAAGATAGAAAGGGATTGAAAGTGGAGGTAGGAGCCTTGAATTACACACGTAAAAACGCACAAGTTGTAACAAACCTGCAGCAGACTTGTACCAATGCTGTTTCAACAAGATGTATTCGCACTGCTTGCAAACTCTCGCTTGCCAACTCTCGCTTGCCAACTCTCGCTTGCCAACTCTCGCTTGCCAACTCTCGCTTGCCAACTCTCGCTTGCCAACTCTCGCTTGCCAACTCTCGCTTGCCAACTCTCGCTTGCCAACTCTCGCTTGCCAACTCTCGCTTGCCAACTCTCGCTTGCCAACTCTCGCTTGCCAACTCTCGCTTGCCGACTGTCGCTTGCCAACTCTCGCTTGCCATCTGTCGCTTGCCAACTCTCGCTTGCCAACTCTCGCTTGCCAACTCTCGCTCGCCAACTCTCGCTTGCCAACTCTCGCTTGCCAACTCTCGCTTGCCAACTCTCCCAACTCTCATTCTTGTTTGATCAGAGCTGAAGTTCCAGAATGTTGGTCACTGACTCCGAACATGTCTTTGTTTTAGCCACTTCCTATTGGACATTCCTTCCTCGAAGCACTCCAATGTCAAGCGAAAACAAATGCACCTCGATCGAACAACAGTTTGTTTCAAATGTTGGCACCCACTCTGGGAACGATTCACGGACCTGCAATATGGTAAGGAAAAATTGTACAGAGTTCTTGTAAAGATACGTTCACACGTTGCGATTTATCGGGCCGATTTCAGATGCACGTTAATGATATTTGAAAAATACATGGCAAACGTCATTTGGTGACATCATCAACTGAAAATATTCGTCATTAACATTCAGCAGAACCTAAAATCGGCCCGACAAATCGCTGTGTGTGAACGTACCTTAAGCGCGTTTCACTAAGCACTGTCGTGCAGCAGATGGTGGTCAGCCTGCGGTTATCAGAGTGAGAAAATATTGTTAATTTTCTCCAGTGGTGGATCCAGCCAGCATTTTGTAGGGGGGTGCAACCGAGCAAGGGAGCACACTGAACCCTGCACTGGCCAGCAGTGTGCCGCCACGCCAGTGGGAAAATTTGTAAACATGGGTATTTTTAACTAGTTGCTGCCTTAAGTTGGTCTAAGACTAGTAACAAATTTTGAATACCTCAAACATTTTAAAAGTATGATAAATATATATTTTTGCACCCCTCTTGCATGACCAACAGGGGTACGCACCCCTGTGCACCCCCCTATAAATCCACCACTGATTTTCCCCATATACGTCTTGTATTTGAAGGCAAAGATATAGAATTGAAAGATGTAGTTAAATTTTCTTGCTCCTATAAGTGTGCAACACGTACTGAAACGCGTATACATGTAGATTAGGTGTCAACGTTTTTCACTGACTGTTCAATCCAGTTGCAGTTTCAGATCAGTGTCAGTAACACGTGTTTCTATTTAACCTAGTCCACCGCAAGTTCCCAGGCGCCGCCAAGAGAACCGCGAACCAGAGTCGCCCTTGCCTCACGCAGTAAAATCTGAGATCGCGCAACTGACTAGCAAGTTCACCGTGGATTATGCTAATGATGGCAATGATGGCTGTGAACAGAGCGTACTAGTTTGCTCAATAAGTGAGTCGATTTTAATCGTAGTTTAAATGTACTGTGGATTGAACTTCCCCAAAACTGTGAAACCTAAACTAAACTAACTTTATATATACTGAAATGCTCTATCAGTTCTAAACTGTTCTCCCCAGGTCCATTAAGGGTCAGCCTGTATTGGTCTAGTGTTACTACAGGAGGGGGATGGAGAAAACCTGCCTGCGGTGTTTGGTAAAGTCAAACTGGAAGCACTCTTCTCACATGTGACTGAGGTGAAAAGGTCGGCAAAACGTCTTCCAGAAAGGTTCAAATCTCTACGTTTTACGATTTCTGATCACTTGCTAAAGAGAAGCTTTTGGCTTTATATAAAGGGTTAAATTATTCGTATCTGACGTATGTTTTTAGATGATAAAACATTGCCTGCCGTTCCATACTTGGTGGTTCGCTTGCCTCTTGATTACCCAGACTCATCGCCGCACTTTGACACGAAAGATTATGGTAATCATATTATATATACTCCTGAGTTCAATAAAACATAGCTATGTCATGTCATACCATACCACACCACGCCATGCCATGCCATACCATACCATACCATACCATACCATACCATACCATACCATACCATACCATACCATACCATACCATACTATACCATACCATACCATACCAAATCATACTACACCATAGCATACCATACCATACCATACCATACCATACCATACCATACCATACCATACCATACCATACCATACCATACCATACCATGCCATTCCATGCCATGCCATGCCATGCCATGCCATGCCATGCCATGCCATGCCATGCCATACCATACCAAATCATACCATACCATACCATACCATGCCATGCCATACCATACCATACCATACCAAATCATACTACACCATACCATACCATACCATACCATACCATACCATACCAAATCATACTACACCATACCATACCATACCATACCATACCATGCCATGCCATGCCATGCCATGCCATGCCATGCCATGCCATGCCATGCCATGCCATGCCATGCCATGCCATGCCATGCCATGCCATGTTACTT
Organism: Trachythela sp. YZ-2020; assembly: GCA_016169945.1. NCBI lineage: Eukaryota > Metazoa > Cnidaria > Anthozoa > Malacalcyonacea > Clavulariidae > Trachythela > Trachythela sp. YZ-2020. Next base: position 251,031 of record JADLSH010000353.1, read on the forward strand.
TATATGCATTTTCACATCCTTACATTTCAGAAACAAGCGACTTTTTAAAACGGATCAAAGCTCGACTTAAAAATAAACTTGTCAGTTTACCGCGAGCGTACACATTTACGACGTTATTATTGAATTGGGTAAGACCTTTTCGTTTTCAAACGCACTTAACTAAAGTTTAAACTAAACAAACTTTATCTATACTGGATAGCTCTATCAGTTCTAAACTATTCTCTCTAGAGGTCCGGTATGGGCCATCCCCTATTTAATCCAGTGTTACTACAGGAGGAAACCTAAGCTAAACTAACTTTATTTATACTGGATAGCTCTATAACTGTTCTCCCTAGAGGTCCAGTAAGGATCATCACTTATTGACCCAGTGTTACTACAAGAGGAAACCTAAATTAAACTAACTTTATTTATACTGGATAGCTCTATCAGTTCTAAACTATTCTCCCTAGAGGTCCAGTAAGAGTCATCCCTTATTTAATCCAGTGTTACTACAGGAGGAAACCTAAACCAACTTTATTTATACTGGATATCTCTATCAGTTCTAAATAGGGCCATTACTCTTATTGTTCCAGTGTTACTACATAAAAACCAGCAGTGTTTGGTAGAGTCAAACTGGCAAACATGCATTATGCGACAATTCCCACCAAAAACAGCATTAGATAAAGTAAGGGGCTTCTCTTTTAGGAATCTGCAGTACGATTTGTCGATGCGAGATGTGAAAAGATGACGAATGAACATGTAAAGTTGTAGCAGTGGATAAAAAGTATTTATTTATAACTAACTTATTATATATAAGAATATATTGTATATAAGAAGGTTATGTCCGGTAAATTTAGTCTTAACCTTGTCATTATGGCTTTATTCAGACTTGTTTTGATTGAATATGTTCATACTAGTTTTTATCTGGTGCTTTCGTTGTTTTTTTTGCTTACTTTGTTTTTTGATCATTCTTTGTTTTTTCTGCTTGTTTTGCTGGTTGATCTTTCTTTGCTTTTTCAACTTCTTTTCCTTGTTTTTCTGGTTGATCATTCTTTGGTTTTTTAACTTTTTCTGCTTGTTTTGCTGGTTCGCCTTTCTTTGGTTTTTCAACTTTTTCTTGTTTTTCTGGTTGATCATTCTTTGGGTTTTCAACTTTTTCTACTTGTTTTGCTGGTTCGCCTTTCTTTGCTTTTTTCTTCTTGTTTTGCTGGTTGATCTTTCTTTGGTTTTTCAACTTCTTTTCCTTGTTTTTTTCTGGTTGATCATTCTTTGTTTTTTCTGCTTGTTTTGGTGGTTGATCATTCTTTGGTTTTTCAACTTTTTCTGCTTGTTTTGCTGGTACGTCTTTCTTTGCTTTTTCTTCTTGTTTTTCTGGTTGATCTTTCTTTGGTTTTTCAACTTCTTTTCCTTGTTTTGCTGGTTGATCATTCTTTGGTTTTTCTGCTTGTTTTGCTGGTTCATAATTCTTTGTTTTTTTCTGGTGGATTGATAGTCTCTTTCATTTCGTTCTTCACTTTTAGCTTTCATTTCCTTCACCATATTTTCAACAGCCATCTTTACTATTTCTCTCAAAATCTCGTTTTTCATTCCTTTCAAATCTTGCTTTTCATTTTTCATTTCTCTTTGATCCTGGCGAGTCAACATTTCATCTTTTATTCTTTCCATTTCTGCTTTCATCTGATTCTGTTGAGCCAACATCTGATCTTGATGTGTCAACATTTGATCTCTCACCCCCCTCATTTCTTGTTTAACTTCATTCTTGACTTGCTCTTCCATTTCTTTCATTCCTACTTTCATCTCATTCTGTTGAGTCAAAACCTGGTCTTGACGTGTCAGTATTCCTTCACTTCTTGCTTGACCTGGCTACACTTGTGGCATTTCGACTTTCTGAACTCACACACTTCACCTTGATGATAGAATTTATCTCTCAGATTAACAAGAGCATTACATCCATCATTTGAACATTGCACGGGAGAGAAACCACAGCTTGCCAGATGCCATTTGAGATTTTTCAACTTCACAAACTCGCGGCAACCTCTGGAGTAATAATCACAATGAATATTCAGCTCAGATAAATAGCCTGTAACAATCCGCGGAACTTGGGTCAGTGTGTCGACAGTGAGGTGTTCAAGACACATCGGACAGGACGCGGAGTTTTCCAAATGTTTCTTGATACAAAAACTACAATAGTAGTGCTGGTTCTTGCACATTACGGGGTCTTTAAGCACAAGGAAACAGATGACACATTGAAAGCTTTCGCTGACTTCGATCTCGAAGCGATTGTCGTCATATCCAACCTCGTACTTGCTGCACGCCATAACTTTGACAGCAATATCACCCGAAAGCCAGCAGCCTAGGTCACAATTGATTATACTTGGTAAACTCTAGAAGGAAAAGGAGTAATCGGAATGACTAAATTGTTTACTTTAATATATTGTGTATTGATTTTGTGTTCGGTTGCAAATTATACATGTAATGGAAACATTGAGCATAATTTGTTCGCTCTCATAAATGTCAATAATATACATACATAACTTATTTATTGACATTGCCATCCATGACTGTACATCATTACATAACATACATTATTCAGCTCACTCCCTGTTGGGGCTTTTCAGTGACCGATTACATCAAGTATCACGCTTACCTATATTATGTACGTAGCCTACATTATCTATTTTTACAACAATTGTGATATTATTTCCTAATCTATATATCCTAACCCACCCAGTCAACTTTCCCTGTGGGAGGAAACCGGAGTGCCCGGAGAAAACCCACGACTTTCGGCAGAGCGTTGACTTACTCTTTCCACATGAGTGTGATGAGTATAGTCCTCAGCGAGAATCGAACTCGAAACTCAGAGGTGAAAGGCGCTTGTCCTGACGACTGCGCCACCGAAGCCCCGTATATTTGAAATTGGTCACTATGTATAGCATCGTCTAAAACATTGACACCCACCAATAATGTTCATGACCAGTTTCTCGAAGTGGTAGTTCAATTTGCAGAGCCGCCAGTAGTTTTGATTTTAAGCTTCCGTTTTAAAACACGGAGGAAACTTGATACAAATTGCATAACCAGATCTCGTGATATTTTTGTGACCCACTGATGTGACCTCACTCAATACAATACGGTTTTATTTAACCAGATTTGTATATTATTTAGTTAATTCTAAAGGCAATAATATTTATAAGATACTACTTTTAATAGTATGTTAACACACGCGCTATCTTGCAGCAAATGGTGGTCAACCTACAGTTATCAGAGCGAGGAAATAATGTCAATTCTGTCATTAGAAATGTAAATAAAATTGCGAGATATTGCTCCTTTCTGCTGCCCTGTAATGCTTACGGAAAATCAGTCTCCCATTTTTTGTGAGAGAAAATAATTTTTCCTTTTACATATATGTTGTTTATTTTTTTTAGAAAACACGAGAAATTCACACTTTTAGACATTCAAAAATATTGTATGAGAAGAATGTAACATAAAGAATTTCAAGGACAAAGTATTATATGATTATGATGCAAATTCTCCCAAATTGGTGAGGTAAACAAACTAGTCTACCACGTATGTGGTTTTTAGCGCGCGCTCTATTTATATCGTGTATATTTTATTTATAAAATACATCAATTTAAACATGGCTAGACGATTCTCAGAGGAAAATATCGCCTCTAGTGGCTTTAATTTGGCACAATCAAGCAGAGACGGCGCTTCAAACACAAGTGGGGCGAGTACAAAGCCAACGACACGTTTTTCACGCTACGCTTGTCCAGAAACTGGTACGAAAATAGGGAAAAAGCCTGCAAATAGAAATTCAACTACAACTACTGATAGAAAACAACCTGTAACGGGTGCTAAACAAAGCACAACGGGTGCTAAACATACTACAAGTAGCAAGAAAAAGACTACAGGTTCAAGCAATGCATTAGTGCCAAGAAAGTCTACAATGTTAGCACCGAAAGGCTACACTGTACGACCTATAGTCCCTGCTTCGAAAGCCGAGCTTCTGCCCGTTGCAAGGGCAATGAATCGCGAAGATTTCGCTCCGAGGTTGAAGAAACTATTCGACCCGGAAAGGGAGGCAGCGTTAGAAGCAATTGAAACGGGAATTTATATCGGTTGGCGCTGTCCTGAGTTTAAACATGATTGTATACGAGTTGGCAAAACTTCGAAATGTTTTTGCGGCCATCTTTTATCAGAGCATAACCGTTACCATGGCAACAGCATCAACGTTTCGTGCTGCGTGGGTTCGTGTGCGTGTAAAGCTTTCGCGTTCGTTCCCGCGCGGCCGGAAGAGGTGGGAGAATGGTGGCTAGCAAGACGGCCGAATTTCAACCCCAGTACCTGGAGGGCGAAGTGCAAATGCAAGCATACGCATGAGGAACACAGCCCGACGAATTCAAGGAGGTGTCGAATGAAATCCTGCCCGTGCGCAGGTTTTCACTCGGCGTTCATGTGCTGTGCGTGTGACAGGCATTGGGAACAGCACGAGACTGTTTTTGAAAGCGCAGAACACCGGCGGGTCGAGGGTATCCCGTATGGGCAACATTATCTGCCTTTTCATGAGATGCCCGAATTGAGAAATGTTGTGTTGACTGGGAGAGAGGATGATAGCTCGATGTACGAGGAATTAGCCTCAGGACCTTATGCTATCCCGGAGAATAGACCCTCTACTTTAGCACTACAACTACGGGGAAACTCGGCTAAAAAACCTCGGTGATGAACATGCAAAGAAAATAACGATGATCTTATTAACTGAAACAATGCTTGCGCTATAGCCTAGGACAAATCATTAAACCTTGTTTCCTAGCCATGTTTCCTGAAGGTGGACAAACCAGGAAACATTGTTTCCTAGCCATGTTTCCCGAAGGTGGACAAATCATTAAACCTTGTTTCCTAGCCATGTTTCCCCAAGGTGGGCAAACCAGGAAGCATTGTTTCCTAGCCATGTTTCCCGAAGGTGGACAAACCATGAAACATTGTTTCCTAGCCATGTTTCCCGAAGGTGGGCAAACCTGGAAACATTGTTTCCTAGCCATGTTTCCAGAAGGTGGACAAACCAGGAAACATTGTTTCCTAGCCATGTTTCCCGAAGGTGGACAAACCAGGAAACATTGTTTCCTAGCCATGTTTCCCGAAGGTGGACAAACCAGGAAACATTGTTTCCTAGCCATGTTCTCTGAAGGTGTTTCTGAATTTGTTAGGAGATATTTTTGCTGCCTGGAAAGCAAATTTGTTCCCCGCAACAATGTTTCCTAGTTTTCCCACATCAATGAAGAAAAAGTAGATCTCATTGTAGAGTATTTATTTTCAATCAACGTATTCTGACATTTCTGTTTATTATCCTAAATTAAGTTAATCACTGTATATATTAAACTTAATTATGTACAAAACTAAACTAAAAACGCAACGGGCAACTTTAGTTTAAAGTTGATAGACCTAACGCATGTTTAAGACCGTTGCTACCCAATTCAATGTATTTTCAGATAACTCACATGCCTAGTTACCACTGTTCTGATAATGTAAGCATAGAATGGAACAAAGGTAACCAATTCACATTTTCAGATAACTCGCATGCCTAGTTACCACTGTTCTGATAATGCATTTTCAGATAACTCACATGCCTAGTTACCACTGTTTTGATAATGTAAGCATAGAATGAAACAAAGGTAACCAAGCATTTAAACTATATACGCGAGTGAATTGGATGGCAACAGCAATAAACAAGCGTTAGCTGCTTAAGTCTGTTATTGGTCTTGAAACGTATTGTACAGTAGCTTATATTAATTACTTAGTCAATCTGTATTTGGACTCGTAGACGGTGAAAACTTTTCAGAACCCTCAACTGAACCCTAAAAAAATAACAACGAAAATAATTTAAAGAAAATAATTGTTAGTACATGTGTGTTTCATCTCTGTGACTGAGGTTCCATTCCTGCAATATGTAGTTATCTGATTATCATCACTAGTTTTGATGTATGTACATCTAGTTCATACAAAACTCATGTGAGTTGAGTAATGTTCAAGTAATATTAAGTCTCTTCTGTGTTCTCTCAAGACTTTACGTTAAGCTGATATAAATGAGTACCAGCTTTTACAAGACCAATATGGGGTTGAATTAAGTTAGTTTAGTTTACCGTAGGTGGTGTAGTGATGGTGCTTTGCTCAAGATTTTGAACCATTTGACGAGATTCTGCCAGTAATCGATGCAGTTTGCTTGTTGGTGAATTTTGGTCCTGAAAAAGTGGTAACGTTAGTTGCATTACCGTCGTTTGTTGATAACCTCCTACGTCATCAACGGCTTGTTGATAACTTGCTACAAGATTGTTGACTCAACAGACTTGTTACAAGTTGTTCCAACAACTTGTTATCGTCCTGCAATTCAACAACTTGTTAACAAGTTGTGAGTGACAACCCTGTAGCAAGTTGATAAAATGACAATATTGTTACAGCTTGTTGACAAGCTTGCTACAAGTCTGTTGCGAACACATCTTGTTGACAAGATGTGAGATTTTTATGTGTGCATTACACTTACGTCTCGTTGTATCGTAATGTCGCCATTTTGATGTTGACTGTTTGTCATCACAGTCTGGTCCGCAAAGCTCGTCATAGGAAACGTCTGTGCGGCGGGAAATGTTGGTAGTGGAAAGAATTGCTCGCTCTCCGAAGTCAGTTCTGGAGATCCTGGTCAAATAGAAACAAAACGATGAGGTAATTAGCTTTGGATAATGTGAATGGTGAAAGTTTGTGTTTGAAATCTAGCCACCAAAACAAGGAATAAATTCCCCTGTCGCTAACAGTAAAACGTCTACCTTCGAACCGCGTGCTAGATACGTTCGAACCGCGTGCTAGATGCGTTCAAACCGCGTGCTAAATGCGTTCGAACCGCATGCTAGATGCGTTCAAAACGCGTTGTAGTGTGTTCGAACCGCTTGCTAGATGCGTTCAAAACGCATTGTTGGGTGTTCGAACGGCGTGCTAGATGCATTCTAGGTGTATTATTATTATTATTATTATTATTATTATTATTATTATTATTCATTAAAAAAAAAACGGTAGCCCTCAGATTAAAACTATTTTCAGGGTTTTTGGGATATTTAATATAAAAAAAAATATCTATTACTAACTATAAAAAAAAAAAAAAAAAAGCCCATAGTATAATATATATATATAAAAATGAGAATGAATCCGTATATATATATGTTATCAGTGTGTTATGTTACCCCCCCAGACCCAAAAAATTAATTTCAGCCAGAAGAAGGTTGTCCACCCACAGGTGAGCACACACATTTCTCTCCAAATTGTGGAAATAGTTGTGTATTTTAAAGTTGCTCTTTGTAGCTAAGGAGAGCTTGTTTGTTGCAGTTGTTTGGAAGATTGTTCCATGAACCGCGACTAGGTGTATGAACCGCGACCAAGCTGCCTTAGAGCCGTCTGTGATGTGCGTTCAAACCTCGTTTTCAATGTGAGCTGGGGCCATGTGATACGTATCTCAATTACACTTCACCAATACTGTACATGAACTAACCTATACTACGATGAACTTGTTCTATGGAGTGATTGTCAGGGTTGACTGTCGAGGAGTGTGGTTTTGTTTCTAGGAAATATGACGTTGGACCATTTAGACCATAATCTGGATCTTTTAATGAAAGGTTGGTGAAATCTCGCGCTACATCTCTGGCTGGAGATGATGTTTGTGCTGAGGGAAAACCATCTGTATGGTCGTGAAGAATATTTCCAGTAGAAGTGTTTAACCATTCTGGGAGACTATTTACTGCCGTATTGTCGTACAGTCTAGAAAAACAGAAAAGCTTTCTTACGGTTTTGGATACATTTCAGTCGTGTCCATTCAGTAACAAACAATATATATGATAATATGAACTATCAAGTTACAAACTTAACAACACAACAGTTATAACCATTTTGAATTGAATTGGACTAGTACGAGCAAGTTGCAATTACTGTAGCAAAAGTAACTAATTATTGATCGAACTGCAAAGTACCAACACAAGTACACAACATTAACTATACAATGAATTAAAGTTGAATAAATAATGCAATTTTCACACATGTTCCATAAAATCTAATGTTACCTCTCGTCCTTAGTTTCAGCTTTTAGAAATGATTCTTGTGAACTTTCTAAATGCATCTGCATATAAGATAGATCACGTTGTTGGCGTTCACAAATCTAAAGCAAAATACATTTTAAAATACTCAGTTATTTTCAAGTTAGTTATTTCTTATAAGTTTAGAGTCTAAGGTCCATAGTCATGTTCATACTTGTCTTAGGTTTTGAAGTTCAGAGTCAGTTCGTTCTTGTTTGGATTTTTGTAGCTCCAATAACTGATCTTTACGTTTTTCTCGTTCACCTAAACAAAATATTAACTATCAACTTAAGATAAAAAAAGTATTGGTCTAACCCGGATTCAAAGCAACGGCTTTCCAATTCATTGTTAAGTATTTAATCAACTTAACCATCAGAATACTCACAGACGCAGCACGAACCTTTACCAAGATTATATATATATATCTTGTTCTTATGCTGGATACCAAAGACAGTTTATGCAAAGGTATAAATATATCTAGTACCTGCTAGAAACACTTCTTTTTGTAGCACGAGGACTTCTTGTTTTGACTATAATGTAAATACTTGGTTAGTGCATGAAACAATTGCCATTTGATAAGCAAGACTCGAGCATTTGTCGTGCAGAGTCAGTCTCGAAGTTACCTGCGCCAATTCCGATTGGAGATCATCTGCATCGCTGAACTGCTTGCTCATTTCACCTAAATAATTAATCCACAATGTTTTAGATTCCAGGCTAAATAGCCGTTCATTAAAACAAATAGATAAAGAACCTCTTAGATTTTCAACTTCATTTTTGGTCGCGTTGAATTGATCCCTAAAGTGGTCTCTTTCAGCTCTTAACGCTTTCTCGACCGTCTGGTATTCCTGAGAGAAAAGAATCAAAATGTCAGGGTAAAACGTCCGTCGAGTTGTCAACCATGTATAGCAAGTTTTCAACAAGCGAGCAGCAAGCAGTGTGAACGTAACCTTAGCCATATCGGCTTGTTGAAACAACCTTCAGGCCTTCCCAGGAAGAATATGGTAAGGGGGTGCAACCAAATCACACTCCTTGAGCTATCTAGGCGTGCAGTGGAGTGTGATCAATTTTTCATTCCCTGCATGGTCAGCAGGCCGCACAGCTTTTTTAAAAGTGTTTAATAATGGTTAGCGACTAGACTAAAATCTGGTTATAGAATGTTGTACAACCATTTGTTTGACAACTCAAAAGGGTGTGCCAATTTCACACTAATTAGTCACATCACTGCCTAATTTCTGGCGATTTGCGCTGAAATGATAAAATATTATAGTTTTGTTGTTTTGCCTTTTAGCCTAATCGAGGCGTGCGATCAATCGCACTTCTTGAGAAGCCCTGGCGTGTGTCAAGGTGTGCGCGTACACGCCATTCCCAGGAAGGCCTGACCTTGTAACAAGTGTACTGTGCGCACAGATCTGTAACAACTTGTGGGTTTTAACGTTACAATGTCAGTGTATGTGTCGTCGAACCTGAAGAGCATTTTCCAATCTTCTTGTTTTTTGTTGAAACTCTCCGATACGTATATTGGCTTCTGTGATGTCGTTTTCCTTTAGTTTGATCTTGGTGAGCAACTCTTGTTCTCTTGCTTGCAGTCGTCCAAGATTATTTGACAGTTCTCGTAAGGAGTCACTAAGGTTTGTATTCTTATCCTAGGGAAATATACAAGATTATTCAGCAGTCATGTATAATGTGACAGGAGTTCGTGACAGGAGTTCGTGACAGGAGTTCGTGACAGGAGTTCGTGACAGGAGTTCGTGACAGGAGTTCGATTACGATAATTCTGTGACAGGAGTTCGATTCATGCCATATGCAGTTGTGTGATCATAATTTTGCCTCAGTCCCACACGCCAAGAAGGCAAATATCGCACAGTACAGTAAAATACTGGAGCAATAACTAAAGAGAAGTCCCTAAAGAGAAGAATAACTAAAGAGAACAATACTATCTGAAAGGTGCTAAAGAAAAAATTTCTGAACCTCTAAATCTTCAAGTTGTTGCGTGGCAATTTCAGCTTCCTCCGTGACTTCTTTCAATCGCTCCTTAGATAAAATTCAAATAGCAAATATTTGAGGATACCTTAAATTTCTTAGCAAAATATAAATATGAAGTACATGTTGAGTGGAGTTTCTACCATTGTTGTCTCTAATTCTTTCCGTTTGTTAATTTCTTCAGCTTCTGTCGACTTCAACCTAACATGTGCAAATATTCAAATATTGAAATGTGTTCCACATAGATTGCGCCCGAACCACATTCTTTCATTCAATAATCGTTTCTTACCGCGCCGTTAAAGCTTTACATTGCTCGTTTCTGGACTTTAACTCTCCTAAACAATTATATATATGGACAGAAATTGAGATTTTATGCCACAAAAAAACACAAAACAAGTTTTTAGTCCACTTAATCTTAAGCTAGGAATTCAAAATTATCGCTTCTTGGCTGTTTAACCTTCTAATCTTGCGCATCTTCTTTCCGAAGATAGAATCTAAAAATTAGAATATAAGTTTGTATATGTATAAGAACACAGATGAAAAATTAGATAATTCTTTCCATCAAAAGCTACGGTACCCGTTGTCTGTCTTCATCCCAAGACTGAAGATGTTTTTGATGGGTGTGTACCATATCATTCAGCTCTCTAGAAAGGAAAACATTTGAGAGATGTTGATGAGACAGTGGTTAACGCATGTGCCTCTCAAATTATGATGATGATGTCACAGTGATGATGTGCCTTTTCCAGGGTTCATACACCTTCATAATTTTAAAAATCCAGGAGTTTCCAGGACATTTTTCTGTCCTTTTCCAGGGGTTTTCAGTGGTATTTGAAACAAGACAAAAATACTTTTTGATAACATCGACAATTTATTGCATGTTTAATATTATTTATAGATAAACATATTTAACACAGGTTCAGTTTTCCAGGGTTTTCCAGGGGTTAGTTTGAAATTTAAGGACTTTTCCAGGGGTTTCCAGGATAAGAAGAAAAATCCAGGACTTTCCAGGATTTCCAGAGGGCGTACGACCCTCTGTGACTGTGGTTTAATTCCTGTAATATACTGTTGTCTGATTATAATTTCACCTCAGTCACATGTAAGAAGAATGCTTCCAAGTTCACACTGAAGGTTTTTGAATTGTATTGATACCTGTCTCTGTCCTTTAGCTCCACGATAAGCAGTTGTAGTTCTCTACGTTGTTTTTGAATCGTGTCAGTATCCACATCTAACAACTAAACGCAATACAAAGACGATATGATCAAGTGTCTTACGGCTCATTGTCAGGAGAGGTTGAAGGAAAGAGTTAGAGAATCTACAATAGGGGGGAGGTTGCTGACTTTTTCTGGGGGGGGAAGTTGCCGACTTTTTCTGGGGGGGGATTGCTGACTTTTTCTGGGGGGGATTGCTGACTTTACTGGGGTGAGGTACTGACTTTGGAGGGGAGGGGAGGGGGTGAGTTGACTTTTTTCTGGGAGGGAGAAGCCCTCAAATCTGCATATGATCTGAGTGAGTTACAAGTATATGGAACTGGGTTTCCTTCAAACCTGTCTTGGAGAAGCGGATGTTCCATGATGTAACTTGGTTGGACTTGCTGATCTTGAATGTAAAGGACTGACTGATCTTCTACCCACACTGGATGGTGATCTACGACCAGCAGATGATGGTGATCTTGTTATTGACCCATTCATGAGTGAAACTGGGCTTGACAGTGAACTCTGGTGCAGGAAAGAATTGTGTGAATTAAAAAGGGGTAGGTCAAGACTTATCTGGCAAGGGATGAAGAATTTCCAGGACGGGTGTGGGGGTTGTAGGTTTTTCAGAACACAGAGGGGGTCGTGTATTTTCCAGGAGGGAAGCCAAAAATATTCCAGGGGTGCTAAATATTTTCCAGGGGGGGAGATTGGAGGGGTTGAAGATTTTGGAGGGGAAATTAGAATTTTTAAGGTTGAATATTTATTTGAAGGAGTTTGTTTGGCCGTCGTCGTTCGCGTTGCTGTCCTACATCATAAGGTACCACTAGTGGCTGTGTGAGAATGATCAAATAGAACTTCTCATCTACCTTTCCCTTTGGAGTGCTTTGGTAAAATGATGTTGGTTGATAAGATGAGTTCATGCCAGGGTGTGATTGATCTGAAAAAATAGATATTTAAACTAACAAACTCTAACAAAGTAACTTTATTATACTGTATTCTAAGCTCCAAACTATTCTCCCTAGAGGTCCATTAAGAGCCATCCCTTTGACCCTTCTTAGTCCACTGTCACTAGAGGAGGGAACTGAAATACTCGGAGAAAACCCGCAGTGTTTGGTAGAGTCAAACTGGAAGCATTCTTCTCACATGTGACTGAGGTGAAATTATAATCAGACAACTGCATATTGCAGGAATCAAACCTGAGTCACAGAGGTGAAAGACACATGCACTAACCACTGTACCACCCTACAGGAGGAAACCGGAGTATGAGGATCATTCAGATGGTATTATATGTTAAGATTAGATTAACTGATCATCTTATAAGACCTTATAATACAATGAACTCGTGACCCCAACTCGGCCAACCACAGATGCATATATTTCCAACTGAAAATCTTGAATTCCAGTGTTTCGAATAAACATTGTACACATAAACAACTGGTTAGTGTCCTAGGCCTATTTATATGAACAGCCATTGTTGACATGTAATATAAAGTAGCTCTGTGGAATTTGAAATATTTACGACAAAATGACAAATACCCGTCCCAATTTAACTATAAACAACTTAAAATGAACAATATATATAATTCTGCTTCACTCCATAGTAAATTACCCACTAACTACAACGTTTTAAGCAAAAACGCACCGCGGTTCCGACCAGATATATCAAAATTCTTCCCAGAAAGGACGCTATTATATTTGCTCGCTTCCATGACCAAATTCCAGATTGGGACCCTTTGAAGTATTTAAGCCTTTTCCCAAGGATTTAGCTTAACAGCAAAATAAAAACCGACAGATTTTTGTCAAGTATTGTCAAGTATAGTAAAGGATAATGGTTTGTAGGAGGAAAAATAATAAAATTTCAAAATATAAACAAAGTATTATATATTCCACCGTACAAGAAATATTTACAAATTTGTTTGGCGCCGAAAATTATGCTTCCATTTCGTCAAGAGAAATTTCATTGACAAGGAGAAATTTTACTTTTAGTTAAAAAGTTTACAGAATAAAACCAAATTTATTTAAATAAATCCCGAATTTAGCTAAATTATTGGAGATTATTACCTTTTTCATAGAAGGAATGTATAATGAATAAAACGTAAACCGAAAACTAAAATGAAATGACCATAGATTCATAGAACAGCTGAATATATTATTAAAACATTTATACATTTTAGCCAAAAGTAGCTTATATATCTGGTTTTTAAGAGAGCAAATATCGCACCAAAAAACCCAGAGCAGACGTTTGGAATTTATTTTATTCAAAAATGAAAGTATTTGCACGTTTTTGAACTTTATAGTTATTTAGTTTTCGTAAATTGTATTCAATTTCTTGCAAGAAAAATAGAAAATCTTGTTTTCTGGAAGTGGAAAGAAATGTAGAGACTCTAGGAGATTGGAAACTAATTTATTTTGAAAAGAAATAAAAAAAATATAAACAATAGAAAAATATAATTTATGTTTTGAGAAATATCGTTCGTTTGTACTTAAATATGGAGAAAACTGGACAAGGTATAATGTTATCTATGACAGTATTGTTAGTAATAACACGTGATTATTGTAATTATGATTTCAAATGTACAATACATAAAATTTGAAAACAAATATTCTGGTCCACTTCAGAAATGTTAACACCTTTTAGGTCAAGAAAATTACACTACATCTCTCAATTTTATATATTTGCCTCCAAATACAAGACTACTACATATAATGAAAAGTATTACCATTATTTTCTCACCCTGATAACTGTCAGTTGACCACCATGCTTTGTGAAACCACCTATATCAAATAACATTATATTAAGATTGAAAGTCCTTGTGTTTCAGGTCAGAACGTACAGGCTCCAGTGACGAGACCAGATCAAAATAAACCCAAACCTAAGATCCCTCATCAACCAATGCCCTCGTCACGCTATAACGAGTTGCTTCGTGTAATTGAGGAACTGGGAAAAGATGTCAAACCAACATATGCCGGGAGTAAGAATGCGGGAGAAAGATTAAGAAAAGGTTAGCTTTAGGGATGTATATAGACCAAATAGGTTAACTTTTGTTTAAGATCTCAAACTACCTGAAAAATGTAGCAAGAACTTCAACATTTTCAACCGTAACCACTAACTTCCAGACGAAGGGTCTTCGCTCAAAACGTGAAAGTTCTTGTGATATTCTTTAGGTAGTTTGACTTTACAAACCCTCAAGTGTAGCATTTCTTTACATTGTCACTTGTAAAACAAATACACGCTGATGAAAATGTGAGACAGCAGTAGCATCAAACACAATTGTTTTATTTAATAGGAATACTTCATGCAAGGGCATTAGTTCGAGACTGTCTCCTGGAAACAGAACGAAATGCAAGGAAGTAGATCTGTAGACATTCATATCTTTGGGACGAAAGGATGAAGGCCGGCCTGTTTTATGCTGGCTACCTTCAGCAATAGAACTGGAAAACACAATGACAAACCAACAACAAAGTCTATTTAACTTAACCATGCAATTACATCATGTACTTTTACATACAAAAATGTGCAAATCTTTCAATTTTACAACTATGTAAGATAAACAATATGCCACCTTCGTTTGTGTCTGAACTACTAGAAAATGATCAGAAACGTGTTGGCATGAGTCCCTAGGAACTAATTGAAGTGTTTCTAATATTTTTCAGGTAGTTCAAACACACACCCTCATGACAGCTTCTTTATAAATATCATGTTATTGAAGACATGTCAAACAAGCATGTTTAAAATATTCTATATTTTAAAACCTTGCTGCATGTTAATTATATTAACAGTATGGGAGTCGGGAGACCATGCATCTTTGTACATTAGTTATGGATTAATGATAATTCTTTTTATAACTACACAATTATTCATCAGTAACGTCTGAGTTTTTATTTAGTTCTAATAGCTTGTTTTTGATATTTCGTTTTCTCACATAATCTGCTTTTCGTTTCCGTATTTTCTCCCAGTCCTTGGCAATTTCACTTTCTTTTCCATTGTAAAAGTAATCCAGTTTCTTTCTGAGTAAATCTCGAGCAAGTGTTCTGTTTCGTTCTAAATATCTTGTTTGGTGGCACTGAAATGATAGGAGACTGCCATATAATTAAGTTTTGTGATAGAATCGTAGATATACATGCTATTTCATGCAGCTATAGCTCACAATGCCCCCCCCCCCCACCTAAAAGGTGCTAAACTAACTAACTTTACAATATATATTCACCTTAACAGTTATTCCAGTTGGCAAATGTTTGAGTTCAACACAATTACTAGTTTTGTTCACTTTTTGTCCACCTTTTCCAAACCCTTTCACAAATTTTTCTTCCAAATCAGATTCACACAAAACCACTTGTGTCATTTGCTTGCAATATTTGACACAGAACAACAAAATACAAGATCTAGTACTTTGAAGTACACCTTGAACATATGGGGATCTTGGGCCAAAGCAAATTCGTGTTAAAATCCCAGACATTTGTCATAATTTTGGGTCACAAATTTGAATATTGTTTATTGTTGTGTTGTGTTCATTGTTGTGTTGTGTTGTAAGGTTAAGATTAGGCATAGGGTTAGGGATAGATTTAGGAATATAATTAGGGATTTAGGGTTAGAATCACTTCAGAATTTGGATAAAGGTTAGGATTATAGATAGAGTTCGGATTAGGATTAGAAAATCCCTGAATTGTCCCAGAGTGGGCTTTGCTGCGACTAAAATTGGTAGCCTGAGGCGAATAATGACATCATCATAGTGCATTGATCCACGCCCCCTCCGTACCTGTGCTCGAAACCTGCAAATGGTGGACAACTTTGAGCGTTGGAGGAGTGTCAGTTTTAATGATTTTCTCTGTCTGTACTCAAGCTATCGACTACGTGGATCTCTGGTGGATTGTTCATGAACTAAGCTTCCATTCTACATCTTGTTTGCGTACCCAGCTTATCCCGATTTTGTTATATACTTGCATAGTTTTGAGCAAAGTTTTGTGTTCTGCATTTTGACAGTTTTCAGGTAATTTGTAATACTCCATCGCTGTTTTGTTTGGGTTTCTACAACTGGATCTCAAGTTACAGATTGTTTTTGGATTGATGAATGTGTGGATTTTATTGTTTTTGATTCAAGTTTACAAAGGATGCATTGTTTTTGCAGATCAAACATTGTTTTTGAAGTATGAAGGAGAACGGCGTGTCTGGGCCAAGTAGTTTGGTGTATATTCAATTGAAAGAATCGTATCCAAGGAAAGAGATCGTGTTCGGTTTGTACCCTTAAATGTGTTCTACAATATCTTAACTTTATTTTGTAGTGTAAATCTGTGCAATCGCTAGATTATATCTAGGTTTATGCTGCATAAAAAGTTACATAGTAAATAACAAAACCGAAACTAAAATTGTATATAGTTGCATTCTGTAGCATATAAAAGCTCGGTCTTTTTCCGGTATTTTAGTTTAAAACCTAAGTTTAAAGCAACTACATCTATGAGTTTTTCCCATGTCAATTCTTGAATAAAGAAAATGCTTTCCTGTGGGGATCGTACGAAAAGAATTTACATATTTTTCAAACTATTTATTAACCACAAATTTCTGCAGTGTCAAATTTCGTTTCTCTTCCGGCTTCGCAATGTTTATGTTTGTAAAAGCAATCTGAGAATAATTTAACACTCTAAGCTTATCAAAAACCTTGTTTAATGCATGGTATGTGCAATTTTGATTGTTTAAACATCTTTAATGGCAATTTGCCCAAAAAATTCAATTGTTTAGACGGCAGATCAACGAATAGTTTCAATTTTAGTATCAGGGTTTGGCAAGAGCCACAAATTCTCGCCCACGCTTGTCGGGTTTATATTGTTGTACAGTACAAAGACTACAAATAGTTGGGATTCACTAAGCACTACAATGTGCAGCAGATGATGGATTTTGAAGGCGGACGAGACCCAGCGATGGGCTCAGGGAAGATTGGTGAATAACGTGGGTCCCCCTCAATAAAGTCTTGTTTTTTAAAAGATTTAGATTCTAATTTGTTTGTTAGTGATAAAAGTTTAGAAATAATTATTAATGAATTATTAATAAATGTTAATCAATGGTTATGTATACTAATAAGCTATCTCTAAATATCGATAAAACATATTTTGTTACTTTCCATCCTGCTCAAAAGAAACGGAACTACCCAATAAACATTCTCATAAACAACAGGCAAATAAAAGAGGTACACAGTCTGAAATATTTCTTTCACCTGTCATCTGGCTAGATTAGCTTTCGTTATTTCAGATGACATCCACCTGGTTATATTTTCACTTTCTTGTAAATATCTACTATACATTATAAATTTATGATAAAATGTTGTTGTTAATTAGTGACGGTCTTTCCCTGATCACAAAGTAATCAATATTATAGATGATATTTTGTCAGAAATTGTGTTGTAATGCCTCATAAAATGCCCATAACCCAGAGTTATCCCAGTAACTCATTAAGCTGCAATATACCTATATCAGCTAACATATGTTTATGCCTGTTGTGACTCAGTTCACTCACATTCACATATATAATCTAAATGCTTTGTTGCCTTTGTCCCATTCTATGCCTACCTTATCAGAACAGTGGTAACTAGGCAATTGAATTTGGTGGCAACAGGCATAATGAAGTCTTTCTGTCCCCTGTGTGCCCTCCTATTATTTTATTTTGTCTAATACCAAGCAATTTCACCTGCTGTCAAGGGGAGAGGCTTGTGATTAACCCATTAACTGGCAGTACCCTACCACTGACGAGTAAAATCATCTGGCATTAGACATAGTAAAATACTAAAGTAGGGTGCATCTGGGCACATTGCAAGCTAATGGGTTAAGGAGTTAAAATCTTAATTCCCAACACTTTGCCTGTTGATGAGTTGCAGATTGAGATAATGTGACATTTATTAAATTATTTCACATTGTTTTATAGATGATCTGTCTCTTTCAATCCCATTTCCTGAGCTGAGTGGAGAAAATGTTGAATTCCTCGGGAAATGCTCGGACACAGTTTTTGCCATATCAAATTTCCGTTTTTTTGCTGCCTTTCAGCATTCGTTTATTAATGTAAGTTGGAAGTTTGGGTTCTGGTTTTTGTTCAGCCCCCTTTTGTTTGGCTTCCCTCCATTTTGGGTGGCAAAAATTTAAAGCAAATTAAGAACAAACACAGTTGTTGCTCTTGTGTGAGAATTTAAAAAGGCCTGACTATGTTTGTATGTGTATGTTTATGTTTATAAATTTGTTTATACCAGCCATGTTACTGGTGGGATTGTAGTTTGCAAACATAAACAAACTCTCAATTGCAGTAAAATAGTATGAAATCTGTTACTTATCAAATCAGGTGTAGCCTTGCTACTTTCTCAGCACAGGAAAACTTGATTTTCAAATAAATCTATTAAATGCAGACCCACACAAAATTAATAACCCTAAATGTAAATGCATAGTGCTCAAGTAAAGAATGTTCGGTATTATTTTACAAATTATATTCACAAATTATTAAAAGATAATTCCTAACTCTAACTATATATACCGGTAATCAATTGTATCATATAATATTGTATTTCCTTCCTTATCAACATTTGAATTATCATTTAATATAACTCATTATTATGTACAATTTTATTGATAGGTTCCATTGATGTTGATTGAAAATTTGGAATGGAAAGGAAAAGAATTTCCTGAAATATTCATTTTCTGTAAAAATGGGCAGTCTTTCCAGTATGTTCATAAGTCTATCAGTTCTAAACTATTCTAGAAGTCTAGAATAAGAGCCCTCCCTTATCAGTCCAGTGCTACTACAGAAGAAAATCGTCTGGCATTAGACAGAGTAAAATACTAAAGCAGGGTGCATCTGTGCCACCCATTGCCAGCTTTAAATGGGTTAACAAGAGACACTGGCAGATAGTTTTGTTAACACCACAATTATAACTGCTCAAGTTATTAATGCTACTTACTAAATTTTTACCTTCAGGTTAAAGTTTGATAGTGCTGAGGAGGGCGACAAGTGGTATGAAAGATTGAAGAAGAAATGTGCAGCCAGCCCTGATCGTCTAGAACATCTATTTGCTTTTGCTTATTATGCCTGGTGTCAGGATACTGCCCCGGACAGTCCTACCTCTGATGACAGTGATTTGAACTGTTTTCAACGTCGAGGTAGTTGGCATAATTGACATTATTTTCACTCTGATAACTGCCATACTTAGTTACTCATACATAGTTTGGACAACTCACATACTTAGTTACGATTCATTTTCAGATACCTTGCATTCTGACTTTCTAAATGAGTACAGAAGAATGGGCTTTGATAAGGACCCTGCGTGGAAGATAACTGACATTAACTCTAAATTTAAGTAAGTTGACCTAATCTGTTTTGTAATAACTTTAAAAGCAGATATTTCTGTGTGAACCGATATATATTAGAGACATATCATCAGTCTGACAGATCATCCTGGATGTCCTGTAAGTTATATATGGTATGTCTTTTAATAATACAATGCTCTTATTCCATATCTTGAATTATTAGGCTGTGTCCTTCGTATCCTAAGCTGCATATTGTTCCTGGTCATATCACGGATGAGAAATTAGAAAATATTGCAAAGTTCAGGGCGAGTAGAAGATTTCCTTCAGCTGTTTGGAGGTAGGAAATTATTGTTTAGATGGCTCAAAATTTTGATTTAAATATACAGAACTTATATTTCACACAAGAATTAGTACGGTTAGCTGTGCTTGATGTCAGTTTTGTGGGTCCTCCCGTGTGAACGTATAGGCAAAATTGCACGCATTTGAGTAGGGTTCTGAATTCATCAGGTCTTGCGAACAAAGCCTAAAAGTATCGTGAACTAAGTCTCTTATCTGTCTATCTATCTATCTATCTATATATGCAGGCACAGTGAAAACGGCACAGTCATAGTTCGCTGTAGTCAACCTGAAGTTGGCATGCTGTTTTGGCGTTGTAAGGATGACGAATTTTATCTCAAGACGTTGGGAAATGTTCTTGACTCGGCCACCAAACATGTCCTTAATGGAGAGAAAGAAAGCCTTACCGATGGATCTTGTTCTTCTGATGATGCTAATGGCGACGATTCGGACACGCCGCATACCAACGGATTTTCAGGTATGCCAAGGGTGTTGGTGGCAGAGTGGTTAGTGCATGTGTCTTTCACCTCTTTGATCAGGGTTCCATTCCTGCAATATGCAGTTGTCTGTGAGAAGAATGCTTCCAGTTTGACTCTACCGAAGTGATGACCCTTTGAACTGATAGAGTTATCCAGTATAAATAAAGTTAGTTTAGTTTAGGTTTCCTCCTGTATTAACACTGCATCAACAAGAGATTACTCCTACTAGACCTCTAGAGAGAACATTTTAGAACTGATAGAGCTATCCAGTATGAATAAAGTTAGTTTAGTTTAGGTTTCCTCCTGTAGTAACACTGGATCAATAAGAGATGACTCTTACTGGACCTCCAGAGAGAACAGTTTAGAACAGATAGGGCTATCCAGTATAAATAAAGTTAGTTTAGTTTAAGTTTCCTCCTGTAGTAACACTGGAGCAATAAGAGATGACGCTTACTGGACCTCCAGAGAGAACAGTTTAGAACTGATAGAGCTACCTAGTATAAATAACATTTGGTTTCGGTATTTTTCCTCCTAGAACAAAACAACTTGAATGGAAAGTCAATATGTAATGGAATTGATAAGAAAGTGCTGGTGGTTGACTGTCGATCTTACTATGTTGCATTTGCCAACCGAGCCAAAGGCGGAGGGAGCGAGTGTACAGGTATATCCGTCATATTTTGATCTTTATGTGGAGTCCAGGTTTGTGTATTTGTGTCTGAACTATCTCAAAAATATATCTCAAACGTGGTGGTTCAGTGTAGGTAAGCAATAAGCTGCTGTGGTTTGTGTCTGAACTACCTGAAAAAGATATCTCAAACGTGGTGGTATCATCTCATTACCTATAGCCAAGTAAAACTATATAATTATAAAAACTTTGAATACTTTTCTTTCTATAGAATATTATCCAAACTGTAAAATCCAGTTCATGGACTTGGCGAATATTCACTCAATCCGCAAGAGTTTTCAATCTTTGCGTGAGTTATGTTGTAAACAAGAAGAACAAAGTGGGTGAGTGCAGCGTAGCCTTTTCTCCCTACTTTATCCTGCTTCATCGGCCTATTGAGTGCTACTGAAGCGTTTCAAAGACAATTGCCCCGATACCCCCAGTAGAAGCTACATTGAACTAAATTAAACTAAACTAAATTAAACTAAACTAAACTAAACTAAAGTAACTTTATTTATGCTCAGTTGGTTGGCATCACTAGAAGCAACGAAGTGGCTTTCGCATATTTCATTATTGATCAAGACAGCGTTGGTGGTCGTGAAAGCAATTGAACAAGAAAGACAGCATGTTGTTGTACATTGCAGTGATGGTTGGGACAGAACACCACAAGTCGTTGCTTTGGCTGAATTGCTTTTAGATCCATTTTATAGAACTATTGAGGTTAGCCGTCTTTAACTCTTTTATTGGCGGGTTTCAGTAAAGCCCATGAAGCCAAGCGAGGATGAGAGTTGATGAGAGTTTCAACTCTCGCTCGCGTTTGACCGCCAACTCTCATCGACTCTCGTTCACTCTCATCAACTTCAAGCTTGTTCAAATTTTGATGAGAGTTTTTACTATGCGCGGTAATATTCAATCAACTCTCATGCAACTCTTGTCCTCACAGACCTGCAGATGGCGATCAACGAAGGAAAATTTATGTACATTTTTAGACCTAGCCAGGAGCAGTTGCGAAAAATGCAACCTTAGGCCCTCTAAAAATGTATATAAATTTTCGTTCGAATATTCCATCCACAAACACCATCCACTATTATTCCCATCGAACGAGATGCCGAGAAAAATATAAGTGGAACATCCTATGCTAATACTGTATTATAGCATTGGTAGCCACTACTAACTTCCTAATGAAATAACTCGATCGCTGGAAGGTCGAAGTGTTTTAATCGTTTTCAGGTAGTTCAGACACAAACCACGGCAGCTACTTATTTTCTTAACCTTTAAATGTCTTGTAGGGGTTCCGTGTGTTGTTGGAACGTGAGTGGCTAGCATTTGGCCACAAGTTTGCAGACCGTTGCGGTCATGGATGTCAAGAGGATGACATGAATCAACGATGTCCAGTGTTCCTGCAGTTTCTAGATTGTGTACATCAATTACTGAGGCAGTTCCCATGTTCTTTTGAATTCAACGAAACGTTTCTGGTATGGATAAATGTTATTGTGTGTCTGTTTCGTAGGCAGGCAGGCAGGCAGGCTAGCTGGTTGGCAGGTAGACTGGCAATTAGGTAGCCTTGGCTGGCAAGTAGACTGACTGGCAAGTAGACTGACTGGTACGTAGGTAGCCTGGCTGGCAGGTAGGCTGGCTGACAGGTAGGGAGGCTGCCAGGTAGGCTGGTTGGCAGGTAGACTGGCTGACTGATTGGTAGGTAGGCAAGGCAAGGCAAGGCAAGGCAAGGCAAGGCAAGGCAAGGCAAGGCAAGGCAAGGCAAGGCAAGGTAAGGCAAGGTAAGGTAAGGCAAGGTAAGGCAAGGTAAGGTAAGGCAAGCAGGGTAAGCAGGTGCAAAGGTGGTAAGGCAAGGTAAGGTGTAGGTGAGTAGGTAGGTAAGTGGCTGGGTGATTAGGTAGGTTGGTTGATTAAGAGACTGTTTATTTATTCCAGGTTAAACTGGCCCACCATACCTACTCTTGTCTATATGGTACCTTCCTATGTAACACAGAACAAGAGCGTCTGGGAGCCAACATAAGTTACCGAACATGCTCAGTTTGGTCGATGTTTGAGTCTCAATCAAGAAACTGTAGAAATTTCCTTTATTCACCTCATGAAAGAAAGGTAAGACATTCGTGTGTTTCATCGAGGACTATCGTGCAGCAGATGGTGGTCAACCTGCAGTTATCAGAGTGAGAAAATATGTTAATTCTTTTCATTATATGCAGTGGTCTTATATTTGGCAAATAAATAGAATTGAGAGATGAAGTGTAATTGGTTTGCTCCTATAAGTGTCAACATTTCTGAAGTCGATCACCATCTGCTGCCCTGTAAAGCTTACTGAAACTCATATATTAATAATAAGTTTCTTAATTTTTTTAGGTTTTATACCCAGAATATCAAGTTCGTAATATTCTGTTGTGGTCCTCACTCTACTTGTCAACTCCACTTATCTTCTTTGATAATTCAACATCATTAAATTCAAGTGATACTGCACTTAATATTGAGCAGGAATTTCATTACGACACTTCACGAACTGAGCCCGAAATTCGTCCGAATGTTGTACGACGGAATTCCGACGGAGACGTGAAGGTTTTGAGTACGGACGAGAACTTCGTGGCAAGTTCGTGCGCCCGAGATGATTCCGATCTTTATCTCACGAAATCTCTGGTTTGTAAATCGGAGACAAATATGAGCCCGGCTTCGTCCCAAGGGCTTTCCAATATGAGCCCTTCTAAAGGTTTATTGGTTAATGGCTTAGACCGGAAGTCTAATGAGGCTATTGATGTTAGTTGTGAGAATAACACATTTGATCAAAATGGGTCACCAGAATGTAATGGGGAGAACACTTGTGAGAATAGCTCTATTGATCAGAACGGAACACTACCTGAAGAGGATGATGGAGTAAATGGTTGTGAGAATACAGCATTTGATCAGAGCGGGACACTAGCACAAGATAATGGAGTGAATCGTTCTGAGAATACAGCATCTGATCAGAATGGAGCATTAGCAGAGAAGACTAGTGACCTTAGTGACAGTATGACAAGTAGCACTAATACTGTAGTGGAGGAGTCTAGTTCTTCTAAAGAACGAGTTACGGCGAACAGTTCTGAAATTGAAAACGAATGTCCATTAAATGGTTTAGAAACTTCACAGACTAGAACTGTATCAAAAGCTATAAACTGTAGATCAAACCATCGCTTAAAGCTTTTCACTGATGAGATCCTTCTACCACAAGATGGGATAGGCGCTAGCCATATTGAAAATCACATCACAGAAGTTGGGAATAGTTTGAATGGATTTAGGAGTACGCTAGTCTCGCCTAAAGAGAAGTCTTTTAATAAACTGTGGAAATATGTAGATACGGATGGTTTATCGTTGGTTGTTGATCCTGTGCAAGCACGACTAGTGCAGTTAGAACGATGTTATCGAGAAAAAATTGAGGGATTGGAAACACAGTTGGAAGCACGGGGATGTGTTTGTGGACTTCGCCAAAAAGTTAACATTGAGCAAGATATGGTATGTTAATGAGTATTAGAATCCTGCAATATGCCGTCTGATTATAATTTATTCTCAGTCACATGTGAGAAGAGTGTCTGCAGTTTGACTCCACCAAACATTACAGGTTTTCTCCAGGTACTCTTTGTTTCTTCCTGGTGTAACATTGGATCAATAAGGGATGCCTTTTACTAGACATCTAGGGAGAACACTTTTGAACTGATAGAGCTATCCAGTATAAATAAAGTTAGTTTAGTTTAGGTTTCCTCCTGTAGTAACACTGGATCAATAAGAGATGCCTTTTACTAGACATATAGGGAGAACACTTTTGAACTGATAGAGCTATCCAATATAAACAAAGTTAGTTCTGTAGTAACACTGGACCACTGAGGTATAACCCTTAATTAATGGATCTCTAGGGAGAACAGTTTAGAACTGATAGAGCTATCCAATATAGATAAATGTACTTTAGCTTAGCTAATGAGTTGTCTTTGCTTTTTCTTTGCTAGCTCGCCAACACAGAGTCGACGTTCGAAGGTTCAAATTCTCTATCCAGTAATGCCGCGTCAGACACCTGTGGAAGCTGGGAACGAGTTGATGGCGATGAGGTCATACCTGTATTGTGGGTGCCAGACCACCACGCCGTCAGCTGTGGAGGTTGTGACAAAGCGTTTAGCATCACTAATCGAAAACATCATTGTAGGTATGGTATTGAGCCGTATCAATAAGGGAGGATGCTTGCTGAACTTCTAGGGGGAACAGTTTAGAACTGATAGAGCTATCCAGTATAAATATAGTTAGTTTAGTTTAGATTTCCTCCTGTAGTAACACTGGATCAATAAGGGATGACTCTTACTGAACTTCTAGGGAGAACAGTTTAGAACTGATAGAGCTATCCAGTATAAATAAAGTTAGTCTAGTTTAGGTTTCCTCCTGTAGTAACACTGGATCAATAAGGGATGACCCTTACTGGATCTCTAGAGAGAACAGTTTAGAACTGATAGAGCTATCCAGTATAAATAAAGTTAGTCTAGTTTAGGTTTCCTCCTGTAGTAACACTGGATCAATTAGAGATGACTCTTACTGGGCCTCCAGAGAGAACAGTTTAGAACTGATAGAGCTATCCAGTATAAATAAAGTTGTTTAATTTAGGTTTCCTCCTGTAGTAACACTGGATCAATAAGAGATTATATTTACTGGACCTCTAGGGAGAACAGTTTAGAACTGATAGAGCTATCCAGTATAAATAAAGTTGTTTAATTTAGGTTTCCTCCTGTAGTAACACTGGATCAATAAGAGATTATATTTACTGGACCTCTAGGGAGAACAGTTTAGAACTGATAGAGCTATCCAGTATAAATAAAGTTGTTTAGTTTAGGTTTCCTCCTGTAGTAACACTGGATCAATACAGGACCATCCTTGCTGGACCTCTAGGGAGAACAGTTGAGAACTGATAAAACTAGATATAGTATAAATACAGTTAGTTAAGTTTAGGGTGACAATTGACTTGATCCCTCGAGAGAGTTAGTAAATGTTTTATAATCCATTTCTTCTGTTCCCTAGAAATTGTGGTAAGGTGTTCTGTAGTTTCTGTTGTAACGACTTGACTCCGGTGCCATCCGAACAACTTTACGATCCCGTCCGAGTGTGCAAGTCGTGTTTTGAAACACTTCATGTGAAAAACAGCCAAGACATTGCCGTGGCGGCCTCGTGAACTATTGCTATATATATATATACAGTGTCTCCCTAAAAAGAAGCTATTGTAGAGACTAACTTTACAGTAGGTATGACATGAAACGCTTTATTATTTTAAACGAAATAACTCTTAAAACTGTAGAGTAACTTCTTTTATTGATTTATATTTCCGTGTATCGTTGCTGAGATATTCCGGTTTTTTCTTAAAATAAAGTAATGCAACCAACTAGACGTCATGTATAAATAATGGCATGAATGAATGTTCTATTTCTTCGCTTGTATTTAACGAAATCATTTGAAATATGCAGCGTGTGCTTATTTCTCGTACAGCGTAAATCATATTGTTTCCTTTAAAATAAAGTTTTAAAGTTTGATGTTTCGTTTGATGATAACAAAGATATAAAACATTCACTGATATCTCATCATATGTGAATGACGTCAATATGATGTCACTTTAGTTGCATTGCTTTGTTAAATAAATTGAACTATCTCAAGCATGAAAATAGAAGACAAATAGAATAATTTGCTCTACAGTTTAATTCTTCCTTTGAGATAATAAACAGTTTCTTGTCATATGCACTTCTGAAGAACGACGAATTTTCAAAGAATGAATGATTAATTTCTGAACTGGGACGTTTTGGGGACCACACTGTAGAGTGTAGAACTTTATTATGTATAGACCTTTATTCTGTATATGACTTTATTAAATTCCACAATCAACTAGTCTTTGTTAGATTAAATATAAACTGTGCATCAATTTTATAATACTAAGTTATATAAACTTCGAATGAATTTGTATAATATGATTGTTAAGTTACATTACTGGCCGTCTCACGGATAATTTTAAGATGATTTGTTATAATTATTGAATTTGAAAGCAAAGCACACTAATTGTTAATAAAAATATATATTCGCGTTTTATAGCGAAATAATATCTTTGTGTTTGGTTTTAGCAGAATTAGTGAATTTCACCAAGCACTATCGTGCAGCAGATGGTGGTCAACCGGCATTTGATACCAGAGTGAGAAAATAATATGGTACCCCGCCCTGGTGGTACGTAGTCTTGTTATTTGGGGCAAATAAATAGAATTGAGATATGTAGTGTAGTAGTTGTCTTACTGCTTTTCAAAGTGAACAGTTAAATATTTGGCTGCTCACATTAAAACCTGTCAAATGCTCCTGGCAAACATGAAAGTTTCACGTGACTGAATAGATATTTGTATCTGTAACTGTTCATCGTTAGATGGAAACGACGGGTAGTTTAGGCATCCGAATATTACATGAAGTATCAACCGTACTTCTTGAATGGACTTCCAGTATGGCTTCCACAGCAGAAAATAAACAACGAATTTTAAACTTTAATGTCGGTGTTTTAGGCCATATCGACAGCGGAAAAACGTCTTTATCGAAAGCTTTAAGTACGACAGCATCTACAGCTTCGTTCGATAAAAATCCTCAAAGTAAAGAACGTGGAATTACACTTGATTTGGGCTTCTCTTCATTTGCTGTACCGCTGCCTGAGCACTTGAAACCAGAGCCATATGATGTCTTGCAGTTCACTTTAGTTGATTGTCCTGGACATGCTTCTTTAATCAAGACTATTATAGGTATGAAGGATAGATTACATGACTGTGGCCAATCCTAAATCATTAATCCTAACCCTAAATCCTTATCCTAATGCTCATCAAACAAAATCTTACTGCCTAGGTGGAGCCCAGATTATTGACCTAATGATACTGGTTGTGGATATCAATAAAGGAATCCAAACACAGACTGCAGAATGTCTTATCATTGGTCAAATCACGTGCGATAAGATGATTGTTGTTCTTAATAAGATTGATCTAATACCTGAAGCAAAACGAGAACATCAGATTGAGAAGGTAGGTTTGTTGATCAACCAGCTGCTCATTGCATGGTATGCTAGAGAGTGCAACAGATATATCTTTGCAATATAAATGAAGTTAGTTTAGTTTAAGTACCGTATCTCTAACACACATTTTTTGTAGATGAAGAAAAGGCTCGCAAAGACTTTGGAAACTACAAAATTTGCTGGTTCTCCAATAATCGCAGTTGCAGCAAGACCAGACAGTCCAGAGGAGAGCCAAACAGAATCATTTGGTATGAAAGAGATGTCAGAATTACTAACGACCCAAGCCTATGTCCCTCAGAGAAACAACAGTGGTCCGTTCCTGTTTGCTGTCGACCACTGCTTCTCAGTCAGAGGACAAGGTACTGTTATGACAGGAACAGTTTTACAAGGCAGCATATCTCTGAACGATAACGTTGAGATCCCATCAATGAAAGTTGTCAAAAAGGTCAAATCTATGCAGATGTTTAGACAGCCTGTTTCAAAAGTAAGCCAAGGAGATCGAGCTGGGATATGTGTGACACAGTTCGACCCTAAACTGCTAGAACGAGGCCTCGTCTGTCAACCGTCCAGCATACCAACTATTTTTGCTGGGATTATCAATGTTGCGAAAATCCAATACTATAAAGGCCAAGTTGCTTCCAAAGCTAAGTTTCACATTACAATAGGGCATGAAACGGTGATGGGAAAAGCTCAATTTTTTGGGCTACCTGTAGACGCATCACCTAATGCAGAGGGTTTCGACTTCTCACAAGAGTATGTATTTCAAGAAGAATTGCATGAAGTATCCAAGGGGAAAGACAAGGAAACAGCTGAGATGGCAGTTAACCTGAACCATCAATATGCAGTTTTGGAGCTCGAGAGACCGGTCACATGTCCAAATTCAAGCCTTGTGATTGGCTCTCGTCTAGATACAGATATCCATTTGAACACTTGCCGGCTTGCATTCCACGGAACGTTTTTGACAATGTTTACGGACAAAAACTACACTGAATCCATGTTGCCAAAATTACAAATTTTTAAAACGAAAAGCCGGGTTGGGGAAGTCGAGAGGGCGGTCGATGAGTACTCTTTGGTTGGGAAAGGTTTGTTCAAAAAGGAGACCAACATGGCATTATTTTCCAACCTCAAAGTGAGGCTCTCCACAGGTGAAGCTGGGGTGATTGAGGGTGGCTTTGGGCAGAGTGGGAAGTTTAAGGTACGGATCCCTGCAGGCCTGTCCCCCGAGAGTTTTAACCTGATGAGTGCTGGGCAGCGAAAGAAGGGGAAGGGGAAAGGTGTGAATGCAAATGCGGAAGAAGGGGAGAAGATGGTGTCTGTGAAAATAATCTTGGATTTTAAAAGATATGTTTTTGACCCTGAGAAGAAAATGATCCAAACATGAATAATTAGAATGTAAAGAATGAAATAATTAAATGTTAAACGAGATAGTCAAATGTTAATGCAGTAGAACCCGTCAAATGTTAATACAGTAGAACCCGCTAACTCGAACTCCCAAGGGAAGCGAAAATTTGTTCGAGTTAGTGGGGGTTCAAGTTAACCGGGTCGGTGTTGGATTTCGTTTATTATGTTAATAATTAATAAGGTATAGTCGTTTTATTATTCAATATTCATCAACAATTCTGAGCTATTACGGTGCACTTTATAGCTTGTTAGTATACTAGTGTTATCTAAGTTTTAAACAGCACCTACCAAAGAGTGTGGCGAAATTTACTTGCCAAATAAATTTCTGCACACAATACACACGTGACAGAGTAAAAGCGCTGTCGTAAATTTGACGCCTTTCCCATTTCCTTTTGTCACTTTTTAAAATGCTCGAATTTCAATGTGATGCTCACTGTATCAAAAAGTACTGCGCATGCTCGTTAGTTACTGCGTGAAAAATTTTTATGCTTTTTCTCATCTTCCAAATTTTTATTGTGTGGATTAAATATACTTGGAGATCGCGCATTCTAAACGTGAGTATTTTCAGCAAATATATCTTTGTGTCGTATGGTGTTACTAATAGACAGATCGTTCAGCTACTATTTTGATTTAATACATGTGAGACATTCAATAGATTTTTGTGTTTTTTTAATAGTTTTGAAGCACTCACTCTGTTTTAAAGTCATCATCAGACAGAATAGCGGCCAGTTACGCATTTTGCCTGAAGTGAGACCTGTCTGTGTCTACAGCTCTGTGCCTGGACATTTGTCAGATAATTTCACAACCATGAGCACAAGACAGTGCACAGGGGATCTAACCCTATAACCAGTCTTGGTCCCGAAACACGGACACTGTTTTTTGTTTTGGTTTTTGTTTTAGTGTTTGTACCATAGATACAATATTTTAATATATTATATCTATGGTTTGCACATGTTTTTATAATATGGTGTGAATGTCAAGCTTGGCCTTATTGGTTTTAAACTGAGTTATATTTCCCTAATGCAACTTATTCAGACTTGTAGTATATGCATGTGTAAGCCAATCAGAAAAGGGTGTTGATATATAGAGAGGGAAACCGGGCAACCCGGAGGAAAACCCTCTCTCATGCAATCAAGGACAACGGAGACACAGACTCATTTTATTTACACAATGCATGCATTAATTACAAGTTATTATTTACAAAGTTTATTAATTAAATCCTGGAAAAGAAAAACTGTTAGTAAAACCTAAAAAAGAGAAAATCCTAAAAGGAGAGAAAAGAGTGTAATGAGTAAACCTAAAAAGAAAAGTCCTAAAAAAGAGAAAACAAAGCATACAATGTATCAAGTAAACCTAAAAAAGAGAAAATTAACTGCACCTAAAAGAATGAAAAAAGAGAATTATAAGTATAAAAATCAATTACTGTATAAATTATGTATTTAACCAAACTAAGTGTTTTTGAACTGCAAGAGAGTAGAACTTTGAGAAAAGGAGAAGAACAAGCCCTGCTGTGACTATTTGTGGTTTTAATATTTGCATAATTATATGTGAACACATTACACAAATGTTTTTTCTCTGTATTTAAACATTACAGTCAATTTAATAAGCTGTATTTACATTCTGAATCTGACAACTACCATGAACACACAGGAGACATTGTTTACATTATTTACAACAATACAGAAACTACAAGTATAAATCGCCATATTGAGAGTAATTTCGCCATATTGAGAGTAATTTCGCCATATTTTTTTCTGCCATATTTTTTTCTGCCATATTGGTACTTTTCAGTTTTAATTTTAAGTGTACGGCACAGATTTCTTTTTGCTTTGCCAGCTCAGGCACTGGATCTTTTATTTTTGTTTATTTCATTTCAAATTGTTTTTTGTGTAGCACTTCCTCCCCCTTTTTTAGCATTTAAGTGATTGTACTTTTTAGATGAACGAATTTCTTTTTCTTTGGTACATTTTGTACTCCAGATCATGCAAATTTACTCTTGAACCAATTTCTTAACCTATTCACTAATACTTGGTGGCATTTACATTATGAAACATGCAACATCTGTCTGAATTTTTTTAAGCTAGCTACGCTCTTGTGGTACCATTTGTACCTTCTGTCTAATTTTTCTAAGCTAGCTACGCTCTTATGGTACCATTTGTACCTTCTGTCTAATTACAAATCCAAGCAAGACTTTGCCAAATATATCGCCAAATGTTAATAATTACACAATATTTTTAAATCTGGCAAAATCTTTAATTGCTTGTCCTAAGCTAGTCTAGCCTATCACCTTATGATAAATTATAGGCTGTATTTACACACAATAGCCAAATAAAGAAAGTTTTGCTTAAAAATTATCACTGAAAATAGATGTTTGAGTGTGTGTAAATGCAACCTAATTTGACCACCAAGCTTTGCATGCACTGTTCAATCAAATGGTAAAACATGTACATGCAGTATAATTTAAAAACTTTCATACGCTTTCCAAGAGATGTCAGCTGAGATCTGCACCCGCACGTAAAATCGTCATGATGTACACCAATACCCTGATCTTTTACCCAAGTTAATGTATAATTGGTAGTCCGGCCATTAGGTACACAGTATTTCTAAACCCTGATCTTTTATCCATAATATCCAATACCCCATTCTTTTACCCAAGGTGTATAATTGGTAATCCAACTTGATAAGTTTGCCACATCTTGGAACCACTTTGGACATCAGCTTATTCAAATGAACACAAATACAGTGGTACATGCACTATGTTTGATCTAATTATTATATTTGCTACTAGCTTAAAGATGCCACCCATATAGAAATGACATCCTTGGGCAGTGTATCCTAGTAACTAGTATTTTGTGGAAGCTAGTAGCAAAGGAGCCAATTTTGCTAAAGCATATAGCAATAGCAACTTTGTTGCCCATATAGAAACAACAGTGAAACTATTATTTCAATTTTGATAGAAAAAAGCACACGTCACTAAGAATTTTTTGCTAAGGCATATAGCAATAGCACTTAATTGCTGCCCTTATAGACACAGCAATGGAAAAAACACATACTAAGTTTTTTTGCTAAAGCGTATAGCAATTAGCACTTGCTGCCCTTATAGAAACAGCATGGAATAAACACAAACTATAAGTCTTTTTTGCTAAGGCGTACAGTACAGCAATAGCATTTGCTGCCCTTATAGAAACAGCATGGAATAAACAGAAACTATAAGTCTTTTTTGCTAAGGCATATAGCAATAGCATTTGCTGCCCTTATAGAAACAGCATGGAATAAACACAAACTATAAGTCTTTTTTGCTAAGGCATATAGCAATAGCATTTGCTGCCCTTATAGAAACAGCATGGAATAAACACAAACTATAAGTCTTTTTTGCTAAGGCGTATAGCAATAGCATTTGCTGCCCTTATAGAAACAGCATGGAATAAACACAAACTATAAGTCTTTTTGCTAAGGCATATAGCAATAGCATTTGCTGCCCTTATAGAAACAGCCATGAAAATAACATTGCTGCAACACTTCCAGCCAGCCAGCACAGACAAACAGTACACCCAAAAAGATGCACCTTTCTTTTTACGTGTATTGCCTGTTCATGCTGAATAATTAGAAGTCCCGGGATGCAATGCCACTGCCCTTGTACTTTTTTCTAACCTAAGCTATTAGTAATGTAAGTTTTTAAAAAATGTTTGGCATAGAAATCAAATTTCAAAGTTTTTTTCCCAAAATTTCCAAACTTCAAAGTTTTTGGTTCAAAATTATCAAATTTATAAATATTTTCTAAAGTATTTGTGTGCATTTTATAGGCTCCAACCATTGACTTCAACCTGGAATAGAATACAATCAACACATCAATTGTTGATACTAAACACATCGATTGCAGGTCTAAAATTAAGTTTTAAATTATTGCTCTTTGGATAAAACGAATTTCATTGTTTGGTACATTTTGTACTCCAAATAAAGACATTTTTGCATATATAAACATTATCACTGAAAATATATGTTTGAGAGTGTGTGTAAATGCAGCCTGTTGACCACCAAGCTGTGTATGCACTGTTCAATCAAATGGTAAAACATGTACATGCAGTATAATTAAAAAACTTTCTTACGCTTTCCATGAGATGACAGTTGATCGAGATCTGCACCCGCACGTAAAATTGTCATGATGTACACCAATACCCTGATCTTTTATCCAAGTTAATGTATAATTGGTAGTCCGGCCATTACGTACACAGTAATTCTAAACCCTGATCTTTTATCCATAATATCCAATACCCTGATCTTTTTACCCAAGGTGTATAATTGGTAATCCAACTTGATAAGTTTGCCACATCTTGGAACCACTTTGGACATGAGCATATTCAAATGAACACAAATACAGTGGTACATGCACTATGTTTGATCTAATTATTATATTTGCTACTAGCTTAAAGATACCACCCATATAGAAATGATATCCTTGGGCAGTGTATCCTAGTAACTAGTATTTTGTGGAAACTAGTAACAAAGTAGCCAATTTTGCTGAAGCATATAGCAATAGCAACTTTGTTGCCCATATAGAAACAACAGTGAAACTATCATTTCAATTTTGATAGAAAAAAACACACGTCACTAAGATTTTTTTGCTAAGGCATATAGCAATAGCACTTAATTGTTGCCCTTATAGACACAGCAATGGAAAAAACACATACTAAGTTTTTTTGCTAAAGCGTATAGCAATTAGCACTTGCTGCCCTTATAGAAACAGCATGGAATAAACAGAAACTATAAGTCTTTTTTGCTAAGGCATATAGCAATAGCATTTGCTGCCCTTATAGAAACAGCATGGAATAAACAGAAACTATAAGTCTTTTTTGCTAAGGCATATAGCAATAGCATTTGCTGCCCTTATAGAAACAGCATGGAATAAACACAAACTATAAGTCTTTTTTGCTAAGGCATATAGCAATAGCATTTGCTGCCCTTATAGAAACAGCATGGAATAAACACAAACTATAAGTCTTTTTTGCTAAGGCGTATAGCAATAGCATTTGCTGCCCTTATAGAAACAGCATGGAATAAACACAAACTATAAGTCTTTTTGCTAAGGCATATAGCAATAGCATTTGCTGCCCTTATAGAAACAGCCATGAAAATAACATTGCTGTAACACTTCCAGCCAGCCCACACAGACAAACAGTACACCCAGAAAGATGCACCTTTCTTTTTACGTGTATTGCCTGTTCATGCTGAATGATTAGAAGTCCCAGGATGCAATGCCACTGCCCTTGTACTTTTTTCTAACCTAACCTATTAGTAATGTAAGTTTTTTAATTTTTTTGGCATAGAAATCAAATTTCAAAGTGTTTTCCCCAAAATTTCCAAACTTCAAAGTTTTTGGTTCAAAATTATCAAATTTATAAATATTTTCTAAAGTATTTGTGTGCATTTTATAGGCTCCAACCATTGACTTCAACCTGGAATAGAATACAATCAACACATCAATTGTTGATACTAAACACATCGATTGCAGGTCTAAAATTAACCTTTACATTATTGCTTTTTAGATAAACAAATTTCATTTTTTGGGCAATTAGCCTCCCAAATTTCAGACAAAACCCTCAAATGTCTGACATACCCCCTGTTTACACTCAAAATAGGCCGTTTTTAGCCCTTTTTTGGTCAAAATTTATGAGAAATGACCAATTTTCTGTAAAGGTGGGGGGAGGGGGCAGATCTCCCCCCCACCGAAATTTCCACCACTGGACCACAATCAATAGAATGTTGTTGGAGTTATTCTATTAGTTTTATTGATAGCCATGAACTTTTGAAATGGCACCATGGCAATTTGCATAGACAATGATCAGTGGTATAGAAGGGGGGGGGGTCAATTGTGCTTGGGGGCACAGCTGCCCCTTCCTCAAGCTATGAGGGGTGAGTGAGCCCCCCTTGCAAGAATGCTTGAAAAGTATTGAAAATATATAATTTATGATATTGAATATTATGAAGATTATGAATATTGTATTGGGAGTTACTTGTGACATCATTCATTCCCGAATGTTTTCACCCTTATATGGTCCTCTAGAGCTCCCCTTATATAATTATGAATTTAGTTTTACAGTCAGATGATCGATGGATTCAGCCTACATAGTATCTAAAACTACTTATATTTTAGTCATTAATTTAAAGGCAAAACTAAGAATATCCTTTAATTAATTAGCTGGCTTAACTGTTGTCAAATGTTTATTTATATCAAATCTATCAATTGGCATGTGAAATCAATCATTGATTAGTATTGAAAATCAATACCAATCGATAATCACAAACATCAGAATTATTAATTGCATGGTTATTGATTTTCAATATCAATCAATTGATATTGACTGGTATCAATTTTCATCAATTATCAATTGCACTGTGATGCCTGGATTATATAATGTGAATTTGCACTCACCATATCAAAAAAGTGAGATGTGTTTGCTTTGTACACAATGCACTGAGGGCCACAATTTGCAAAATCATTAGGGCAGGGACAGATAAATAACATAATTTGTGCATGAATTGGACTAGGACACACATTCATAGGGGGGGGGAGGTCTGGGGGCATCCTCCCCTGAAAAAATTGGAAATCTAGAACCTAGGAAAATGAGATTTCCTATATGAAATTTTTTATCCCACTTACAGAATTATTGGAATATAATGTACAAAATGTGGTTCAAATTACTTGATTTTTAGACTTCTTTTCATAGTACATCCAAGTAGCGGGTGGGTCTTTCAGAGTATAGTTTGTGCAATGGCAGTGAAACATGGAACGCGAGGCTTAGTATACTAATTGAGGTTCAGGGGGAATGCTCCCCCAATATTTATTTATAATCTGAAGTGCTTGCTCAATATTTTTTTTGCAATTGTGCAACCCCCCCCCATCTGCACCCATGCATAATGCACTAATCAATTGACCAACACCCACAGGTATATGTAGTGTTTTAACAGAAATATGCGGGGGAAATACAGAGTTTTAACAAATGTTACCACCATGTTATCCTGGGTTTTAACACTGACACACTCACTCAGAGGCCGGGACAAAATGCTGGGAATTTAACTCTCATAGAGCTACACATGTTCGCCTGACTTTATTCTTTGGCAGGCTGCCTGTAACAGCACATCAAAAATGGCTGATCAGAAGACTAGATGGAAAGTTAATATATACCATTAAGTATAAATATCCAATATTGTGATCTTTTATCCATAATATCCAATACCCTGATCTTTTACCCAAGTTGTATAATTGGTAGTCCAACATAGATTGCCATATGGTACACGGTATGTCCACAATCCACACTTGATAAGTATGCCACATCTTGGAACCACTTTGAACATGAGCATAATGCAAATGAACACAAATACAATAGTACATGCACTAATTGTTTGATCTAATTATAATAATTTTGCTACTAGCTTAAAGATGCCACTCATATAGAAATGACATCCTTGGGCAGTGTATCCTAGTAACTAGTATTTTGTGGAAGCTAGTAGCAAAGGAGCCAATTTTGCTAAAGCATATAGCAATAGCAACTTTGTTGCCCTTATAGAAACAATTAACAGTGAAACTATTATTTCAATTTTGATAGAAAAAAACACACATCACTAAGATTTTTTTGCTAAGGCATATAGCAATAGCACTTAATTGCTGCCCTTATAGACACAGCAATGGAAAAAAACACATACTAAGTTTTTTGCTAAAGCATATAGCAATTAGCACTTGCTGCCCTTATAGAAACAGCATGGAATAAACACAAACTATACGTCTTTTTTGCTAAGGCATATAGCAATAGCATTTGCTGCCCTTATAGAAACAGCCTGGAATAAACACAAACTATAAGTCTTTTTTGCTAAGGCATATAGCAATAGCATTTGCTGCCCTTATAGAAACAGCATGGAATAAACACAAACTATAAGTCTTTTTTGCTAAGGCATATAGCAATAGCATTTGCTGCCCTTATAGAAACAGCATGGAATAAACACAAACTATAAGTCTTTTGCTAAGGCATATAGCATTTGCTGCCCTTATAGAAACAGCCTGGAATAAACACAAACTAGAAGTCTTTTGCTAAGGCATATAGCAATAGCATTTGCTGCCCTTATAGAAACAGCCTGGAATAAACACAAACTATAAGTCTTTTTTGCTAAGGCATATAGCAATAGCATTTGCTGCCCTTATAGAAACAGCCATGAAAATAACATTGCAACCTGATTAGATTTCCCAAGATACCTGCAACACTTCCACCAGACAGCACAGACAAGCAGACACACAAAAAGCGGTGCCTTCTTTTCACATGCACTGCTTGTCAATGTTGAATGATTCAAGTCTCACAGAGACCTTGGGAAAAATAAAGAGGATGCAATGCCACTGCCCTTGTACTTTTTTCCAACCTAACCTATTAGTAATGTAAGTTTTTTGCATAAAAAATCAAATTTCAAAGTGTTTTTTCTCCAAAATTTTCCAAACTTCAAAGTTTTTGGTTCAAAATGATCAAATTTATAAATATTTTCTAAAGTATTTGTGTGCATTTAGACCCAGTCTTTCCATTGACTTCAACCTGAAATAGAATACAAAATAGTTGTTAGTTTATACAACAAAAAGAATAAACAAATTGGCAATAAACACTTCAATCGCTGGTTACTAAGCACATTAATTGCAGGTGTAATTAAAATAATTACACTTTTAATTGTCCAAAATTATGTTTTAATAAAGTCAGAAAATTTACCGAAAGAACTCAGAAAACTAGAGCTGCTAACTCCAAACGAAAGGTCTGAACATGAGCAGTAAATTTTGGCAGAAATTTTCTTTATTTGTCTTTGGTTTCTCAAAAAAGTTTCTTAATTAAAATCTCCTGGATTTATAGAAACCGGAAACGAAGGCTGTTTTGCCCGAACAGGCGGAAGCGAAAGACTTTGCCGCGCGCGCGAAAAGTTGTCAAAATTTTTCGAGTTCGACTTCGACTAAAATTTCATCAAAATGTTCCTAAAATTTCATCAAAATGTTCCTAAAAAACCTATAAAAACTTCGTAAGTCTGTTTCCGAGTTTTGTTTTCACTTTGTGTCAAAAACTATTCGAAATAAAAGCGAAAAAAAGCGAAATAGCCGGAAAATTTTACCGCTCGGTCAAGTGCTTGAAAAAAACTTCGCATTCCGGCTCGAAATTTGGCTCAAAATAGTCCAAAATTTTTTAAAATTCTTTTAAAATTCTCTCGAGGTCTTTCCATGTTCAGTGGAGACAAAAGTAAAACGGGAAAAAAACAAGAAACAAAGCCGAAAGTGACGAAACGTTTTCGGTCCGGTCGAGCAAATGGTCGACTTTGAGTCCGCTTTTCCGGCCTAAAAATTAAAAAAAACATCAGAAAAAGTCAAGAAAGAACAAATTTATACTTGCCTGTTACAGTTGAAGGTATTTCTGGGTCGAAGAGAGAACGTTTTTGAAGCTTTGGGTTTTTTCAGTTCAGCATCCAGACATAACTCCTCTCTTCCACCCGACATGTTGAAAATGCCCCAAAATTCAATGAGTCAACGTCTTCACCAGCAATATTTTCCCGCTCTTACCTGTGATTGGTGGAGATTGTCCAATCAGAAATGGATTAGAAACTGTTGGGAGAATATCTTTTGATCCAATCTTTGGTTAATGTAATTCGTCTAAGATGAAAAGTTAAAATCTCCCAAGCATTTTTTCTTTTTTTCTCTTAGGGAAAGCAAATTCGGTCACAGAGCGATGTTATTTAAGAATAGTTGTAAAGAAACTGGACGTTGCCAACGTTTTGTTCGCTCAAAGCTATTTTTATTTAGTCTGGCTTAAAATAGTGATTGAATAATATAAATATCCAAAAGCATTCATAATATAAAAAACCCCATTAAAATACAAACTGATTTAAGGTTCCTTTCCAGTACCTTCT
Organism: Trachythela sp. YZ-2020; assembly: GCA_016169945.1. Classification (NCBI taxonomy): domain Eukaryota; kingdom Metazoa; phylum Cnidaria; class Anthozoa; order Malacalcyonacea; family Clavulariidae; genus Trachythela; species Trachythela sp. YZ-2020. Next base: position 290,405 of record JADLSH010000353.1, read on the forward strand.
ACATAACATGTTTCCTAGCCATTGAATTGTTGATATACATGACAAGTGAACATTTATTTCAAATTTTGATTTTAGCATCTCTTTAAAACTTGAACAAATGAAACGAAAAAGAATGAACTGAATGAAAAAACTTGTTCAATATGATGAAATGTCTCAACTCAGTTAATATGCAAACAGATAATAGAATAAAGGCCCGTTCAAACGAAGCAAACATGTTGGTCCAACATCATTCAACATGTTGGTCCAACATCATTCAACATGTTGGTCCAACATCATTCAACATGTCGGTCCAACATCATTCAACATTGTTGGTCCAACATCATTCAACATTGTTGGTCCAACATCATTCAACATGTTGGTCCAACATCATTCAACATTGTTGGTCCGTGAACACCATTCAATATGTTGGTCCAACATCATTACACATGTTGGTCCAACATCATTCAACATTGTTGGTCCGTGAACACCATTCAATATGTTGGTCCAACATCATTACACATGTTGGTCCAACATCATTCAACATGTTGAGTAATTAATGAGGTTCAATGATCATTGATTGATTTTGACATTGGACTGATTGGAGTGTTGTTGATTTGATATAGTGAATACAAAATGCATTACAATTGCTAGTCTAGACTAGAGCATGCTCTAGTATTGTTATATTACTTTCTGCAAAAGTTCAGATCAAGAAATATTTCTGAGAACTAGGTTCCCAGGATCCGATACTTTTTCCACCTCTGGCACACACTAACAATCTCTTCAACTTTTTTTCTTTTGTAGAATGGAGTGTCAAGTTATTGTGTCTAAAAGCAAGTTCATAACTGTTCTTCTACACTAATGGCTACTTCATTCACTTTCGCTCCATGTACATCATCCTTTTTCGGTGACCCATTTTTTGCTGGGGTCACACCACTCCCTTGTGAGCTAACATTGGTCATTGCTGTCGTTCCGTTATTCCTTTGTGTACCCGCAGGAGGTGAACTTGTGTTGCCAGCAGATAACTATCATTTACTCGTCATGGGAAGACCCTTCCCCCTTAATGGGTTAACCCATTAACACGCAATACACCCTTGGGCTGTGTACCGAAGCGTAACTCGGCACACACTCACATTTATAAAGATTTAATAAAAAATGATTAAAACATAAAATAAAGTACAAAATGTTCCCTAAACTGTATCTCTTCGAGTCTCGTTTACTTTCGTTCTGTTTCGTCTCTCTCGACCCCCCACGAGCTGTCAATCATTCAGCCCGCACTCAGGCGGAAACCCTAAATTCGGGTCACACTCCCCTTAAAATTAAATATTAAAGTTAATTTTCAACCCAACGTATATACCAAAATTTACTAATTGTTTTAGTCCTCTTCTATCAGGCAATGTTTGATTCTTTCCTTGGCATCTTTTGCCGCACGTCTTAATGGCCGCTCCTGTTTCTCTTCAACTTGCACGATAGGCGTTTCCGGCTGTTCGACGTCTTTGCTTCGTATCTCCAGAGGGCAAACTAGTTGAATAGGTCGCTCGATCTCGTGACCTTTGTGCTGTAGAACAACTCCTCGCACAACTCCATCTTTCCCTTTGATGCGTCGTAACACCTTGCCCTTCTTCCAAAGTCCACGATTCTTTTCTTCCCCAAGCACTAACACCACTTCCCCGACACTTGGCAGTTGTCCATCACCTTTGACTAAGCGGTGCGATTCCATGAGGCTGTGGATGTATTCCTTGTGCCAACGACTCCACGCGTGTTGTCTGGCGACATTGAGACGTTTCTGCATCTTTGTAACTTCATTTTCTTCTTGTTCTTGGTCTTCCAATGTTTGTGAGTCGTCACCCCATAAAATAGTATTGGGCGTCAGAACTTGTGGCTCCTCCGTCACTTTCGATGTAGGTTAGAGGACGATTATTAAGATGGCGTTCGATGTCCATCACCACCGCACTAAGTTGTTGGAATGAGAGATGTGTCTTTCCCATTGTCTTATACAGAGTCTTCTTCACTTCCTTTATGATCCTTTCATACATGCCTCCCCACCAAGGGATTTCGCTAAGTTGAACTGCCACGTTATTCTTTGCTTTGCCAGGTAATCTTGTAGCACTTCGCTCTTCCTAATCTTCTTTATCCACTGGGCAGTAGCTCTGAAGACGCCGGCGTTGTCTGACACGATGCGTTGTGGTCTCGTCTTCCGAGTTATGAAGGCATTTAGCTTGTACTGGAATTCTTCCGCAGTTTGAGTATTGGTAACTTCTAGATGAACAGCTCGCGTGGTTGAGCAAGTGAAAATGAGAATGGATGCTTTGCCTTCTTTATGTTTATTGATCTTGTAAACTAGCGGCCCGGCGAAGTCAACCCCAGTGGTTTGGAAAGGTTTACTCCTTCTGTGCGAAACTGTGGTAATGGCGACGTTTCTGTTTTACCGTATGGCTTCGTGGAGAACACCTTACACGTATGGCAATCATTTATCGTTTTCTTTACCAACGATCTCAGACGGGAATCCACCATTCCTCTCGAATAGCACCCATGGTACTAGCAATTCCTAAGTGTAATGTCTGTTCGTGAACATGAAGGATAAGCTTGTCGGCAAACAATCCGTGTTCTAGATAAGTTGGTGTGTAGCTTTGGATTCTTCCGATACATTTCAATATCTTCTTCTCATCCATTTCCAGCTTCCAACCACTACTCTCAGTGTCTTCCGAGATGGACCGTTGAATCTTTCTTATCCAGACTTCTCTGGAACGTAATATCTCGTCCGTGGTTAATGGACCCTTGGTTTTCTCCGCTCCTCGCTTCTTGCATCGACTGTTATGGACAAATCGAAGTGCCCAAGCGGTAACTCTTAGAGTGTTCCAGTAAGGTTTGCGTTTCAACAAGAGTTCCCATTCGTCTGGTAGGTTTTCATCCGTGAATGCAACTATTTCCTTGCTCGGTTTCTCTTCATCCGTCACTGATGACGTGGACTGCACTATCGGTTGGGGTGGCCAATCGTGTCTGTTAAGCAGCCATTCAGGACCTTCGTACCAATCCTTTCTTTCCATTTGGGCAAGCGTGGCTCCTCGGCTTCCAGCGTCTGCAACATTCTTCTCCGACGGCACGTACTTCCATAGAATCCCAACTTCCTCCGTTATTTCGGCAATCTTTCTCACCCTATTCGCAACAAACACCTTCCAAGCTTTTCCGGGACTCAAGATCCAATAAAGAGCTACTAGGCTGTCCATCCAGATGGTAACTGATCTGATGGGCAGTCTCTTCAACGCGTTGACCAGATTCTTCGCCAAATTGGCTGCCATCTGGCCACTTATCAATTCTAAACGTGCTATCGACGTGTTTCGCTTCGAGATTCGTGATTTTGAGGTAAGGAATCCTTTCACTGTTCCTGTATCTTGTTCGACAACAGCGATGGTCATGGCAGAGCAAGCCAAATTGCTCGCGTCAGCAAAGAGATGCAGGTGAACCGACTTCACTTTCTTGCATCCTCGAATCACGCTTCTTGGTATTCGTACGTTTCGAAGCTGTCTAGTCCATCGTAGCCAATCCTTGGCTAGTACCGAAGACACTTCTGAATCCCAGCTTTGATTCTCATCACAGGCTTCACGATAGATACGTTTACCTTCCACCACCGTTGGCGACATAACTCCAAGCGGGTCGTAAATTCCTGCCAAATGGCTCAAAATAGATTTCTTTGTAATTCGCTGTCCGCTACCTCGTTCAGGAACGGGGATTTCTAGTACATCGTCTTGTTTATGCCATGTCAAACCTAGTATTTTTCCCGGATTGGGCATATCTGCGCTCTCGAGAGACTGAACATTTGATTCCCATTTATGTACAGGAAACTTTCCTCCTCCATGATGGTCGTAGCTTCGTTCTTGAACTCATTCAACTCTTCAACACTGTCCCCAGTCTTCATTAAGTTATCGACATACGTGTTCTCCTTAAGCGTCAGCAGCGTATCAGAACACTTCTCGTTCGGTTGGCTTTTATAATGGTGTTGCAAAGTGGCTCCGAGAAGAAAGGGCTCGCTTCTGCACCAAATGGTATTCTGGTGAATCTGAACTGCTCCACTGTTCCGTCTAATAATTCGAATACAAATCGAAAAGCATCTCTATCTTCTGGTTTCAACCCGACTTGAAGGAATGCCTGCTTAATGTCACCGATGAGCAGATTTGGAGCCATTCGAGCTCTTATCAGTATGTCCCACAGTAATGGCTGTAGTGGAGGACCCTTGTACATGCACTCATTAATACTTCGAACCAGAGGGTTTGGTTTCGCACTAGCGTCAAACACCATTCGGACCTTTGTTGTTGTTGCAGATGATTTCACCACTGGTTTATGTGGCATATAAAACACACGACTCCCAGTTGGCTTCTCCGGGACTCTCTCAATAATTCCCTTCTCCAGCTGCTCGGAAACAATATTCTGGTATTCTGACTTCAAACTGGGATCTTGGTTGAGTTTCTCGCAACCGAACGCAGGCGCTTCTTGCTTGGTGTTTCATTCGTCTCGGTAAGTTGAGCACCCGGTATCCATGGAACATTGACTTGGTACCGCCCTTCTTCGTCTCGTAAGATGGTGTCATTGAATTCAGCGTAAACATCCAACTGGTCGTCTTCTCCCCTGTCTTCCACGCCAAGCACATCCAGGCTATACAACATCTGGTAGTCGCTACATCTCTGCAATACATACTTTCATCGTTAGGAAGGTCTCCACCATGTACTAACCAACCAAATGTTGTCCCTCTACCACTGGCTCTCCCAGTTTCCTTTGTAGATTTCCTCGGTCTTGATTCGTGAGAATGTGCTATCCCCAATTATAAGATGTATTGGGTACTCGTTGTTAAGCTGCATGTAGAACCTTTTATCCTCGTATGATCAAACTTGAGCTTCAGTTCGTTCATGTCCGGTCGCTAATGGTAGTAAAGTTGGGCATTTTAGTCCCTGTGACTTCAATTTGCTCTTTGGCAACTCCATCGAGCGAAGCTATTTCGACATTGAAAACAGGCATAGACTGCCTTTTCGACCCACTGACCGTAACAATATGACGTGTCTCATGATGTGAGGGGGATAGTTTCAGTTTCGCAATGGCATCTTGGGACATAAAGTTTCTCCCTGACCCGGTATCTAGGTACGCCCACAATGTTGTGCCTTGTATGTTCACAGGAACTATGGGTGGTAATGTGGTGTCTAGAGGGGTATATCCGGTTAGAATGGGACCCCTTTTGCCATCACATAAACTTGTATGGTGTTTCCTTTGCACTTAAAACAACTCCCCATGACAATTACTAGCTCGATGGCCAGGCTGACCACAATTATAACATAATTTGTTATTAGCAAAGAACTTCCGCGACTTTCTAAATCCTTAACCTCTTGGCAACTGTCCGAGTAGTGTTCACCTTTACAAAAGACACATGTAGGGCTCTTTGACTTTCCTCCATTGACTTTTCCAGCGAACCAGTTATGCGTTCTCTCTTGGGGATTCTTCATTTGGCTTCGAGTCGCTCATCGCTTTTGTTTCTTACCAACCACTTCTGCAGGTTAACAAGCATATCATTCATACCCCAATCTTCCCATTTCTCATCGGTTCGCACAAGGTCGGCTTTAATATGTGGAAGTTTGTTTAAGGTAGTCATCACAAAGGCTTTCAAGAAATCATTTTCTCCCAAAGTTTGCAGAGCATCAAAACTTTTGCTCAACTTCTCGTAGAATTCCTGAATTTTTGCATAGTTAGTTCCCTTGACCACAGGAAGCCCAATAATTTCCTCCACATGTGCATCCACTACTTGCTTGGTCTGCCCGTATTCTGTTTTAAGCCGTTTCCATGCTGTTACATATCCTCAGTACTTGGTTTAAGATTTGCCAACCGGTCTCTCATCTTGGGGTTTACTAGCTCAAGTAAATATCCAAATTTCTCCTCATCTGAAATAGGTTGCTTGTCAATTTGTGTTGAAAATATGTTCTCAAAACGAATCCAGTCTACCACAGTTCCCTTGAAGGGGGTAATCTTCAATTTTGGAAGTTTCGCAGTGCTTGATTTTGCTTCCTTTTCTATCTCTACCCGCTTCTCTGTCGTTTTCAGCTCGGCTGCTAATTTCTCTTCCCACAATCTCCGTTCTCTTTCGTGTCTCTCTCTGATTGTTGCCTCCTCAAGTTGTTGTTTGGTTTCCCACTTCCTTCGCTCTGACTCTTCCTGTGTTTGTTGCTCTTTCTCCTCCAAATAGTAAGAAAGTCTCTCCTTATCCGTTAGTAATGCTGCATATTTTGACTTAATGTCCTTTTTCCACTGACGCACAGTTCTGGGCGAAATACCACCATCGATCTTGAATTCTTCTACTTGTGAAATAAGTTCCGCAAGTTTGTTCGTAATTTTAGCTGCCTGCTTAACCGCTGACTTAATTTCCTCGATGTCGTTTTCTCGAATTAGCTCGTTTGCCCCGTCCAAATAATACTCTAATTTCGAAATTTCCTTCGTTATCGCGTTCTCCATACGTTCAGTGTCTCCCGAACTCTCAGCTTGATCGTTTCTACGTTCGTCGGTCATTGTATTCGCCTTATAATTCGATAATAGTACGATATAATTTGATATATAAACCCAAAATGGCGCCCAAAATATCAACAATAAATACCGTATTTCGTTCGTTTTCCTTCGTAAAAATCCTGGTCACGGCACCAAATGTACCGAAGCGTAACTCGGCACACACTCACATTTATAAAGATTTAATAAAAAATGATTAAAACATAAAATAAAGTACAAAATGTTCCCTAAACTGTATCTCTTCGAGTCTCGTTTACTTTCGTTCTGTTTCGTCTCTCTCGACCCCCCACGAGCTGTCAATCATTCAGCCCGCACTCAGGCGGAAACCCTAAATTCGGGTCAGCTGGACCAAGCCTACAAGGGATACCATGCCTACCAATACGAATGGATACCGAAAGTGAACGAAGTTTTAAAAGCGACTGTAGAGCCGACAAATGTTGTCGATAAATACGTTGTATGTGTTCTTTTTCGCGATAGAGTTGTGGGACATTACAACGAGGGAAAAGTGGACGCTTTGCTAAAACAATCAAAGGCAAATCTGTTAACCTGGGTGACGGAGCTCTCTCCTCCGCAGAGGCTTTTGAGCGAGCGCTGCACGCAAGATTAGCATTATAGCAAAGATTAATTGGGGGAGAACAACATGAAGTTTCCAAGGGGGAAAGGAAGGCGCGAGGGGATGTAAGCGCGTCTTGCTCTCCCCCAATTAGTCTTTGCTATAATGTTAATCTTTGCAATCTTGCGTGCAGCGCTCGCTCAAAAGCCTCTGCGGAGGAGAGAGGTGACGGAGAAGGCATGCAAGTTCCATGTAATGGAAGACGCAACTTGTTGTTGAACCTTTTATCTTTTTATGGACTTAAATTACGTTTGTATGTGTTATAAACTGATTAAATTGTTCTTGTCTGCATAGACATTCACGCTTCCGACTTGTGTTCCGACATTCACGCTTCCGAGATTTTGAAAATTCGGGTTTTTAATCTTTTCTAAAAGCTTTTTGATATATTCACTTGATAAAGATAAGAAAAGCTTTTAGAAAAGATTAAAACCCCGAATTTTTGGGCCGCCTATGGTGTACCTAAATTGGAAAGCAATTTTTTTGTATGAATAAAGTTGCAGTCAAGTCCGCTCTGGGCATGCGCGTATTAAAGCCTGGACTCTTACATGAAGTTTAACCTTTGACGTACGCCGCACCGCTGCTTGGCCTATGGTCGTTATCTGTGGGCTCGTTTTTCTAAGAATTTTACAGAATATGCACGAAATTCTAATCAATTTTATTTCTTTATATAATACGAAAATAATATTAAATTTATAGTTAAATGGATGGATTTACGCTTGTTGGTGGCGTGGGAAGCCTAGTTGTAGCAGGGCTTTGTTATTCTGCCTACAGAAACATACAAGATGCGGCAAGTCATCTGAAGGTAGGGGCAATCATGACTGATAAAATATGCAATTATTTTTATGACCGGTGTCATGGTCTCAATACTCCCCCGGTCTCAACAATCCCCTATTGCTATGCGCATGCGCGCGGAAGCGGTGTTGCATGTCAACAAATCTCGTGGTCTCAGTTCTCCCCTCGCTTCTGTCGCTGCTCGAACAATTTTCTTCACGTGCAAACACAATCGAAACTATTTTACTTTCATCAAAAGTCTTCAGTATGGCGCCACAACAAGAACCTAACGCAGAACCTGCTGTCGTAGCTGAATCTGAGCGTAAAACGAGAAGCAATCGCATGGCTCAACACAACGAAAAATGCGAGCGTATCGTGCATTATTTACGCCATGGTAAACATCAAGATGGTTTGACCAAAAATCAACAGCGAACTGTTCGTGGCCAAGCTAAGAATTATATTCTGGATGAGACAAGTAAGTTTATATCACATCTACTTTGAAAATGAACACGTAACAAACGGATTAATTGGATAAATATTTACAATTTTTAATAGTCAATACGTCCATGACTCCATAGTCCATGTGGCCTATTGCACATACTTGATACTACAGTATTAATAATATATTATACCAGTGGATGACCATGCTTGTTTTTCGCAGAAAAACCATTTAATTTTAATCTAGCTATGTACATCAAGAATCTTCAGAACATTTTAATGAATCTGGCTTAGAGTTAGAGTATCAAGTATTTCTGACATTGCTGTTTGCTTATAAACCTCTGGTCATGCATGTGACCAGTGACCACACATAGTATTTCATAACTATCTCCATTTGTTAACCAAACTTAAGTATCTTGTGAGCGTGCAAGTCGACAAAGTCTAGGTTAATATATAAATAAAAAAGCAATCATGAATATCTTGAGGAATGCCTGATGAGCAAATGCCTTTGGTTGTGATAGGAGCTTCCTACATTTCTCCTCTGTCTCTGGTATATTTTTCATTTTTTCACATGCATATGAATAATATATTGTCATGCTCATAACAAGTTATCGTGAATTTTAGATAATGAGTTGTATTATACAAGTGGAAAGGAGACCGTGAGAAAAAAGGTTGTTCTTACTGTTGAAGAAGTTAAGGAAATTTTGCATCACCATCACAGTGACGCCATGGAGGACACAGTGGTGTTAATAACACCTTATTCAAAGTCTCCAGTTTCTATCATTGGAATGGAATGAAAGAAGACATTCAGGAATATGTTAGTTGATTATTACGATAAAATATTTTATTCAAATGTCTTGTTATACCTTGCAGTTACCATAATTTCAGTTTATTCTGTGTGATAAAAATATTATTTGATACATGGAGCAATGCTACCTACAAAGTCTAACCTCCCTCGATATATTAATGTTTTAGATCATGTCATGTCATCAATGTCAGATATTCAGCAAGATTAAAACTCAAGCACCAGAACTTATCCCTATAAAGGTCAACTATCCTTTGGAGTTGGTTGGGATAGACTTAATTGGTAAGTACATATGACATGTGCATATGACATATCCTCCCGCCACCAATTTCTTGAGAACAAACAATGTAAGCAAAAAACAAGAAAGTAAGTGTAACACTTCAGTTTCAAGAGTTCTTTCCTACTAACAGGGTGTTGGCTTCAGTAAGAAATTGGGTGTTAATTGTGTTAAACACCATTTTCGTTAAATAGCTGAATAGATTTTTCCTCTGGCTAAATCCTGACTAATACTCAAACAATAATTTTTTACTTTTTAGTTCCACTACCGACAACTGCAGAAGGATATAAATATGACTGCACTTTCACTGATTACTTCACTAAGTTTGTCGACTTTTATCCTATCAAGGACAAAAGTGCGCTTGGTGTTGCAAAATGCATCAAGTCATTCACATGCAGGTAGCTCATTATTTTTTCTCTTAATTTGATTCTTCAACAGAATAAACTAATAAAGCATAAACTAAGATAATCCTCTGCAGTTTCTGAAGACTAATCTTTACAGTGGAACAAAATCTTATCTGCAGTGCTATTTGCAAAGCTCCAAGTGTGGAATGTCCAATACCAGATGTTTTTACTTATCAAGGGCAGATGGGTTTACTTGTCTGAAGTAATGAAGTTTCTGGTGTTGTTATCTTTAGATGGGGTGCACCTTCACGGCTGCTTTCCGATCAAGGAAGGGAATTTGTTGCAAAAGTGAATGATAAAGTCTGCCAAGAATTTGGAATACAGACAAATGGATTGGACGAAAGAACCAATCAAACTTTAAAACAACGGCTGTCGAAACTGGTTAACAAATACGAAAATAATTGGTCTGATTTTTTGGATGAAGTGGCTTATTCCATACGGACACAAAAGCAAGCTTCAACTAAGTACACGCCATTCTATCTTATGTTTGGTCGGAATCCAAATTCACCAGAGAAGGTATAAATATACTGTCCTTACATGATATTATGTCCCCACAGTTCCTAAAAGCTGCAAAGCCTAGAGTTTAACTGTTAGTCAGAGTTATTAAACTGTTATTATACACATTTTTTTATTTAATCCTAGTCCCAATCGGAATACAAACCTCCATCCAATTAACTTTCAATTATAGTTAGATTTAGTGCTTGTACCTGTATTGCTCAGATTAAGATTAAATAGATGTATTTTAGATCTACAGCTTGGGTACGAGGCTGCAGCACTAATGCATCATACAAATGTTACTTGTCTTCATTTTACAGCAAGTGTGAATGCCTGAGCAGGAATTTTGTTAAACATGAGAAACACAAAATATGTGATACAAGTTACTTTAAAAATCTTGTAGATAACTGTGGAGGAGGACAACTCTCCTGCTCCAGATCAACCTGAAGATCTTCTGGATGAGTGTGTACAAGAAAAGAATGATTTATTTGAGGCTACATGCCAACAAGTATGTGTTTTGTTTTAACATGCCAACCAAACAATCTGATTTCAAAACAACTTAGTTTCTGGTTTAATTTACGGTAATTAAATGATTTTACTATATCTTTCTTTAGGTTCTTAAGAACATAGACATCGCCCAGCAAAACAGAAAAACAATATGAAAAAGAAAGGCAAAGGGTGTGAAAACATTTGTTATAAAGGTTGGGGATACTGTTTTCAAAAGCAAATGAAAAATGAGTCAAGAAAGGGTGGAAAGATGGAGCCTACTTGGATAGGACCATATAGGTACTCTACATAATTTGTGCCAGTGTTGTGAATCATGCACTTTATGAAGAAATCACCAAATTTGGCACAGTTGTACTTCTTGAAATGGCGAACAAATCTGGATATGGAGGCAAGTCCAGAAATGATAATTACAGCCATTAACAGCCATAATTTCTACTTCTGGACTTGATTCCATAACGATTTGTTCGTCATGTCAAGAAGTATAACTGTGCCAAATTTGGTGCTTTCTTCACAAAGTGCATGATTTTTGACAGATCTGTCCAACTACTTAATATATCCTTAGTTGGTCCTCATTCTTTTAGAGTGACAGAAATTGACAAACCCAAAGGGCAACCCTTATTTCTGTGAAGGATGGTGCTGTGCCATTGAAGAAAAAGGTCCCTTATGACCAACTGCAACCATATACAACAAGCGAACTGCATGACAGCATCTCATCACCAGCAGATGACAGCACCTTGTCCTCGCCACCACCAGATGACAGCACCTTGTCCTCGCCACCACCAGGTGACAGTATCCCGCCACCACCAGGTGACAGTATCCCACCACCACCAGGTGACGGTATCCCGCCACCACCAGGTGACAGTATCCCGCCACCACCAGGTGACAGTATCCCGCCACCACCAGGTGACAGTACTCGCCACCAACCAATGGTACTCGCCACCACTCAGCAGCTCACCACCACTCAGCAACTGTACCTCAGCCAGTGACAGCACCTCACCAACATCTAGTGATGGCACCTTACCAGATGACAAGTACAGTCAGCCACCAGCCAATGACAACACCTCACCACCACCTGATGAAAAGACTCTGCCACAACCATCATACAAGGTCACCAAAAACACACAAAAAAGGAGACCCAAACAAGTTTTATGCTGTTAGTTTCCAAATCCAAGACTGGCAACTTGGTGTCAACAACCCTGCAAGCAGACTACTGGCTGACAGATGAACACATCGATCATGTCCAGTGGTTGATCTCAAAAAAGTTTCCTGGTGCAACAGGTTTGCACTCCGTGTTAGCCTTTGAAAGTAAAATGCCAAAGGTAGAGAAGAAAGAAGACTTTGTGCAGGTTATCAACATGGGTGGAAATCACTGGGTGACAGTCACCAACATCGGTTGTGAAAGCAAAAGAATTAAAGTTTATGACTCTCTGAACTATCTCTATGCTGAACTCCGAAAGAGCGATAGACAGAAGTTCCACACCTCATTGGCAGCATTGCTCAACACAAGCTTGGCAGACATGGTGATCGAGAGGCCATCAATGGTACAGCAAAAAAGCTGTTCTGACTGTGGCCTTTTTGCCCTAGCAGTTATTGTCAGCCTTTGTAATGGTGATGACCCTGGGCTTCAAGTATATGACCAAAGTGTCATGAGAGTACATTTAGCTCTTTGTATGCAGTGTGAAGATATTACTAGATTTCCAGTTAAGTCTTCAAGATGTGTTGTGGGACTTGGTGATGAAGAAACAGTACAACTATTCTGCCATTGCAGAATGCCATATAGTGATGGTGTATTTATGATTGAGTGCTCAAAATGTTTCAATTGGTTTCATCGATCATGTGAGAAGGTTCCAAGAACTGTCACAAGCAAAACAATGTTTTATTGTAAAAATTGTAAATAAATTTAATTTGTAAATACTTCATGTACATAATGTATAAACTATTCTGAGTTATCTCTTTTAAAAATTATAACAGGAGTTACCCCAGACTGGGGAGTATTCAGACCAGTTTCGATAGTCCTCAGTCTGAGTTACCTCATTTAAAAAATTATAACAGGAGATCTCAGACTGGGGAGTATTCAGACCAGTCTTGATACTCCTCAGTCTGAGTTACCTCATTTAAAAATATCACAGGAGATCTCAGACTGGGGAGTATTCAGACCAGTCTTGATACTCCTCAGTCTGAGTTATCTCATTTAAAAAATTAGAACAGGATATATCCCAGACTGGGGAGTATTCAGACCAGTCTTGACTCCTCAGTCTGAGTTATCTCATTTAAAAAATCATAACAGGAGATGAGGGAGATCCCAGACTGGGCCCTGGGGAGTATTCAAACCTGGGTATCGATACTCCTCAGTCTGAGTTATCTCTTTTAAAAATTATAACAGGAGATATCTCAGACTGGGGAGTATTCAGACCAGTCTTGATACTCCTCAGTCTGAGTTATCTCATTTGAAACATTATAACTAGAGAAAAATGATAAAAGATATCCCAGACTGGGGAGTATTCAGACCAGTCTCAATTTGCAATACTCCCCAGTGGCCAGTCTGAGTTATCTGTAAAATATGTTATCTTAAAAAATATGCAAAAGTAATCATATTTATAAAGAAATAATACGATATTTAACGTCCTTACCATATCTAACAATAACGTGCCTTCACGAGAGTATTTTTAAAGTCTTTTTTTTGTAAATACGCAAAGATAAAAAGCAAAAATATAAAGAGGATAACTCAGACTGGGGGAGCGTTCAGACCAGCTAGCTACGTGCTCAGCGGTCCGCTGTTTCGGCGCATGCGCAGATAATGAAAGGGGATAATTCAGACTGGGGGAACGCTGAGACCGTGACACCGGCATTCCAATATTCCATGAAATATGTGTGTTTTCCAAATTACGCATGATTAATACAAGGGAAGACTATTTACTAAAGGCTCTACCGTGGTGAACCTGAACTAAACAGCAAACAAAACTGGCAAATGAGATTTGATTCAATTTGTAGTTGCTTGTTATTTTTTGTCCTGGCATATTTGTGAATATAATATTTGTAGCTTGTTAATGATTACATTTGCTAGGGCCTGACTACTGATGTCAACTAAGCATACTTCAAAATTCGTACTGGATAGCTTTATCAGTTCTAAACTGTTCTTCGTAGAGATCCAGTAAGGACCGTAGTGAAGCCAGCCTGACAATTTGGTCATGCAATGCAAATTTTAAATCATCATTATTAATTTCTTTAGAAATTGATTGTTTTCACAGTCTATGAACACGGAAATATTTGCATAGCATGACCAAATTGTCAGGCTGGCTTCGCCACTGACCGTCTCTTATTACTTTAATGTTACTACAGGAGAAAACCTGGTTGTTTGGTAGAATCAAACTGGAAGCAGCCTCCACACATAATCCAGCCAAAATTATGGCACATGCACTAACCACTTGCCACCAACACTCTTGATAAACAGTGGTTAGTACATCTGTGAGCTCTGTGACTGGATTTTGATTGCGTCAAATTATTTACCATTATCTCATGTTCTTAAACAAATAGAATACAGAACGTCTCGACGTAGGTAAGGATTTATTTGAGAAGATCAAGATGGCACCTAACTATACATTGGATTATGTTGCAATTCGTGGTAACGCGAAAGCAGTTGAGTCTACATTACAAAGTGGCAATGTGCCGGCAGCAAAACTTTTAATTCAGCGAACGACTATATATGAACATAAAGTTGAATGGATCAGATCGTCAAAACTATGGTGAGTTAAGGTCAATTTTCTAATCCTAACATGGACAAGTGGTCTGGTTAGCTGATAAACACACAACACCTTCCTCTTGACGAGTCAAATCATTTAGTATTAAAAGTTGGGTGAGATGCAGCTATAACATAAATGTATGGTTGTTCTATTTTTAGGCATGACACAAGACGTACAATCAGTTCAGTGGTTAATCTTGTTCCGTTTTCATTGAATTCTTCCAACTCAAGACACAGAGTGATCATTGACGAACCACTGTCTGCAGCAGGCTTGGAGTACAACAGAATTTACAACAAATACGAACCCTTAAACTCTCTTTCCGTCTCAGAAAATCTTGTGCAGTGGGTCAGTGGTGAAAAGACGAAGGGAATTCAAACTATCGAGGATGGTTTACTTGAGGGAACCTCGCTCACAGCTGTAGGGAAAGTCACGTTACGAAATGGTACTTTGAAAATTAAATCCTCTGACACCTATGAGTATATTCTAAGTAAGTTGCCGCTGGAGGGAATTATAAGAGAAAAGACTAAGTCTCTTCGAAGATGGAAATATGTTACTCTAGGTTTTGCGATTACAGGAGGTGCGTTTCTTTTGATTTGGTTGTATCGAAAGTGGCGGAGAAGGTCGCACCCGGCTGCAGTACGAAATTTTAGGTTTATCCATCCTCTGCCAAATGAAGTGTTTGATGAAGAGTTACCAGAGGCGGACGCGGAACAATCTTGTGTGATTTGTTTGACAGAGCGTCGGAATGTTGTAATCTTAGATTGCGGACATATATGTGCATGTAGAGCATGTGCACTGCAGGTGGATATTTGTCCTATATGTAGAGCTGAAATTGTACGACTTGTGCCAACCTACCAGAGTTGACATAAGTTTTAGATAAATAGAATGTTTTGAGTTGTATCAGAGAATTCAAATATATGATGATGATTTATGATTTAGTGGTGTTGAGGATTTTAACAAATATCTACCAAATTACAGTCAGACCTCTCTCTAATTTAGATATCACAAGGGCACAGCAAAGTGTTCATATTAGAGAGGTGTCTGTTTTATAAAGGTTTTTTAAAATAAAATTATGAATGTTGGGACATTGGAAACTATCTGTAATAGAGAGTTGTCTTTAGAGTATTAGAGAGGTGTCCATATTAGAGAAGTGTCTGTATTAGAGAGGTGTCTGTGTTAGAGAGGTGTCCCTATTGGAGAGGTGTCCATATTAGAGAGGTGTCCCTATTAGAGAGGTGTCCATATTAGAGAGGTGTCTGTATTAGAGAGGTGTCTGTATTAGAGAGGTGTCTGTATTAGAGAGGTGTTTGTATTAGAGAGGTGTCTGTATTAGAGAGGTGTCCATATTAGAGAGGTGTCCATATTAGAGAGGTGTCCGTATTAGATAGGTGTCCGTATTAGAGAGGTGTCTGTATTAGAGAGGTGTCTGTATTAGAGAGGTGTTGATATTAGAGAGGTGTCCATGTTAGAGAGGTGTCTGTATTAGAGAGGTGTCTGTATTAGAGAGGTGTCTGTATTAGAGAGGTGTTTGTATTAGAGAGGTGTTTGTATTAGAGAAGTGTCTGTATTAGAGAGGTGTTCATATTAGAGAGGTGTCCATATTAGAGAGATATTCGTATTAGAGAGGTGTTTATATAATAGAAGTGTGCGTATTAGAGAAGTATTGACAATAGAGAGGTGTCCATTTTCTAGAGGTGTCTGTAATAAAGATACTGCAGGCCAGGGCCTCTATAAAAATATAACACTGCTCCCATTGTTTTAAAATTATGAAATCATAGGGTCTTGGGAAAACTTTATTCTAGGCCCACGATAACATTCGGCGACCTGCGCCATAAAATCATCGTACGTTATGTTATACGAAATATAGTGTGTCAAACACTACAACAGTGAACAGTCACGCTGTGTCGCTGTAAATACAGCATTTCAATATTTTGTTTAACTTTTTCTCTATGAAGGGCAATTGTTGTTTATGTTTCAATGTTTTGTCAAACGCGGACGATTTACACTCTTTAAGGTACGATGTTCAGAAAGAGCTGAACGATATAGTCATTTTTTCGCTCGAAACGCCTTTGACCGGTGAGAGCAAATTATGCAAATCATGCTTCGGGCATATTGAGCAAAGAATGGAAATTAAAGCGAAGCTACATGAAGCAAACGAAAGGATCAGAAACATATACTATAAAGCTGTTCTAGTTGAAAAATGTAGACCAAAAAACAATCTTGTCAAAGAATGGTTTAAACGCGATCTGATGGAGATTTTTGTATATCGTACGAATTATGCACGGCCGGAAGCGTTGCCTGATAAGCGTGACAACGCAAGCTCGCATAGATGCGTCAAAGGTGAGAGCATTCCTTCGTTTAAACGCAAAAATAGCACCGTTAAAAGGGAGTTTAAGGCGAAATTATGCAAAGAAGAAGCAGATGCCATTCTGTGTAGGCTTGAAGATGAGTTATGGAATGATGACACGTGCGAGGAGACTCATGATCACGAAAATAAGTGAGTCAGTTGTATTTTAATATTTTATATTTTAAAGGGAAATATTCGGCATTTTTCGCGCCAAATCGCGCCTTTGAACTTTGAACTGCATTGTCCAGAGAGCTTGTCGGAATTTGCAATGACGGAAGACTGGGACTAGGAACGAAATTCATAAGGTTAAATTTATTTAAAAAGAGCTTACTTGTACTTGTACCAAGTTAAGGCTGTTTTTTCTTGTGGGTTTAGGTTGAAAACCAACACGAAATTAATGGTTGAAATAAGCGCCTGAAAAATTATGACGTCATAGCTTAGTGTCCTTGGGAATATTTTACTCTAGGCCCGCGATAACAATCCGCAGCCCTGCGCTTGAAAATCAATTTACGTTGTGTTATACAAAATATGTGTCAATTATTATTCTGTTCAATTCTGTTCTATATTTTCTTCAAGTGGCAATTGTAGTCTATGTTGCAATACCTTGTCAAATGTGGACGATTTAAACTCGTTGAGTTACGATATCCAGAAAGAGCTGAATGATATAGTCATTTTTATGCTTGATACGCCTTTGACCGGTGACAGCAGAATATGTAAATCATGCTTTGAGCATATCGAGGAAAGAATGGACATCAAAGCCAAGCTACAGGAAACAGACAAACGCATCAGAGCGATCTATTATAAAGCCCTATTTGAAAAGGCTCGCTCAAACACTAATTTCGCAGATAGAATGTTAGAAAACGGACGGCGAACGGAGATTTGTCGTGAGAAATATACGCGCGAGGCATTATCGGATCTAAAATGTGCGACCGCAAGCTCGCTGGGATGTGTTAAAAGTGTGGGAAATACTTCGCTTAAACGCGAACGTGAATATAAAGAAGATAGTTCCATGTATAAGCTGGAAAGAGAATTATGGAATGATATTAAAAACACGTGCGAGGAGACTAGTTGTGATAAGGAAAATGGGTGAGCACTATATTTTATATTTAATTTTGAAGGGAAGTGTTCGGCATTTTTCGCGCCAAATCGCGCCTTCAACTTTGAACTGCATTCTCCAGAGTCTTTGTCGTAATTTGCAATGATGGGAGACTGGGACTAGGAACGAATTATCGTAAAATGTGAAAAATAAGTTTTATAAAAGTTAAATTTGATTGAAAAGGTGGTTAATTGTTTCCAATTAAGGCTGTTTGCTCTTGTGGTGTTAGAATCTAAGCAGGTAAAAAAGGAATTTTGGTTGAAAACAACGAAAAATTAGAGTTGAAAAAATTGCCTGCTCCAGGAGAGGCTCGAACTCTCGACCTTCGCATTTCACGGCATATATGGCGAGCCAAAGCCACGCCCATACTGCTTATAAGTACGACGCGCTAACCGACTGTGCCACAGGAGCTGGACGTCGGAAAGGGTAGAATTTATTGTATATAAACGTACACGTAAAATATGCGGACGGGGGTAAGCAAATCTGGGGGGTTTCAATCATAACATTTCAATACATGATATTAGAAACGTTTACGAATTATGAGTAAATATTTTTAATTAACATGTGTTGAAATCAGATTTTGGTACAACAATCTTGTTGCTCGTATTATTTCACCTTTATTTTCGTATTTTACTTTCAATATTGTTTTATAGTCACTGCTTGAAAGGAAATTTGAAAATTATGTAACCAAATTGCATTGTTGGCATTTTTACAATATTTTAGCGATAAATACATGGGGGAACATGGGGGGAATGCAAGGCAAATGAATGTATATGTATGCAATGTAAGACATAATAATAAATATTTAATAAAACAATTGAATATCTTGGGCAATAAATATCGATATTTTCATTTCACGGGAATACGATATGATATATGCGCTTCGCTGGCAGAAAAAAAGCGCGGGGGCCTTGTGTCAACCACGTGACCAACAGAATAAAAACTCATGAGGAAGGCAGACAATTCCTAAAACTAAAACTACATTTACCAAGAGCATGTTGTTTGAAAGTTGTTTGGAGCATTCAAAACACGATGTCGTGGCTCAACGAGAGTGCAGGGCCCGAGTCGGACCTCTTATCTCTTGCTTTAGGGGAAAGTGGGCTTGATTTAGAGGCACACGGGCAGTTGACGGGTTTAGAAAGGAGTGAAACGTCTACGGGGCCAAATTCTGGCTTGGCCATGGCTGGTGCTACATTGTCACTTGAATCAACTTCTACGCCTAATGATCTACTAAACTGGGCGTTTTTACTGTCAAATACAAACAGCCAGAACTTAGCATCAACTCAAGATGATATAACGAGCTTTTTAGAACCTTTTAACGAGTTTAAACCGGCGAGCGAACACTCTGCTATAAACAAAACGTCAATTTCAAAACTAGAGCTACAAGCGCAATTAGACCTCTACTTAGGTCACGGGGATTTTAATACACCACAGACTACAAACAGAACTAATTCTTACTTGGATGGTCCATTAAAAGATCTACTTTCTACGGACAATGATTATTCAAGCAGTGTATCTAAAAAGGCTGCCAATGGATTAAATGTAAACAATAAAGAGCCTACAAGGAAGTACGTGACGACGTATAAAGTTAAATTTTTAGAAATAATTTAGGTTTTATAATTGTAGTTATATAACATATTATCTGTAGTTTTTCACACGGTAGGTATGTGGTTTTTAAGTTGAGAATATTCCCATGAAATGTCAGATGTCATAAATTCCTACGCTAATTATTCTTGGAAATTATGTCATCGTTTTTGTAAGATTGAACAGTTGGTACAAGGAAAATCAACAATCGAAATCTGTAAAAGAGGATTTCGACCTGTTTTGACCAGTATATATCAGTGGTTTTGACAGTTTAGTATGATTGACAATTATTAAGTATTATATAGCTGTGGTATTGGTAAAAACTTTCCAATGATATTTATGCCGATGTCAGCATTATATACCTGCTGAAGCCCTCTGAAATCACTGAAGTGCTGACTTGCAAATTGCTTTAGGGGTTTTTCCCCAGATCAATTTAACATATAAAAGCTTAGTAACATAGTGGAATGATGATTAGAATGATAGTTGGCTTTGTTTTGGGGAAATACTATGTAAAATTATGGACATAGTTCTATAATATCTGGCCACAATTTATACTAGAAATGGATGATCCGTCTGAACAAACTTTGGAAAAGAAAAGGTAGTTTATCTGATGATTTGTCTGTGTACATGTATCATAAAGAGGAGTTGCACCATCACATGAAAAATTCTAAAATCTTTAACATGGAACCTATAAAGCTGGCTGTTTAACATATTTTGTATATCATTATAACAAGTATTCATAACAAATTTAGGTTCCATGTGAAAGATTTTAGAATTTTGTCATGTGATGGTGCAACCCCTCTATAGATGGATTGTGTGTCATTTAGACAAACAGACGGATCCATCAGATGGATTAACCATCTCTAAATACAGTACATCGACATTTAATAAAGCATACATTTGTCATAAAGCCCCTCCCTACGGTTTGTATGGTTGTGAAAATGTTGATAATAATGGACGAGGCATTAGTAAGAAATCTTACCTAATGTTTTTAGAGATGTTGTTTCAAAACTTTGGGCAACAGAAGATCTAAAGCTCAGTGATGTCACAGAGGTGGGTCATTGTGATAGAACTATGCATGATTTGCCACCATGTTGGCAACCTAAATTTACACCATGCTAAGGGTCTGTTATCATAGGTAGATGGGACGTCTCGGTGGTAAATGGGCTGATATGAACAGCCCCAATGCATGCCTTGAGACATGCATTATAACCACAAGTTTCCAATATTCTTAGGCTCATCTCAAACCCAAAGATGATGATGATGAAGCTGAGGAAGAAGATGAAGATCTTGGATATTCTGACACATTCGCTGAGTACTGGCCTAGCAAATGTAAGTCTTGCTTTCTTACAGTATGGTTAACCATTAACTGGCAGTACCCTACCACTGACGAATAATGAATGTGGAATCATCATTTTATACACATACCTATTCTTATCTGCATTGTGCATTCATTTCTCAGTGAGAATTGGAAAAAGACATCCAGACCCAGTTGTTGAAACAAGGTAAGCTTTTGAAGTTATGATTCAAAGTATGAACGAAATATTTGATGGAATTATTGTTTTTGTTATTTCCAGTTCCTTATCAAGTGTTGCGCCACCTGACGTTTGGTACAAACTCGCCATCCCAAAAGAAGTTATTGACAAACATTTATTATCAGCACTGCAACTAGAGGCCATTGTTTATGCCTGTCAACGACATGAAACTATACTGGGAGATGGCTCTAGGGCTGGCTTTTTAATAGGTGAGTGTGTATTAAAAATGGTCTGATATTAGACAGAGTAAAACGACAAGGTGGGGAACAATTAGATGCACTTCAGAGTTCAGTTTAATGGGCTAATGTACATCCTTTGTGTGCTATTTATTTATAAAGGTGATGGGGCTGGTGTTGGAAAAGGTCGAACCGTGGCAGGTATAATATTGATCAATTTATGTCCTTTTCTTTATGTTGTAAATATATGATTATATATTTTCAGTTCTCAAATTTTTGACTGCTGCTAATTAATAACTTTAGGTATAATCAGTGAAAATTATCTCCTTGGAAGAAAAAGAGCTCTATGGTATGTATGTTTACAATGTTTTAAAGTACAGCATAGCTTCAATTCCACAATCAATTTCACTTTGTGTCATTTGTACAGTACTTGTCATGTTTGTCATATTCATTGACTGTCCCTCTTCTTTACTTAGGTTGAGTGTATCCAATGACTTGAAATATGATGCTATTCGGTACGAAGTCTTTTCATCATGTTATATTACATAAATGAATATTATGTTCTTTTTGAGCTAGGTGCTGGAAAATTCAAAATTATCATAAATTCAATTTCTGAAAAGAGTCCATTTGCATCAAGGTTCAAGTTCTTAAACTTGACTTTTGTTTTTGTGTTTGCACTTAGGGACCTTCGTGATATCAAGTGTAATGTAAATGTCCGCTCTTTAAATAAGGTAATTTATTAAGAATGCTCGTTAATTAAACAAACCTGCTAGAACTTGTTTCTAAAAGCAATTCCACACACGCAACACTGATTTTATCAAAACTATGATGTGTTTACAAAATCTTCAAACTTCCCATGTTTAGTTCAAGTATGATGCAAAGTTATCATCCAAAGAAAACGGAGGCTTTAAGAAGGGGGTGTTGTTTGCCACATACTCTTCCTTGATTGGAGAAAGTCAGGGAACATCGAAATATCGCACAAGACTTAGTCAGATTGTGAAGTGGTGCGGGTCTGGTTTTGACGGAGTCGTATCCTTGTTGTAAAATTGGAAAATATTGTAGTGCTGTATTGTTCCTATTTTTTAGAGTACTACACATGTAAAAACGCACAAGTTGTAACAAACCTGCAGCAGACTTGTACCAATGCTGTTTCAACAACTTGTTATCAGGATGTGTTCGCAGTGCTTGTTCCGAGCTCATTGACAAGTTGTCAACGACAACGTTGACAACTTGCTACAAGGTTGTTGACTCAACAGACTTGTTACAAGTTGTTCCAATAACTTTTTATCGTCCTGCAATTCAACAACTTGTTAACAAGTTATGAGTTACAACCTTGTAGCAACTTGATAAAAGGACAATATTGTTGCAACTTTGTTGACAAGTTTGCTGCAAGTCTGTTGCGGACACATCTTGTTGACAAGATGTGAGATTTTTACATGTGTACTTCATAAGTAAAATACTCCTCGACACATTTCAAATTTTTTGTGTTATGTGCTGCATGTGTTGCAACCTTAATTCCAAATACAGATCATTCTAGATGAATGCCACAAAGCTAAGAACTTGGTACCAACTGGTTCTGCTAAACCAACCAAGACTGGAAAGACTGTCCTGGAACTGCAAGAGAAACTGCCCAAAGCTAGAGTGGTGTACTGTAGTGCCACAGGTAGGTGGTGGTTGTGATGATGGGGTTGGTTGATGGTAATGGTTGTAATGGCTATGATGGTGGTGGTGGTGGTGTTGATGATGATGGTGGTGATGGTAATGATGATGGTTATAGTGATGGTGATGATAATGGTGATGATAATGATGATGATAATGGTGATGATAATGGTGATGATAATGGTGATGATAATGGTGATGATAATGGCGAGGGTGATGGTTATAGTGATGGTGATGATGATGGTGATGGTAATGATGATGGTGATGGTTATAGTGATGGTGATGGTAATGATGGTGATGGTAATGATGATGGTTATAGTGATGGTGATGGTGATGGTAATGATGATGGTGATGGTTATAGTGATGGTGATGGTAATGATGGTGATGGTTATAGTGATGGTAATGATGATGATGATGGTGGTGATGATCTTGTATTCCACATTTATTCCTCAGGTGCGTCTGAACCAAAGAACATGGCTTACATGTCACGTCTTGGTATCTGGGGCAAGGGAACACCATTCAAAGAATTTGCTCAGTTTATTCAAGCCGTTGAAAGACGGTAAGTTAAAGTAATCCCGGCAAAATAGTGAAAATACCACTTCAATCACCTGAAAAGCAAACTAAACATTAGTAATTGTTTACTTATCTTGACGATGTTTAGATTATTGAACAATATATACCGTAGCCATATGGCTCTATATAATTTGCTTTTCCACATTGTAGTGGTGTTGGTGCAATGGAGTTGGTTGCTATGGATATGAAAGTAGGTACATTTTGATTTTTAGTGGAAGAGTTGGCCTAGGACGGGTCACAGTTGTTATAAGTAGAAAGTCAACTGGATATTGTTGTTTAACTGTTCAATTTAATTTCAGCTTCGTGGGATGTACATGGCTCGTCAACTCAGTTTCTCAGGAGTAACATTTGACATTAAGGAAGTTCCACTGAGCAAACAGTTCATTGAGATGTACAATGCCTCAGCAATATTGGTACGTGTTGCTCTTTGAAGTCATTTAATTATTTCAAACAAGTATGACAAGGAAATAAGTGGAGATCCGTACTAAATGGTTCTGTTCATCTCTCGCATGTAGTGGCAACAAGCCAGGGAGAAGTTTGAGAAGGCAATCGAATTGACAGACAACGATGGACGTATAAAGAAAAAACTGTGGGCACAATTCTGGGCTGCACATCAGGTAAATGGGTGATTGTATGCTTTGTAATAATTTGTATAAAGGGATATGGCAAATATATAACCTATAATAACTTGATCTTTAGAGATTTTTCAAGTACTTGTGTATTGCGTCAAAAGTTGAAGCTGCTGTCGCCATTGCTAAGGAGGCGACTAAGAATGGAAAGGTACGCGTGTGAATAGAGATGTAGTCTTGCTCCTTTAAGTGTCAACATTTCTGAAGTTCACCACCATCTGCTGCTTTGTAATCCTTACTGAAATCTCCTAATTAATATGAACATACATACATGTATACATACATTATTCAGCTCACTCTCCGTTGGGGCTTTTCAGTGACTGATTACATCAAGTATCTCGCTTACCTATATTATGTACTTAGCCCGGAGAAAACCCCACGACTTTCGACAGAGCGTTGACTTACTCTTTTCACATGAGTGTGATGAGTAAAGTCCTCAGCGAGAATCGAACTCAAGACTCAGAGGTGAAAGGCGCTTGCTCTGACGACTGCGCTACCGAATCCCCTAAACAATTTATGCATAAAATTCCGCTGTTACACTCTATAAAGTAACGGCCAATATTCCCGGTGATTACTATATCTTTTCTATAACTATAATCTTTTATTCCAGTGTGTTGTTATTGGGCTCCAGTCCACAGGCGAAGCTCGTACTCTGGAGCAACTGGGAGAAACTGGGGAACTCACTGAATTTGTCTCCACTGCGAAGTATGTAAAGTTGAAAAAATATTTGAAGAATGAAATACAAATTATTTAGCATGGTATCATGTTCTCATATAAATACGGTATTGGATGGTTCGTTTTTGTGTATATATTACATTAGACAAACTTTTAGGATAATATCGGGCAAGGTTTGCTCACAGAACTATGGTCAGTATAGATCATGATATTCTAGCTAGTTTTTCGGGATAGTTTGTCTTGTATTTACACCAGTGAACTCTACAAATGATCGGTCTCTTGTATAAATCTTGCTATTATCAAGGCACGTAAGTGTGTGCTCCAACTTAACTCTCCGTCCCTCGTTTTATCTCTACAGAGGTGTACTCCAGGCTCTGATTGACAAACATTTCCCTGTGCCAAACTCAAGAGGAAGGTTTGACTTTGGTAATGATTTTCCCAAGACAACTGCACAATTGGGCAAGAAACGAAAAGGAGGGAATTTTGGTAAAAGTAAAGGCGAAAAGAGATTTAGGAAAGAAGATATGTTTGGCCACGGTGGATGTAAGTATGATATAATTGGAATCTCTTAGATTAGATACTGTGGATATCTTTATCAGTACTAAAGTGTAATCCCTAGAGGTCAAGTAATCCACCATCACCACTACTACCATACTTACCATCATCATCACCACTACTACCATACTTACCATCATCTCTATATTTAGTAAGCGGAGATGAAATGAACTCGGACTATGATGATGATGACGACAATGATGATATGTTATTAAATTATGCAGCTGAGGTACCTGAAACAACACAAGATACAAATAGCGATGACGATAATGACATTGTTGCTGACTCATATTCGGACTCTGATGAAGGTACTTACTCGAAATAGCTGCCTGCCAATGGCCAAAAGCAGGCCATATTTGAGAAATGGCAGGCAAAAAAAGTTTTTGAACTGCTAAGTCAAAATAAAATGGCAGGCAAAATTCTATAGATATTGTTTCATTTCATTTGCGACCTCACCATTTTGACAGTTCAAGAATAAAAATGGCAGGCCTAAATTTATTTGACCTGCCAATTTATTTGACTCTCAGGCCATATTTTTTCCCTATTCCGAGCCCTGCTTGTGTGTGTTTAACGCTCCGTCCACACGTCCATATGGGCCGGATGAATTTGAAACTGCGCTCAAATTTGCTCGCCTCCGAGGTCACACATACGCATGAAACTGGACGAATTCAAGTACAGCTAACCGTACGAATTCCTGTGTGATCAAATGGAACCAGGCGAATTTGCATACAGTTCAGAATTCATTCTGTCTCGTGTGAATTTGGTCTTGCATAGATTGTAGTTCTGTTGGTGTGACAATAAATCACTTATTAATTGTGACCTCGTTCCACGAACACTTCTAGACCACTGGTTAAAGCAAATCAAAGAGAAGCCAAAGAAAAAGGCAAAATCTCGCAACAACAGGCCATCTTTACAAGATGAAACCAACATGGACGTTTTAGTTGCAGCAGGCCTTTATGTGAGTTCGTTACCATGGAATAAACCTGCTGCAGCTGTGTCCACTGCTGTTAAAGCTACACCTATTGCTGAGTCCTCTGGTAAGTGCTATACATTACCATATTGTACCATGGCACAATATGCCATATACCATACCTTACCATACCATACCATACCACATACCATACCATTCTTTACCATTCCATACCACATCATACCATACCATACCATACCATACCATACCATGCCTTACCATACCATATTACACCATGCCATGCCTTACCATACGATGCCTTACCATACCACACCATACCATACCATGTCTTACCATACCATACCACACCATACCATACTATACCTTACCATATCATCCAGTAGCTTATCATACCACACACCATACCACACACCATAACATACCACACCACACTATACCATACCTTACCACACCATACCATACAACACAATACAACACCATATACCATACCATACCACATTATTGAATACAAAATTCACAACAACACAATGACTATAATTCTCCCTCTTTCAACTAGGTTCTTCAACCAGTTTTGATGGCATACTTGCAAAGCTTGAGGCGTCAAAAAAACGAAACGGTGAAACAGACCAAAGTCTTGTAGACTATATCAAAACAACGACCATACCAGCTGATCAATATGCATGTTTAACTCCAGCTGAACAATGTCAAGTTATGAAAACTGAACTTTTACATAAACTGGACTATATTGCTACTTATTTACCCAATAATACTTTGGATCAATTGATGAATGACTTAGGAGGACCACAATGTGTTGCAGAGGTAAAATATTATATTACTTCAACTAAACCAAATCTATTAATACTGGATAGCTCTATCAGTTCTAAACTGTTCTCCCTAGAGGTCCAATAAGGATCATCTCTTATTGATCCAGTGTTACTACAGGAGGAAACCTAAACTAAACTAACTTTATTTATACTGGATAGCTCTATCAGTTCTAAACTGTTCTACCTAGAGGTACAGTGAGGGTCATCTCTTATTGTTCCAGTGTTACTACAGGAGGAAACCTAAACTAAACGAACTTTATTAATTATAGTCAAACTGGAAGCACTCTTCTCACATGTGACTGAGATGAAATTATAATCAGACAACTTCACAGAGGCGAAAGACACATGCACTAACGACTGTGTCACCACCACGCACGAGGAAAACTTGTTCGTGTGTACTGTATGTGGCATTAAAAGTTTGAAAATATTTTCTGTTTGCCAGATGACAGGTCGTAAAGGTCGCGTTGTGACAGGAAAAGATGGCTCAGTACAATATGAACTTCGGAGTGAGCGTGATGTTCCTCTAGAGCTACTGAATATGGCTGAGAAGAAACGTTTTATGGAGGGAGAGAAGGTTAGAAGTTTGACAAAGTTGAAAATTACATCTTACAGCAGTAGTGGATTTATGGGGTATGCAGGGGTGGCATGCCATTTACAGGTTGGCCAAGGCCAACAGGGCCAAGGGAGGGTGGAAAAAGATGGAAAAAATATATATTTATTGTACTTTTAAAACGTTTGTGTTATTCAAGAATTTTATGTCAGTCTTAGACCAACCCAATTTTTTCATTGAAGGCAGCACTAGTTCAAAATACCCATATTTACACATTTTCCCATATTTACAAATTTTCCCACTGACGTGGCGGCACACTGCTGGCCAGTGCAGGATTCGGTGTGCTCCCTTGCTCGGCTGCACCCCCCTAAAAATGCTGGCTGGATCCACCACTGTCTTACAGTACAATATATCACTGGAAATGTGTTATGAAATTATGCTATTTTGATAGTATTTCCATATTATATCCATAGGATTCACATTCTTATATTTCACGTTTTAGGATGTTGCCATCATTTCTGAAGCTGCTAGCTCCGGGATTTCTCTGCAGGCTGACCGGAGGGCAAAGGTAACGTGGAGTCGTGAATTAAGAAGGTTCAGGGAAGGATCCAGCTTGATCTGGTAGAGGGGTACTGCGTGGTCATGAAGCAGGGTGTGACCATCGACCGGGGCACCCTGCGTCATCACTGAGGACCCCTGGCGGGGTCAAGGGGCTGAGCTTGTCAGAATATTTTTGAAAAATAAGGTTGCCTAGATGATCGAAGATACATGTCTCAACATTTTATTTTGGTTTGAGAATTATCTTGCCAAATCTAAAATTTGAATTTGATACGGAAATTGGTGAGAGAGTCGAACACTCTGAGATCCATCCCTGAGAGAGTCGAACACTGAGAAGGAGTTTATTCCAATAATTTGAAATATCGAAAAAGTGTGTTTCACCGAGATGTGAAAGGCGCACCACTAAGCAACAATGTCTATCTCATCTTAGAACCAAAAGCGACGTGTTCATATCACTCTAGAGTTGCCTTGGAGCGCAGACAAGGCCATTCAACAATTCGGTGAGTATAAGACATAAGATGAATGGATTTCTATCTCATATTTATAAATTACGACTGTAATTATGGTACTACTAGCTCTAATTGTCTATTATTCCAGGACGAACTCATCGTTCCAATCAAGTGAGCGCGCCAGAGTATTTGTTTCTTATCTCAAAACTATCTGGAGAACAGCGATTCGCTTCTATAGTTGCCAAAAGATTAGAAAGTCTGGTAAGTTTGTAAACCTTAATTTATATATCTACTGAATGTGTACATTGCATCATGAAGTATTCGTCCATTTCTTTCAGGGTGCGCTGACACATGGTGACCGACGGGCAACCGAGTCGAGAGATTTGAGCAAATATAACTTTGATAATAAGGTATGAGACATCTTCATATTGTTGGCTAGTTAGAGAAATTTAGTTGGCTGATAACCTGATTATAAGAGTGCTTCCAGTTTGACTCTACCAAATACCGCACTTTAGAGTTATTCTATACATATATTCTATCGTTGAATTTTCAGTATGGCAGAACGGCTCTTGAGGTGGTCCTCAAGTCAATTCTTGGGCTCGCAGCAGCGTTGGCTAAACCTCCTTCAGACTACGTTGGAGATTTCTTTCCAGGTAAGATGTTCTGTAAAATGCCGGATGGTATTGGCGGGTTTCAGTAAGCGTTACAGGACAGCAGATGGTGGTCAACTTCAGAAATGTTGACACTTTTAGTGGCACGAATATTAAACTACATATGTCAGATTCTCAATTCTCTTTGCCATCAAATATACAAGACTACGACATATAATGAAAATAATTATTAATAGTAATTTTCTCACTCTGATAACTGCAGGTTGACCATCATCTGCTGCACGATAATGCTTAGCAGGGGCGGATCCAGGCTCATTTGATAGAGGGGGTGCAGATTTTTCAAGGGGTGCACCCTTCCACCACAAGCGCAAATTATGTCAAAGATGCCATAGATCGTGAAAATTTCAGTATGGATTCGTTGATGCTGACTTTTTGTGGGGGGGGTGCTGACGTTTTCTAGGGAGGTGCGCACCCCCCAGTAGATCCGCCTATGGTGCTTAGTGAAACCCAGTTATATGGTATAAATAGTATAGATTTATTGTTTAACTATTATATGTATTTTAAACAGATGTTCGCGAGGCTTTAGTGGGCGTTGGAGTGATTCTTTCGCAATTGGGCAACGAAATTTTGGATAAAGGTATTTCCTTTTTAAAACTTGTAATTACTCTAGAGTAATGACATTACTCTAGAGTAATGACCTTACCTGACCTCCAGGTGGAACAGTTTTGGTATAAATTAAGTTAGTTTAGATTTTCTCCTGTAGTAACACTGAATCAATAAGAGATGACTCCTACTGAACCTCTAGGGAGAACAGTTTAGAACTGATAGAGCTATCCAGTATAAATAAAGTTATCGTAGTAACACTGGACCAATAAGGGATGACTCTTACTGGATCTCTAGGGAGAACAGTTTAGAACTGATAGAGCTATCCAGTATAAATAAAGTTAGTTTAGTTTAGGTTTCCACTACTATAGTTGTGACTTTGTATATTTTCATTTTAGATTATTCTAATATATCGAAGTTCCTCAATCGTCTACTTGGACTCGAGGTTGCTCTTCAGAATGCGTTATTTCAGTACTTCACCAATACACTTGAGGCGGTCATACAACAGGCGAAACGAAACGGACGATATGATGAAGGCATTTTAGGTTGGTAAATATTGATTTATACTAGAGACGAAAGGAAAGATAGTTCGTCTGAAATTTCATCCGTGTATATATAGAAGCGACAAACATACGAATCATGCTATGAAATAGAACAAATGCTATGAAATAGAACAAATGCTATGAAATAGAACAAATTCTATGAAATAGAACAAATTCTATGAAATAGAACAAATTCTATGAAATAGAACAAATTCTATGAAATAGAACAAATTCTATGAAATAGAACAAATTCTATGAAATAAAACAAATGCTATGAAACGAAGTTTCAGCTACCATGCGGGTAAAACTTGGAATAATCTGCCAACTGAGCTAAAAGATCTCACGATCACTGATAATTAGAGTGTTAAAAAACAAATTACTTAGATCCTAGAAAATATTCTATTGTTTTTACTTTATATTGATGTTTTAGGTTGATAAGCTACCGTGTATAAATAATTTTAAATAATAATAATAATAATAATCATCATCATCCGCCAAGACGAATTACAATATCTGCATAGTTAGTCTATGTTTACCACGCTGATCTAAAATTGACCCGACAAATTGTGATGTGGAACGAAGCTTTACGATTCTCACAAGATGACATCATTATGTTATAGATCTTGGCTCACAAGGTGAGGATGTACAGCGGTTGGACACGAAAACATTTGACAATGTTAATGCGTCGGGATCAACAGAGTTGCATACGGTGAACGTGGAGCGAGGCTTGTCCTGGGAACGAGCTGTTGTAATGTTACAAGATCATGAGTTACCTGACGAAGGATTTTATATGTCATATCAGGTATGCACGATGGACAGATCTTAGTCGTATGATTAAAATTCTCACGATGTTGTTGGTGACACAGTTGTTAGTACATGTACCTTTCACCCCTGAGACCAGGGTTTGATTCCTGCAATATGCAGTTGTCTGTAGCAACACTGGATCAATAATAGACGACCCTTACTGGACCTCTAGGGAGAACAGTTTAGAACTGATAGAACTATCCAGTATAAATAAAGTTAGTTTAGTTTAGGTGTCCTCCTGTAGTAACACTGGATCAATAAGGGATGATCCTTACTGGATCTCTAGGGAGAACAGTTTAGAACTGATAGAGCTATCCAGTATAAATAAAGTCACTTTAGTTTAGGTTTCCTCCTGTAGTAACACTGGAACAATAAGAGATGACCCTTACTGGACCTCTAGAGAGAACAGTTTAGAACTGATAGAGCTATCCAGTATAAATAAAGTTAGTTTAGTTTAGGTTTCCTCCTGTAGTAACACTGGATCAAAAAGAGATGTTCCTTACTGGACCTCTAGGAAGAACAGTTTAGAACTGATAGAGCTATCCAGTATAAATAAAGTTAGTTTAGTTTAGGTTTCCTCCTGTAGTAACACTGGAACAATAAGGGATGACTCTTACTGGACCTCTAGGGAGAACAGTTTAGAACTGATAAATTCAATCCAGTTTATTTTTTCTGTTTTTCAACTCTAGGTTCGTAACAACAAACGAACTGCTATTTTGGTGAAAACAGTCATGAGTATTCAAAAGAAAAAAATGTTCCATGTTTATCGACCCAACACGGGATTACAGCAAAAACAAGAAACGATACATGAAATAAAGAAATCTTATGAGAAGGTGAGCAGCAATATCTTTGATAAGCTGTCGTGGTTCACATGCCTAGTTACCACTGTTCTGATAATGTAAGCATAGAATGAAACAAAGGTCCAATTGACATTTTCAGACAACTCACATGTCTAATTACCACTGTTCTGATAATGTAAGCATAGAATGAAACAAAGGTAACCAATTCACATTTTCAGATAACTCACATGCCTAGTTACCACTGTTCTGATAATGTAAGCATAGAATGAAACAAAGGTAACCAATTCACATTTTCAGATAACTCACATGCCTAGTTACCACTGTTCTGATAATGTAAGCATAGAATGGAACAAAGGTAACCAATTCACATTTTCAGATAACTCACATGTCTAGTTACCACTGTTCTGATAATGTAAGCATAGAATGAAACAAAGGTAACCAAGCATTTAAATTATATATGTGGGTGAATTGGATGGCAACGGACATATAAACATCCGGTAGCTGATAAGGTCTATCATTACCTACGCCCTCCTGCATCACTCTGGTTTGATAATCTTCAACATTTCTTTCCGTAATTGCGAATTTTTCCAGAAAAAGACCAGAGAATTAAGGGTAGAATTCATGGAAATAAACGTAACTACCCAGTTTCCCATAATCAACGATGAAACGGTCTTAACTTCCGATTTCTGCATACGCAAGTATATATGATATGCTACGTTAGGTAGATAACAAACTTGCGAACAAATAACGAGAATTATAAACATTTTCGCCAGTTTTATGTCCTTGATGACTTCGCCAATTTTGTTCCATTGAGTTCTTTGGGGTGCTTTCTCGATTTCTAACCCTGCCACCGAATCAGCCCGAATTGTAAGGTCTATAACAGATGGGGCAGGGACTGAGCGTCTCTTCGTCCTGGCGATTTGAAAAATCCGTCCATACACAAATATTATCGTGATACAAACAACAGCTGAACATATGGACAGAATTGTTTGATGCATTTTACCGTTGATATAAGATGTGAATGTTATTGGGGTCCATAGGGCCCAAAGTAGGACCGTCACGGCCAAAGCAACCCTTGGGTTCACTCGGCGTTGGTACCAAAAAGGATGCGCGATTGAAAAATACCGTTCAATATTCATTACGTGTAGTGTTAGCCCAGAATAACCCATCAGTAGCTTCGCGATTGTGAGGTAAACTGCTTTAGCAACACAGTCGCCATCACCCAGCAATTGTTTGACGGAGTTATACAGAAATAATGGATGTACTATAACTACTACCAAAAAATCGTTTAACGATAATAACATTATCAAAAAGAAAGGTGGTTTACTACGGAGCACGCTTGATTTGCAAAAAGCTATCAGGACCAAACCGTTAACCAAAGTTCCAAGAATTGATAACACACCATTGACTGTACATGTTAGGATTAAATTTAAAGTGTAGAAGTTTGAAGGCGATGCCCGTACGTATGAAATTGTCGTTAAACATAATTCAACTGTGGTGTTAGGTCGCGAAGTGTTCATAGCGAAGAAAGGCTCGTGGTAAATGATGCTTCAAAATCTAGACGTCCTTGCATCTTCAGCTGTCCATATATAGTCAGTCACCTGCTGTACAAATGATTTCTGATTACATTTCTAATTCATTGGGCATCTAGATATATTGCTAACTATATGAATCACCTAATTGTATATATGTTCCACTTTAAAAACCCCCATATACACACTAAAAATCATCTCCAAAAAAAAATTTTCCTCTTACATTGAAAACTACCCAAATTTAACGTGAAATCTTGACAGCATCATTCGTCTTATTTTACGAGATTTTTAATTATTTATTTTTCTTAAGTTATTGATTTCATTTAACGCGTCGGAAATATTGACAGATAAATTTTAATTTGGGTTGAACAACAAGGAAGCAAAATATTCCACGCGTTTACTTTAAATGTTCGTTCTTTTTTTACTTATGTTTTGAATGTTTGAAATCTAAGCTCTTGCCTAGCTCGTTTGTAGAATTTTTGGAAAGAAATTAGGGAAAGTTTAGTTACTTTTCAAATTAGAGATAATTATGTAGAATAATTGCAATTATTTCTATGAATATTGAACAGTTGAAAAATTATGTGCATTGAGTCATGTGAATTTTCAGCAATATATATACTGTCTAAACCTTTCTCCCTGGAGGTCCCTGGAGGTATGGATGCCTAATTTGTCCAGTGTTAGTACAGGAGGAAACCTAAACTAAACTGACTTTATTTATACTGCGAGATCCAGTAAGGGCCATCTTTTATTGGTCCCGTGTGTTATTACAGGAGAAAACCTGCGGTATTTGGTAGACTGGACCTCTAGGGAGAGCAGTTAGTAGCCAGTGCTTGCCAGTACTAATTTCATCACGAAGGGGCGTACACTCGAAATGTCGGATTTGTTTTAATCTTTTTCAGGTAGTTATTTACAAACCACGGCAGTTTATCTCTACCTTTCCATGTTTAAGCCTACATCGAACTAAAAATAACTCGTTATATAGTTTAGGCTAGCGACATTAGGCTAATCTAAGACAATCACACATGTGTAATCAGATTTGTGCGAAGCAATATTAAAACGCGAGTGTTTAATTAATATGTTTGTACTATTTTTAATTCGTTTTATTGCAGAACAAAAATGTACATTAATAAGACACAATTTGACAATTTTAATCTACTTTCTATTTACCCAGCATGTTCTTAATTGTGATTTTAATATGGGTTCCGATTATTACAAAAAGGTTTATCAGTTTTGCCAGAGCTCTGTGACAGAGAAGTGGTTAGAGTGCGTCCTGTTCCCTTGCCGTTTAGTTAATCCTGTTATTATACGTCGACTGTAGGGTTTTTCTTAGGTTGGGTAATTTCCCTGTACTTGAAAACTCATATAAGTTTGGTTTGGTTCTCTCCTGTGCTTCGAGGGTTTTTCTCCGAGCGCTCTGATTTTCCTCCCTCACTTAACACTAACCCTTAGGCCCTTGTTTGTCGAGCACGCGTATCATGAGGCTCTGGCTCGGGTGAATTGGGCAACCACATTCTCTGTGATCGACATTAAATAGTAAAAGATATTTTTGTATTTCTTAGGTTGCTGTTTGGTCAGCTCAACCTGCGTGGATTGAGCAATATGAGTCCTCAGAAACCCAGTGCGTACATTCATATTGGTAAGTTTATACTTTACTTAGAAACTAACTTTATTTATACTGGATAGCTCTATCAGTTCTAAACTGTTCTCCCTAGAAGTCCAGTAAAGGTAATCCCTTATCGTTCCAGTGTTACTACAGGAGGAAACCTAAACTAAACTAACTTCATTTATACTGGATAGCTCTATCAGTTCTAAACTGTTCTCCCTAGAAGTCCAGTAAAGGTAATCCCTTATCGTTCCAGTGTTACTACAGGAGGAAACCTAAACTAAACTAACTTCATTTATACTGGATAGCTCTATCAGTTCTAAACTGTTCTCCCTAGAAGTCCAGTAAAGGTAATCCCTTATCGTTCCAGTGTTACTACAGTAGGAAACCTAAACTAAACTAACTTTATTTATACTGGATAGCTCTATCAGCTTTAAACTGTTCTTCCTAGAGGTCCAGTAAATGTCATCTCTTATATTGTTCCAGTGTTACTATGTGAAACCGGAGTATCCGTAGAAAACCTGCAGTGTTTGGTATCCTAGGCTATTGAGGCGAAGTTATAACAAGACAATTACATCTATCTGACAACAAGCTTGTTGCATAATTGAATGGGACTTGTTAGCAAGTTATTTTCGTACTCCACACCGATACCGCCAATATCAGTTTGTGTGAACAAACTTATGTTGTTTCAGTAATCGTGTGAAGGGCAGCTGGTGTTGGTCAGCTTAGGAAATGTCGACATTTATAGGAGCAAGAAAATTAAACTACATCCCTCAATTCTATTTATTTGCCTCCAAATACAAGACTACTACATATAATGAAAAGGATTAACACAGTTATTTTCTCACTTTGATAACTGCTGGTTGACCACCATCTGCTGCACGATAGTGCTTAGTGAAACCTGCATATTGCAAGTCTTGTTATGTGATTTATTTCATGTCATCCATACTATTATCCTGAAATGGTTAGGATTAGAGTTTGGATTGGGAGTAAAATTTTGTTTAAATGTAAGTTTTTAATATGAAAATTCATCCCAAATTTTCTTTCTCAGGAAAGGCAATTGTAAAAAGAAAGCGTTAGGTTTAACATGTTCTGTTGGATTACGCAAGCGAACTTATCACATTCTCAGCGGTTCAGTTTTGAGAGTCTGGAACCAAGTCGAGAACGTCCTGGCGACACAAGGAGGCAATAATTCCCGGATGCAAATCATCCGTGTTCGCACTGTGGACGGTCTGCGTATTGTAGGTAAGATATTCTGATACCCTGACTTAAGTCTATGAGTTTTAAACTGTTCTCTCTAGAGGCGCAGAAAGGGTCATCCCTTATTTTTATTTTTTATTTTTATTTATAAACTTTGCCGATGAAACATAATGTTACGTTACATAACAGGACAAAAACACGTACATAATGAAATACAGTACATGACCACGGCTGGGTGACCGCAACAGCGTTTAGCCAATTATTGATCCAGTGTTACTACAGGAGGAAACCTAAACTAAACTAAACTAACTTTACTTACACTGAATATCTCTATCAGTTCTAAACTGTTTCTCTTTCTTCCAGGTTCATTAATTCCTCACAACTGTGTTGATGCTTTAATCAGACAGCTCACTCCTCGACAGCCTATTCCAGGGGATGCTGGTTTCCCATTGGAGATCTAATCATTCTTCGAAATATTCTGCACACCGCTTAATTGGCGCCCAGCGTCGTACTATAAAGACCACAAAGTTTCAGGTTCTGTCGATTCAGTTCTGTTAGCACAGGAATGACTTAGTTATTGACTATGAAAATCTGTTTTTTGGTTTTAATTGATATAGTTGTTCCTGTTCCGTTATCTTGCCAGATCGGACATTATATGCGTCTGGTTTTACAGGAAACATGTGATTACACTTGCTCCAAGTCTCTCTCTGTGTCAGCACCTAACATGAGGTCATGAAACGTTCTAGATGGTGTATTGTGTAGCTCTCGTGGTAGACAGTTGTTACGTTGGGTCTAATGTTGTATTTTTGAACCACTGGGAGTGAATATTCTATACTTTCGGGTGTGATTTTTGGTTAAACATAGCCTGGACATCAAAGGGTCTTCTCAATTGTCCTCTATTGATCATGAAAATCACTTTAAATTAACAATGCATATGTGTTGGTTCTGGCTTGCCTTCGCCGGCCTCGTGAGTAAAGGACAGCAGGGTCTCCTTGAACACAGAGAGAGAGCAATCATTGTATATTTCGTAAGTTCCCTGCCTCATAGAAAACTGTATATGCGCTGTTTATAAAGTAATCGAGTGGGGAGTTATATAGGCATGTGTTGCGTGTATTTGAAAGCCCTCGCCCTAAAATTCACCTTAGGTCATTTTCTATTCACCATGCTGCAATTTCGTGGCATTAAATGTAAATGTAATTATTGAACCGTATAGTTGACCTACACCAGCATTTACAATCCCAGTGCTTTGTTTTGTTTAGCAGCACACAATTGTATAAAGTTCGCAATTGTAAAAGAATACAGAACTTTAATATTGTTTATTTGTTCATTTAACGCATTCGTGAACCGTTAAATATATGAATGCAAAATGTCATCATGGATTATTTGTACATAAATATTTAATATTATTGTTGTGATTGTGTTGTTATTTTCTCTGGGCGTGGAATAACTACTATATACAACCCGGGTACAGCCCCAAGTCTCAGTAATTTTGGCGTTCAAATGTTCACATTCTCCGGCCTTTTTGGGACTAAATAACATCTCTAGTGACACTGGACCAATAAGGGATGGCTCTTACTGGACCTCTAGGGAGAACAGTTTAGAACTGACAGAGCTATCCAGTATAAATAAAGTTAGTTTAGTTTAGGTTTCCTCCTGTAGTAACATTGGAACAATAAGAGATGACTCTT
The DNA here is from genome assembly GCA_016169945.1 of Trachythela sp. YZ-2020. Classification (NCBI taxonomy): domain Eukaryota; kingdom Metazoa; phylum Cnidaria; class Anthozoa; order Malacalcyonacea; family Clavulariidae; genus Trachythela; species Trachythela sp. YZ-2020. Next base: position 328,492 of record JADLSH010000353.1, read on the forward strand.
ACTGGGCCTCTAGGGAGAACAGTTTAGAACTGATAGAGCTACCAAGTATAAAATAAAGTTAGTTTAGTTTAGGTTTCCTCCTGTAGTAACACTGGATCAATTAGGGATGACTCTTATTGGACCTCTAGGGTGAACAGTTTAGAACAGAATAAATTTAGTTTAGGTTTCCTCCTGTAGTAACACTGGACCAATAAGGGACCAGGTATTGTAGTCTGAGAAAAGTGTAGCTTTGTTGAGAATTGACAAGTTTGTCACAAGTCGATCCCACTGCAAATGATGAACGTTTGGCGTACCTATTTTTACCTTTGCTAATGCTAGACCACAATGCATCACGATTCAAGATGGTGTCGATATTGTTGAAAACGTCAACCACATCGATTGTCGGGGGGGGTTATAAATAAATAAAAAGGGAGGGAGACTTTTGAAGCAGTGAAATTCGATACCCAACCGAACTTTCCCAGTAATATCAGAAATTTTCCCGTTCTTTTTGTCGACTGAAATCCGGACTATCACGTGACCATCTTGAACTGGCCGGAATGGCGGACAAATATTCATAGAAAACAATAAATATTTGAAAATAATCTGTCACGAACGTGCAATTTATCAGAGAAATAAGACTGTTATTACACAGAGCTTTTAAAATGACAAGCGAGGACATTAAAAAAGAGTCGGAAAAGGTTCCCGCGTTTGGAGTGAGCGGTCAATTCATGATGACTTCAGAGGAAAAAGCGATCCCTTCCGAGGATTTTAATCCAAGGAAAATAGTTGCTTTGACTCTTGACGACTCCCTTGCAAGGCTTTTTGAATGCTTGACACTTGAGTACAGGTAGGAAGCCGGTGGAATTTAAACTAAAATCAAAGTTAATGCAAGTTAAAAATTGCTCACGAATATTTATTAATTGTCGCGTTATATTAAACTGGCTTTAATGCTGTTTAGAATAATAGGATCACTGTGATATTTGTATATATTGTTTGTAAATATTACATGTTATACTTGAATGATCAAGTATTTTATGGGATAAGTAGATTTTAATGCTACTGCTTGGCATCATTAAAAAATGTGTTTTTGTTTATATAATATTATTTGCACTTTGGAAGCGGGCAATGTGACGTGTATTACGCAATATCGGGTGACTTGGAAGAATTCCAGAAATTTGATCTTGAAACTTTATAAGTAAATATTTCCTTAATTATTTCCTTGCAAATAGCTTTGATTGTTGATTAGTTTTGTTGTATAAAGCTGACGGTTGAAGGTGAGAAGTTAATTTTAATGCAGGGTAATGTAGTTGACTGTTTTATAGTTAATATTTGCAAGCACAGAATATGTAAAAGTTTTAGAGACATGCAGCAGATTTATAGCAAGGTTGCTGTTGGGCAGATTGATACTGTGTCAAACAAACAGATTATCTGTCAAGACGAACTATCTGCATAGTTTGTTTTGTCAATGAATGAGCTGTTTATGTGTATAAATACGGCATAATTTTTTTGGATTCCTAGAACCATTGGCAGTGTATAGATCATGCTATTCTAGATAGTTTGTCTTGATATTTCATATGGTGTTTATATTATGATAGATGATCTGTCAGACAGATGTTGCTTGGAAAATTAGTTTATTGTGATGGCGACAAATCTGTGTAAGCATGGTCATTGGAACACTCTAATTTTAGTTTGCATCACATTTGTGTAGCGGCAGTATTTTGCTCACACCAAAGTGGAAAAATTTCCGAAGTCAGAAACTCAAATTTGCTGAGAAAACCAGAATCAATAATGCCATCTGGAGATCTTGGCATATACAGTGTAAGGATTGTTCTATATAAGTAAAATAAGTGAAATAACGATGCAGGGTGCTGTGCATTTTACCTAGCAGTGTTGACCTGACGTATATTGGTTCATAACTGATGGTACACTGATGTTAATGTTTTGTTGCAGTTAAAGAATGCAAGAGGCCACTCTTTTGCCAGTTTGATAACCCGTTGACAGAGATGGCCAAACAACCACGGCCTGTGGTAAGCTACAGTATAAAGAGACCTAGATTATCTTGTACCCTTGGACACTCAAAGCCACAAACACAGTCTCTGAAAACATTGACACAAATAGAAAATCAGAATTGAAATTTCCCACCCTTTAATTCCTAACCCTTTGAATGTTGACCCATGACTCTTTGGAAGTTACTCTCACACACACACTTGAGACATTGACACCCCCACCCCCAATAAATTCTAAATGTATCCCTTCAGGCATCATTAAAATTGTGATATTTTAACAATATTTGGCTACGAAAAATGCATTCTTGCAGGCATATTTTGAAGTTATCAATTTTGCTCGCAGGCACAAAATGATATTAAGGAGCCCTGTATCCAATATAGTTGTTCCCACCCTTTGGTAGTTTACCCCATCCTTTGGAAGTTCACCCCCCACCCTTTGCAAGTTGAACACCCCCCTTCTTTTGGCAGTTCACCCCCACCCTTTGCAAGTTGACACTCCATCCTTTGGCAGTTCACCCCCCCCCCCTTTGCAAGTTGATACTCCATCCTTTGGAAGTTCACCCCCCACCCTTTGCAAGTTGATCACCCCCCTTCTCTTGGAAGTTGATACACCCTGACCCCCCTAATCCCCTTTGAAAGTTGTCCCCTATCCTTCGATAGTTCTCCCCACCCTTTCGAAGTTGAACCCGTCACTTTTTGAAAGTAGAGCCCCCATGAAAATTGACTACCATTCTTCAAAATTTCCCCCCTTGCCCTTTAGCAGTTGACCCCCTCACCTCATCCCTTGGATCTTCCTCCACACTTCGTTTAGAATGGACCTCTAATTGCTTCCCCCTCTTATTTCTAGACGTTGATGATAGAAGGTAAATATTGGAAAAGAAAACTTGAAGCTGTGGCAGCTGAATATCAGAAATGGAGAGTGTTCTATAAACAGATGGTACATACTACTTGATCAGAACAGTTCATCCACTTCTCTCTTGCCATTTTGTTCTTCATTAGGCTGTTTCCGCTCAGCGCGCGCGTCATTTTTAACTGTTGTGCGCGTCAACGTTTTTTTTTGCAAATAGGGTCCATCAATATTCTTGCAAAATGAAGTGCTCTCATTAAATGCCAGATTGAGTGTTCCTATAAATATTGCAATTCATTGCCTAAGTTTATCATCATTCATTCGTTGAAAAATTGATCAAACTGTGTAGTGTGTGAATCGACCAATGGCGTCAGTCTCATTTGAGTGACTGATTGACCATAACAAGGTATAAGTAGGCAGGAAGTTGAGCATGTTTGAGCAAAATGTATTCATCAACTTATGTAATAAAATGAATAAATTTTAGAAGTAAATAAAAATGTTATTCTATTAAACCTGCAAATTTGGTGACAGTTTAGCATTAAAACCATAAAAAATCACTTTACACCTTATAAAAAATAGGAAAATACTCACCCATTTCTCCAAAAAAAATGCGCGTTGCCGCGTCAATTCTGCACAAACCCACTGATCAGAAACATAATTTTTCCCCGCCTTATTCTGAGCATTTTTTTGCAAAAGTTTGACAGACATCAATATTCTGTTGGCTAGGTGGAAGACAAGTTTCAAGATGTCACATTGCGCCATCAGACAGAGGAGGTAATTTTATTCTCCAATTTCTCCATGTTTGTCAAGGATATTTTTGTCAATGAACTTCATCTTTGTACTTCACTGACTCAAATATAGATGATATGTATAGGTTATCATATGAGGAATGAGGTGATATCAGTTTTATCGCTCGAGGACGATATCATTATTGTCACGAGTGAGCGCAGCGAACAAGGGACAATTATGATATCGTACCGAGAGGGATAAACTGATATCACCGAGTCATGAGTGTGATAACCTTTTTATCACATCTAGTGCCTTTATCAGGGTGATAAGCAGCGGGAAATAAAAACGATATCGTCCCTAGGGACATATCGTTTTTATGTCACCCTGTTATCGCCCTGACAAAGGCACAAGTATATGATAAAAAGGTTATCACTCTCATGACTTGGTGATATCAGTTTATCCCTCGCGATACGATAACATAATTGTCCATTGTTCGCTGCGCTCACTCGTGACAATAATTATATCGTCCTCATCCCTCATATGATAACCTATACTTATTACCATGTAAATATTTCAACATAAAGTTTATTACCAAATGATCGTTACAGATTCTTCGTCTTGATCAAGAAATTTCAGACAACCTACGGGAGCGTGAGAAAGAACGGTAATCCATTGTCACCTCCACCAGATGAGGTTATACTATCACCTGGCTTTGTCAGGGTTTTTTCAGGACTTTTTTGGGCCGTTAAACGGCCCCAGGAGGCTATCCTTTCACCTGGGTTTGTCAGGGTTTTTTCAGGACTTTTTTGGGCCGTTAAACGGCCCCAGGAGGCTATCCTTTCACCTGGGTTTGTCAGGGTTTTCTCAGGACTTTTTAGGGCCCTTAAATGACCCCAAAAACTCAATCTGGATTGAGTTTGGATACTCATTCATCTCATCAAAGGTTTCAGTGCAGTAAAAATTTGTGACGTGGAACAACGTTAGAACTTATAAATTTGTCAAACTTCATTCTTGATTTCTCGCTTTTCCTCAAAAATTACCTTGCGAGGTCAAAAAGATTTCCTGGCAGCATGCAGTCATGCTGACGGACATTCTCAAGCCTTGGTCATAACTTGACTTAATATGCTGATGGAGGTATGCAATCTCCGAGTGCCCCCCAGTGAGCTCTATATATATCTGGAGTAAGAACTTCTATGTTCCGGCCAGCGGCCAAGGAAGCCCAAGATGGCGGCGATTTCCAACTCAACTCATGAAGGTCATACAGTTTTCATACCATCTTTTCTTTATAGCTTTAATTCCAGTTTATACTAACAGATCGCATCGCTAATCAAGTTATTAGTTCATAAAATCATGATGTTATTGTTTACATCAAAGTAAAAACACAAAATTCCGGCCACTCCCTTGCCGGCTTGTGCTCGAATGCGATAAAAAAACAATAGGAAAGGATTGGGCTGGGACGCTTCTTTTCCGCATCTTTTCTTCACTTTTGATATATTCTCACTCCATATATAGTTTAGAATGTGTTTAATCAAAGGAATAATTTCATAATCTACTAAAGAAATAACGAACATCCAACTATATCATTTCTGAAGAATGCTTCCACCAGAGTTCAATCATGTCCGACCAACCCACGTTTTGGTCGGCCATGATCTCCTTTTGATCGGCCACTAATTATTTACAGACCTCAAGATAGAAACTATTGAAATTAATAAGTCAAAAACGGTCAGCCATAATGTCCGAGCAAGACAACAATTGGTCGGCCATCTCAGCAATTCGCTCGGAAAATGGCCGATGGCCGACCGTTATATTGAACTCCGGCTTCCACTCACAAGTAAACACCAACACATGCCGACTATAAATTCTAACATTCATATTTTATATTTTCAAGAAAATTTTCACTAGCAAATCAAGCACAGCCATTTGGTGGTGATATGGGATCACCTTTGTCGCTGGTCGTCTCACAGGCCTTAGAGATGGTCGATTCTTGTAATTTAATGGAAAGTATGTAATTTTCTAGGAATTAACAATCCTTTGCGTTTGACGCATGCGATCGCACGTGCAAGCACAGGGGTGGGTCGCATTAAGCATGTTGTTAATGTGCTATTTCTACATTTTTCAGACATGGTATTTTCACTGCCTGATACATTATTCTCAAGTCTTACTAATAATCAAACGATGAGTAGAGTCAGATCTGGAACGTTTAAAGGTAAAACTGATATAATGTATAATTTGTTTATACTGCATAGCTCTATAAACTGTTCTCCTTAGAGGTCCAGTAAAGGCTATCCTTTATTGGTCCAGTGTTACTACAGGAGAAAACCTAAACTAAACTAACTTTATTATACTGCTCTATCAGTCCAGTGTTACTACAGGAGAAAACCTAAACTAAACTAACTTTATTATACTGCTCTATCAGTTCTAAACTGTTCTTCCTAGAGGTCCAGTAAGAGTCATCTCTTATTGATCCAGTGTTACTACAGGAAGAAACCTAAACTAAACTAACTCTATTTTTAGTGGATAGCTCTATCAGTTCAGCCTAAACTATCCTTCCTTAAGATCCAGTGAGAGCCATTCCTTATTGATCCAGTGTTACAACAGGAAATGATCGGAACACCTGGAGAAAACCTGTGGTGTTTGGTAGAGTCAAACTGGAAGCACTCTTCTCACATGCGACTGAGGTGAAATTATAATCAGACAACTGCATATTGTAGGAATCAAAGCCAGGTCCCAGAGATGAAAGACACATGCACTAACCATTGTTTTCCCTTACAGATACAGCAGACACGGTGCAACCAACACTGGACACTCTGCAGCCAAGTTTGGAAGCCATGACACCTGTGCTGGATGAACTAATTGAGCAGTTGGAAGCCTCCATGAGAGGCACAGGTAAGCCACGTCCCTGAGAAACTACAAATATTTTTAATAAGCTGCCGCGGTTTGTGTCTGAACTACCTGGAAAAAAAGATTAAAAATGACATTGCACCTCCTAAGAGCGCGACATTTCTACCCTGAGGGTCGAGAGTTGAACACAAACAAAACGACGATCGTCAAAACAATTCTTACAGTACCTCACAAATCTTTCTCCACATTTCAGAATTCAACTGGGACTTCGATTCGTTGGATAAAAACTACGAGATGGGTTTAGTTCCGTCTTCAAGCGCTGCCGAAGTGGAGCCTATGGACCATTCAGGACGCTACACCCAACCTTACGCTTCGATAGGAAGTGTAGCTACGTCTAGTCCAGCTAAAACCTCATGGCCCGTTCAGACGAGTTCTGGAACAACGCATTCTATGTATCCAACAAGTTCCATCAGCCAAATGGAAGCACAGTTACCTATCTGGACTTCAGCACCCGTTATTCACCCAAATGTTATAGGGTACCAAACTATCGGGAATGCATTACCGGGGAATTTTACCCCGCAAGGACAAAATGCCGGTAGGGCCAGACCGATGGCGAATGTAACCACCTCTGTGATGGATACTGGTGGGCCTACACAAACTATCACCTCACGTCCCTATGTGCCACTCAATAATATCGGAAAACGTTTACCACAACTGCCAAGCGCATGCGCTGTCGAAGCAGCCGCTGCTCGCTTGCCACGAAATTCGTCAGACTCACAATTATATCTACTTTCGGCTGGTGATTCTGGGCCCAAACCGCGGGCGCACCTACCAATTGAGCTCCAGGCCCCGAATTTAGTCGCGCAGCTTAAGTTGACAAAACCTCGTCAAATGCTGATCGAGGAGAAAGCTAAAAGACTTCGTATCCCTCGAAATAGATCGGCCCCAGGACTCGCTAGCTTAGATACAACATCGCAGCTTAAGAAACAACCGCAAGTCGGCGGTGTGAGGGCTAAAAGACTGGGGCGAATTCCAAGAAATCGGTCCGATTCGGCTTTGGCGTCCTTAATACGACAAACCGATCAATCAACGAGTGGGGCCCGACGTGATTCCGAGTCTAGCGATTCACCGCCCTCAATGCGGGTTACTTCCACCCAGCCTGCAGGCAGGCAAGATCAGACCCCACACGTATTGACTAAGCATCAGTTATACCACCCCGGGGGTGAGGGGGAAGCCCCACGCCCACCGTCACAGCTGGTTCATGACATGGTCACACATCTCATGGGTAAGGGTATTTCAATGGAGGAGATATTGAATAAACTTACCAGTATGGCTGCCGCTGGTACTGTGCCGCAGGCTCAAGCTATTTCACATCAGGTAAGTGGTTTGTCAGTCTGTTAATGATCGTTTAATTTGAGAAAACTGACCCATTATCCGTCTGACCCATAATCTGTTTGGTGACGTGTAAACACAGAAAGACGAACTGTCCAGACGAACTAGCTAGAATAGCGTGATCTATTCTGGCAATGGTTCTGGGAACAAATCATGTCTGATATTTTCCTGATAGTTCGTCTAATGTCGTATTTATACACATAGATCATTCATCAAAACGAACTGTCCAGACGAACTAGCTAGAATAGCGTGATTTATACTGGCAATGGTTCTGGGAACAAATCATGTCTGATACTTTCCTGATAGTTCGTCTAATGTCGTACACAGGCTCTGCAGGCTGATCATCTATCAAGGCAACCGTCTTTAGTATAAATCGGGTCAATATGAAATCTTTATTCTGGAATTTTGTGTTGACAGATAACCTCAGCGGCAAGCACCATGGCAAGCATGCTACAAGAACAACAGCAACAACAACAACAACAGCAACAGCAAACCTCTCTCCCCAAATCCCCACCCTATCCCACTTCGCAGCCCCCACCCACATCTACAATCACTACACCGCGAAGTCGACGTAAGGCCCAGACTCCAAGACCGAGCGTGAAAACAGAATCGCCTGCAGTCAGTGAAAGAAGCGGTATTCGTTCAAACAATAGCATCGTTCAAAGCCTACTCGCACAAAACAGAGTGTCGGCCGAATCTCGGGTCCCTAGCATGGAAACCTCGGACCCCGTGACTGTGGGGTCGAATCCCCGGTGGGAGAACGAGACCACTACTATCAATCATGGCACAGCTGCGCATACTCTTGCGCATATGTCAGAACCGCTGCGTTTACAGAATGCAGGCACAGCTAGTCAATATCCGATGGTTTTAGAAGGTGGGGGTCTGGGGGCGACGGAGAGTTCTACCAAAGTGCGAGATGGGAGGACAGATACAGGGAGCCCTAGCGCTGGATATTTACCATCCATGGTTATGACTACACCTACTGTAAGTATAAAATGCATTCTCGAAATTTGGTGGTTGTTTTTTATCAACGTTTTTATCAACTTCAGTGATGATGCACTCAGTCGGCGGCATTCGCCAACTCAATACGCCAAACCCGATAATAGGATGAAGCCAAGCTAGTTTTTCTGAGTTTTGAGTTGAAATACTTAACGCCGAACATTGGGCTGTATATGAAATTGAAGCTATTAACAAGTTCTATTTGATATAAAAACGTCAAGACTTTAGGCAAAATGGAAATACTTAAAAAATACAAAAACAACCTCAAAGTTTTAAGTATTTCCCTTTTACCTAAAGTCTTGAAGTTTTTATATCAAATATAACTTTTTAATAGCTTCAATTTCATATTTCATATAGCTCCAGTTTATTATAGTTCAGTGATGATGCACTCAGTCGGCGGTCGTGCCCAGCTTTATGACCACGCGCCGGCCCAGCACTCCATCCGACCATCCCTGTCTACACAGCGGTCGACGCTGAATAACCATGCTCAAAATATTTTTTTGTATTTTTTGCTAGACATCAACTGTTCACAGCGAGGCTCAAGCGTCCTCGTCATCTAAGACTACCGTGACAAATAGTAGAGATGGTATTAAAACAGTATTTTTAATCAACCATTATATTTGTGAACGTCTGTTCACACAATCTGATTTGTCGGAATCGATTCTCCTGACGTTTGTGATTTCACATAATTGGTGGGTTTCACCACGTGTTATAGGGCAGCAGACGGTGGTCAAGTGATTTCACATAATTGGTGTGTTTCACCACGTGTTACAGAGCAGCGGATGGTGGTCAATTTCAGAAATGTTGACACTTATAAGAGCAAGAAAATTAAACTATATCTCTCAGTTCTATATATTTGCCTTCAAATACAAGACTACTACGTATAATGAAAATAATTATCATTATTTTCTCACTTTGATAACTGCAGGTTGACCACCATCTGCTGCGTGATAATCCTATACAGCGACATCTACACTTTTCGTCATGTATGAGCCAATAGCCTTACTCTTGACAGAAAATCCAGTAAATCACATACGTCAAGAGGAGAATCTGATTTGACAAATCGGATCGTGTGACCAGGCCTTTAGGAGACTTTTTGTTTCCGATATTTTGAATATGATCCAGGGCTCAAAATAACGGCCGGTCACCGGTCAATGGCCGGCCAAATTTTTAATATGACCGGTCAAATTTGTATAAAGCCAGTCATAGTGACCGGTCAGATTTTTGAGATGTTGTGGACCCGTTAAATATTATGTGAATGTGTCAATGCGTGTGCGATTCACGCTTTGATGTTAACCGCCTTTGGCCGGTCACAAATGGACCGGTCACCATGAGCGGCGTATGATGAAACGTTATTTTGAGCCTTGTGATCTAATAGACGTATCCTTGTCATAGGTCCATCGACTCCAACACTTTGTGGATTTCTAACCACAGAATCAGAATCTCAGGTATGTATTTTCTCTTCAATAGTTGCGTATTGCTTCCACTTTTATGATATGTAGCCTGCTATCTAAGGCTGTAAAAATAGAGGCACCGTTCAAATGTTAAAACAAATGCTGTTCAATTCGTTCCACAAGGCTGCCACAGAACCGCTCACCAGAACACTGCCCAAAGAACAATACAAAGTAAGTTGGGTTCAATTCCTGCGATATGAAGTTGTCTGATTGTAGAGTCTTATAATAATGATAATAAAACGAATTACTTACAGTAAAAACTGCTGTTATCAAAGTGCGTCCTGTCGATGTTTCTTCTCAGTGGCATGTGAGAAGAGTGCTTCCAGTTTGACTCTACCAAACACCGCATGATTTCTCCGGATACTCCAGTTTCCTCCAGGATGACTCTTACTGGACCTCTAGGGAGAACAGTTTAGAACTGATAGAGCTATCCAGTATAAATAAAGTTAGTTTAGTTTAGGTTTCCTCCTGTAGTAACACTGGATCAATAAGGCACGGCTCTTACTGGACCTCTAGGTAGAACAGTTTAGAACTGATAGAGCTATCCAGTATAAATAAAGTTAGTTTAGTTTAGGTTTCCTCCTGTAGTAACACTGGATCAATAAGGGATGATCCTTACTGGACCTCTAGGAAGAACGTTTAGTGCTGATAGAGCTATCCATTATAAATGAATTTAGTTTACTATGTGTTGATTTCACACTATTATTTAGGAACATCGCAGAATGGTTCATGTGTCAGCTGAGCAGAAGAGAAGAGGTCACATTAAAGTATGCAAAAACAATATCACCAATTCATTTTCAGATATTTTACTTTCGCTGTTATTTTTTGAAGATTGTTCTAACATAAACATATGTTTGTCTAGATGGGTTTTGATCAGCTGGTTGAAATGGTTCCTGCGTTGGCCTCCCAAGGGAGCACGAAAATAAGCAAGGCTGCTGTGTTAAGGAAATGTAAGGAATAAAATAACAACGTCAGGGTACAGACAGACCTGATCAGCTTACACTTGTTTATGCCGAAGGGTGTATCACTCCAAAAAAGCGTACGAGATTTTTGGGATTTTGAATCCCGTGGGATTTTTAGGGGGGATTTTTTCGAGATTTTTGTGGGACTTGTGGATTTTTTCGAGTTTTTTTTGGATTTGTAGGGATTTCATAGAGATTTTTTAGGATTTTTAGTGATTTTTTTGGATTTCATAGAGGTTTTTTGATGGATTTTCATGGATTTTATAGAGATTTTTAGGGATTTTGTTTCGAGGTGTACGAGATTTTTTGGACTGATACACCCTCGGTTTATGCCCTTTGCCATCCAATTCCAATTGGTTACCTTTGTTTCATTCTATGCTTACATTATCAGAACAGTGGTAACTAGGTAAAGTGTGAGTTATCTGAAAATGTGAATTGGGTTGCAACGGGCATAAACATGCGATAGTTGATAAGCTTCATCTCAAAACGATGATCATTTGTAATACTTGTGATGCTAAAATGAATGAATGTGTTTCCTTCAAGCTGTCGACTACATCCTACAAGTTCAACAAGAACAGGAGAATATGCAAAAAGAACGGGACAAACTCAAACAAGAAATTGAAGAACTAAACATCGAGATAAAGTTTGTAAAACAGCTTTTTAGATCATCTTTCTCGCACAACGTTAGACGTTATGCCCAATCCAAGCTCCCAGACCATACTCTTTCTATGCCATTACATACTAAATTATTTTTTCATGTAGTGATTGTCAACAGCAATTGCCGGAGACAGGTGTGATGGTCACTAAACAGGTACGTACTAAACTGTACGTCTGTAGCTACTATACCAACGCTCAGACATTTACCGTCCAACCGTCGTAAGGACGGCCACTTTTGAATCTAGACGACTACTTTTTAATAGACGGTCATGGACTGCCTAAGAAAATATTTCCTTTAATTGGCAACTTATAAACTTTGTTATTTTTCTTGAAGACTTCCAGAGTTGTTAGCTGCCGTTTACTTTAGCTATTGCATACATTTCGATGCTTTTTTTGTCGAAAACGCGCTAGATTATGAGCATCTGACAATTAAATTCAAGCGCCGTGAGAATTGGTGGCTAAAAGCCTGCCAACGCTGTTATAATAAAAAAACAAAATCATTGATAACTCGTTTAATTCTTGCTGTTCTTTCTTGTAGGATCACAATGAACTAGAGGTGTTGTTTAATCGTTATATTCAAGACCGAACTGAACTAAATCCAAAATTTTGGATAGTATCTTTTTCAACTATATCTTAACTCCCGTGTTCTTTTGTGTACTGTGAGAGTATTTTTGCTGTGGATGATACCCACTGATCTGCAAACTAGAACTGGAGAGAGCATCCTATTGTATTCAATGAGCCAATTTTGAAGCCAGAATATTTCTAATGAAATCAGATTTATAAATCTGTCAAATTCTTGACTAGTCAAATCGTTAGCTGTTTAAATTAGTTATACTATGAATAGAATATATTTTCCTATGTAACTTGAGAAATATAGCTTCCAACATCTCTTCTAATGAGTTTTAGAACGTTTTAAATTAAACACCACATAATGAGGCTTGTGGCGGCCATATTGGTGTGGTGACCTCATTAGTTATTCACCGGCAAATGTAGAGGCCACTGATGACCAATTCTTATCTAGACAATATTTGTCCTTTCCCACCAATAACTAGGAAACCTTAGAACCTCTTTAAACATGTCGCCAACACCACAGTATATTTGTGGTGATCACACCAATATGGCCGCCATTGGTTTCAATTATGCATAGCAGATGCACTATCCAGTCCTTGTTTTCAGATCAGTGGCAATACTTGACAGGCTGGTAGGTGGTTTACTCGTGCCTAATAATAGCGGATGTGTGTTTAGCTGCGGCAGTATGACAGTTACCTGTGTTTTGCAATGAGTTTTTCCTTAACTCCGATCTCAGTTCAGTGTATTAATGCGACCAATATTTGACGCATACAGTTGTACGGTATCTACAGCCAGCCCGGAAGAGTTTTACAGAACCGTCCTAAACTGGTTGAGTGAAAGTTGTTGTTTACCTAAATTACGGCCGAGTAAGTAAACTGTTTTCATGAGCAAATTAAATGTCATACAATGATCTCATATAGTGGTGTCACAGTGGTTAGTGCATGCATGTGTCTTTCACATCTGGGGTTTGATTCCTGCAATATGCAGTTGTGAGAAGAATGTTTCCAGTTTGACTCTACCAAACACCGCAGATTTTCTCCTATAGTAACACTGGACCAATAGAGGATGACTCATACATAAGGAGAACACTTTAGAACTGATAGAACTATCCAGTATAAATACAGTTAGTTTAGTTTAGGTTTCCTCCTGTAGTAACACTGGATCAATAAGAGATGACCCTTACCAGACCTCTAGGAAGAACAGTTTAGAACTGATAGAGCTATCCAGTATAAATACAGTTAGTTTAGTTTAGGTTTCCTCCTGTAGTAACACTGGAACAAAATAAGGGATGACCCTTACTGGATTTCTAGGGAGAACAGTTTAGAACTGATAGAGCTATCCAGTATAAATAAAGTTAGTTTAGATTAGGTTTCCTCCTGTAGTAACACTGGATCAATAAGGGATGGCCCTTACTGGATTTCTAGGAAGAACAGTTTAGAACTGATAGAGCTATCCAGTATAAATAAAGTTAGTTTAGATTAAGTTTCCTCCTGTAATAACACTGAACCCACAACATTTGTATATTTCCCAGGCGTCTTGGCTTCACTACGAGAAATCATTAAGAACACCAGTATCCTTTCGGATCCTTCAAAATTCCCCGAACAAGCACGACTAGCAGCGAGCGCTCTCAGTTCACAATCGACATTCGAAAGTCTACCGAGGTAACATATGGATAGGAATGGATCCACTGTTATTCCTTCGGCTGTATCCATCATTGTCCTTTGCTGTCATGCTCGATCCATTAAACTCGATGTCACGGATCATATTTGTATACGCACTAGCCTAACTACTCTTCTGCACTGTGGGGTTCATGAAGTGTTTCCCAACATAAAAAAACCCCAAGTAAAAGCACTAAGTCGCTAACAGAATATTTCAACCATTATTTAAGAAACTGGACTGATGTCATTTTAAAGTCTCGTATGGAACCTTTTCCCTTTATTTTTGAGATCCATTGCAGTTATTTTGCATAGTTCGTTGCATTAGGCATAGAATGGTCAGATTTATGCTATAGACTCAGATTTAAGCAATCAAGTCGCATCCATCTTAGCTGTAAACACAAGACGAACTGTTCAGACAAACTGGATAGAATAGTGTGATCTATACTGGCAATGGTTCTAGGAAAAAATAATGTCTGATCTTTTCCTGATAGTTCATCTAATGCTATATTTATTCACGGACATACGTAAAAATATCGCATCTTGTCGACAAGATGTGTTCGCAACAGACTTGTAGCAAGCTTGTGAACAAGTTGTAACAGTGTTGTCATTTTATCAAGTTGCTACAAGGTTGTCACTCGTAACTTTGAACAAGTTGTTGAATTGCAGGACGACAACAAGTTGTTGGAACAACTTGTAACAAAGTCTGTTGAGTCAATAACCTTGTAGCAAGTTGTGGACAAGCCGTTGACAACTTGTCAACAAGCTGGGAACAAGCAGTGCGAACACATCCTGATAGCAAGTTGTTGAAACAGCATTTGGCACAAGTCTGAGGAACTGCACATATACTTTGTCTTGGTGGATGTTTGCCGCGTTTATTATACAAACAAAATAACATCACTGGAAATATTGAAAAATATTTATATTCAATAAATGAATTAAATTACAAATTATTTTTTGTTGTATATTTTTTTAATTACAAAGTGTGTCCGATGAGTGATGCAACCTTGAAGATAAAAACATTGTCTACTCTCATGTGAAACTTCACTGTTTGTAATGAGCATTTGACAGGTTTCAATTAGCTATAAATTAAACTCGTAAATAAAAAATTGTAAAAAGACAATGTTTTTATCTATGACTGTTCATTGTAAGATGCAAACGACGGTAATGGGAAAACTATTTTCAATCAACTGGAAACACTCTGACTGATTTTGCGCGGGAAAACTGAATCAAGATGGCGGGCAATGAAGGAGCGGTATATAAAGGAAATACAATACGCGAATTTGAAAGGCTTAGAAAACAGTCTAGCAGGTATATAGAGTAGAGGCTTTTAGTACAGTGTTAGTTTTATGTAATGTTTTGAAGAAAGTGAGTTTGTTGAGGGTATTTGTTGCAGTTTTTTAATTGGAGTGCATGTTCAAAATGATTTCAAGATTTTATATTCGTGTACTGTTTTTGTAGTGTGTCTGAAGGTCGTTTACACTGGACTAAAGATGCTGAGCTATTAGAACTTGAGCAAGAATGTAGGTTAACCTATATATTAACTACTTATTAACCTCAAACGTTTGGTCTTTACTGTAAAATATTAAACCGAGGTCTTGCCGTGTTGACCGAGCGATAGCGAGGTCAATACGGCAAGACCAAGGTTTAATATTTTACCGTAAAGACCGAACGTTTGAGGTTAATAAGTGGTTTATTATCGCGATCGCGCGATCATCAGATGGTGATCACGATCGCGCGTTCACCAGGCTTAGCGCGATCATCAGATGTCGTCTGACATTGAGAAATTTTAGTTAGAACCAATTATTAGAATTAGTATTGAGCACTCTACTTTCTCTGGGTTAAAACACAATATTGTTATTACATATAGTAAAGTATATAATACTGTATGCAGGAGATTTTTTCAAATTGTGTTCATTCAGGAGAAAGGTGAGTAATGTCTTTAAAAGACGGGAGTCACTCATCAAATGCTGGAGACTTGGTTGTTCTGGGGACCATACGTCTTATTGTAAACGCAAGACGAGCTATTTCAGACGAACTATTTTTTCTATTCCGTAGTTTGTCCAGATTAATCATCTGTCTCTGGCATTAATCAGGCCATTATCACCAGTTTAAATGACTAAATATTTGATCAATTTAAGCAATATTTATATTAAGAGAGTATAACTATTTGAAATAGATAACAAATTGTTAAAGCAAAAGGAAGCGTTGGCAAAGAAAGTTAACGAGACATTGTTATTGAACCAACTTCAATATTATGTTGAACAACAAGCTGAAGGTAATTCTTAGGAAGTTACAATTGAATCTGTATTTATAAACAGCCACTGCAATTTATTGGATGGCTTTTCTTTACTCTAGCTGTATAACGTCAAAGTCATTACACAGTTGTACTTTGTTGCACTCTTACATATTAATGTTATCTATTATGCTGTAGGTGAATTTGCCCCTCTTGGTGATCTTGCAAGTGAAGTAAGTCTGAATATTTCACTGGAAGAGAAATATTTACCATTTGCATGGCCCTGTTAGGGGGTATTCACGATGCTAATTGATTTTCAAACGTGATTATGTCACAGTTTCGAAAGGTTTCATGTTGCTTTTGGAATTTCACTGTTAATTGTTTTCTATCTTCTTCATATTGCAATTTTCTCTTGATTATGTAGGACAATCTATTCAAAGCTGTTGAACTTGTCAAAAAGAAGAAGGTACTAAGTTGCTTATGTCAGGATGTTAATGGCCCCTAACACGATCAGGCCTTCACTCAAAACGTTGAAGTGGCAGCGTATTGTAGAATACTACCTACACTGGACCACCACGTTTGAGATATCTTTTTCAGGTAGATCAGACACAAACCACGACAGCTTATTGTAGAATACTACCTACACTGGACCTACACGTTTGAGATATCTTTTTCAGGTAGTTCAGACACCAACCACGGCAGGTTATTGTAGAATACTACCTACACTGGACCACCGCGTTTGAGATATCTTTTTCAGGTAGTTCAGACACCAACCACGGCAGCTTATTGTAGAATACTACCTACACTGGACCACCGCGTTTGAGATATCTTTTTCAGGTAGTTCAGACACAAACCACGATAGCTTATTGTAGAATACTACCTACACTGGACCACCGCGTTTGAGAGATCTTTTTCAGGTAGTTCAGACACAAACCACGATAGCTTATTGTAGAATACTTATATACCTACACTGGACCACCGCGTTTGAGATATATTTTTCAGGTAGTTCAGACACCAACCACAACAGCTTATTGTAGAATACTACCTACACTGGATCACCACGTTTGAGATATCTTTTTCAGGTAGTTCAGACACAAACCACGACAGCTTATTGTAGAATACTACCTACACTGGACCACCACGTTTGAGATATCTTTTTCAGGTAGTTCAGACACAAACCACGACAGCTTATTGTAGAATACTACCTACACTGGACCACCACGTTTGAGATATCTTTTTCAGGTAGTTCAGACACAAACCACGACAGCTTATTGTAGAATACTACCTACACGCATTTGAAATATCTTTTTCAGGTAGTTTAGACGCAAACCACAGTACTTTATAGTACAATACTGTCTAACTGTTTTGTTTTAAAGTTAGTGAAGAAAATTTACATTGACTATTTAGTTGATGGAAACCTACAACACATACCGTTTGACTGGCTTGGCATTTGTACTGTTGGATGATAACCGCGTCCGTTTCTGTTTGGACACATTTTATAAAGGTAGAAAACTAGCGATTGTGTCTAGTTCAGGTTTTTCTTCATATTAAAACGTCTAAAAACGGTGCATTCTTTCTTAACCTATATAGGACAATATTTTGAGCCGTTTTATATAGAGATTGAAATTGAAGATGAAAAAATTAAGGTTAGAAGACTCCTTATGCCCCGGTCAAACGAGGATGAGAGATGCAAATCTCGCTCGCGTCTCTAATCAACCGCAAACTCTTATGTACTCTCATCAACTTTGAGTTGGTTCAAATTTTGATGAGAGTTTTCCCTCCATCATTTGACAATGGCGATATCCAGCCAACTCTCATGCAACTCTTGTTCTCGTTGCCGTTGGACTGGGGCTTAACTATAAACTGTATTTTATAACGTTAGCGGTTTAATAACATTCTTTTTTAGATATTAAAACATACCATCCCATTTTTCATTCCCCTTGGAGAAATCCATCAGAAATACAAAAATTCCGCAGATATTAAGGTCAGTGCTGTAAATTGTCAAAAGAGCGATGTTAGGTAAAAAGTATATTCGTAGAAAAATTGTGAGCATGAATCTCGTCTTCAGTTTGCCGATATTTCTCGCGCTAGACATGCCAGAAGGCAACAAAGAAATGAATGAGAATGATAATATCGATGAAGTGAAACGCGGACCATGTTCACTATTTTTCTGTGCGTACATTTCTACATAACATGGCTCTGTGCAGAAATTGCGTTGTAAGTTGCAGCAAAAGTGGCCCCGTGTAACATGGCATTAAGTTTGATTGTTGAAGCCACTGAACTTGTATATTATAGGAATTGCTTTCAGTTGTTAGTGGATATTTGAAGGCCTTTGTTTCCAGAAGACAACAGGTTCGATATTAAAGTTTAATACTGTGTGGATACCGCGCAATAAGTTTGAGACTATAATAACTGATAGTAAATATACTTCCTTCTATAGTGTGTGCAGATTAAAGAAGTCAATGAAGATTATTCTGTGGATAATTTTTACGCAACTCTTGCATTTGACTTTGTAAAATTTACATTGAAGGTACTGCGCGGTTCGGATGAATATTTGAAGTATACAATCCCCGATAAGTTAACGCTGTCTAGAATGCCACGTTCTTTAATCAATTCCTGACCCGGACCTTGTGTTAGTTTTCTAGTGATGAAATTCCTGACTTTGAAGTAAAACTGAAATACAGCGATCTCAATGATACACTTCCGAAGGTCGTGGACTTAAAATGTTGTGACAATGGTAGGGACTACAGGATATTTCTGTCGATGTCTCTCTCTCAAAGTATATATTTTATAACTAATCTTTATGTATTTTTTACACTGTCTATATTGAGAACGTCGAGTTTGGGGCAGCACTGTCCTTGCGATAGTAACTCCTAGTATTTTCTGTTGATGTCCCTCTCAAAGTATATATTTTATAACTAATCTTTGTGTTTTTGTTACACTATTCAGATGGTCAAGACATCATCTTAGCTCATGATCTTCGAGCAAATCTACTGTCTTTGGAAATGAAAGAAGCAATTTTGGAATTGACACATTAAACTTTCGATAACTGCGATGTAGAAAGGTCTTGTAGTTGTACCATCGACATAACGTCATTTCAATTGTATATATAGAGGCATAATATTTTGTACAAATAAACTGAGAAATATGATATAAAACCTATGTAATAATCGTCAACTTGTGTACTGTAGTAATCAATAGATGGTATTTATTGATAGTGAAAGAACGTCCAAAAACGTACTCATAATAGGTGTGTTTCATTAAGCACTATCGTGCACAGATGGTGCCTCATGGTGGTCAACCTGCAGTTATCAGAGTGAGAAAATAAATGTTTACCCTTTTCATTATATGTAGTAGTCTTGTATTTGAAGGCAAATAAATAGAATTGAGAGATTTAGTGCAATTTGCTTGCAACTTTCTGAAGTTGACCATCAATTGTCCCAGAGTAAACTGGCGCTCTTTAATATATTCGCCTGGTAACTAACCTAGTCAACTATTCAAAATGGCGATGGAAACAGTGCCAAGAGAACTTCGAGGTTTAAGGGCATGTTTATCGTGTACTCTTATCAAGGTTAAATATTTTACATTACTATTCATTTCTCTAGTCTTTCTTTATCTATGTGGGGTGCTCTAAACTTTCCCATACCCGAGAAATGCAAGTTTTTTATTGTGTTTTTTTGACGACATAATATGAATGTATTGATGATTCACTGACAGTAAAATTCTCTCTCAGACTTCAGATCAATTTGAATATGATGGTTGCGACAACTGTGAAAAATTTCTACGTTTGAAAGGCAATAAAGAGAATATAAGTAGCTGTACAAGTTCAAATTTTGATGGGTATGAAATCGCTGTGTTTAATTGTTGTTTAATATGGAGTTAATTGAACTGAACTGAACGTCTGAACTGAATTGATAATTTTTTCACATATTTTTATAGGATAATATCATTAATAAGTGGTGAAGATAGCTGGGTGGCAAGATGGCAAAGATTAGGTAATAAGTAATGTATATGCAGCATGACGGCCATGACCAACCAAGCCGAAGGCCAGACTGAATTCGAAGCTGAATTTCTGTCCGCGCAATGCTAAAAAATCCATGTATTTATGCTCCATTCTCAAGTGTTTAGGCTTAATTTCCGCGCAGCTGCCACAGAACACGAAAATATTCCCTGCGCAAAAATAAAACTTTACAGTCTGGGCCGAAGGCGATTGACACAACAGAAATGCTGTATATAGCTTGTGATTCGTCTTGATGAAAACTTTTGTATTCTTCAATAATCTTAAAAACATGAACGATTTTTGAACTTAAAGTTTATGTAAATCGCAGGATTTTTTATCAGATCAACAAGCTCCTTGATGGTCATGATTTCCTTTGTATTTTGCACTAATTATTAATTAAAATTATAAACTAATATACTATATAATTATGTTTAATAATGGCAGTTAATCATCAATGTTTTCCAATATGTTTAGTATGACATACATTATTCATCTTTTCTAGATAATATGGTAGCTGGGTGCTATGCTGTATCTGTGACAGGAAAACTACCAATGCATATTATAAGAGAACTAAAAGCAAGAGGAATTGATCACATTTCCCGAGACCGTTCTCAACAACTGTAGTGCCTAATGAAAGCTGTTTCAGATTCAATAGTGAGCTTAAGCAGTTGACATTTCAGACAACACTTAAATCTTTGTCAACAAAAGCAGTGCATGTTTAAGCTCTTGACTAAAGGGAAAAAAGTTTTGTTCATTTCAAATAGTCTTTATTGTAGTGATATTAACAGTAACTAACCAATTGTATTGACAATACTGAGCAATATCTGTGAGTTGTAAATAGTCAATATACAGTATAATAGCTCTTTCTTGGTGGCTTCTTCTGTAAACTAGTAATTTGATGTAGAATAAGATGTGTGTTTTATAAATGAATAATATTCTCTGTAATTTGTGAAGAAAAATAAAACTGCATACCAATGAAAATGCCTGATCTAGAGGAATGCTATTTTAGAAAAATCGTAAAGGGATATGATGGAAATAAGTTTTCATTATATATTTTTAGCCTTGAAGACTTGAATATTTCACTGGCAATGAGCTGTAAAGTTTAAGAAAAATTTCCATCTTAATTTAACAGGACCAAAAGTAACACTTTTAAGTTTATCAATAATTTATTTCAGTACACCCAACATTAATTATATTGTACATGAATCAAAATATTTCACAATTGAATTGAATTTCTGTACACCTTCATACGTAGAATTAAATTACAGTATCATTAATCATTATAATTTTCAATTAAATATTTCTTAAATTACGTATTCTTAAACGACGTATTATTTCAATATAATTGCAATTAATTTCCAATTAAGGTAATTCGTATATTAATATAATTGTCTTCAATTATAGGTAACGGCAAACAAAATTAGGCTTCAGAAATCATTGAGATAAGTTTAGTCATAGCATCATTACAGATCTCAACTTCTTGTTTTGCAAGGCGTTGTTCATTCGCTTGTGCTTGACGGATTGTGAAGCATTGAAAATGGCCTGTCTTCCTTTCCAATGCGCCCACCAACCTATAAAGTAGTTGAAACAAAGTCTGGTTGGATCAATTGTAGTATAGGAGTGAAATTGATAGTTCT
Source organism: Trachythela sp. YZ-2020 (assembly GCA_016169945.1). Classification (NCBI taxonomy): domain Eukaryota; kingdom Metazoa; phylum Cnidaria; class Anthozoa; order Malacalcyonacea; family Clavulariidae; genus Trachythela; species Trachythela sp. YZ-2020. The sequence continues at coordinate 350,456 of JADLSH010000353.1, forward strand.
GAAGTTGCCCACCATCTGCTGTCACGCAACGCGTGCTGATTTACTCAACAGAAATAAATATTGCGACAGCTCTCCTATACCTGTATATTTGTCCTCGTGCCATTCTTGGTAGCTTTTGATCCTGTGAAAAGCAGTATGTCAGTCATATATCAGTCAGGCAGAAAATCCAGGGATGCCGGAAGTTGCTGAAGGCAAGGGGTGCGATTTGTTATCAAAAGGGCATATTTTTTAACAAAAGAGCACAAACAAAAATCAAAGGGCACTTCTGCTTATTTGGTAACCCGTGCCAAATTTCTTCAAATCGCAGTGAATAACGCCTGATCGCAGGCAATGTGTGTCGCAGGTTAGCTTCAAAAGAAGACTGCATTAACTATGATAAACCTTACGAGTTACGATAAATTTAATTAAGGGTTTACGGAAGTAATCTGTTCGTGGTTAAATCTGTTCGTGTTAAATCTTCTGCGCACCCGTTACACCCATAGTCTGCACCCGCATTGCACCCAGAAAGCTGTGAATACAAAAGGCGCACTTGCACCCGTGGTTCCGGCATCCCTGGAAGAAATTACTACCATACGTCTATACTATAAGATGCGTTTCACAGTAGATCAGAGATGCACTGTAATTTTCTTCCTCCTATCAATAGTTCTGATCAGTTGACCACCATCTGTTGTCCTGTGACGCTTACTGAAACCAATTACTGGTTTCACACAGACCATTACTCGAACAGTACAAGATTCTGTTAAAGATTCAATTCTTACCATCTCCCAATAAATACATCTGCAAAATAGACAAACAAGCTTGATTATTAAAAATCACAATTATTAAAATATACACTAAATATGACAATCCAAATATATTAACCTGGACGATCCAGTACTATCTTTAATATTAAAGACTTTCGCCGTGCCGTTGTTGTTGGATGTCGGGACTGAATCCAATGTCACTGAAATGACAAGAAATGTCACCTCTTAATGAGACTGATTTATACCAGAAACAGGATGATCCGTCTAAATGAACTTGTGCAAAGAACGTTACGTCACGAATACCTTCTTGGCCTGGGAGCCTCGCTCTAATGAATGAAGGCGGAAAGCTAGAATAATGAGAACGAGGCTTCCGGGCCAAGGAGAGATTTGTGACGTAATTATCGAGGATGATCCGTCTAAACAAACTGTCTGTGTAGTGGGTAGTTCGTCTACTACCTTGCACTCACCAAATATTTCAAAGACAAGAGGGATTTGGTCTCTATATTCGCTCCATTTTCTTACTCCTTGTATAGTTGATGTTACAAATTTCATAGATTTATCAACTGTCTGCAGTGAAAAACCTGTCTCACCACTGGCAGCGGGAGGGTTGACTTCACTCTGAAAAAGAACAGTTACGTGTGTTAGAAATCAGTGGCGTGCTGGCTCGTGTTCGCCAGGGGAGGCCAGCTGGGAATTTGGCGCCCCCTTGAATTTGTGTATGGGCAAGCGTCGTAGACGCGAGAGCTCTAGGGGGGTCCAGGGGCATGCTCCCCCGGAAAATTTTGAAATCTAGAGTCCCTGAAATGCCATTTCTTGCGTTTTGGGAGGCGATTTGACGGAATTCTGAGAATTATAAAACATCGTATAATAAAAATGCGCAAGAAACAACACATTCAGGGGCCGGTTGTATAAAAAAGTAGTTAAAGTTAACTATAGTTAGTGCGAAAGTTAACCAATCAGAATCGCGAATTTTACAGTTAACTACTATTTAACTACAAAACGGGTAGTTAAAATGTAGTTAAGACTTTTATACAACCGGCCCCAGGAGTTTTAACAAATATATAATTCATAGAAGGACTTAGTTTTTTCTTAAACAAAGAAAAGTAGACGGCGAACATTCATGAAGTAGACGGCGAACTTACCAGTGATCGAAAGCAAAACAAAGAAAACCTCACATTTCAAATTAAAGATTTACATCCTTTGTGATATTACAGACTGGACAGTAATGGTCATTGTAGTTGTAAGTAGGCTGGTGAATTTTTAATCGTCGTATAAGTCGTATTCGGAATAATAGAACTCAAACTAAGCGCGCGTACTAGCACTTTGAACAGTGCTTGCGGCAGTGCGGTAGTAAGTAATGCTAATATCGGAAATCACTAATATTAATCGGATAAGTTTTATCAGAGAACGACAATGTATGGCCTAACTATATCTTAGTCCTAATATTCCAATTTGTGGAATCTTAGGCCTAACTATATCTTAGTCCTAATATTCCAATTTGTGGAATCTTAGGCCTAACTATATCTTAGTCCTAAGATTCCAATTTGTGGAATCTTAGGCCTAACTATATCTTAGTCCTAAGATTCCAATCTGTGGAATCTTAGGCCTAACTATATCTTAGTCCTAATATTCCAATTTGTGGAATCTTAGGCCTAACTATATCTTCGGCCTAAGATTCCAATTTGTGGAATCTTAGACCTAACTATATCTTAGTCCTAAGATCCCAATTTGTGGAATCTTAGGCCTAACTATATCTTCATCCTAAGATTCCAATTTGTGGAATCTTAGGCCTAACTATATCTTAGTCCTAAGATCCCAATTTGTGGAATCTTAGGCCTAACTATATCTTCGTCCTAAGATTCCAATTTGTGGAATCTTAGGCCTAACTATATCTTCGTCCTAAGATTCCAATTTGTGGAATCTTAGGCCTAACTATATCTTCGTCCTAAATTAGTAATTGGGGTAATGGTTGGTGACATCAGTCGTTAGTGCATGTGCCTTTCATCACTGGAGCAATAAAGGATGACCTTTATTGGACCTCTGGGGAGAACAGTTTAGAACTGATGGAGCTATCCAGTATTGAAATAATGAAAATAATGTTAGCTCAGCGTAGTTTTCTTATTAAAAGTATATTAGCATGACACCTATGTTTCAAACTATACCAATACCTTTACTGTTGGACTTTCATTTATGTTATTCTTATTTTGATTCATCATCGCACTACCAAATGAAGCTCTGTCACTATCTCTGGGTTGTCTAGCGTTACCACCCGCTGTGGTAGCTTTGGCTGGGCTGTTGGTACCATAGTTGACGCTGTTCCAGGAATATTCAGACTTTTGTCCTAAGTATGATTGTTGAGGCTTATTCATTGTGTTTCTAAAAAGTTAAATAATAATGTTAGTTTAGAAAAACATCAGGATTTAGTTATGAAACAAACATTGACATACTTCTCCGTAAATGAAAAATTTTTCTTTGTGGGATTTTGAAGCTTGTTTGAGAAAGAGTTTCCAACATTGGCTGTAAATGAACCAGTTCTGGCCATGCTCTTGTTTTGTTGTTGCCCAAAACAATTCTCGTTTCCTCCGAAGCGATTGTCTTGCTCAAATTTTGGTTTCTTCGGCAGGGCATTCTCGTTGCCGTATAGTTGATTATTTGGATGCTTCTGTGGGACTGAAAACTGTTGTCTATTCTGCAAAGAAGGCTTTGTGCTTTGGTAGGAAGTAAAGGGTTTATTATTTGAAGTAAACTGGTTATAGTTTTTGGGACTGTTTTCAAATTCTTGAGCGATTTCAACAAGCGTTTCGTCCGGAATATCGATTTGCAAAGGTGTTGTAGGGTTTTGTCTTTGTGGCGAGGCGTACACGGCTTGCCGCAAACGTCTCCTTCGGTTGAAAATTGACATTCCTTGTCTTCCTGTTGTTGTTATTAAAGAGAAAATTATTCAATTTTAAACAGTTCATTAAACAAGACTACTTAACATTTAAAAGGACTTTAATGTTTATATTTAATGGTCCCTTTAAATTAATCAGTATTCAGTCAAAGACAAATGCCAATTTTGACAGTAGTTTTTTTGACAGATTTTCTTACCTGAAATGTTTGAAAACGTGTTTCTGGATAACGTTAAATATTCCTTGATGTTTTATTATGTTTTTTTCACTTCAGCAATATAGTTTAGCTTCTTTTTTCAGCATTTCCGTCTATTATTCCGAATATATTTAGTTTTAAAAAAATTTCAAATATTTTTCCCGCCCTTTTTAAAACTTTGTGCTCAGCCAGTTTCTCTATAAGACTGGGGACACCCACTGATCTCGATATCGGAAATTCAGACTGGATGTATTTGCTATGTATAGATAAAATAGGTGTGGGAGGCTATATCTTTCAAATTACATAGGAAATGACACTTACGTGATAGTTAAAATAATTTAAGCACCTAAAGATTCAATTTGTAAAGAATATGAAAACTTTTAAAATAATCTCTGGCTTCAAAAATGGCTTGATTGAGTTCAATGTGAACCTTTATCCAGTCAAAATTGTGAGATCAGTGGGAGACTAACGATATTTAATTAATTCAAAATGGCGGCCGAATTGATTGCAGAAGAAAGCTATGGAGAAGAATCGCTTAGAGCTCAATATTTGATTTCTTCAGAGACAGGGCAGTTGAAAAAGGAGCGTTTGTATGAAAACACTGGTTTCACAACCATTAATAAGTTTATTAAGGTAGAATACACAATTCTTTCACCATATAAATCATTTTAATAATACTTGATAGTTGATAATAAGCCGCAATGTGCCCTAATGCGCCCACATTGTTATTTTGCTCCGTTTAACGCCGTCCTAGTTGTCAAGATGAAAGTGTTTGGTGTTAATTGGTTAATGTATTATACTATATTATATAGATTTATTGATTTCTTGTCTTTGTTTACATGCGTATATGTTGAATTACTAGGATGCATTTCTGCCGCAAGGATATCCTAACAGTGTTAGCAATGATTATCTGGAATATCAAATATGGGATACCTGTCAGGTAGAGTATAATATTTGTTGCAGATAGCCAGATAGGGGCCATCGACAAATGGATTTTGTCCTGCAATTGCGGACTTGTTCCGAGATTGCTATACCACCTTCCCTTGCCGCACCCTCTCCTATGGCAGAACAAGCCAGACTACAGAGTAGGGCAGTTTTTTCGAGAATCTGGTGTGCAAGACATAAAATAAGGTTAGGGTGGCAACAGTGTGCAAACTTTAAGCACTTGCACTTGCACTTTGGTTAAGTGTTAAAAAATGGTTTAAAACTGCCAAATACATAAATATAGATCAAGATTTATAATCATAGAAAAAAAATCTGACAAAAAAATCTCGAGTGTGCACTTGAGAGAACAAGTCTGCAATAGGGGAAGGACATCTATTTGTCGATGCTCTATTACCCAACCTTGTTTCTAGAGCTTTCCAGCAATTAGCTACATTAAGCAGCCACCTTAATAAGTAATGTATTTTGCCTACCTAGGCATTTTGTTCCTCGATAGTAGCAGCATTGGCGGCACAAGCCATGTTAAAAGCATATGGTGTCGGCGATGAAAAAGCAACAGTTCTTGCAGCAACATTTACCTGGCTTTTAAAAGGTATCATCTAGGTAGATTTTCAACCCCCCTTTTTTATCCAAGAATGCTTGAGAATATATAATTTTTCCATAGTTTTCATTCTCCAAGCATCACTTATGACTATTTCAGGCATGAATATAGTAAATAAGTGTTATCATGAGTTTGGATTTGAGTGGTTAATATTTCAACAGTGGTGTAGAAGGGGGCTCTAGGGGGCAGAGCTCCACTCCAAAATTGTCCTGCAGGCACAAAAATTTCCCTTTCTCCTTTTAAATGCTTTCTTTTTCATTTTTATATCTTATAGATGGAGCTGGAATGGTTGGAAGAATAATTTTTACTTGGCTTAAAGGGTTAGGTTTTATCTTTTCTATCTTTTTCAAATATATTAATAATTGCAACACAATTTTTTCCTGGGTTCTTAGTTAAATTATTTTTGTTTTTTAAGGACTGAACTAGACTGTCATGCAAAGAAATGGAGGTAGGGCAATAATACTGTGCTTTGTTTGCAAGATCCAAGAATCTTACAATAACTATGATCAATTTTTATTTACAGATTAGCAGCAGATGTTATCAATGATCTAACATATTGTATTGAGCTGTTGGCTCCAAGATTCAAAGATTATTTTCTCCTCTTTGCCTGTTTGTCCAGCATATGTAGGGTAAGAGGACTTGATCAGGGTCATCTAATTTTGCTGTTAAGCCTGGACATTGGTGGTACAGTCACCACCACCCCCCCCCCCCCACCTTTACGGAAAGGTTGCCCGACTAAAATTTTAGCTGCGTCGGGCAGGTGATTTTGCGAGCCCTCCATGTGATCATGGTTGGATTCTTATTCACCTCAGACACATGCAGGGCTGAGAAGAGTGCTTCCAGTTTGCCCCAAAACGTTTGCCCCACCACCTAATTTATTTTAAAAAATTTAAATGCTCATTGGGATAAATGACAGTAGTGTGATTGAAATAAAGATTTGAACTAAATGGCCAAATAAAAAACAAAGATTTTGAACTAAATAAGACCAAAAATCTCAAAATTTTCTGGGGCTTCCCTAATCCCCCATTCTGTACTGTGCCCCAGACCCTCTTTGCAGCTGCTTCCTGGCATACTGGCCTGCAGCTCAAACTCATACGCGTTGGCATGCCTACATTTGTACACCCCACAGCACCTGAAAAAAATCTCTACCAAACACTGCTGGTTTCTCCTAGTTTTCTGGTTTCCTTCAGTAGTAACACTGGATGAATAAGGTATATACCTCTTGGGTTTAGAACAATTTAGAATTGACAGAGCTATATATTGTGTTCTTTCAGTCCCTGGTTGGTGTATGTGGCGGGGCGACCCGGGCAGCATTGACACAACATCAAGCAAGACGAGACAACATGGCAGACGTGTCGGCCAAGGATGGAAGTCAGGTTTAAAACTGTGATTTTCTCTGAGTTGACCACCATTTCGCGACCTGTAATTAACGCTTATTGCCAATTACATTCAATCAAGGAGGGAACAAAGCGTCTAATCTTTTATTACCCATTGCAGGAGACCATGGTCAATCTTCTTGCATTTTTGGTTAATCTTGTACTAGTACCATTAGTCACTGGTCGCGAACAGTAAGTTTTTGTTAGAAACTAACTTTATTTATACTGGATATCTCTATCAGTTCTAAACTGTTCTACCTAGATGTCCACTTCGACCAGGTACTAAGTTATGGTGCATATAGTGTGAAAGAACACACCTTAATCTATCAAAAAACATTAAATTTACTATTTGCATATTAAGGAGACAAGTTACAGCTTCGTTCAAAAAACGCAATTTGCAAGACATATTTTCTGACAATTTTTTGACGTCATCATTTCAGGCCAAAACAATTTATGTCTCCGACCAGTTACTAAGTTATGGTGCATGTAGTGTGAAAGTGCACACCTTAATCTATCAAAAAACATTAAATTTACTATTTGCATACTAAGGAGACAAGTTACGGAACAGCTTCGTTCAAAAAATGCAATTTACAAGACATATTTTCTGACATTCTAGCAATTTTTGACGTCATTATTTCAGTTATGGTGTATGTAGTGTGAAAGAGCACACCTTAATCTGTATATTGTATATTAAGGAGACAAGTGACAGCTTCCTGGTCTTGTTCCCTGGTCCTGTTATCCACCGCTCCAATTATCCACATTTTCTTTTCTCAGGATAATATGGTTATTATTTGTTGTCTTTACCACGCTTCATTTATACTGCAATTTTCGAGCCGTTTCGGCTGTTGTCATGGAAACAGTTAATTCGTCACGTATGCACTTGCTGGTCGAGAACTTTATGAATCATGGTGTTGTACTCAGTCCTCAGGAAATTTCCGCAATTGAACCTATATTGACAAGTATGTAGTTACGTGTGGATGGTTTTGAAATGAATAAAACAAACCACAAACCATCATTGGCAGCTTACCTGACTCTTCCACAGCCCTCGCTATATACCCGTTCGCAGGCTAGGTCGGAAACCCAGTGCATTCCCATCATTCAACACGGCACGAAACACGGCACGAGCGACTGAGGACGAGTCAGGGCAGCTTACTAAATTTAGTCTGACTTGTATTTTCCTAACATTTCAGAATGCCGCAACTGCCTTGATGTGAATTTGGGATGCCCTTTCAGTGACGTCATTTCAAGGTAAGAAGTACAAAATTGATATTACGGTCATCAATAATTAGAAATTAAATAAAATTGTGCCATTCATTTCAATATTTTTGGTTGTGTAGCTCAAGCGACTTTTATGCAGCTCTTCCAAACTCAAAGGAAACACATTACATAGTGAAGTTAGATATTTCAAGTAATTATAAATCAGGTAATCAATTGCGATGGCATTTTTGTGTTTCTTCTTGCAATATGCAGTTGTCTGATTATAATTTCTGCTCAGTCACATGTGAGAAGAGTGCTTCCAGTTTGACTCTACCAAACACCGCAGGTTTTCTCCCGGTACTCCGGTTTCCTCCTGTAGTAACACTGGATAAGGGATTACTCTTTCTGGGCCTCTAGGACAAACAGTCTAGAAGCTGATAGAACTATTTCTATTTGTCAGGTTGTGTAAATGTTGCTCTACATAGAAATATCGATTCAGAAAGCTTACTACGATGCTATTTTCAAATTGCAATCATGGATCTCGTTATAAGAAGTCCAACTCTTCGGACGAAGGTAAGAAAATGCTCTCTTTTTTTTGTAGTTACTTTAATAGAAATAAAGTTGTTATATTGTTATTTACTTGTATTTCTAGGGCACAACTCAAGATGAAATGAGTGAATTGGCTCTTAATAGTCTATGTAACTTATGGCAACAAATCTATAACGGTCAGTTTTAGGCGTACTGTTCCATTATACTCGATAACTCTATCTGTTTAAACTGTTCTCCTTAAAGGTCAGGTAAAAGCCATTCGTTATTGGTCCAGTGTTACTACAGGAGGAAACCGAAGTATCCTGAGAACGTGTTTGGTAGAGTCAAACTGGAAGCACTCTTCTCGCGAGGTGAAAAATCAGACAACTGGTGTTTGCAGGAATCGAACTCCAGGTCACAGACGTGAAAGACACATGCAATAATGATTGTATCACCAACACTATTCAATTATTTATTAGTAAAAGAGTTCCCGGAAAGAGCATCATGGGATGTCGTGGCTTACGCGCATAATTTCACACTAAAAGTCTTCCCAGCATTCCTGAAGAGATTAGAGTCACGTGGGTGGGTGACGTCAAGAACTCACTTGGGCCCAGATGAGTGGAGAGCAGACTGGAATCTAGCGAGACCTGACCTTGGAATTAGCATAACTAAACAACTGTAAATAGAAATTAGAATTAATATATTATAGGCGCATTGTGTCTGACTGATCATCTGTTTTGGTTCTGAGAACAAATCATGTCTGATATTTTCTTGATTGTTCATCTAATGCCGTATTTATACACATAGATGGGTCACCTGTCAAAATGAACTATGCACGTTTCATCTAGGGCTACCAGATTTTCTAATATAAATTTACGTTGTCCTTGCTATGTAAGAGAAACGGAAGGGGGGGAAAACATTTTTAACAACCGCAAGTAAGTTATGGAACACTTTGCCAGTAGATTTAAGTCCTAGTCTAAGAGTTTTTAAAAGTCTGGATCATTTTAGCATTACATTATTGGAAATAACAATAGTTGTAGATTTTAAATAGGTATTAGTCTAGTTTTATACTCATGTATTTGTGTTATAATATAGTTTAGAGTAATATCGAGGGCCACTAGTTCATCGGCCATGGCTGTATAAAAGTGTTTACCCTCGTGAAATAAAGTTTTACATTACATTACATTGCATTGCATTGCATTGCATTACATTACATTACACATAATGTGAGAAGACAAATTATGCTGATAATTTGTCTTGACGGATGATCTGTGTGTTTGCCGGGTTTATATACAGACGAATTATCAGAGAGACTATCTTTTCTTTACCAAAATTCGTCCAAATCATCCATCCAGTAGAAATCGCGCCAATGTCTCTGGGACTGTTCATCCTTAGATGCAAACGACGGTAATAGTGAGTTCACGAAATAAGGATGCTCCCCCCTGGATTTATTGCATATCGCATCCCAGGGGGGGGTGCTGGCCAAATTGTCAATCTGTCACCAGGTAACAAGACAAAACAGAAGACAATGTAAATAAATACTTATTTTGATAAAGTCTACTATTTTTACTCAGGTCAACTTTTTGGCGCGAAACGGGATAAAAATCCTGAAATATTTTGTGTATATATAAGTTGACATTTAACAAGAAACAGCAGTTTGTCTGTCTGGCGTAAAAAATTCTAGACCAAAGGGTCACAGATGCTAATTTTTGATTACGGTGTTTACGTAGCCAACAATCTTTAATCTCCGACGCTAAAAAGTAAAAGGAGGCCTAAAATGAAGGAAGGAAGGGTTTATCCAACACGAAGGAAGCCAAATAATGAAGAAAACTGGAGAGAAAGCGTTGAATTAACTGCGGTTAAGCCGGCTAAAGTTGTTAAACCGTCTATAAACCCTGACCGCACTTCGCTAGTCGCTGCATGGGACATGCTCCACAGACAGAATAACGCGTTATCAATATGGAAACATTACGTTTGTACGAAACGAGAAAGCCGAAAGAATACTAAGCAAAGACGGTCTGATAAGCGGGTTAGACTTTATCAAAACGTGAAGGAACCAGTAGCTTTTCTTGAGAGCGATGTTGAAGAAATAGCGCCTATAAATAATACTTCAGAGGCAAATGATAGTGAAATTCGGCCGAATTCACAAACAGTTAATGCGCAATCGGCGAGTAATAGAGCACTGCTTATATACTTTGCGAAACTTGCTAGAGCAGATCCACAGTCTACGGCAACCGTAGTCGATTTTGATTTTGTTGAATCGCTGTTACAAAGTGGTGCGGATGTGAACGTTTGCGACCGCTATGGCCAGACGATTTTCCATGAAGCCAGTAGGGCATGGCATTGTGATGTCGCCTTGTTTCTGTTAGAGAAGGGTGCAGACATTAACAAGGCGGATAGGTACGGACGATCGGCCATGCATGTCGCCGCGGCAGTGGATTACGCTGAAATGATAAGGTTTTTGTTCGACCATGGGGGTGAGTGATGTTTCCTTGGAAAATGTTTTGAAAGCTATGAGGGTTAGGGGGGATAAGGAATTATTCCTTAATGGGTCATTCCATGGCAGACCGTCTATTGGAGGGGCCCCTTCATAACTCCCTTAGGATAAAAACAATTTGGAACCCCCTTGGATGTGTTTTTTGGTAGTTTCTCCATAGGATATCTCAAATACCCCTTAGGATATCGTTCTTGCCCCCTTGGATATCACAAGAACACCTAAATATTTGAATTTTCCATAAGCTAGCCCCTAGGAAAAGTTAAGATGAAAGATACCCCTCTCCCCTTGGATATCCAGACCCCTCAATAGGGGGTGCACATATTAAATGGAATGGCCCAATTTGTTACATATTGCAACATTTAGATGTTGCATAGAATTGTTGTCAATATATTCCAATTAGGATGCAGTATGTACAAACAGGTTTTTAATTAACCTAGTTGCGATGTGGCCTACTTTATTATTTCATTCTGTCCAATGCCAGATGATTTTACCCCAAAGTGTTTGGAGGTAATATAGGTTCACCAGATTGATCATCACATGACAGATCTACCCATGTCTAAGCCTGGTTCAAGTGTATATATGACTTACTTTAGAACATTATGTCCACAAAGTGTTAGTTGCGTGATTGTCATGTCTTTTAAGTTTCTTTATTCAAGGGACCACCAACATTGTCTTTTGAAAATATGTATATATGAGGACATCTGGTTGACATCTGTCATAATTATCTATTTATCTCTAGAGAAACACATATGTCCAGGCTAAATGCCAAGCTGGTCATCTTCTTGTTTATGAGCCATCCCTTCTTAACATTCTAACACCACCCAAAGAGTCTGCCATACTTAGACCTCTTAATGTCTTATATTCCAGCTGACCTAAGTGCTTGTACGTATGGTGAACATCAAACCCCAATACATTATGCGGCAAAGAATGATGCAGACAGCGCATTGCAGGAGTTGATAAATATTGGTGGAGATGTGAATTGTAGAGATTATAAACAGAGAACACCCTTGCATGTTGCTGCAGAATTAGGTAAGTAGTTGGTGCAACAACCCTGAAATCAGTTGGTTGGTTGGTTAGTTGGTCATTCGGTTTGTTGTGGTCAGTCAGTTGGTCAATCTGTTGGTTGGTCGGTTGGCTGGTCAGTTGGTTGGTCTGTCAGTTGGTCAGTCAGTCGGTTGGTCGGGTTGGTTTGTTTGGTTGTCGGTTTGGTTGGTCATTGGCTTGTTTGTCAGTTGGTTGGGTCGGTCAGTTGGTTGGTTGGTCAGTTGGTTGGTCCAGGTGTTGGTCAGTCAGTCAGTCGGTCGGGCTGGTTGATTGTCGGTGAGTGGTCAGGTTCGTTGGTCAGTCAGTCGTCGGTTTGTCAGTGGTGTCGATTGGTTCCCAAGTATTTTTATCATGCAGTTAGCAAGGCAATCAATATATTATTTTACCAAGTCTGTGCTGAAAACTCAGTTTTACCAATTCTATATAGCCCAGGCTGAACTTTTAGCCCAGACTGAAAATATCCATATAATTTGCTTCTTATATAGATCGTTCAGAAACAGCAAAACTACTTATTTCCCTTGACGTACCTGCTGGTGTCTGCGATGAGAATGGCGTAACTGCGATGTCGTTAATGGTCTCAAAAATGCCACCGGTAGCGAAAGAAGCATTGGACCAATTTCACAGCCTGGATAGGGCTAACCGCAAGCAGTACTACTACCTAAACCAGCTTGAACCTGGCAAGCCGGGTGAAAAAGAACATATTTTAGCGAAAACACCTATGGAAGAGGCTGTACGATACAAACAAATGGACCTCATCATGCATCCAGTGTTTAAGCGACTTATTCAAGTCAAGTGGGAATATTTTGGCAAAACAGGCTCGATTATTCAAGTGTTTGTGCAACTCTTGTATTGTTTACTTTGGACAGTGTTAGGTATCACCCTGCCCCCGACTTCAGCGTCGACCTGGAGTTATTACAACCCACCCAGCAAATACTGGTGGAGAATTGTACTAGAGTCTTTAGCTGTCAGTATTACAGCATTGTTCATTTGGCAAGAAATTGCTGAGGTAGATTTTGTTTAACTCATTAAGCTGCAATGCGCCCTTTCGTGCCCTACTTTGTTATTTCACTCTATAGAACACGCTGAACACCACTTTATTGCATTGCATTTCTTTGTTTTATCATCTATGCTTTCTCTGTTTTATCTTCTAGAATATTTTTTACTTATGCACAATAATTATATTGTTCGTATAGGTACGCCAGTCTCGAAGACAACACGAAAGATGGAAGAATTGGCGAATTGAAGAACTAAATCGTGACTTGAAATATTGTCACCCACGCTGGCCGGAGGAATGCAAGTATATCGAGATGGAAATATCCAGCATCTCCTCACAAGGGATATCATATTTTGAAAGTTATTGGAACTATTTTGATTGGGTTACCTATTTCGGGATACTAACGGTCATTCTGACGCGAATTCTGTCCGTTGCTATTGACAACAATACAGCCAATGAGCTTCATCCCAAGGTAGGGCATTTGTCTTATTCAAAGAAAACTAAACTAACTGTATATATACTGAATTGCTCTATCAGTTCTAAACTGTTCTTCCTAGAGGTCCAGTAAGGGCCATCACTTATTGATCCAGTGTTACTACAGGAGGAGCTTAAACTAAACTAACTTTATTTATACGGGATAGCTCTATCAGTTCTAAACTGTTCTCCCTAGAGATTCTTTTAAGACCATCTCTTATTGGTCCAGTGTTACTACAGGAGGAAACCTAAACTATTAAACTAACTTTATTTATAGCTCTATCAATTCTAAACTGTTCCCGCTAGAGGTCCAGTAAAATCCATCCCTTGTTGGTCCTGTGTCACTGGAGGAAGACACCTAACTGAACTAACCTTATTTAATGTTAGCACTAACAAAATATTCCAACTCTTTTTCCAGGTCATGTCAATTGCTCTAATCTTTATTTGGCTACGGCTGATGAAAGTATTTCGCGCCTTTGAAGCGTTGGGTCCATTCATCGTCATGTTAAGCCATTTAATCAAAGATACCCTAATCTTTGGCTTTCTCTACATAATGTTCTATATTCCATTTATTTGTGCGTTCTGGATAAATTTCGGGGGCGACGAAAACGCTGAAAAGATGAAAAAAGCAGGGCAAGACTCGGAAGGTTGGAGGACGTTTAACAATCTTATGTACTCTGTATGGGAAATAACAGTAGTCGGAAACTATCCTTGGGATTCGTTGTTGGTCATAGATCGAACCATGGCACAGATTTTGTGCGGGACTTACCTAGCTGTCTCTGCTATTATATGTTTGAATTTGTTTATCGCGCTGATGTCCGATACATTTCAAAGAGTATATGATAATGCGAATGCTAATGCGGTCATGCAGAAAGCAAGTACGATTCTTTCCCTCGAAGCTGAGATGTCTGGTAGACGCAGGGATTTGTTTATGAATCATATACATATCAACTGCGCGCCTGAGGTAAGGACAAGCTTTACTTTTATACTGGATAGTTTGTCAGTTCTAAACTGTTCTCCCTAGAGGTCCAGTAAAGGTCCTCTTTTATTGTTCCAGTGTTACCACAGCAGGAAACCTAAACTAAACTAACTTTATTTATACTGGATAGCTCTATCAGTTCTAAACTGTTCTTCCTAGAGATCCAGTAAGGATCATCCCTTATTGATCCAGTGTTACTACAGGAGGAAACCTAAACTAAACTAACTTTATTTATACTGGATATCTCTATCAGCTCTAAACTGTTCGCTAGTGTTACTACAAGAGGTAACCGGAGTACCCGGAGAAAGCGTGCTCGGTCTTTTTCAGGTTGTTCAGACACAAACCACAGCAGCTTATTGCAAAATACTACCTACACTGTACTTCCACGTTTGAAATATCATTTCATACTTCCAGTACTAGTTTTTTGTTCTGTTTATTTTAGGAGATGTATTATGACGATGACTCTGTAGAACCGGACTCAGGAGAGCTGGAAAAGCTTACATATCAGATCAATGATAAAATATTGGAAGTTGAAGAAATGGTGAAAACATCGTTAGCGGAACGAAAAGAAGAATCCATTCAAAATAAACAATCTGTTGACAGGTAATGCTTGTGTTACACGTGAAAAGAGTACTTCCTCTTTCAGTAACACTGGATCAATAAGAGATGCCACTTAATGAACTTCTAGGAGAACAGTTTAGAACTGATAGAGCTATCCAGTATAAATAAAGTTAGTTTAGTTTAGGTTTCCTCCTGTAGTAACACTGGATCAATAAGAGATGATCCTTACTGGACCTCTAGAGAGAACAGTTTAGAACTGATAGAGCTATCCAGTATAAATAAAGTTAGTTTAGTTTAGGTTTCCTCCTGTAGTAACACTGGATCAATAAGGGATGACTCTTACTGGACCTCTAGGAAGAACAGTTTAGAACTGATAGAGCTATCCAGTATAAATAAAGTTAGTTTGGTTTAGGTTTCCTCCTGTAGTAACACTGGATCAATAAGAGATGACCCTTACTGGACCTCTAGGGAGAACAGTTTAGAACTGATAGAGCTATCCAGTATAAATAAAGTTAGTTTAGTTTAGGTTTCTTCCTGTAGTAACACTGGATCAATAAGAGATGACTCTTACTGGACCTCTAGGGAGAACAGTTTAGAACTGATAGAGTTATCCAGTATAAATAAAGTTAGTTTAGTTTAGGTTTCTTCCTGTAGTAACACTGGATCAATAAGTGATGACCCTTACTGGACTTCTAGGAAGAACAGTTTAGAACTGATAGAGCTATCCAGTATAAATAAAGTTAGTTTAACGAGCCTTATTCTTTCTATTTAGTTTACGCGAAGATTTGGTGCGAGTGATTGAACGCCAAAATTATGAAATGACCGCCATGAAAAAAGAACTTAGTGACATCAAACGTCTTCTGACACAAACTATAGTCCAAGGCCAACTACAGACTCCAGCCTCTGTTACTTTACCAACCAATAACATACCAGCTCACGACTCGGCTAAAGGACCTGGTGCTAGTAAACCCCGCAAGCATCATGGGAAGGCCACGAGGAAAGGACCACAAGATCACATACACCAGGAGGCGAACGAGACAATTCGAACCGAGCACGAGCCTGGTCGAAGCACTTCGTTACCGCAACTAGATTCAAGGCATACCGGCACTTCGTCTCTACCGGGGATTGATATACGCAGACAGAAACCTCCGGCAAGAGATGTAGCACTCGTTGCTCCACGACAGGACCTGGGAACAAATGGGTCGCAATGTTAAAATATATTCATGATCATTTGCCGGGCGTGTTTTACTTGTTTTTATTTCCAAATTATATAATTACGTTAGTTACTAGATATGTATAGAGAGATAATGTAAGTGTCTCCAATTAATTAGATTGTAAAAGCTATAAACATTGACGCTTTAATAAAAAGTGTTGAAATTATATTACACATGTGCTTTACATATTTTTTTGCATAATGCCATGGAGAACAATGGAATTTTCAAAGAATCTTAGGCCCAACTATATCTTCGTCCTAAGATTCCAATTTGTGGAATTTTTGGCCTAACTATATCTTAGTCCTAATATTCCAATTTGTGGAATCTTAGCCCTAACTATATCTTAATCCTAAGATTCCAATTTGTGGAATCTTTGGCCTAACTATATCTTAGTCCTAATATTCCAATTTGTGGAATCTTAGGCCCAACTATATCTTCGTCCTAAGATTCCAATTTGTGGAATCTTTGGCCTAACTATATCTTAGTCCTAATATTCCAATTTGTGGAATCTTAGGCCCAACTATATCTTAGTCCTAATATTCCAATTTGTGGAATCTTAGGCCTAACTATATCTTCGTCCTAAGATTCCAATTTGTGGAATCTTTGGCCTAACTATATCTTAGTCCTAATATTCCAATTTGTGGAATCTTAGGCCTAACTATATCTTAATCCTAAGATTCCAATTTGTGGAATCTTTGGCCTAACTATATCTTAGTCCTAATATTCCAATTTGTGGAATCTTAGGCCTAACTATATCTTCGTCCTAAGATTCCAATTTGTGGAATCTTAGGCCCAACTATATCTTCGTCCTAAGATTCCAATTTGTGGAATCTTAGGCCTAACTATATCTTCGTCCTAATATTCCAATTTGTGGACTCTTAGGCCCAACTATATCTTCGTCCTAAGATTCCAATTTGTGGAATCTTGGGCCTAACTATATCTTCGTCCTAAGATTCCAATTTGTGGAATCTTAGGCCTAACTATATCTTCGTCCTAAGATTCCAATTTGTGGAATCTTAGGCCTAACTATATCTTCGTCCTAATATTCCAATTTGTGGAATCTTGGGCCTAACTATATCTTCGTCCTAAGATTCCAATTTGTGGAATCTTAGGCCTAACTATATCTTCGTCCTAAGATTCCAATTTGTGGACTCTTAGGCCCAACTATATCTTCGTCCTAAGATTCCAATTTGTGGATGTCGTTATTGTTATGCATGTCCAATTTCGCTGCATCTGCTGCTGTTGTCGCTTCATTTGCGTCTTCTGCGAGTGGCGTCAGGATTGTATTGCTTAGTTTCTTCAAGAGAAGATACCCGAGAAATTTAATTTCCCACAACTCATATTTCCTCTCATTACCGTCGAATATTAGTCTACTGCTGGGCCCATAATCTGTTAGGACGTTTGTCATGACGATGGATCAGTACGAGGAAGGATTGTACAAAATACTTTATTAATGTCTTTTACAATAATGTACTTTTTTAAGAAGAACAACAACGTGGTTTACAAAACACGTGACACCTATGTCACAACTACATCACGTATAATATGTTTATACCTTAACATACACGATTTCTATTTTTAACTATTGACCAAAATCAGTTGGAAATCCACATGACCAAACACGCTTTTTGTCTCTGATACGCAGACCATATATATATCCATTCATACACTCTAGGTCTCTGCGCGCAGGCTATATCCAACAATTTTAGCGGCTGGCGAATCGGGTGGAGGAAGAAACCAAGATGGCCGCACATTTGTCTGGAGGTCGAGTAAACATAGGCTTATTACGCGAGGCTGCGCGAAGGGAATTACTCAGTTGCCTTGATAAATGCCCGGGAAGTAAGGTAAATTACATATATTTTAATATGCAATTAATTTAGTGTAGGATTTTAGCAATTTTTACGTGCGACCCAGCTAGTAACTTTTATTTATATGCAATTTGACAGAATTTGTGAACGTGAAGAGTCTTCTATTAGTTCTATAATTATATGTACATTTTGCACGTTGTTAATACAGGCTTTGGTATGGGATAATCAATTGACTGGACCATTTGGTTTGATTGCTGAGTACTCTTTGTTGAAGGTAATTAGTTGATTCAATCATTTAATTTATGACAGATTGACAGCCATGAATGACAGCCCTTCACTTGAAGCATAAAATTTGTTGACTTGTTGTGACTTGTGTGAGTTGTGTCAAAGCTTGCAATATCCCATGGTGCCCATGCACAAGTACAATTCTTATTAAGGTCATGTGGACGACATTGAAGATTAATGTTGCAAGATAGCACTTGTTCCGCGATTACAGGGAGGGGGTCAGCCTTGAATTCGCGATTACAAAATAAGCAAGGTGAAAACTGACTTTTCTGTCTAAAAAGACGTTGGACTGGTCAGCTATGGGGTAGGGGGTTAAAACAATTGCGGAACAAGTCCACGATAGCGGGTCGAAATGTATTTGTCGACGGTCCCTAAACGACCACAACTCAAGACTAATGCAATACAGCAGATTCTGGTTGACTGCCAATGGTTTCCAAGGGCATGCCCAATGTTCAACGTGTTTGAAATGTGTTTCAAATTGAAATGAATCAACACATGTCCAGAACTGTTCTTATTTTGCAGTCAACCAGAATCTGCTGTAGCTTATAAAATTATAAACTTTATCTTTTCTGACTGTCTAAGGATCCAACCCCTTATTTTATTCCAATTTCTTGGGATAAATTTAGATCTCGTCAGATGATATTTTTATCAATCGTGTAGGAACATGAAGTCGATGCGATGTTTCCGCTACAGTCAGGACGTCTTCCCAATAATAGTGTCCAACATATCATATTTATAACTCGAGCTAAAGTCTCGCACATGGAGATGATTGCGGATAATGTTTTTGGGTAAATGATGATATTTCTGTTAATACTTGTTAACTAGATCAATGGCGGATTAAATCTATTTGGCGGAGGAAGTGCATGTTTTTTAAGGTTATAGCCTTTTGCCATCATCATAAATGATGTTGGCAATGCCATAGAATCATGACTGTGTGTTGACTCTCAATAGCAGGGTGCATAATTACCTGTTTATATTCTGCCTATACTAGTTTTACTTGTAGTATCACTGGTTATTACTGGTTTTATTGAGATGCATGTTTATACCAGATTGAAGGTATAGGTACATAGCCATTGATAATTATTCAAGAGACCTCAAAAAATTTACAAAATATCTTTAGTGAGGAAGATCGAACAAGCAAGAAAGACTATACAGTTTTGTTTGTTCCGAGAAAGACATTACTTTGTGAAAAACATCTTCAGGTAAAAAATATTTTAATTCATCTCGTATTAACCCATTTGCTGGCAATGCGCCCAGATGCACCCTCTTTAGTATTTTACTCTGTCTAACCCCAGGTGATTTTGCTCGTCAGTGGTAGGATACTGCCAGTTAATGGGTTAAGAAACACATCCACACCTCCATATTGTCAGAAATCAAACATTTAAAATCTGTTTTTTATTTAATTTAGGGTCTAGGTGTGAGTTTTATCACATTGGATGAATATCCTTTGGATTTGATACCATTTGACAATGATTTGCTGTCCTTGGAAATGGAGAGCGCCTTCAAGGTGCGTAAAAAAATTGAAAATTGTGGTATCATTGCAATTAAACAACCATGCATATTTATTTCTATGTGATGAAAAGGTCATATGTTAAAATAATTCCTATTCTATAATAGTTTATTACACTTTAGGAGTGTTATTTAGAGAATGATGCAGGTGTGTTATATCATGTCACAAATTCACTGATGACGATCCAGGCGTTGTATGGCATCATACCAAAAATTTATGGCAAAGGAGACCTAGCAAAGGTGATTATAGCAGTCTGGTGTAACTGAACCATTTGACCAGTTACCATGGGGAAAAGTTGGTGATGGAAATTGCTTGACCTGAATAAAATATTTCTGATATTTAGCACACAAAAAACCTGTGGAAAGAAGTCTTCATCATTGTACCATTCAGGGTTTGAGATTAGTATTTTTTCAGGTATCCGTTAGGGAATACCAGAATTCCTAAACTTGATATCCAAACTAAAAATCTTGTATCCAAATTTTCAATTATAGCAGAAGACATACTTTCTGATGTAACACATTCAGTTATCATGAACTTAGAACTTTACAAACACAAAATTATAGTATGTTAAGGTTGTCAATAGTAAATTATTATAGTTTTAAACTGATCTTATCGAAATGAAAACAGAATTTGTGTAAATTTGTGGACTTAGTTTATAGCCATTGTGGTAAATGTTGGCATTCAAGCAAGAAATTTATAGTTATTGTTGCTAATATTGGTTTTAAGCAAGAATTTATTGGACTTGGTATCCAAATAGGTTACCAAGGCTTGGTGTCCAAATAGGATACCAAGATTTCAACATCTGGTATCCAAAATTAAAAACTGGTATCGTCAGGATACTAGAATACTGCAAATCTCTAACCCTGGTACCATTTTCTTTTTCTATCACTTTTCCAGCGTACAGTTGACATGATGCTAAGAAAACGTAGAGAAGTTTTGAATACTGAATACCAGATCTCGCCACAGATTGACTGTTTGTTACTGATTGACAGAAATGTTGATCTACTGACACCATTATGTACTCAACTTACTTATGAGGGACTTATCGATGAAATATACGGAATACAAAATAGTAAGTAGAGATTGGTAATGCCTAATAGCTGGGTTTCACTTTCATTAAGCATTATCGTGCAGCAGATGGTGGTCAACCTGCAGTTATCAGAGTGAGAAAATAATGTTAATTCTTTTCATTATAATTATGTACGTCTAGTAGCCTTGTATTTGGTGGCAAATCAATAGAATTGAGAGATGTAGTTTATTTTTCTAATTTCATGCCCTTATAAGTTCACTTTATGGACTTTATTACTGTGGTATCAAGACAACGGTAGTCGATACGCTTTCCTTTGTGTTTTGCTCATTAATTATTAATGAGTTGCCGAAATTTTCTATTTTCAAACTGTTTAGCCACGGCAAAATTTCCTCCTGAAAAGTTTCAAGTTCCTGATGATAAAAAAACTGGTCCTTCCAAGCCAGCGCAGGCCCCGGGGCCTAAAAAGATCCCACTGAATTCTGCTGATCAATTGTATAGAGAAATACGAGATTCAAACTTCTTGGCTGTTGGTCCAGTACTTAGCAGGAAAGCAAAGCAGATCAGTGCCGCATTTGAGGTTGGTAATACATTTGCAAGATTTAGCTTCTGAATAGTTAATTACTCTTAACTAACCATATTTATACTAGATAGCTGTTTGACTTCCAAACTGTTCTCCCTAGAGGTTCAGTAAGAGTCATTCCTTATTGATCCAGTGTTACAACAGGAGAAAACCTAAACTAAACTAACTTTATTTATACTGGATAGCTCTATCAGTTCTGAACTGTTCTCCCTAGAGGTCCAGTAAGAACCATCCCTTATTAATCCAGTGTTACTGCAGGAGGAAACCTAAACTAAACTAACTTTATTTATACTGGATAGCTCTATCAGTTCTAAATTGTTCTCTCTAGATATCCAGTAAGGGTGATCTCTTATTGATCCAGTGTTACTACAGGAGAAAACCTAAACTAAACTAACTTTATTTATACTGGATAGCTCTATCAGTTCTGAACTGTTCTCCCTAGAGGTCCGGTAAGAGTCATCCCTTATTAATCCAGTGTTACTGCAGGAGGAAACCTAAACTAAACTAACTTTATTTATACTGGATAGCTCTATCAGTTCTAAATTGTTCTCTCTAGAGGTGCAGTAAGGGTGATCTCTTCTTATTGATCCAGTGTTACTACAGGAGGAAACCTAAACTAAACTAACTTTATTTATACTGGATAGCTCTATCAGTTCTAAATTGTTCTCTCTAGAGGTCAAGTAAGAGTCATCCGGCCACTTATTGATTCAGTGTTTCTACAGGAGGAAACTGGTCTATCCAACGAAAACCTGTGATGTTTGGTAGAGTCAAACTGGAAGCATTCTTCTCACATGGGACTGAGGTGAAATTATAACCAGACAACTGCATATTGCAGGAATCATGCAAACCCTGATCACAGAAGTGAAAGACACATGCACTAACCAGTGTACCACGGTAATTATTGAAGTATGTATATGGCTTGTATTTTTCTAGGAGCACAAGGGAGCCAAGACAGTTAGTGAGATGAAACAATTTGTCCATAAACTTCCACACATTCAAGCCGCGAAATATTCGCTGGCAATCCGTAAGTATGAAGTGAGTGGGATTCACCTCAGTCACATGTGAGAATAGTGCTTCCAGATTGACTCAACCAAACACCACAGATTCTCCCTGGGTAGCCCGGCTCAACCAAACACCACAGATTCTCCCTGGGTAGCCCGGCTCCTGTAGTAACGCTGGATCAATAAGTGATGATCCTTGTTGCATTTCTAGGAAGAACAGTTTAAAACTGATAGAGCTACTCAGTATAGATACAGTTACTTGAGTTTAGGTTCCCTCCTGTAGTTAAGGCACTTACTGGACCTCTAGGGAAAACAGTAGTTGAGTATGTTATCCACTGTATTTGTCTGTTTCTTTTCCAGATACGAGTATAGCTGAACTGATTAAAGATCACACAGATACAGAATCATTTCGAGAGAACCTACAAGTACAGCATGGTAAATATATATAAGTTTATCAACTCTTTTTTGTTAATATAGACTAGACTTGTCAACCTCCTGCAGACAAGAAGCCTTCGCTTGACCTCACCTTTTTTAAACTTGATTTCAATTTTGTAGAATTCATAAGTGGAGTTGATACTGATAAAATAAATCCATACATTGAAAAATTAATCGCGGTCAAAGAGCCTTTGGTTAAGGTAGGGTCATAGACGCTTGGTGAAGCTCATCCATCCTTTATATAATAATATTTATTTTGATGTTTTTAGGTTCTTAGAATACTTTGTATTCAATGTTTGACAAACAACGGCTTCAAACCAAAAGTATTGGAGTACTATATGCGAGAAATTCTACAGGTATATTGTTGAACTATAAGTAATAGATAAAACATGAGCAGTCGATCTTTATCTGATATACAAAACTCGAGCCGAAGGCGAGCGTTGTATATCAGATAAAGATCGGATGCGACTGTTTTATCGTACTTATCAAACGCATACATATAAATGTTCATGTTTATCAACTATTTTAAAGATATAAGGTGTTTTAGCTGAGAAAATCTAACGAAAAGGTTATGTTAATCAGGACGAAATCTGTATCAGATTTACAGACATTGATTAAACATTCATTTCTTTTGAATTTTCTTCATTTAGTCAATTCTAAACTGTTCTTCCTAGAGATCCAATAAAGGCTAGCCTTAATTGGTGGATATTACAACAGCAGGAAACCAGAGTACCTGGAGAAAACCTGCGGTGTTTGGCAAAGTCCAACTGGAAGCACTCTTCTCACATGCGGCTGAAGCGAAATTATAATCAGACAACTGCGTATTGCAGGAATTGAACCCAGAGGTGAAAATCACATCCACTAACCACTGTGCCATCATCGCCCAAATGAAACGTGTTTTCTATTCTAGACGTACGGCGCAGATCAATTTTACCGTGCTATGACTCCGCTGGATACTGCAGGATTGCTAAGGGCACCCACAGCTCGACATTTTCCTACCCTTAGAAAATCATTTCATCTTGATGTACATGATGTACAAGAACAGGTTTGTTTGTCCGTTTGTTTGTTTGTTTGTCTGTGTGTTTGTTTGACTGTTTGTTTGTTTGTTTGTTTGACTGTTTGTTTGTTTGTTTGTTTGTTTGTCTGTCTGTCTGTCTGTCTGTCTGTCTGTCTGTCTGTCTGTCCGTTTGTTTGTCCGTTTGTTTGTTTATCCGTTTGTTTGTCAGTTTGTTTGTTTGTTTATTGTTTGTTTGTTTGTTTGTTTGTTTGTCTGTCTGTTTGTTTGTTTGTTTGTTTGTTTGTCTGTCTGTCTGTTTGTTTGTTTGTTTGTTTGTTTGTCCGTTTGTTTGTTTGTTTGTTTGTTTGTTTTTTGTAGCCGTTGATACTTCCGCAGTGAGCATGAAAAATAATTAAAACTGTTCGTATTTCAGAACCCACGTGACGTATCATACACATACTCTGGTTACGCTCCACTCAGCGTACGTTTGGCGCAACATGCAGCCAGGCCTTCTGGATGGAGGGGAGTTGAAGAGGTATGGGACTAGTGTATGACATTCGTTAACTTGACCACATGAAGTGAACTTTTTACAGTATATTGTGTATATTGGCGAGTTTCAGTTCACGTTACAGCACAGCATATGTGGTGGTCAACTTCAGAAATTTTACGTCTTTCAATTCCTATTTATTTGCCACCAAATACAAGGCTACTAAATGTAATGAAAATAATTAACATTATTTTGTCCCTTGTATTGGTAACTGCAGGTTAACCACCATCTGCTGCACGATAGTGCTTAGTGAAAGTCGTCTTTAGAAAGTTGGTGACCACATAGTTTTCCCTCTAGGTACTAAAGTTACTACCAGGTCCTACGATAGATGAAATTCAACATTTACCGCAAGGTCTACATAAACGTAAGTTCGTTTCGAGCTGACTATCTTTATATTGGATAGCTCTATCAGTTTTGAACTGTTCTCCCGAGAAGTCCAGTAAGCTCATCTCTTATTGAACCAGTGTTACTACAGGAGGAAACTGGCGTACCCGGAGAAAGCCTGCGGTGTTTAGTAGAGTCAAACTGGAAGCACTCTTCTCTGGTGAAGTGAAATCACACGACTGAGGTGAAATCACAATCAGATACCTGCATATTGCGGGAATGGAACCCTCACCACAGAGATGAAAGACACATGCACTAGCCATTGTGCTACCAGCACCCCACAATCTAAAACCTTCTCCACTGATAATTTCCATCCAGGCGCTTCATCTCTCAGTGGTAGTTCGGAATCAGGTGAAGGACCTCAAAAAGTCACTCTGGTTTATTTCATTGGTGGTTGTACGCACGCCGAAGTCGCCGCGTTGAGATTTTTATCTCAACAGGATAATGGTAGGATGGTTTAAATTGATCATAAAATCTTTATAATACAGTCGAACCTGTATTAAGCGGCACCGTATTAAGCGGTCACCCTTTGTTAAGCGGTCATGTGGCAAAGTCCCGAAAATTGCATAATATAAATACTATTTAAGTGACCTTTATTGAACGGTCACCTCTATTAAGCGGACGCGGTCACCTTTTCCACGGTCCCAAACTTAATTTTTCATTGTTTTGAAACTGTATTAAACGGTCAGTGGGAAGTAACTACAGCAAACATAATACAATATATAATTAAATCTTTATTCGGCAACATGTCAAAGTCTTTAAGTTTTGTTTATTTCATTACTCGAACTTCCGTAATCACTAAAAGTGTCAACAGTATTTTCAGTTCGTGTGGACGTATTGGCATGTGTATTGAAATGTATTACTGTTTAGTTCAAATTTAGTTATATTAAATGTTATATTTAAGCTGTGTGGTGATTTTCTACAAGACCTGTATTAAGCGGTCAACCTGTATTAAGCGGTCACTTGCGAAATCCCCGAGGGTGACCACTTAATACAGGTTCGACTGTATACTTTTTATGTGGTAACTCTCCTATTTACAAGCAAAACCACTATCCACTAGAGATGGTGGTCAACCTGCAGTTATCAAAGTCAGAAAATAATGTTAATTTTTTTTCACCATATTTAGCTCCGACAGATTACATAATTGCAACAACAAAGATGATCAATGGTAACACGTGGTTGGAATCTATTATGGAATCGAAACAAGAAGAAACTTCTAATCCATTCTTATAGTTCGCAATGTACTCCAAATTAATTGATCATCTGAATAATTAACAATGATTTGCTATGTATATAAATTATTCTAGGTAGCTGGTACAATAATTATAGAACAGATATTGATTTTTGGAAAATCATCAACTACATAATTATACAATAATTTAACACTGTAGTGGCAATAAAAGTTAAACCAAGTATTAACGCAATCAGGACGATTTTTAGTTTTTCAAGTGAATAATTTTCTGTCACGTTTGAGCTTTGTCCTTCGCAATACAGCTGCAAGGAATGATTATTAACACTCCGTACCCACCTACCCCCTCCTATCTTACCCTTAACCCGCAGCCCCTTAACGCCAGCTAGACACCCTCTCCCCACCCTTGCCCAGCCCACAGAACGCCTGCGTTTGCAGGCTAGTCTATTTTTGGCCCTTTGTACCCGACTTTCAAATACTCCGCTCTGATTGGCTGAGCAGGGAAAATGAATATTCAATATTATATTCCGTGCAATGTCTCATGACAGATGCGTGCGTCAACTTTCCATAATTGTAAGAAGCCTTGACAAAAACCAGGTGAAGAAACAGATATACAGCCAAAAATGCAACTGGTTTTAAGCTGGAGAAAGGACCGTTTGTTCAGGAGCTGTATAGCTTGAAAAATGCAGGAAAAACTTGTACAACAGCTTAAAAAAGAAGTAAGTCTGGAGCGGTGAAGCGGCCATTTTGTGTGATAATATATTTTCAAGACACTCGAATTTGCATTTGTTTGCCTTTTAAGCTTTTAAAGATCGGGACTTTTAAAGCTTGATTTGCAATCTAAAGACCTTTATCTCTGAAGCTATTTTATTCATTTTGTAAAAGGGAGATAGTGCGTTTGTTTTGGTGTATATTTTATATATTTTTAGTTGTATTTTTTGGCTTAGGACATCTCGTCTAGTGTTCAATTTGTTTACCTCAAAAGTGTGTAATCTAATTTAGGTGAAACAGATTGTCGAAGAAGCAGTGACGCGAAAATTTATTCATGCAGATAGCACAAGCATAACTTCGCTTTGTGGTGAGTTTTTTCATGAATTTGGTAAAAATTTGCTATGATATGTATATATGTTAAATAATGTCTGCACAAATATAAAATTTCAAAACAAAGTTATTTAAAGTGCTCCCGGAAATATTTGCAAAACATATAGCTTGTTTGGAAAACTTAAAACCCCAAGGTTTCAACTTTATTCATATTGTATATTCAGTCTTAACTTTTGTTGATTTTCACAGGCTATTTATACAATTGTTAGAACTATGAAATATTTTGTGTGTATTAACATTGCAGTAAAATATTCAAATTTTATGGGGATTTATTGATCAGGGTATAAATAGAACAGGCTAAACAAATAGATATAGAGTATTGTAATTATGGTTTTTCATAGCTTTATTGTTTGAGATTTATTGTGATGTTCTATAGAACCAGTTTTGTTCTAATTATGGCATAATTTGCTACATTATAGTACAAAGTCTATATTCCATGCAAATGTTTATGTTTTCATATCAAAAGCCATTGTCCTGATTTATACTAGAGATGAATCATGTGATGCATCATTATGTTTCACAGATCATCTGTCTTCATGTAAACATAGGACAAACTGTCCAGACGAACTAGCTAGAATAGCGTGATCTATACTGGCAATGGTTCTAGGGAAAAACATGCCTGGCATTTCGTGATAGTTTGTCTAATGCCGTATTTATACAAGTTTGTCAAGACGAACGATACAGATCGTTTGCCTTGTTGGTTGAGGCATTTATACACAGACAGCAATCGGACAAACTATCCTTCTTTATTCAAATTTGTCCAAACAGATCATCCATCTCCATTATATATCTAACTCTTTCATATAAGATAAGCCAGTGTGTTAGCTACAGTAAAGTGTATAGCTGTGTATGCCGTTTTCCCAATTACATTTAGCTAGCAATTTCCCAATTTAGATCTGCAAAAGTAACATAACTTTTGTTAAAAACAGTAAAATATAAGCTTATTGCTCAACTTCAAAACTCTGCTCATGAAGAATTGGGAACCAGATCAGTGTATTCTTAGACAAATTTGTATTTTAATTATGATGACTTTTACTTTTCAAAATGACTTTGACTATTAGAGCTGTATATCACACATATAGGTATCACTATATATAGATTTTATGTATTGGGACGGTTTAAAATTCTGCTTAAAAAGCGCTATCTGAACGCACGAAGAATACCATTTAAGAGACGCGACATTCAGACCCAAGTTAAGAAATGTCTCCTAACTGAATTTCCCAATTTCATTAAATTGTAGGTCCCCAATTTCCTAATGCCCAAACATTTCTCCAATGACAAGTAAAATCATTGATGTTAGACAGAGTAAAAGGGCACACTGTGGGCCACTGTGGCTTGACACATTAAAATCAGATAGATCATACAGATGGCAGTTAAATTGAGGTGATTAAAAACCTCCCATGCAGTCATTAATCTTTTTCATAAATCAAATGAGGACAAATTACCATATTATATTTGAATTTTTTATTCCATGACATTTATGTAATGTTAGTATAAGTTGTATAAATTACACTATGCACGAAATTCTGACATTTACAATAATTATGCAGTTTATGACATATTAATTTAAATGGAACTTGATTTTCTTGCTATTTCTACCAACTTAAATATTATTTCATTGTGGTCATAATTTCTTTATTTTTGAAATTAAAAGCTATGAATATATAATAAGCATTAGATCCCCCATTTTAGCAAAATGACATAAATATTTAATAATTAACTGTTGTGATCTAGCTATGTTCTAATTTATTGTTTTTATACATGAAATATGGGCCCTTTAAGTTCTGGGCATCTGGTTTTGCTACTATATTAACCAGTGCCAAAGCTTTAGAATATATATTAAATTTTTTTTAATTTTCTATGTGTTCTAACTGAAATATGTCTGCTTTATATACACATGTATGATTTATGTATATTTTGGTTGGCAATGGCATGTTTATATGTGTCCTAAATTGTGGTTTTTAAATGACTCGTAAATCTGTCAATGTTTTAATAACATAATTTAAATGTCAAATAGTTTTTATATATTACTGTATTAGAATGACAAACAAAACAATCTTCAATTCAGTAATCAACATTCTGTCATGTTGAACAAGATCCCTAAAATTTAGAATATTTACTCTCAATTACAAAAAAGTAGTGATTGACACGCCAGGCGGAAGGCGCAATTTAAATATAAATATTAAAGCACAGCAAATGACTTTCAAACAAGACATTTAAAATAAAAGAGTAAAATTTATTTGCTTACGTTTCCTTGTTTACTTTACAACATCTTCAAAGCGTTTAAACTTATTTACAAGAGAGTGCTATATATATATTACAAATTAACTAAAACGGTTACAAAATTCAAATACACGAATAAGAGAAAAGAAGAGAAAACAACATGTCAGTATAGAAGAGTTAGTAACAAGTTAATTAACTAGTTGTCAGTGTTAGTAATAATAGACCTATGCATTAGTAATTAGACCTATTATTTACTCTTTGTTTTAAATGTCTTGTTTGAAAGTCATTTGCTGGGCTTTAATATTTATATTCATACAATATACTTGAGGGTTTGTTAAGGATCAACTACCTGAAACAATAATTTATTACAAGAACTTTGATGTTTCAAGTGAAAGCCCTTCATCTGGAAGTTACTGAGGCATCAGACCCTGGCTAATAGTAGAAGGTGTTAGTAGATGGAATACTCGAAAGGAAATTTATGTACATTTTTTAGACCTAGCCAGGAGCAGTTGCGAAAAATGCAACTTAGGCCGGTCCTCTGGCAGGAATTGAACCTGCGGCCCTGCGATTCCGGTGCAGCGCTCTAACCAACTGATCTACAGAGTCCAGTTGCTGAGAATTAACTGCAAGTTTGGTATATATGATAGGAGTGATGCCAGTATATGGTGTATGGGTAAATATCAAGATTTTTCTCGGCATCTCGTTTGATAGGATTAATAGTAGAAAGTGTTAGTAGATGGAATACTCGAATGGCATACTCGAACGGTATAAATTTCCGTTCGAGTATTCCATCTACTAACACCTTCTACTATTAATCCTATCAAACGAGATGCCGAGAAAAATCTGAATATTTACCCATCACTCTGGCTAGTATAATATAATATACATGAACTTGTGGTTAGCTCTTGACAACTGGACTCTGTAGCTCGGTGGTCAGAGCACTGCACCGGAATAGCAGGACTATTTAATAGATTCGATTCGGATCCTCCCTGAAACTGCATGAAATCTTCATCCACGATAAAGCATTAACCACCTATTTCATAGCTGTTATTGATGCAATCATCAAAGATGGGTCAAAGAGACGCGCTGGAGGAATCTTACCTCCATACAACACAGAGACATTGCTGTTGAAGTTATGCGAAGTGTCTGAAGCTACCAAGACACTGGTGAGAAAACTGACCGGAACAGAGCCTGATAATTGCTTTGAAGTACATAAACCGTCTCCAGGTGAGCATTGTGATCGTTAGTCAGGCTATTTAAAACCATAGCCAGATTAACCCACCAGAAAAGTCAGCACCTTCCTTCCTGAAACAAGTCAGCACACACCCTTCCCTCCCCCAAGAAAAACATTGCACCCCTCAAAGATGGTATTGTTCAGGTATTGGCCAGTGCATAATGACAAATATGTCACAATGGTTTTGACATTTTTGATGAATTAATGTCATTTGTCATGACTTGATATCAGCTGGTTCTCGCAATTATCACTGGTCTGAGATGTGAGGTTCTCGCGATTAGCGCGCTGTCTCTTACCTCTGAGTTAAGCTGGCTATACAGCAGGTCGAGGGCAGGGATTTACTTAGTTACTGTCTATGCTTAGGTTGAGTAACGTCAGTGTGCTTGATAAACTCATGTAAGTTGAGATTGGTTGGTTCTCTCCTGTGCTTCGAGGGTTTTTCTCCGGGTACTCCGGTTTTCCTCCCTCGCTAAAAACTAACCCTTAGGCACTAACCACTAACTAACCCTCGGAACCTTTATCAATTGGGTTGCTAAACCTGTTAAGGCTTTCCGTCCACCTCAGAGTGGTAAACTATTAAACTCAAATTCATCAATAATTCATGATCAAAAAAAAATCACCACCGTATCGTTGTCTTAATACCAGGGTAATAAACGTCTATAAATGAAGTCAACTTTTGCGTTGAATTTCTCTTTAAATACTGGTTTGTTTGAGAAGCTATATCATACACTCGAAGTCGTTTATTAGGGAGCTTTAGTTTGGACTACGAGTACGAGTACGACTACGAAATTTTTCTGCTTAACGTCTGCTACTACAATCTCATAGATGTACTCGCTTTGGCTCAACTGTTGTTATAAAGATGTGCTGTGCCAAAGAGAGGACGATAACAAGTTTTTATTAGCAGATATTTAACGGAAAAATATTGTAATCGTAATCTAAAGCCCCCTATTATAGTGATTTTAAAACACCTCAAAGTATGTTTTAACAAATCTCAAGAAACACTTCGTTTTTCAAACACGCTTTTCGGTGTTTCAAATCACTAACTCCTCGTGTATGATATATTATTTATTCTGTAATTTCTAGGTCCTGAAGACGAAGTAAAGAAGTCAGAACTAAAACTTAAGAAGTTAAACTTGGGACAATGCAAGCTATCTTATGGAAAGAATTCCAAGTTCTTGTGGATCAGAGTCGCATTGGTCGAGAAACTTCTCGCTAAAATTTTGGCTTCTTTAGTTGAACATGCTGGGTATGTATTAAATACAGTGTCTAAATGGGGTTAGCAGTCTTGAGACCGAATCCGCGCTCAAGATTCCTTTAATGCAATCCCACACGTTTTCAATAGATTTTCCTCATCCCGTAACACACGACTTCTTGAAATCCTAAATACCGCCGATTTGTCTTCGGTGCGTCCCTGCGTCCCACGAAACCTTATCTGGACCCTCTCATTCTCTAATGTCTGACTTATGTCTGACTTTGTTCTTTGTTTAGCAAATTTTACGAACCAAATGCAATCTTGGCTGATGCTGTCAATGGTCCTCTTGTGGCTAATTTACTTGGTACAGTTCATTGTACTTTCTGTGATACCACTGGCACTTTGAGTTTTACAAACTTCCGTCTTCAGTTGCCCTTGCCGAGCCTTGCTCAAATTCAGTTGGAACATTGATTTATGGATTAAACCTCGCAGAACTCCTGTGCTTATTAAGTGTTCTAGGGTATATTTTGTGTCAAGTATCTTTCCTCTAAGCTTGTGCTGTGATGGAAATAAATTTCGGATGATACCAATATTTAGCATTCAAGAATAGCACTAAAGAATACGTTTTCTAAAGAACGATTCACAAACCCTGACCAGTTTAGTTGAAGCAGTCACAAAGCATGTTCATTTAGGTTGGTATTCACCCTTCATATAATCACTTCTTTCAGATGGTCCCTGTGCTTTGGACTATTCCAAAATGAAGACGCCGGACGGGCGATGGTCAGACCCTTCAGCAGACGAATTAGTTCAACGACACCGTATTCACAGCGGCCTATCATTGAGACGACGTCAAACGTCTTTGGATAAACCTCAACTTGGTAGCACTTCGCCTTCAGCGGAGGAGTTTGTAGTGGCTCCTAGTCTAGCTCGCGAGCATGTCGAGTCATTGCATCAGAATGCCAGTGCGAATATGTTGTTTGGGAAAAATAACGTAGAAGTGCAACCAGTGAGTATGGTTTGAATTTTAAAATTCGGACTGTATTTTCAGTAAGGCACTCTAAACTTTATATATATACTGAATAGTTCTATCACTTCAAAACTCATCTGATACTCCTAGTGGTATCATTAATTGAAAGCGGTTAAGCCAGTTGTTAAGAACATAATTTATGCGCGGCATGGTAAAGGGAAATGAGCGATTTCCTTTTATTTACATATGACTCATGACTGTCTTTGCACTTAAGGCGTCAGGTTCAGAGTGGGTGCCTGGGTATTTGTCTTTGCATCAAACTGCCGAGTCACTTCTTGTGAAATGGACACCAAATGATTTGATGAGTGGTTCACCCGATGAACATCAAATGTTGCATAGTAATCAAGCTATAACCATCGATACATTGGACGTCGTTTATGTTCACTGTCACCATAAAGGTCAGTGGTGGTGCTTGTGTTGTTGATGATGATGGTGATGATGATGGTGGTGGTCATGATGGTGATGGTGGTGATGTGGGTGGTGGTAATGGTGGTGGTGATGATGATGGTGGGTGTGGTGGTGATGATGGTCATGGTGATGGTGGTCATGGTGATTGGTGGTGATGATGGTGATAGTGATGATGATGATGATGTGGGTGGTGGTAATGGTGATGATGATGGTGGTTGTGGTGATGATGGTGGTGATTGGTGGTGATAGTGATGATGTGGGTGGTGGTAATGGTGGTGATGTGGGTGGTGGTAATGGTGGTGGTGGTGATAATGGTGGTGATGATGGTGATGATGGTGGTGATGTGGGTGGTGGTGATGATGATGGTGGTTGTGTTGATGATTATGATGGTAATGATGATGGTGATAAATGATGATACCACATACAATACTTTACAGGTGAGGCAGAACGAGTAATGGTGTTAATCGCTCAAGATGGTGTCCAGCGTCCACCCGTCAGGTTTCCAACTACAGGATCCTTAATGAGATTCCTAGAATGCCTGGAGACCGGTTTGGTACCCTATGGTAGATTGGACCCTCCTCTGGCCAACGAGAGTGGTGGCGGGACATTGTTTGATAAGCATGAAGGAAAAATTGTGAAACAATCCTTGACCAGAGACTATGTCTTCCGTCTGGTGCCGAGTGTTTTGCCTGAAGATATAGGTAATTCACACCAGACAAACCGTCACAGATAAAACTAGAGAGCACGCAGGACTGCATACCTGCTCCAGCAAATTATAAACAATTATTGGATGAGGTTTTTGTGATATCCGGAATTATCAAGGTCAAGGTAAGTGTTATCAGGCGAAGACGAAGGCTGAGACTGATAACACTTACCTTGACCTTGATAATTCCGGATATCACAAAAACCGAATTCAACAATTGTTTTATTATACATTGCATTGTTATTAAACTCCTTCGATAAACAATTATTTAAATTCTGTCGCACAAAACAACGTTTGGTTCTAAAATATTGGGGTAAAAACCAATTATAAAATTAAAACAAGAACGCCAAAATATTAGAAACCTAATTTACTTACTATAGTTCTGATAAAAGTTTCAAAAGAGTGTATTTTTACGCAAAAACTTTCAAAAAACATCGTTTATTCATGTTGTTTTTATTCTTGTAAATTTCTCATATTTATCAACACCAATATTTTTAGGTTTTGATAGTGACTTCAATTTGTGGGCGACATCTAAAACAAAATCCCCAAGGAAGAAGAAGTTAAGGAAACTCGCCGACAGACCAAAATCACGACCTGCGCCTCAAAGACTTCTGAAGAAACAAGGTGCTGCTATGACCAGGTGGGTACATTGAATTAGAAATCTTGTGTAGTTATTTGAACTGAAAATAACTGAGGAATTCACTGAAAAATTATTATAGAATATTTATGTAGTAGTCTTGTATTTGGGGACAAAAAATAGAAGAGAGAGATTTAGTTTAACATTTCTGAAGTTGGCCACCATCTGCTGCCCTGTGACGCTTAATGAAACAGACCTATAGATTGGATAATGTTTAGTAACGCTAGTTTGCAGTAAATCTTGTTTGCTTTGACCTTAGGGCTAGCTTGGAATCAGTTTGTCACACAATGAAGCATCAGATTATGTGTAGAGCGTTAAAAGGATGTACGTGTTTCTTACTTCTTCATTAAACTAACTTTATTTACGCAGGATTACTCTATCAGTTCTAAACTGTTCTCCCTAGAGGTCCAGTAAGAGCCAGTGTTATTGTTCCAGTGTTACTACAGGAGGAAACCTAAACTAAGCTAACTTTATTTATACTGGACAGCTCTATCAGTTCTAAACTGTTCTCCCTAGAGGTCCAGTAAGGGTCCTCTCTTATTGATCCAGTGTTACTACAGGAGGAAACCTAAACTAAACTAACTTTATTTATACTGGATAGCTCTATCAGTTCTAAACTGTTCTCACTAGAGGTCCAGTAAGAGCCATCTCTTATTGTTCCAGTGTTACTACGGGAGGAGACCAGAGTACCTGGAGAAAACCTGCGATGTTTGGTAAAGTCAAACAGCACGACTCTTTTCGCATGTGACTGAGGTAAAATTATAATCAGACCACTGCATATCAAAGGAATTGAACCGTGGTTCCCTTCAATATACTTTTCTTCCTGAGAAGGCTGTCCTCAGCACATGTCTAATCTAAACTATTTTCCAGGGTTATCTCATGTGCGGCATTTATCAACTGTACGAAAACATCTCTCAAGTCTTGTTCAACCTACGGTGGTTGACGATGATGACGTCACGAGGCAAGGATTGACGCGGGAAAAATGGTCCGAGCTATATTGTGATGGCAAGGTAATTTCTTTAATGACACGTAGAGAAGTCCAGTTTAGGTGCTTTTCTACAATATGCTGCAGCGGTAATTGTGTTTAAACTGAAAACGATTTAAAACACTTTGACGTTTCAGTGATGGTGCTTTGTCAGATTATCAGCGCCTTCGCTCAAAGCGTTGAAGTGTTTTCAATCTTCAGGTGTTCTGACAAAACGTTAACGGGACATTCTTTTCCCTATAGTTATGTTCAGACGAAGATGAAATTTCGACATTGGTATATTATGGCGGTGTGGAACAAGAAATTCGACATTTGGTATGTGTATTTTCTTTACAGTTGAAATTTAGGCAAACAGGTTTACTACTCATTAGCTAACGTATAGTCAACTTGTGAAGTACTCAGATTCTAGCAGATTACAATCCACCGAGCAAAGTGTTAGGTGAAGTCCTGGCTGGAAATGCTTACGTGATCAATTCGACCTGAATCCAAGTATCTTAAATCCCTAAGTCATTCGTTGACCACGTATGTACCTAACCATCCACACGGGTAAGCATGGGGTGCATGGAAATGTGGACATGAGATTCGTGGCCGAATACTCATTTTATGAACAAAATATATTCAGAATACTAAACACTTTTATGATCTGTAAACGCTTTGAGAATTTTGTCAAAATTGACTATCTTACATTCGCTGTTTATTTCCTCTCAGGTCTGGCCTTATACTCTCGGCTATCACAAATACGGTAGCACGCCAGAAGAACGTGAACACGAAGACAGCGTGCGTGCACACGAATATGGCGAACTTCTCGCGGAATGGACCAACGTCGAAACCTTGATTAAGGAAAGAACGCGAGTGTCCGAAACGGATCGGGACAGCACGGCAGACAGTTCGGGAAGCAAGGAGGACGAGTTTAACGAGACCCCGGAACATGATACCCATGATACGAAAAACGATACCCATGATACGAAAAACGATACCGAGTCACCAGACAGTGGTAGTCTATCCAATGGCAAGCTTACGAATGGGTACCAGCACAATGGCACCCCCGGAGAAAATGACTCCCGGCATAATAGCACACCCGGAAAAAATGACCCCCTGGAGTTTAGCCCCGGAGAAAATGACCCCAATGACCCCGGACAACTTGATAATGAGAGTGGCTGCTGTGATTGTGTTGAGGAGTCTGGTAAGGTATCAAATTCCGCCTACGAGAATGGTTCCCCATGCGAGAAGTGTACCCTATGCGCAGGTGGTGCATCCGGGGATCACGTTGGGTTGACGA
The DNA here is from genome assembly GCA_016169945.1 of Trachythela sp. YZ-2020. Lineage (NCBI taxonomy): Eukaryota > Metazoa > Cnidaria > Anthozoa > Malacalcyonacea > Clavulariidae > Trachythela > Trachythela sp. YZ-2020. The sequence goes on from JADLSH010000353.1 coordinate 387,245, forward strand.
ATGGTTACCATAGTAATAGCGTGGATGATGATGTTGGTGAGACGAAACACTGCACGTGTGAGGAAGATGGCAGACCCAGCTTATCCAGGCTTAGTTCGTACTCCGTAAGTTGTTCTACGGTCTAAAACTCTGTGGCTAACTTCCGACACCCTTGTGGGATATTTTGCATAAAGCTTGCTTAGTTTATCGGCTGTATATATTGTTGACACAGTGGTTAGTGCATGTGTGTTTCACCTTTCATCAATAATTTCACTTCAGTCACATGTGACTTTACCAAACACTCTAGGTTTTGTTGTGGAACCAACAACTGATGATCCTTACTGGACCTCCAGGGAAAACAGTTTAGAACTACTTTAGAGCTATCCAGTATAAATATAGTTAGTTTAGTTTAGGTTTCCTCCTGTAGTAACACTGGATCAATAAGAGATGATCCTTACTGGACCTCTAGGGAGAACATTTTAGAACTGATAGAGCTATCCAGTACTTATTTATTTATTTTTTCATTCATTACTCCACAGGATGATCTGTTAGATAATTTTGGTCTCAATATTCATCGTATTGACAAGGACGTGTTACGGTGTGACAGAAATTATCATTACTTCACTCATAAAAACCTCGAGAAATTACGAAGAATCATGTGCACGTAAGTCAGTTTGGTGTTTTTGTCATTTGCTAATTTGCTTCGAGCTTTTAATTAGTAGTAAAGAAGCGAGGAGACAGTACCGATATGCCGCGTGTCAGGTCTCTTGTTATACATTTAACTGGTATAAAATTAAGATTCGTGTGTTGATTGTCTCTAGTTACGTGTGGACAACGTTAGATGTCGGATATGTTCAAGGAATGTGTGATCTTTTGGCTCCACTTTTGGTCATTTTTGATGACGGTAAGTAAACTAAAATAACTAACTTTATTTATACTGGATAGCTCTATCAGTTCTAAACTGTTCTTCCTAGAGATCCAGTAAGGATCGTCGCTTATTGATCCAGTGTTACTACAGGAGGAAACCTAAACTAAACTAACTTCATTTATACTGGATGGTTCTATCAGTTCTAAACTGTTCTCTACAGGTCCAGTGCTGGACCACCTCTTATTGATCCAGTGTTACTACAGGAGGAAACCTAAACTAAACTAACTTTATTTATGTACTGGATAGCTCTATCAGTTCTAAACTGTTCTCCCTAGAGGTCCAGTAAGGATAATCTAACCCTACTAACTTTCAGACGAAGGGCCTTCGCTCGAAACGTCGAAGTTCTCATTGTATTTTTCAGGTAGTTTTACACAACAGTCAACCGCCGTATTTGCTATACTCTACCCACACTGGCACCGCACGTTTGAGATATTTTTACAGGAGGAAACCTAAACCAAACTAACTCTATTTATACTGGATAGCTCTATCAGTTCTAAACTGTTCTTCCTGGAGGTCCAGTAAGGGTCACCACCTACTACTGATCCAGTGTTAACGTTACTGCTGGATGAAACCAGAGTACCAGAAATTCGATTGAAATTCCATTTCATTGTGTATTTATTTGTTCTCTTTTATGTATTTTAGAAGCGAAATCTTATCATTGTTTTGTCCTACTCATGAAACGGATGGATCATAACTTCCCTCATGGCGAAAACATGGATAAACATTTCGTCAATATGAGATCACTCATTCAGGTATACAAATTATGAAGATAAGGAAAGCTTCTTCGTACTATGTAGGTTTAATTAAAGTCCACCGACCTCGAAAATGATGAGAAATGACAACCTGAACTACAGTGAGGGCCAAATAACTACAATTCTCTGATTTGATTGTTGTTGAAACGATTTTTCAACATTAAGTTGCTGCAAACGTCTTCGCCTGGCCTTTATATATCGATCGAAACTCTATAATCCTCCTCCTGGACATGCAATATAGTCCATCACAATTATCATTCGTCATCATTTATAGATTTTAGATCCTGAATTGTTCGAAGTAATGCAACAGAATGGTGATTTGACGCATTGTTACTTTTGCTACAGATGGTTCTTGTTGGATTTTAAGAGAGGTATGTTAGTTATAATGTTATATACTTTGATTTGGTGAAGATCTCTGCGAGCATCAGGCTGTAGGTAGGTTTCACTAAGCACTATTGTGCAGCAGCTGGTGGAGTTACCAGAGTGAGAAAAGAGTGTCAATTGACAATTGTTATATGAAGTAGTCTTGTATTCGATGGCAAATAGGTAGAATTGAGAGACGTAGGTCTCTAGAATTGCTCTTCTAAGTGTCAACATTTCTGAAGTTGACCACCATCTGTCGCTCTGTAACACTCGCTGATACCCACCAATATATGTATCTCCTATACCTTTAGAGTTCCTTTACGAAGATATCTTTCGAGTATGGGAATGCATCTGGTCAGCTCGTATCTGTTCTTCGAAACATTTTGTTCTCTTTATCGCTTTGGCTTTGTTAAAGAGTTATAGGTAAGTGTTTGTTTCTTGACTCTTTCCGTCTAAGGACGTTCCCACTGAGAAATAGAATCGTCTAGTGCTAGACAAAGCAAAATCCAAGTAACTTTGTTCCCTGTGTCAAGCGTGGTTCAACCATTAAATCGATTAATTAACGGTGTGGTTCTCGGTTTCTTTTTATAATTTTGGTCTACTATAAAATTTGCTCAAAGTTTCATTATATTTTTGCTGTAGGAATATCCTCATAGATCACAGTATGGACTTCACGGATATTATTAAATTCTTCAATGGTACGTAAACAATTATTTCCCTAAGCGCATTGTAAAGTATGTGTTGACTTTCTTTCCCCTTCGTTTGTTTTAGAAATGGCAGAGAGGCACAACGCGACTCAAATCTTGGATCTTGCTAGGAGCTCGGTTAAAACAGTCACGACGTTAATACAGAATGAATAACAACTGAAGGTAAAAATATCCAGTTCGCAACTATTGTAGGGGGAAAGTTTAGATGGTTATGTACTGACAATTATGCGGTGACTGGTGAGGCTAAAATTAGGGTGTTAAGCTTGTTTTTCACTTCAGTCGTATCGTATTTTCTTTTGCGTCCAAGTCATTTGTGACTATTTGTTCCACGCTATAGTACTCAGGAAACAAACGGGGAAGCACGGGTGCCAGATGCCATTTGGGTTGTTAAACCCGTTAAGGCTTTCCGTCCACCTCAGAATGGTAAAAACAATAAACTTAACTAAACCAAAAACGCTACGCTTCGCGGTACGATACGTTTTGAAGTGGAAAACGACCTTTTTCCACTAGTATTTTGGTAAATTTCATGGCCCATTAGTGATTAGTTTTAACCATTCTTGAGGCGATGTTAGTGTGAATACAAACTAGCCTTATTTCATTGTAGAATAATCGAATATATTGTATATTTAACACTAAGTTATAATTATTTAGACTGTATACAATGCGACTTCGTAGAGGTCTTTGAATTGGCGGGAACACTATGCAGATTTTCTTTAAACCCAAGGCAAGCGGGCCAAAAAACATTTGAACATCTCGATGCGTTTCCTCCATATTTTCGCTGTTTACCAATTGCCACCCTTGGAAAACTGCAAAGTGTAGCCAACTAAATATATTTAATTATGTAATGAATTCTGGAAATTCTGATTACACATCAATCTAGTATTTTATGTTTAGTTGTCTTTATAAAGTGACCACAAGCTTATCCGTCCATCTTTAGACCCAGCAGCCAGCAGTTGTTCTGAGCAATTTGAGAAAGCTAAGGCGTCCACAGATTGTGTGTGGTAGTCGAGAATTGCAAGCGGTTTTAAGCTTTTCCAACTATATATCCTCAATCTAAAATATAATAAAAGTAAAGTTAGGATTGTCTTAAAATCTGCGCATATTTTGAAGTCGTGCTCTTTATACAAGAAATCCTCTCACATCAGTTCTGTACTGTTCTCCCTAGAGGTCCAGTAAGGATCATCTCTTATTGATCCAGTGTTAGTACAGGAGGAAACCTAAACTAAACTAACTTTATTTATACTGGATAGCTCTATCAATACTAAACTGTTCTCCCTAGAAGTCCTGTAAGGGCCATCTCTTATTTGATCCAGTGTTACTACAGGAGGGAACCTAAACTAAACTAACTTTATTTATACTGGATAGCTCTTTCAGTTTTAAACTGTTCTCCCTAGAGGTCCGGTAAGGGCCATCTCTTATTGATCCAGTGTTACTACAGGAGGAAACCTGAACTAAACTAACTTTATTTATACTGGATAAGCTCTATCAGTTCTAAACTGTTCCGGAGCAGTGCTTGGAAAAAGCCTGCAATGTTTTGTAGAGTCAAATTGGAAGAAACATTTAGTACTTACTTGTGATCCCAACCTCCAGTGGCAAAAATTTTGCAATCCCCACGAATTTTAACGTCTGAAATACCACAGTTCTTTATTTGTATAGTTTTCTCCAACTCTAATGTTCGCTCATCAGTAAGTTTAAAAACAGCTAATTTGTCTTCAGCAGAGCCAGTTATCCCTCGCTTTGATTTTGAATCGAAATCGATACACATTACTGTGAAACAAAAACGTATTTGTAAGGTAGATGGCCAAGCAGTACGCGTTACACGTACCACTGGTGAAATAATAAAATGGGTTGCATTGGGGCATATAGCTTCAGTATACCTGGTTCTTTGTGTACGCTTAATTTGGATATTATATTCGAAGATTCTAAATCCCACAAGATCATATCTCCGCTCTCATAACCTGCTAGGAGAGATGGTTTCTCTCTTCCAGTGCTTTTCAGACACATACACATACCTAATACAATGAAAAATTGTGATGAGTGTTGTTAAAAAACATGTATACGTCTTAATTATAGCTGGATTTCACTAGGCACTATCGTGCAGCAGATGGTGGTCAACCTGCAGTTATCAGAGTGAGAAAATAATGTTAACTCATTTCATTATATATAGTAGTCTTGCATTTGGTGGCAAAATACAGAATTGAGAAATGTAGTTCAATCTTCTTGAAGTTGACCACCATCTGCTGCCTCGTAAAGACTACTGCTGAAAACCTACCAACACTTAAACATAACGTACCAAATGATTTTGAAGATTCTGGTTTCAATTTTCTGATAATGTTCTTGGTTTTCAAACATACAATATCAATCTGTTGCAGATAGATGGATCGATAATCAGACAACTACATATTGCAGGTATCGAACCCTGGTCACAGAAGTGAAACACACATGCATGTATTAACCACTGGGCCACAAACTTACTTGTGATTGGTCTTCACTTGAAACAGCAAGACAGATACCATCGCTGCTTTGTAAATCATCTGAAAATATATTATCATGTTTTTCTGACTATTTTGCAGGCCTTGCTAATTTGTATTACGTTCATTGTCAATAGAGCATTTGGATTTTGGAACTTACAAACAATTTCACATTTGCAGAATCCTATGTCAGATACTTTTAAACTTTCCACAATTTCATGTCTTCCCAGATCCCATATATGGACATTGCCATCACGACCATGACTGAAGATATAAAGGGCAGATAGAATGGTACATTGAATGGTATGAATCCTGATATACCAGTGAAGGGTGGTGAATTTTCAGGGGTGTGTGATGATTTTAAGGGAGGGGGGTCAGAATTTTCACAGGGTAAAAATTAATTTCCAGGGGGATGAGAAATTTTCAGGGTGGATAATTTTGAGGGGTGGAAGTGAGATTGGAAAGTTTATAGAAGTGGCAAGTTTCCAGGGGGGTTGAAATTTTCACTAGGAGTAAGGGGGGTAGAGATTCTTCATGGGGCAGGGGGGAGGTGATGAGATACAGAAGGGGTGCACGGCCCTCTCTTCTGCCTCTAAAAATGATATAGTAATGTGTTTATACCTTAAAAGTGTATCATCCTTCAAATACCGTACATTCAATATTGATCTATTTTCATGACCATTCAACATAGATTCTGTTCTCTTTGTTGACAAGTTCCAAACATTTATGGTTCCTTTTTGGTCGCTGATGATGCCGAGATGTAAAAATAAGATTATATATATTAGGTTAATATATAATTTAACCATAGACCTAATCAGCAAATGCATTTTTATGCCAATTGATACCCAATTCACATTTTCACAACTCACATAGACGTCTAGTCACCACTGTTCTGATAAACATAGAATGGAACAAAGGTAACCAAGCATTAAATTATATGTGTGAGTGAATTGGATGGCATTAGCTGATTGGGTTTATGGTTATCTGGTCTCTTGCAAAGTAAGTCAACATAAATACCATTATTACCATACCCTGACAGTAGTCTCTGTTGATTTCCACCAAACGTACAAAATTCTACTGCTGTAACCGGAGACCCCACCCCACGTAATATATATATCGGATCTGGAGCTGGCCTACTCATCAGAAACAATCACTATTATAGTATATACCCCAAGTTATTAGGAAAATATAAAATTACAACCCCACATCTTTACATATTACAATTCAATTCCTGATCAGCCAATAGCCACCTTAACTGATTAAAATCAGTTTCTGCAATTACCAAATCAAGTGGGGGGAAATTACCAAACAAGGTCAATCCCTAATATTCTTTCTTTTTTACAGAAAAGCGCTACGATATTCTTTTATTTTATGACAAGTGATAACAATAATCTTTCAATTTATAAATGAATATTAATGTCGGTATTATTTGTCTTTAATAAAGATTTTTTTTCAAAAAAGCAACTCTAGTTAAAACAATGGGGTCTCTATATTGGTGCTTAAAATGAAGTATAGGGAAAACGCCATAGCACGCCATCAACAACAACAAAAGAAATTCAAAATTTCTTTAAAAAACAGTTTGAAAATGAAACGAAAACTTGAATCAGACGAAGAATTAGCTACAGAAATTGATTGTGGTGATGTGGACGAATTTCGGGATCAACTTCTAGAGCAGGATGAATTTGTCCGAGTCGTCAAGCGTGAGTTGTTTTTGACGGTTGATTGTTGCAAATTATCAATTTCTTTTAATACTGAACTTTATTTTTACTGGATAGCTCTATCAGTTGTAAATTTGTCTCCCTAGAGGTCCAGTAAGAGTCATTCCTTATTGATCCAGTGTTATTACGAGGAAACAAGAGTATAAACCAGTGAAAACTTGCAGTATTACCATTATTATGGAAGAGTTATACAGAAAGGACTCTTCTCACATGAAGGCGAAAAATATTATAATCCGATAACTGCATATTGCAGGAATCTAGTATTGGTCGCAGAGTTGAAAGAAACCTGGACTAACCACTGTCACGATACGGCAGCCTATTGTAGAATACTATCTACACTGGGCTCTCAATTAACAAGACCCAATGATATTTTCTTTTCAACCAGTGTGTGGAAAGCAGCCAAATCTAGCGCTACCACAAGACTGGGTCGGCATGTACCACAAAAGTGGCGGGATAATTTATCTCCATCGAAAAACCAGAGTATGCACCTGGGCGCGTCCGTACCACATTGGGCAAGCGAGTGTTAGGGTAAAGTAGACATCTTTAGTATTGCCTGGATATGTTTTTTTGGCAGTTGAAATATTTTGTTCATTTTGGCAAGGCTGTTTATCAACCAAACCAATGTTAAACAATGTCTCTGCTGCTAATAACTGCACTTTTGAGAACTGAAACTAATCATGACCAACAATTTGATTGGTTTGGTTAAAACTATGTGTATATTAGTAAGAATGGATTAATTTCTGAACCAGTTAGATTGAATATTCTTTTGTCATGATGTTAGACTTTCCAAAGGCTATTTCTCAGGTACTTCAGATGGTAATAGCTGACTTGTGTCCATGCGCTTTGGTTTGCTACATATGCTAGTGTGCAGCTGGCACACGTTGTATATACATGGTTCACATTGATAGAACAAGACAGCCTGAGGAATGTCAGAATATTGTTACCAGCTTTGGCTAATAGCAAGGCAGAAGATAGAAACTGATTTTACAGTACAGTATTAGTTTCAGTATTAGTTTCAGTTATAACTGTGCAGACAGGCAGAAAGATTAATATCAAGATTTATTTAGCAGTTTTCATCACACATATTCAGTTAGTCTTCATGCAATTGAATTCCAGCCAAAAATCACTTTATATAATAATAAGTATATTATTTAAAAGATGTAGCGTTAAGTTAATAATTAATTTTATCCAATAATCATCTGCTTGGCTAGCATAATTATAGATTTGCCATTTCTTGATTACTATGTCAGTTCAGACCACTGTATTCCATTGGCCAATAAACTGACAGTTTCCTTAGAAAGGTACAATCTTTAATATTAATCTAATATTCTAACACTCATGTTCGCCCGAGCAGAAACACGATGTGCCGACTGCCGCAATACCATGCTTGCATCAGATAAAGGCTTTGAATAATCAAAAGAAGCAAAACAACCCTGAGAAGAAAAGAAAACCATTGGATACCCATGATGGTATCATCGGTCACCATACTGGTAACCTTGACAACCATTGTGATGACCATGACGACCATCATGGTAACCATGGCAACGATGCTAATTGTAATGTAAACTCGAAAATGACCTGTGATGTGGGCACCAGCTGTGACAACAGTGATGGTGGCGCTGGTGGTAGTGATGAAAACAAGGATAGTGAATCTAGCAATATTGATGGTTGTCAACGAGACAGTGATGGTAGCCAGAATAACCCAGATGGTAATCATAAAGGTGATAATGCCAACACATATGATGACCACCAAAAAAATGATGATGGTTGCCAGAGTAACAATGATGGTGGTCATCGTGGTGGTAACCTCAGTGATGGTATCCCAAGTAACCCAGATGGTAACGGTGATGGTGGTCATGATGATAAGTGTGATAGTAACCTTGGAAACAGTGATGGTAACCTTGGAAACAGTGATGGTAGCCAGAGTAATCCAGACAGTAATGATGATGGTGGTCGTGATGGTAATCGTGATGGTAACCTCAGAAACAATGATGATAGCCAGAGTAACCCAGTTGGTACAAGAACAGATAATAGCCATGTTATAACTAACTATGACATAGATAGTACAAGTGATATATCTGCAAGCATAACACATGATGTTAGTAACATGAATATGGAGATAGATCATAACAATGACATCGCTGCTATAAATAAGACAATTTCCTCGATCAAAGCTCTGGAAAACTTTGATAGTGATAGCGACTCGGGCAACTTTTCAGAAAACCCAGAAACCTTGCAACTTCAAATGTCAAGTGTTGATGACATTGCAAACTACCTGGGCAAGCTCTGGGAGTTTCATCCGATAACCAAAGAACAAGAACGCAAGCTAGTTCTTACAGACACCAACGAAATACCACAGGACCCAACTGAAGAGTACAAATCTACACAAATCTTAAGAACAATACCATACCTCGTGCAAGGAATTAACCCTAAATCGAAAAGCAATGAAAAAATCGTTATTAATCCTGCTGGAAAGAGCGTGCGGTCGTTGCTACATGAGTATTGCTTGAAAGTGATGCAAGTTAAGCCGGAGTACACCACAAAAGAGAGTGAAGTGCCGAAGACACCATTTCTGGCGACCGTACAAGTGGATGGTTTGCTCTACGGTAGTGGAATGGCCGCGAGTAAGAAACAAGCAAAGACTCTTGCAGCTCAAAAGACATTGGAGATATTCATGCCTGATTCTTTTGAGAAACTTATGAACGTCCAAGAAAATCTCAAGGTAACTGTTGAATACGGGCACGTTTACAGATTGTGATTTTTGGGTCGATCTATTGAAAGACCAGATAGGACTTATAGAGTTAAAGCATGATTATGCCCGTTGTCACCCAATTCACTAATATATACTCAATTTAAATGCTTGGTTAGCTTTGTTCCATTCTATGCTTACATTATCAGAACAGTGGTAACTAGGCATGTGAGTTATCTGAAAATGTGAATTGGTTATCTTTGTTCCATTCTATGCTTGCATTATCAGAACAGTGGTAACTAGGCATGTGAGTTATCTGAAAATGTGAATTGGTTACCTTTGTTCCATTCTATGCTTACATCATCAGAACAGTGGTAACTAGGCACGTGAGTTATCTGAAAATGTGAGTTGGTTGTCAATGGGCATAAAGAGCTGATGGTTAACAGTTGACGATTTTTTATCAAACATCATTTGGCCCTAAATATCGTGTGCTTATTTTTCTGCTCTTTATTTTCTTTCAGATATTTGACAATATTCCAGTTGAAGATCCGAACATTTATGAACTGACTTCGAAGTTAGGACTGTTGAGTCCGTACCAAGTTTTAAACGAATGTATCAAAAGGTAACGATTGACCTTCTAAGCCCCTGGTCAAACGAAAATGATAATTGCAACTCTCGCTCGTGTTTGACCGCCAACTCTCATCAACTTTGAGCTGGTTCAAATTTTGATTAGAGTTGATATGAGTTTTCCCTCGTTTTGACCGGTACGCGCGGTAATATCCAGTCAACTCTCATGCAACTCTTGTTCTCGTCTGACCGGGGCATGAGAGTTGATGAAACTCTGATGCAAGCTCTCATGATCTCATCCAAACTCTCGCTTGCAAACTCTCATGCAAACTCTCATCAACTCTCATTCTCGTTTGAGCAGGACTTTACAACCAGTTAGCTATATATTGCACTTCCTTTCAGAAATCAGGGCGTTTTAACCTCTGAAGTGAAGTTCGAGTTACACCATGGGACAGATAAACAGTTATACTACACCATGGAGTGTGGAAAACACAAGGCTACTGTAAGTTCTTTGTTGAAACATGTCCGTGATATTACACCTTGTTGCTAAAGCATAATGTTTTGTCTCTCTTGCTTAGGGAACGTGTCGTAACAAGAAGTTGGGTCGTGAACTTGCAGCTCAAGCCGTGTTACAGGTAAATATATCTTTTATGGAACTGTATCTCTCACATCAATTTCATTTTCAAGTCTTCTTTGTGAGCTAGCTTTCTCTGGCTTCTAAGATAGCAACACGTTCAGTTCAATCCATGCGATAGAAACTTTAAGTTATTATGCATTAATATGACAATCTTTCATGCAACTAAAATATAGCGCTACTGAAAATATCGCTTCTCTTTTTTTATGTAGAAACTGCATCCGCACTTGAAGTCTTGGGGTGCAGTGTTGCGTATTTACGTTGACGAACACACAGCTCAGGTATTAAAGTTGTTTGTTCTGCAAGTACACGCTGCGCTAGAAGCTCAGACGCAAACGTTTCGATGACTGCTAGCCCAACGATCTGCTTAATTTGCTACCAAACGAAGGTTAGCCCGAGCATTCACTACATTTACTATAATAACTCATGGTTCCTATATACACACGTAAAAATCTCACATCTTCTCAACAAGATGTATTCACAACAGACTTGTAGCAAGCTTGTCAACAAGTTGTAGCAATGTTGTCATTTTATCAAGTTGCTACAAGGTTGTCACTCACAACTTGTTAACAAGTTGTTGAAATGCAGGACGATAACAAGTTGTTGGAACAACTTGTAACAAGTCTGTTGAATCAACAACCTTGTAGCAAGTTGTCAACAAGCTAATGACAACTTGTCAACAAGCTGGGAACAAGCACTGCGAACACATCCTGATAACAAGTTGTTGAGACTTGAGACAGCATTGGTACACGTCTGCTGCAGGTTTGTTACAACTTGTGCGTTTTTACGTGTTTTGGTGGAAAACTATATTAGTGAAATTGACGACCATGCACAGCATCATATATAACGCTTATACGTGAGACCCAGCTCTTTTGGTGATGTTTCAGGAGTTTACCAAGCCCGAGGTCCCAGCGTCTACCACTTCAACAAGTCAAAACAAAGAGCTTTTGTGTGAACTGAAACACGAAATGTGGAAAATGATGAAGGTTAGTTGTGCTAGAATATGTATTAAAGATCTAAAGCTTTTGCTGCAACTTGTATCAACGCTATTTCGAAAAATGTTAGATAAAAGGTATATTCGCAGTGAAATTGTGAGCATGAATCTCGTTTTACATCGCCGATATTTTTCCTGCTAAGCATGCCCAGAAGGCAACAAAGAAATGAATGAGAAAAATAATATCGGTGGAGTGAAACGCGGGCCATGTTCACTGTTTTTCTGTGCGTACATTTTACATTTCTACATAACATGGCTCTGTGCAGAAATTGCTTTGCAAGTTGAAACAAAAATTGCCTCTGTACTTCAATAAAAGTAATTAATTGTGTCGCTGTTATTTTTCTGTTTCTAGAAAAAATCTAAAACTTCGGCGACCACAGGTTTTATCACCAATATTGACATTTGATTTATAATGAAATTACATAATAATGAATTCTTAATAATTTATAATGGAATTGTATATATATAGACTATAGTTTAGAATATAATTCAATTGAATTTTTAAATATTTACTATAATTATTTTAATATTACATTAAGAATTTGTATTTATGTAGAGATAATCACGAATATTGTTGAAAAGTGTAAATAGACGACTTTTTTATTTGAGCTATTAATACAATTTTGGAATTTATATTTAAATTTTTATTTCAAAAACACTCGGTATTTTGCTGATGTTCCCTCTATTCAACTACACTCCTCGGTTTCCCGCCATAACAACTTTTTGAACGATGGAAAATATAGGAAATTTAAATCGTTGCGCAACACTTGGTTCAACGATGGCGAGAAAAAAACAAACTCGCAGAGCAACAAAAAATAGAGCTTTCGAAGCGAAAACAGCCTCAAATAAAGACGAAAAGAAGACAGAAACTCAAGACAGCAACGAAAATGTAATTGCAGAGGTTTCTGCGAGCGAAAATGCCTCTGTTTCTTCGCATAAAAGCGAGGAAGCCGCGACAACAGCCCACGTGAAAATTAATGAAGGGCCTTCAAATGACTTGAAACGTAAGCGGGAAACGAGTTCTGATGTTCAATCGAAAGTTGAAGATAGCAAGAAGATGAAAAGCAAAGGAGAAAAGCGTGTTTTGAATGAAATCTCGTTAAAGATCGAGAGATGGTATAAACAGAATTTTGTAATGTTTAATAAAACCACCCATTTAAGTCTCAATTTGTCTCAATACGCTCTAATGCACCCTAATTTGTTATTTTTCTCCTTCTAACGTCAGATGATCTAACTAGTCAAGGAAAGACCCTTGGGCATTAATGTTGACATGTCCATGATGGGGTTAAACCAATCCAATCACAGAACAACACCACAATTGCGGTAACATGTATTTTATTTTTGTAGCAATTCCTGACAGGTATATAAGAGGAATGCTAATCAGCTTTGCAAAGAGCTGCAGAAAGCATTTCCTGACATCCAAATTGAAATCAATCCTCAGAAACCCAGATCTAAAAGTTTTGAAGTGATGCTATGTAAAGATGACAGCACAGGTATACCCCATTAACATACCTAAAGGTACGTTCACACACAGCAATTTGTCGGGCCGATTTTAGATGCACGTTAATCATATTTGAAAAATATGTGGCAAACGTCATCTGGTGACATCATCAACTGAAAATATTTGTCATTAACATTCAGCAAAACCTAAAATCGGCCCGACAAATCGCTGTGTGTGAACGTACCTTAACTAAACATCTCTCTGCCTTGTAGATGGGTGTATAGGCGAGGGTGTTAGTAGATGGGGTGTTCTACCCCCTCCCCCCTCCATGCAGTCCCCAGAACCCCTGGAATTAGATCAGAGTTTGTGGCCTAATGGTAAAGGAGTATATTGAGTACCAGGTGAAAACCTGTGGTGTTTGGTAGAGTCAAACTGGAAGCACTCTTCTTACATGTGACTGTGGCAGAATTATAATCAGACAACTGCATATTAAAGGAATTAAACCTCGGTCACAGAGATGAAAGACACATGCATGCATTAATCACTGTGTCACCAACACTGCTATCAGTAATAGGAGGATTTTAAAGAAATTTTTTCAATCTGCAGAAGTTGTGATTTGGACTGGTATCAAGAAAGGACCTCCACGAAAATTGAAGTTCCCAGACAGTCAGATCATTATTTCTGGCATTCAAGAACAACTGAATAATATGTAAGTGAAATATCTGGATTTCTCTTTAGCCAAATATGTGTTGTGTTTAAAATTTCCCATCGGACCTGGTTGGATGTTGCATTCTGACAAGTACAACAAAATAGTGATGATAGAATGTGACAAAATTGATTGTTTCAAAGTCGCAAACTTGATGTACGTGTATTTTGTTAGTATTTTATATCATTGACGATAACAACTGAAAAGCTGTGAAATTACTAATAACAGATCACACAATAAATCTAAAAAACTTTTATAAATACGTAAACTTTAATCTGCCAGTTAATGGCCAAGAGACAAATTTCGCCGAAGCTTGTTTGTACCCAATTCACAACTTAGGATAACTCACATGCCTAGTTACTATTGTTCTAGTTTACGAAAACATAGAATAGAAGTATAGAACAAAGGTAACTAAGCATGAGAATAAATTGAGGGTTGGTTCGCGTGTGCCTAAAAGATATAAGCAAAATCTCGACGTTTCGAAACGTCGAGATTTTGCTTATATCTTTTAGGCACACGCGAAGCAACCCTCAATTTGTTCTATATGTCCGTGGCCGACGTTGAATTAAAGTCAACGATAAGCATTAGAATGATCTACACGAGTGAAAAGCTTTTATACATAATTCTAATGCTTATTTATCTTTTTGTTATATTTTATGTTTTCCCCACTATAACAATACTAACTAGGCATGTGAGTTATACAAAGTTGTGAATGGGGTAGCAATGATTTAAACAGCGTGTAATTTTTTTCTAGTAAATATATATTTTAACGAAGTCTTGACATTGAACTGATTGATATAGGGCTATGATACGGTGAAGTCGGTGAATTGAATCTTTGAATTCAGTTTTAAACTGACAGAAAACGACATTTATCCTTTTGAGTATTGATTAAATTTTAATATTTTAATTTTCACTTTAATTTGATGAAATATGTCCCGTTTAAAGTAACTTATATTTTCGTTCGTGATTGGTCAAAACAAAAAATAATACAATTACCAATTTTGCTGAATCAATATATGAAATGACATCTCCGCCCCCATTTGTTAATCTATAATCCTTAAACGACCACTTACGTGATCAATGTGATCAATGCCAATGGAAACTCCCGAGGGTTAAGCTTATAAAATGAATGAAAAGAAACATTGACACTAATGACAGTCGCGCAGATGGACTGCAGAGTGCAGGGAACAAGAAAATTGGCATCATTGAATTCTAGGGCCGCCACTCGACCTACAGTATCGAGCTAACTTTCTGGTGTTCTGCTAGACCGTCTGCCACACAGGCTAACGTTTAACGGCAGTTTGAATCGAGTTTAATCCAATTAAAGTGCGCGCACGAAATATTTTCATGACGCGGCATAAATGACTTGTCTTGGAGAATTACGTGCAGTAGTTCAGTTGTATTGCAGAATTCTATTCATTGGCTGCCAAATACAAGACTACTGCATATAATGAAAAGAATTAACATTATTTTCTCACGCTGATAACTGCAGGTTGACCACCAATATGAGATGATGTCATAGGCAAATCCTTCTTACGTCATACTTGGGCGGTCCCATGACATCACCAACTTAACTTCGTGATTGGCAGACCACCCTAATTTAAACATCCCTTTCCGCTCGCCAATATTTTGACGTATGCAAAGCCCACATATACACGCGTGTCAATATCGCAACAGACACAGCTTACATATATAGTTTAAAAATGCATATATTAACTGCAGCACAGACTTACATGAAAGTACAAATATCTAGCATTCAACTTGAACAAATTCAGTTTATACCAGAGAGATTTTAAACACGAATTTATAACACGGAAGTGAAACTTGTAGCCTAAAGGGAAGAGGAATTTGGAGTTTGTGCGTAGGAGATTGTATAATATACCATTGTTGCTCTTGACTTAAGTTTGAATTTGATTGTTGTTTTGTCGAAATTGTATTTATGAACATGTTAATTAATTAATATTGGCAATTCCAGTCATTATTCATGCATTGTCGAATAGGATATGAGACGTTTATATCAAGGAGTTACTTCTAATACGGACAGTCGTTGACAAGATCTTGCTGACCTTTGGTGGCTAAATTTGGCAAGTCAGGAAAAAGCAAGTGGGATTTATGGTTTAAGTTTTATTTTGAAAGTAAATTCAAACAAGATTAATAAAACAAAGCCGAAGGATTGTTTACATTTGTCGTGGAGAGCCAGGTTATTGGGAGAGTATCGTGTAGAGACGGTGAACGCGAATTTGGTTAAACTTCGATAAAATTTGACTTTGGTACTATTTAATTGGTGGTTGAAAGGGCTAATTGTCAAGCCGTTAAGCCGAAGACTGCCGTGTAAAGTCTACAGTGCCAGTACTCAGCGATGTGTGAGATTATATGCAAATTATCTCAATAAAAACAACGATTTAACCCCAACAGTGTTAGTGTAATGGCAGATATCTCAAGTATACTTTTTATGGTGCTAGAATTATTCATTCTCGCTGCCATCTTAACATGGGTTTGCTACATTGTGTATAACATTATATACCATCCTAGACAAGCTTACAATATTCTACCAACCAAGATCCGAAGCTGGTCTTTGCTACGAAAACTTGGTGTCACGAATAGGTCAAATACTTTCACCGAAATCGAGGATCGGTTCAGCTCTTTAGCCGAAATCACAAAAGCAATGCGAGTCAATGGGCTTGAAAAGGCGAACCTAATTATTGGGATAGATTTTACAGCAAGCAACGAGTGGCAGGGACGAAAATCGTTTGGCGGTCGCTCACTACATCATATTAGTATCGATCCTAAGTCGAACCGTATTAGTAAATGGAATCCTTATCAGAGAGTTATCAGAGCTATCGGGGAAGGTTTGCAGGATTTTGACGAAGATCAATTAATTCCTGTATATGGTTTTGGCGATGAACGAACGAAGGATCATAGCGTTTTTTCGCTAATCGACGAATCGCCGTGTAAAGGGGTTGAGGAAGTACTAACTCGTTATACTAGAACTGTAGGCTCAGTTGCTTTAAGTGGACCTACGAGTTTCGCTCCTATTATTAGAAAAGCTATCGAAATTGTGCAACAAACCGGCAAGTATCATGTACTTTTAATAATCGCCGATGGTAGGGTAGAGAATGAACAGGATGTGGACACGCGATCGGCGATTGTAGACGCTTCAAATTATCCGTTGTCTATAGTTTTGGTCGGGGTAGGGGACGGCCCTTGGGAAGTCATGCACGAATATGATGATAAACTACCCCAGAGGCGATTCGACAATTTTCAATTTGTGGAGTTCGTTGAGCGAAAAGGCCACAGGTTTTCGCGTGATGTAGAGGAAGAGTTTGCAGTCCAGGCTCTTATGGAGATCCCGGATCAGTACAGGGCTATCAAGTCGCTAGGCCTTCTGGGACAGGATGGCAGCGTAGATTTGAATAAGAATGAGGGGACTAGTGACGTGCAACGGAAGAAATTTAGGCGGAGTCGTCACGTCGATCATGTTGTACGCAGAAGAAGCGTGGAGGGAGTGCTTGAAACGGATTTGTAAAGTGAAAGTTGAATTTTACTAAGTGGAAATGTCGTGGGTCGTGAAAAAAATTCCCTGAGGTGTTGCGCAGTCGGGGGTATTGACTCAGTTTTAAGAACATCGTGTACAAATCTCGCAACTTGTCAACGAGATGTGTTGGCGACAGACTTGTAGCAAGTTTATGAAGAAGTTATAACAATGTTGTCAAGATGCTGCAAAGTTGTCACTCAACTCGTTGTCAAGTTGTTGAGTTGCTAGTTAGACGGCAACAATTTGTTGGAACAACTCGTATAACAAGTCTGTCGCGTCATGAACCTTGTAGCAAGTCTGTTGCAGGTTTATAACAACCTAATATCGAGTTGTAGAACAATCTTGCAACAGGTCTGCTGCACAACACGTTTTACGTGGCACCATGAGTAATCTCGAAGGTTTGTTGTATCGAAAATTATGAAATGAAATGCTCATAATACATTGTTTCCGCCACACACGAAACGTTCCGGAAACGTTCACCATAACGCATACATTGTTCGGATTCATATTTATTTGAAAATGTATCTAACCAACTTGTATTTATTAATGAAATATATATTGTTATATTTGTCCATGAATGGGAATATCTATAAAGGTGCTTGGTCTCAGCTCTCGCCTAGTCGTCTGCGCCTTAGGAGTTAGGACGACAGTGCAAAGTGGACGGTAAACACAATGTTAAAATGATGAAATTTAAAGAAACATAACCATACACTCAAAATACTGAGGAACAACTGTATTTATTTTATATATACCGCATTATACAAAGATAAATTAAGTCTATTGCGTATTGAGACTGAATGAAAACAAGAAACAATGTTTCACAAAACACAAAGAATATGGTCATGGATAAATATGGTCCATGTTTAAAGTTAATTTGAGATGATTAAGTTGGACCGATACAATCGATTCTATCTAAAACACCGCCTATTTTCAAACTATATTTCCACTTTGATGCAAACATTATATTTGCAAGATATCGTTTTCTTAGACTTAGATCTAGTTCAACTGAACAGAATCATTTCCAGCCAACAATTCTAGAAAATATAATACAAAACCCCGAATAAAAGTATCTTGTCCGCTCAAGATTTGAGCTCGTAATCAACAGGAAGACACCATATGTGATATTCTTGTTGATGATTCAAATCTTGAGCTCACTGGAGCGCTTTTGTTTGGAGTATGTTTTGTAGTATATCTTAAACTGAATAGCATTAGTTAAATTGTCTGTTCTTCAATTCGTGACTCGGCTGGTGTGCTACACGCGTAAGAACGCAATTGTTTGTACAAGTCAAAAAAACAAGTTAAATACAAATCTAGCAAAGCTGTCAACAAAGTTGTCTCTTCCCTTTGTTCCCAGTTGTTGTAACAAGTGGAACAACAAGTTAGTTAACAACAATAAAGTATGGCATTATATCAGACTTTTTACAAGGTTCTCTAACAGGTCTAACAGATCTGTCAACAATCATGATACAACAAGAATGTTACAAGATTGAAACTCAAAATTTATATATATATTACTTGTATATGTTGTGTGTTGGAACAACCAACAAGCAAAATAAAAAATGTATTTCCAAATTACAAGTTGTGTTAAGTTGTTATTACTTGTTGACAACTTGGAGCAAGCAACTGGACAAATTGTGGTGACTTGTTAGACTTGTTGTTGTGATATGAGAATTTTTAGAATTTTGCGTGTTTGCTCTTGTAACCAGCTAGGTTTTAATGTTTTTTAATGGTAGTGTAACACATGGTAGCCACATGACAGTGGAAAATAACAGGAAAATCAGAGTGACTAAATCGTTCACTATATGTATTGACCTTGTGTTTGGTGGCAAATACATGTCGTGGAAACATTTAGCATCATTTCGTTGCTCCCATAAGTGTCAATACATTTGAAATTGACCACCAATGTCTATAAATATAAAACACTGTTTGGTGTTCCTAATAGAAATCTGGAATTTTTCGACATTCAGTTGAACTAGCTTTAATAAACATCCCAAAATTACAGTACTTCGATACTTTATCCAACTATAACAACAATAATTTTGAAACGTATATCTGCGCTATATAGAAATCCATGGTTGTCCAGAATTCTCGCTCAATTTACGACCAATTTTTGAATGTCCAACACATATATGTGCGACAGTTTGTTAGTTGAAGTTTCCCGTCTGCATTCCGTAGATAAACTTGATAGAGTGGTCTGAGTTGTTGTTGTTGTGTGTGTCCTCTCGCAATAATAAAACGTTCATTTAACGCTGCAATGAAAAGAAAATATGATAGATATTAAATAAACTATATTCAAACAAAGTCCCAATATTGGTACATTGAATACATGGATGGTAAATAAAACATTACAATACCATTAACATAACAAATAAACACTATAATATATATATTAATATATAATATAAAAAGTATATCTTTCAAACCAACTGAAGTATATCAAAAGTTCTCAGTGTATCAAAACAATACTTATCAGATAGTATCAAAATATTTCTGTCTTTCATACTTAATATATTGAAACAAACTTTGCGTATCAAAAGATTGATTAATTTTATATAAACTATTCATGAATTCTGACGTAGAGACACAAACATTGTGTTACCACATGACATTATGTAATGTTCTTCATTTCCAACTAGATAGATGATTGGTGGAAAATAGTAATCAAATAAAATGCCATATAATTAAAGGTCGCTATATTGATTGAATAATCGTTAAATATACTAACTCGGGGGCACTCGAGGACGACATACCTCCCCGCCAGCAAGTGTCGAGTTTTCATGCAAAATTTATACATGTTGTACTAATTATGCAATCAGTTCTTTCAGCCCGGAAAAGCGAGACAAACTTTTGTGTCAATTTCGCATCCAGTTTTCGTCCAAATTGAACCAAAATTTAATCAATTTGTCCTTGGGCTATGTCCATTAGCTCCACAAACTTTACAGACAAACAAACAAACAAACACATACACACAAACCCAGGTGAAACCAGTTGGACTGTATAAACCTTGACTTCTATCTTATGAATTTTGCACAATATTATACATAATATATCAATAATATACTTTTTAACATTCATATGAACAGTATTTTATTATACCATTTAAACATCCGCGCCCTTGTCACTACTCTCACTTTCCTTTCTTTTTCTCTCAACTTGCTTCTGTTCATACTGTTTCTCATCTCGAGGTTTTGCTCCTCCAAAAATCTTTGATTTTTTCATGACGTCAGCAACCTCATTGACAGGGTCTTTCACCGTACGTGGCAGTAACTTTAGTCTAGGACGCTCACTCACACTTTCTGCGAAGAATAAGAAGAGTTGACAAGATTTTGTGTTGCTATAGTGGTTCAGCATTTCATGAATTTTCACTCTACCAGAGTTATCCAGTATAAATAAAGTCAACTGGTTTACTTAAGTGCATGGCTGTAAAAGTACAAAATACGAAACAATATTTACCTTCACTTGGCTCAGGGAAGTTTTCATATGGCTCCGGTGGCCCTCGGTTATCCCTAGGGCGACCAGAGCGACCTCCCCCCCTGCCGCCATCATATTTGCCACGGTCTTGGTATCCGCCACGGTCTTGGTATCCGCCACGGTCTTGGTATCCGCCACGCCCGCCTGTAGATAAGAATGAAACAGATAGTTTTTCACTAAAAATTGCCATCCACATAAAAACCCTTCAAATTATAATATCATGCTTCAATTTGTTGGAAGAAAGGTCAGGGCATTGGTTTGGGAATCATACCCTGGTCACGTCCACCTTCACGAAAGTTACTTTGCCCTCTGTCACCCTGTGGTCTTCCTCCTCTATCACCCCCACGACCGCCACGAAATCCTGTAAGTATACAAACCAAAATATATTTTGACCTATAGAGGACAGGAAGCATTAGGATGCATTTGGGGGATAAAACTGTCTGGGGTAAGGGTATATAATGCTATATGAGAGACAGAGGTGGTTTAATTACAATACCTCCCCTTCCACGCCCTCTGTCCCCTCTGTCTTTATTTCTTCCTTCAGCAACATCCACCCTGAGTTGCCTGGTACCGTATTCCTACAGAAATATAGATTAGCAAAACTTTCTTTAGCCTCAATGGACTCAGACATATCGATACATAAAATGGACAATTCCTCTTTCACGAGTGTCATATCACTTGTATACAAAATGAATTGTAGCAACAACTTACAGTAAGTTTTAGTTATTCATATATTTAAAAATATCTGTGTATAAAATTTTATATTAAAAATATATGTGTATAAAATTTTATTTGCTTCAATCATCTTACAGCATTGTTATATTCGAGAGCTTCAATCAGTGATTTCTGGTCTTCAAATTCCACATAACAAAAACCTTTTATATTAAGAAAAGATATCAATTTATTTAAGGCCTTACGGTAAAAATCATTATATGCTATGGCTCCACCACTTAGGCCAGGCCAACATTACCTTTAAATTTATCTGTTTCTCTGTCTCGTACAATACGCACATTTTTTATCTGAAATTGGGAATAACAAACTAGATATTGATTGGTCCGTGTTAGGGGAGGGGGATCAAAGGGATTGCGGAACAACATACTTACATTCAAGTTCTCAAATATCCTATCAATGTCTCCTTGTACAGTGCCATCAGGTAAGCCACCAACAAATGCAGTGAATGGGGGTTCTTCAGGGATCTTTGTGGATCTTCCACCTCCATATCCACCACCACCACCACCCCCTCCGTATCCCCTATCATCACGATATCCCCTACGATTTTGACGGTTCCAATCACCGCCGCCACTGAAATTATCACTGAAAATATTATACAAGGTAAGTTCACATTTCTTGATTTATACGTTCGCCTAGTTCGTAAAAAGATAGTAATTTATCTTTGCCAGTGCCTATATTAATATTAGGGACCTTACGCAAGGTGGGTGGGATTATTCAATCTTATTGTTTTGCTTGCATAACCATATTGTTTAAGAGACGTCGTCGTTGAGGTTACCGTCGTGTTTGCGTAAGGTCCCTATTATTAAATGGCAGAGTTTCCGTCATGCAGTTTGTTTTTACGCAATTTCAAGTCAAGTGAGATTCATTGAAAAACAACATGCATAACAAACATCCACCCTCATTCTCTCGTCTTTGACATTTAGAATGGTCCATTTTAAAACTGTCGTTAAACAGCCTTCACACGAAGCATACACATTAACGTTTACCAGCATACTTGAAAGAATTATTCCGAGGAATATGGTAATGATGAGCCAAGGAAATGCCTGCATATTTTAATAAAGAAAACATACGAAGGCATTGCTTGTTGAATTCCCGTGAGAACAATGTGTGCAGTTGCACATTTCTTCAATCCCAGTGGTTAATACCAATCTCGTACCCAGTCCCTTGATTGATACCAAAAAAATACCCGCTTTTTTGCTTTCTTTAGTTGTTTACTTGTTTTACGTCGTTTATGTCATTTTTACGTTGTTGCGTATATGGAAATATTGGTAGATTAATCTAATTGACAGTTCAAATGGCGAATAATGGAAACAACATGTCAATAATGGACAAATAACGTGGCCCATTCTAGGAGACGCGGGCGGTGGACAGGAAACAAAAGTCTAATTCGGAGTGGCCAAAGTATTACTTGCATTAGGGTTTAAATATCAGGAAAGTGCAAAATTTTCACAGTGATTTGTCAATTAATGGTTCAAATGACGCTCTGAGGATGCTAATATAAATCTTTAAATAGATTGAATACACTTTACATATTTGCACAAATATTAATGGCATATTTTGCAAAAGTAATCAAGTTTCAGTCAGCATTCTGTTAACTCTTCAGATTTTTTAAACTATATAAACCTCGGCACCTCGCAACATTTCAATATATTTATTTATATGGCTGCCAATTTAAATGTTGAGTGATAAATTTCAACTCCCAAACGAGGCCAGTTGGACCAATTTATATGCAGATAAAACAATTTCAAATTGACAGCCATTTATGAAAGTGGTATATACACTACATTGTACTTTACACAACACACGTACTACAATACAATAAATACATGAACGGTCGCCACCAGGAGGTCATATTACTATGGCTTGTACCATCAAAAGACAACGTCTATCCACAAATCAAACTAGCTAGTCAGCTTCTCTACAAACCAGCCTACAAACACACTACCTTGAAGGCTTGCCAAAGCCATAACTGTCTCGGCCATCGCGCCGATCATTTCCTTCTTCTTCTCCCCAAGTCGAAGGATCGGCCATTTTGGAAAAGAACAATGAGAACACGGTCAGGGGTCTGGGTTCAAGCCATGTGTACGCGGTCAGGGGCCTGGGTTCTAGTCATGAATGTGCGCCCGCTGTGATATGGGTATGCGGTTGTTACCATGAAAAGACATGCGTGACGTCATAGTTGTATGACGTCATATCGCGTGACGTCATACTTTGATGATCGTTCCCAGGGCCGCGCGGAAATTCAAATGTTCCAAGATGGCAGATTGTGGTAAACTTTTAGAAGGTGATTAATTTAACCGTAATATTTGATACTTTTTGTGATATTCTCTTTGTTGTATACAATGTTTAGATAGTACATCTATGTACTATTGATACCAGTTTGTAGTAGATTGTAAAGATGTAGTATTTTTAGGTGGAATTTGTTGGTGAATTTTATCATTTTAATATCTCAAATGTGGGAGTCCAGAGTAGGTAGTTCAGGTTAATTTGACAATGATTTTGAAATAGAATCGAAATATCACCGCACATTATGTATTCGAATTCTGTTGATAACTGAAATTTTGAGCATGCAAAATGCTTTTGTCCCAAGTATGTTTTGTATTATATTTTCTAAAATTGTCGGCTGGAATTGGATTCCGTGTCCATAGTTTTGTAGAATAAGCTGTCGTGGTTTGTGCACATCTGAACTCCACATGGAAAAAGCCTTATCGCTTGAGGACCACTGGGAGATTTGTATCGCACAAGCAAGATTTTGGACACACAATTTTGATTTCTCAGTCAGACCTTACGAAAGGCTTCACCCAAAACGTTGAGGTGTTTTTAATCTTTTCAGGTAGTTCAGACCTGACTGGAAAATTTAATAGTCAATATAGAGAGAAATATAAAATTGTGTGACCGAGATCTTGGAACGTGCTATACCATAGGCGGATTTTCAGATTTTGCTCTGGGGGGGGTGCCAAAACTTTAGGGGGGGAGGTGAGCGACAGGGTGCGTAGCGCCGTCGAGCAAGCTGCAGCAGGGGTCTGGGGGCACAGTTGGCAATGGGGGTAAGGCGGCGAAGCCCCCTGAAAATTTTGAGATTTTTGGTCTTATTTAGTTCAAAATCCTTGTTTTTAGTCTTACTTAGTTCAAAATCTTTATTTCAATCACACTACTGTCATTTATCCCAATGAGCATTTAATTTTTTGGGGGGGGTTCAAATTTCTCTAGGTGGGGTGGGCAAACGTTTTGGGGGGGGGTGCAAAATATTTTTTGGGGGTGCGCACCCCCACACACACCCCAGAAAATCCGCCTATGTGCTATACAAATATTCCACAGTGGTCCTCAAGCGATAAGGCTTTTTCCATGGTGTTAATGCTATTTCCTATGATCATAGATTCAGAAGGATCTCATCAACGTTTTCAAGTGGAACTGGAATTTGTTCAGTGCTTGGCAAACCCTCATTACTTAAATTGTAAGTTAATAATTATTTTATATTCATAATAAAGTTAATAATAGATAAGTTTATAATAGAAAGTTCATAATATATCATGCAGATGCACTGATGCAGTGTAGAAAGTATTCTACAAAAGGCTTCGACATTTTTAGCAAACTTTAAAGGGAAAATTTGTTGCAAGTGGTGCTTCCACTTTTTATCTTGTGCGATTCTGCAAATCAGTTTTTTCATGCTGGAATGGAAACAAACTAATTAAAAATTATGTATTATTATAAGTCAATGGTAAAAATATGAAACAGAAACAGATTTGCTAGTGCTTTTAACCTTTAATTATATATGCGGATTACATATAATTATCAGTTGATATCATACTTAGATTACATTTTGCAAGTTAAAGTCATTGTTTCCAGCCATTTTATAGCAATGGTGCAGTATTTATGACATAAACATAAAGTTGATAAACAAAATAACAAAATATGCAAGACTATGCATTGCTGTGTGCGATTCAACTGCGTTGCTTTTTGATGACTTTAATAGGGATGTGATATTAAATGCTCTCCATCAATTTGCAAATTAAGAGTCCCGTTCAGAACATCTTCGCTTAGTTGCACCAAAATTTCAGTGAGGTTTGCTGGTTTTGTTGGTGGTTTTGTTGAGGGCAATGTAGTGTTGTCAACACCCTCGTATTTAGAACGATCAGCCACAAGTAGTCGGATAGACATTTTGTTGTTATGGGCAATATCGTTGTTTGCATAAGCAAACCAAGCTACGCCCTTTTCTTGCCATCTTTCTTCCAAAGCGACTACATCTATGATCTTTCCAGCAAATTGCGATCTTGCAATTTCTTGATCATCTGTGACCGATCTCTTTCTTCGCTTTAAAACCTTACTCCAATCCCTGTCATTTATGTATATGGCAAGTTGAATTGGGGAGATAAGATTTTATTTTAAAAACGAAAGCTGTCAGTTTTGTATTCCGGTTTTCAGTAATCCGGAAAGTAGTCTCCTAGTAAGTAAATACCTGTCTAAACCCACATGATATGATTTACATACAACACCAACCTCGTACCCAGGCTCGAAAGAGAGAAAAAATAAATAGAGATCAGTTGTTGAGCGAGTGGGGTGCTTGGGGAGGACGCGAAAGTTTAAAAAGACACCACAGACAATAAAACTATGCCTATGGGTTCAAGATTGTGAGACTTACGCTATTTTGCATTCTAAAATATAATTAATATATTATATAGCTTTAAACTTGCTCCGAAACTCGCAAATTTATATATGTTTGTTTCTGTTTGTTTTATAAACGAAAGCGGTCATAAAAGCATTTTGCTTTTCAGGAATGCGTTATAAAGTATCAGAGTAAATCCTAGTATTGAATTAGGCTTAGACATAGAGTGGCTCAGATTCCATTAGTTAAGACCAGTGACCTCTAGTTATAAGACTGCTTTCATACAAAACAAAAGATTGATCCAGAATATTTCACATCGTTGACCATGACATGGTCATTAAATCCGCAACTAAATCAAAATACAATGTTGATATTTCTCGACAATCCGTTAAGACACATGATATGATTTATGATTTACATACAACACACAAAAGACAGAATAGATCAAGACTATATCTTTCCACCCTTGTATTGCCGCAACACCACCACCACCTACCCCCGTGTGTTTTTATTAATAGTATAGAAATGCGACATAGAGAGAATATAATTTTGCTGACTGCATAGCGGCTTTTATTGAAGTGTTTTACTGTATTACATGATATGCGAATTACATTTAGACTATGATATAAAAACTGATTACATATATCTGCAAGTGCAATTATCGTATGTACTGCTAATATAAGCCTAGGAAACGTGTTCTAGACACCTTCTTGTTCTAAATATTACTTTAATTAAAAACAGAGCAGAGTGTTATTGAAGTCATTGTTGCAGGTCAGTTTGTAGCAATGATGCAGTATTTATGACATAAACAAAAAGTTGATAACCAAAAAGACAAAGTATGCAAATGGCAAGGCATACAATGCTTTGTGCGATCCTGCCGCTTTCGAGCATCGACAGCTGCCACGAACATCACCTTTATATGAACCATAATCCTCCAGCATGCATTGGTAGTGACAGTATGCAGCCGAAGCCTCGCAGCCGTGTGACTTTGCTGCGAAGTACGAGTCATTTCGGCATGTAGCCCATTGGTAGTCGTTGTATTCTGAAAACTTTATACAGTTCCTACGTCCAAGATGATCAAGATCGCATCTCTGTGCTACGCTGTTGCATGTGTGGCAAGCAACAATGATTAACAAATACAATGCGTTGTTCCTCTTCATATTCAATTCGCAGTTGGGATTTGCTCACCAATTTGCCAGGCTCTGAAAAATGAGTTAGTTAGTCACCCGAGTTAGGATTCGAGTTGGGATTTGATTCAGAATAGAGCATTTTGAAATTATAATGGAATTCGTACACTATTTAAACTAAAGTTTAAAATCGCCGCCTGTATGCTGGCAATCGTCATATTCAACGCGCGGCGGGCAACGCGGACCTCCAAAGGCGTGTGCATGAGTGTGTGACTTTTTCAGCAATCAGCTTAGCCTGCGTGGCAGGCGTTCTATTGTTGGGGAGGGAGTTTTGTTTAGGCGCGCTCTATTTTTTTGAGAGCGCGTGCCACGCAGGCTACAATCAGCTAGGATATTGACCTTCAGATAGTTTGAAATTTGATATGCAAGAATATATATACTTTCATCGATTTTCCTATAGGCTATATCTAAAAAAACATGTCTTGAAATTCATATAGCGTATCCGTAATCTTTATTTTCACTGCAAAGCCAATGCGCGTTAAAAATGTTTTAAAACATATAATATTCATTTCAACTTAAGCGTACTTTTTAATAGAAAACAGTGTTGTTGTTTCGGTAGCACGTATATTAACTTCATACAATTTATCCCAAACAAGTCTGTCCCTACCTTAACTTCGCTGTTGTGTTTCTTTTCGTTGTAGTATTTCTTCTGTATAGACTATGGGCGATATTATTACACACACATATATACGCCAGCTGCACTGCAGTGAGTACGAGTTTGAGTAAGCGTTATGCAGTTTATATTTATAATGAACGCCTACTTAAGAGAGACAGTGCTCGCAAAGAAGAAGGTTTCTGACATTGACATTGTTTTGACAACACACTTAAACTATAATCTATTTTACTATATATACTTAAGTCTTAACACTTAAGGTGGCTCGATACAGTTTTGTATTATTTCGTATAAAATGAAAAATTAAGGATATAGAAAATAAATTTTGGGCAATTATTAACTGTAGGAGGAAAAATGTATCTGAAATACATAAAAGCATACTTGAAGGGTTCTAAAATTTTTTTTAAAGTATCATAACTACCGTTGCTATGACAACCGTGACGTTTCAAAATGGCCGATATTATGACTTTAAAGTAATTTAACTCGCGAAAAATTGTGGTGACCCCCATTTTTTATTTGATAAAACGTTTTTATTTGATAAAACAGACTTCTGACTTCAAACGTCAGCCTTCAACTTCAGAATACAAACTTCAGACTTTAGACTTTACTCTTTAGACTTCGGACTATATTATTTGGACTGCTGATATTATTTGGATTCATTAGGAAGGATATTTCTAACCGATTTAAATGTACACCCAGTAATCCATGGTCTTTTGGTTCTATTTATATTTGAATTGTTTAAGTGGGAAATTTACTTCGTATACATCAACAAACAATTTCAAAAACCCGTTAGACGTTTTCCGGATTATTTAATATTTCATCCCATGAAAGATCATTTATTGCATTTTTGAAAGCTTCTGTGTTAATAGCTTTATTAAATACTCTTTGCGGTATGTTACATGCGTTATTCACATATTTATTTGTATTTTTTCAAAATATATTTTTATGTTAAAAAATATGCACTATATCGCCGGTATTGGTAGGTTGTAAAAATGTTGTCAATTTGTGTGGCTGTATGATAAGGTAATAAGTATAATTCGGTGTTCTCTAAATTACTACAATATTCAATAATGAGATTTTTACCATTATTACATTATTATTAATTATTTCAATTAACGTGGACGTGGTTTTGATTATACCTCCTAAGATCTTCTAAATTTAATACTTAATAGCTTTGCTGCTGAATAACTGTCTCAGGAAATATAACTATAGATGTTAGCCGAGAAGTGAGATCAGAAGCAATGTGTGAAGGTTGAACTTCGAAGTTTGAAGTCCGAAGTCCCTCCACGGCTTCCGTAAGGAGACAGTTGCGAAAAATGCAACTTTAGGCCTTCTAGCAGGAGTTGAACTGCGGTCCTGCGATTCTGGTGCAGCGCTCTAACAACTGAGCTACAGAGTCCAGCTGCTGAACAATAACCGAAGCCCATTTAAGAGGTGTTTTGACAGAATAAGACGAATGCTTCAAAAATTTTGCATATTAAATTCTAGAAGCCTATATTCAAATAATTCCCTGGTTATAGAATATAGTATTTGGACTACTTGTAAAAGGTTAAATCAATCTTGTGGGCTTATTTGCATACATCATTCTAGCTATATTGAAACCAATCTTTTTCCCGCCTACGAAATATGAGCATTTTGAAAGATGATGGATATACTCAAGTCCTTGCAAAAAAATTTGAAGATCATGAAGCATATGGCGATAATACGGGGGTTGATCGCTTTAAACAATTTTTCATATTTTATATCTTAAAGAAATAAATACTTTTTGACAATTTCAAGACATTGTTTTAACCATAGTCCCTATAATACAGTGTCTGGAAACGCGGCAAACTTGGTTTATAGCCATGTCCGTGGGTTGATGTTGAGGGTGTACTGAGAGTGCACGTTTTCTTTGTTTTACAAATGTTAATATTCAGCTGCACGGAGTTTATTGGCTGCTTCCTTCATTATGCTAAGAGAACAATGTGTTTACTGAGCGTGAAGGTGCACAAACATGAACAAAAACATAGAACAAAAGCTTTAGATGCGTTTCCAGACACTGTGTTATAGGGACTATGTTTTAACATATAAGAACTCGTACAGTATAAGAACTCGTCAATATTGAAAAATGGCGATTTTACCCACGAGCAGATAAAAATAAAAATATTTCACCTGTCACACAGTTTTCTCCTTTAATATTGACATATGTTAAAATTTTCGAATCGCAATTTGTGCTCCTTTAAATCTAAAACGACGCATCTTGAAGAGACCCATGCCTCGTTTTTATGTCGAGGGTTTTTTCACTAGGCCATTATCCTGAGCAAGGGCGTCAATCCTGGGGGAGGGACGAATCCCCCCCACTTTTTTGGCCGAGGGGGATCAATATGTGATTATCCCCCCCCCCCCACACTTTTTTCCACTTCTGCTTATACGACATGTTCTGATCATCAGAATTCTGTAAAGGCTTCCCCCAAAGTGCATGAAATGGCATTTCAGAGACTTTAGATTTCAAAAGTTTCTGGGGGAACATGCCCGCATACCCCCTAGTGTCCTCGTACGTTCGGCACTCGATACCTGTGCATTCCCGTTAGCGGTATGGGGCCACAATAAACAATTTTGGCAAAACGAACCCTAACCCCTAATGCTTAGACCTAAGTAGTTATGTTCCTGTCGGGAAATGTCTATAAATGATGCTGAAATGCCCTGAAAACGTTAAACGTGTTACATGCCTCCACCTCCCCCCCCCCCCCACACACTTTTTGAGATGGATTTTCGCCCTTGATCCTGAGAATTTCCTTTTTAAGTGAGGATTTCCTTAGAAGTGGAAAGACTGATTATTTGTTGCAAGCAGTGCTTCCACTTTTTGAAAAATAAATTTCATCATTTACCCCGCGCGATTCTGCAGATCTGTTTTTCCATGCTGCAAACAAATGAATTAAAAATAATTAGATAAAGTATCAAACATTCTGTACTATTGCACGTCAATGGTGAAAAAGTGACACAGAAAAGGATTTGCTGACTGTATAGCTGCTTTTAAATTAAATGTGCGGATTACATTTTGATTATGATATTAAAACTGATTACATATAATTATCAACTGATACCATTCTTACATTACATTTTGCAAGTGCCATTAATTATCATGTGTACTGCTAATTATGTGCATGTAAAGTAAAAAATATGACTTCAATAAAACATAGAGTTTATCGTCAAACTTAATGTTTCTGTTTTAGGCCATTTTATAGCAATGGTACATTATTTATGACACAAATATGTAGCTGATAACCAAAATGACAAAGTATGCAAGGGTGTGCATTGCTCTGTGGAATTCAACTGCATTCTTACAGTTGGTTCCATTATATGGATTCGAGCATGGTGTTTTCTGTGTTTGTAATGGTGGTGGGGTAAAAGCTTCTGTGGAATAAGCCTCTGTGCTAATGTTTTTTGGTGACTTAAAGGATGTGATATTAAATGCATGTACTTCACAATCCCAATCTAAACAACCATTCAGTTTCATGATTTCAACATCTTCTCCATCAATCTGCAAATTGAGAGTCCCCTTTATAACAGCTTCGCTTAGTTGCACCAAAGTTTCAGTGAGGTTTGCTGGTTTCGTTAAGAACAATGTAGTGTTGTCAACGCCCTCGTGTTTAAAACGATCAGCCACAAGGAATCGGATGGACATTGTGTCGTTGTCGTTTGTAGTCTCGTTGTTTGCATAAGCAAACCAAGCCACGCCCTTCTCTTGCCATCCTTGTTCCAAGGCTAGTGCATCTACAATCTTCCCTGCAAGTTGTGATCTTTCGATTTCTTGATCATCTCTGATTGAGCGCTTTTGTCTTTTGAAGAGCTTAAACAAGTCATCAATTTCTATAAACAGGTCAAATTGAATTGGGAAAACATCAAGCATTTCTTTTAGCCACGTTTTGATTCGTATTGCAGTTTCTCTAAGTACATCCTCTATTGTTTTCTTGATTTTACGAATTGTACGGTCAAGTGCTTTCTTAATTTTGGCATAGACCTCTTGAACTTTTTCTATATATGGTTGAACTGCTGCTTTAGTACATCCAACCATCATATCAAGCATGCCCTTTAAACTAGACGAAAATGCGTCAATAAAGGCTGATTTAATGGTCCAAAACACTGTCATTTTGTCCCCCATCGATAAACCGCAGAAGGACAGTGAGGATTGATCTGGGTTTAGATAGCAAGGTGTGTGTGTTTTGAAAGCTATTGATTTTAGATCTGCACATGTCTTTGCGCGGGTTCTATCTATCAGCGGAACCAGTTTGAGCTGCAAGCATTTCCGTACAGCATCAACCCACTGCTGTCCTTGTACAGAGAAGTCTTTGTAGTTTTTATTGTAGAGATTACAAAACGTCTCTGCAAACCCGATAGCATAGTCATCCTCATGGCCTTCACAGGCAGGATAGGCTTTGTTGAGACACTCTCTGTACCAATTACAGTTTGTTCCATCAGGACTGTAGCACCATTCTGGTAGTATAACACCTTCAGTGGGCACAGGGTCATCTGGGGAGCACTTGCAGTAGGGAAGAACTTTGCCGTCATTTTTGTCATACACGTCAATCATACATTGATAGTAACAGTAAATGCTTGAACGGTCTATGCATTCGTGATCGCCATTTGATTTCGCTTGGACGTATTTATCTGTACGACACGTAGCCCATTGGTAGTCATTATTGTAACGGAAAATCTTAATGCAATGTACGGTTCCAGCTGGGCCGACATTTCGGTCACATTCGGCTGCTACAATGTGGCATAATATGTAGCTTGCAGCAACAAGGAACAAATACGGTGTGTTTAATTGGCACCTCTTCATATTGAACATGAACTTCCCTTGATGTCTGGCAATTTGTTCACTGAGGCTCTAAAAAACATAATTATTATAAACATAAGAATAAAAATTGCTGACGAAGGATCTTTATTAACGCATACAAATGCCAGCTTATTCATTAGCATCCATTTCTGGGGAGTGGGCTAATTAGTTACCACCTGTGGTTAGTTAGATATCATCTGTAAGAGGGGGGCGGTAATTAGAAGATGGGCGCTTATTTGATATTAGTGTTAAAAATGACACAGAAACGAAATTGCAGTACACACTTGGGCCTTCGAGTAATCAAGTTCAGAAAGTCGAATATGTGTATTCGTTTATGCATAATTTGAAAAGATCAAATAAACATGCATGCACACTGTAAGCTTTTGTTATTACGCAGTCGTCAGAGCAAGTGCCTTTCACCTCTGAGATCGTAGATTCGATTCTCTCGCTGCAGGCTCATCATACGTATGTGAAAAGTCAGTCAGTCGAAGTGGTCGACGTTCTACGAAAGTGGCGCGGGTGGGTTTGGATAAATCCCAAACTAACCCTTCCATCGTAACCGTGCTCCCTGATCTACAGACATGAAGTCATAGGCGTCCTAGCTTAGTATACGCCTTCGACTCGATCAAGTAGAGCTGCATCTTTCGTAATTCAGCTCAGCTCTCAGCTGCAAGTAAGGATGATTAGCACACCTTGCCCCTTGCTTGCTTGCTACTTGCTTACTTGCTTACTTGCTGCTTGCTTGCTTGCTTGCTTGCTTGCTTGTTTTATTTGCTTGCTTGCTTGCTTGGCTTGCTTGCTTGCTTGCTTGCTTGCTTGCTTGCCTTGCTTGCTTGCTTGCTTGCTTGCTTGCTTGCTTGCTTGCTTGCTTGCTTGCTTGCTTGCTTGCTTGCTTGCCTTGCTTGCTTGCTTGCTTGCTGGTTTGCATTTTAGCTGACATCCAATGACCCACACTGAGGCCCTCTTTATAAGTTGCAAAAACATGATACACTGACATTGCCCATCTTATATCGTTTTTAATGTGAAATATACTTACTATTAGAAGACGGCCTTGTGAAGTTGCCAGCGCACTCGTCAAACCTCAAATGATGCAATATTGCAGCTGCAGTTACACCTTATAGATATAGCCGTGTGAATCTATTTGCCAGAAGGCAATTATCCCAGCATGATAAAAATCGATATTTCTTGGTAATACAGATTTTTCTTGGAAGATGAAATCACAGACAAAAAACTATGCCTTTACGCCTTGTCTATGATTCAAGATTTTGAAACTTACATCATTTTATAATATATCATATAGCTTAACTTGTTCTAAAATTCGCAAGTATATATGTTTGTTTTTTTGTATTAAAAACGAAAGCGCTCATTAAAGCATTTTGCATTTCTCGTATTCATGAATGCATGAGCTTTTGTATTATCAGCATGTATTAGATTGCCTTCTCTTGTGACAACAATATAATGAAATTATATGAAAAAGCGCGGCCAGGAGGCGCCACCTCCCCCGTGTTGATTAATGATATAGAAAATATAGTTTTGCTGATTGTATAGGAGATTTTATTGAAGTATATTTAACTGATGTGCGAATTACACATCGATTGTGATATAAAAACTGATTACATATAATATCTGAGAGTGCAAGTTATGTTTGTTTAAAAACGAAAGCAATTACTCATTACATGTAATCCATTTTTCATGTTCAGAAACGCGTGAGCTTTTGTGTTCAATATAAAGAATATTGCAGCAGGGAAATAGATTGCCATCTCTTGTTGACAACAATTATTTTTTAATTTTTCTATTTTTAATTTGTATCACTATAGTCTATAACGTTTACTATATGGATGGCTAAAAGTACAATTGATTTCGCGAAACTTCGGCTACAAATGAGAAGTTGGTTGAGCCAAGCTGGCCGAAGGAGACTAAGTCGACAAGCAGGTTTTACTGTAACAAAGCGTATGATTGGCCACTTGGTTGCTAGTAGTGGCTGTTTAGCCAATCAGAGGGTTTGCTTCCAAAACTTGATTGTGAAATTCATAAACTCGTTTGAAATTGCAACAAATTTGACAACGTGCCAACTTTGCAGCGAAATGCGAAATTACTAAATTTGTTGTCAACTGAACTTCAAAACCTTTGAATTTCAACAATACACGTATACAGAATAACTCGGTATTAAACTTTAACGTCAGTAAACCAAAAACCATAAATGCTCAGTAAATTGCTAACATTGTAATTCTCTATGTTACGACTATGTAGTTTAAGTGATCTTCATCAGCCTTCAGCTATATAGGTCCGTTTACACTACGCTCAAAATTTAGGACCGATAGAAATGGCATTTGTACCAGTGCATGTAACTATGAGATCTGCTGGATTTTGTGTTTGTAAATCCACCATAAATGCAAGGCGAAACCTATATATAGTCCCGGGCTGTGCCTCAGCGAATAATTGTTTGAGACAGATTTTCTGACTGCATAGGCATAGCAGCTTTTTATTCAAGTGCTTGTTTTGAACTATAGCATACCATTCTTAGATTACATTTTCCAAGTGCAATTAGTTATCGTGCGTGTGTACTGCTAATGTAAGACTGTTCTAAGCACCTTTCAAATTAGGTAAAAATATTACTTTAATTAAAAACAGTGCAGATTGTTACTGAAGTCATTGTTGCAAGTAATTTTATACCAATGTTGTAGTATTTATTACATGAACAAATAGTTAATAACCAACAAGACACAGTATACCAATGGAAGGGTATACAATGATCTGTGCGATTCAGCTGCATTCCTGCAGTTGGTTCCAGTTCGTTTATGGCACCGTGGTGTTCCTGGTTGTGTTCCTGGTTGTGTTCCTGGTTGTGTTCCTGGTTGTGTTCGTGGTTGTGTTCCTGGTTGTGTTCCTGGTTGTGTTCCTGGTTGTGTTCTTGGTTGTATTCGTGGTCGTGTTCTTGATGTAATCTGAGGATCTCTTTTGGTAGGCACTGCAGTGGGATAAGCGGTAGCCTTGGGGCCAAATGGCGAACATCGACAGCTGCTATAAACACTACCACTGCTTCGTTCATAGTCATCCACCATACATTGGTAGTAGCAGTATGTAACCAAAGGGTGTTCGCACTGATGTTTGCCGCTTGAAACTGCTCTGATGTACCAGTCACTTCGACATGTAGACCATTGGTAGTCGTTGTACTGCGGTAGTAATACACAATGCCTAGTTCCACTCGGCCCGTAAAAAGGGTCGCATGTGACTGCTACGCTGTTGCATATGTAACATGCAACAATGATTAACAAATACAACGCGTTTAAGTGGGTCCTCTTCATATTAAATTCGCACTTTTTTAAAATGGGTTAGGTTTGCTCAGTAATATGCCAGACTCTGAAAAATATGAATAGTGTATATTAAACATGGGGTTTTGTGTAGGTAACATTCTATGATAACCTGTCGTGGTTTGTGTCGGAACTTGTCTGAACTACCTGAAAACATGTCTCAAACATTGGAGGTTCATTGTAGGTGGTATTCTTCGACAAGCTTAGAAGGGAGCCTCTTATTAGATAGGGCCGCTCTTAAAATATAGGAGAGAAATTTCTGTATTGCAAATACTGTACTTGATGGTCTTGAAGTACAAAAGTTCAGAAGTAATATATTAAGTTTGTCTTAGAAAAACGTATTTTTTACAAAGCCGGACTGCGGATGTGGCACGTGACCACAGCGAGTCCTCAACTTGATGAGGTCAAGCTCTTGACTTGTTTTGGTGCAATGAACGTTTGCCGTGTGGTCTACAATGAAATCAACTTCTAACAAACTGAAACTATCGTGTTTTTGAGGTAATTCTGAGATAAAATAACACTTCTCTACGTGACATTCCAGACGTATACCACGCCTTGTAATTTTTTTAACATCGTGAGGGCAATCACTCAAGTAAATACCCTTCCCTTGACCAGCATCGGCTGGCCTAACTCTAATAACTCTAGTTAAAAGACCTACCTTACTTTTCAGAATAACAATCTGTGAAGTTGTGAACGCAGTCTTCAACTCTCAAATGATAAAATGTTTCTGTTGCATGCACGTATAATTATGTGTTCAGTTATTTTTATTTTCCAGCAAACAATAGCTCCATACAACACTAGAGCATTAGAGCATTAAGTGGGCGGTAAAGAAAGATGGATGTTTGTCTAAACGCATTTTTTGGGAATTTCAATTCCTCACAGAAACTAAGTTCTTGTAGCTTAAAATTCCTCAAAAATTTCATAAAACTTGGACAATTATCCATACAACTATGAAACGGTTTTTAAGAATGCACCCCTAAAATGAGCAATGAATTCGACATTTTTATGATATTTGGTAAATAAATAATTTGGTTTAATAAAAAGAACTATCATATCTGAAGTCGAGGAATGTACGAATCTTTGTGCAGTAATAGTGCATGGTAATATATAATAATTATAAGTTGCATGTTTGATAGCCTTCAGCAGTGATATAAATTACAAGTGTTAAAATTCCTCAAAAAATATCCTAAAATCTTGGAGAATTCGCTAAAATCTTTACAACTAGGATATTTTAATGATATTTCGAAAAAGAAAGCGCATATATCCAAGTTTAAGGAATGCGCGAAGTCATTGTGTTAGCGAAAGTACATACTATAAATGTTTTGTTTTGATCAAAATACTATGTTTACATATTTCGGCAAGATTTCGTTCAGTAAGCCCAGTTCGTGACATCAGTGTAAATGATATTATTACTTGAACTGTTGAAGATCCGAGCTTATGCATGAGTTATGGATCGAAAACATGGCGAAATAAATCAACGTGGCTTTTTCATCAAAACAAACCAATTATATAGTTATATTTTACCATGCAAACATACAAGAAACTTATTAAATTATAAGTTGTTTGAGAGCCTTCAGCATTAAAACAAAGTGTCTTTTAAGAAACGTAGTCACCGTGAACAAGTATTCTTAATTATCATTGCCCTGCTAAAAGGTGAGACTAAAAATAACAGTTCCCAAATCTCCCGCTCCAGTCCACTATTTTGGCCCCCCAGTGAAGGTCCCTTTTATCTAAAATATAAGCAAAAAAGGGAAGAATGGCCTAGTTCAGAAGAGTTATAATATTTCCATTACAAAACCTTGCTTTTATATTGAAAGCTTAGTCCGTCTATAGATGGGATATATCAAAAATTGTTACTGAAAATGCAGGAAATCAAGCCCCAGAGGTTCACGAATTCTAGCGTTTTTGGGGGGAGGACCCTCAGAACCCCCTCGCACACCTTCAGTTCAGACCCCGTGACAAATTCCAAAAAAGGCCCTGAGGTGAAAGGCTCTATCGGTTCTAAACTGTTCTCCTTATAGAAATCTAGTAATTAATAAATGACAATGAAAAAAGAATATCCGCTATAAACAAGGTAAAAGCCATGCACCCCTATTGGTTCATTGTTAGTACAGTGTGGATTACATTTAGATTATAATATTAAAACTGAATAGTATAGGTAATAGTGCTGTGATTACAGGAAATTGCACTGTGATTACAGAAAATTGCACTGGGATTACAGAAAATTGCACTGTGATTACAGAAAATTGCACTGTGATTACAGAAAATTGCACTGTGATTACAGATTTTTACACTAGGATTACAGGAAATTGCACTGTGATTACAAAAAATTGCACTGTAAGTACAGAAAATTACACTGTGATTACAGAAATTGCACTGTGATTACAGAAAATTACACTGTGATTACAGAAAATTGCACTGTGATTACAGAAAATTGCACTGTGATTACAGATTTTTGCACTGCTATTTGGGATTAACTGCACTGGAATCAACCAATCAAATTCGAGAAACTTTCTATGTATAATAATAATAATAGCCTACAATTTATATAGCGCTATTTCCAAAAGCTCGATAGCGCTTATTACATATCATTATCTAATGTTATCATTCTTAGATTACATTTATATCGTGTGTACTGTTAATGTGAAACATGTTCTGGACATAAAAAATATTACTTTAATTGAAAACAGAGCAGACTGTTCTTGAAGTCATTGTTGCAGTTCTGTTTATAGCAATGATGCAGTATTTATGACATTAACAAAGAGTTGATAACCAAAAGAACGAAGTATGCAAATGGGAGCGTATACAATGCTCTGTGCGATTCAGCTGCATTCGGCGAGCATCGGCAGCTGCCAAAAACATCACCTCCGTTTGCTCCATACAAATCCAACATACATTGATAGTAGCAGTATGTAGCCCAACGCTGTACGCATTTGTGTCTGGAGCTTGTCTTGTGTTCGATGTACGAGTCTTTTCGACATGTAGCCCATTGGTAGTCGTTGAATTGCGGCACCTTTATACAATGCTTAGCTCCATCCGGCCCGGTGTAAGGATTGCATACAGGTATGACTGCTACGCTGTTGCATATGTGGCGTGCAACAATGATCAACAAACACAACGCGTTTAAGTGGTTCCCCTTCATTTTGAACTTACACTTCTCTTCAGTAGAATGGGTTAGGATTTGCTCAGTAATTCGCCAGGCTCTGAAAAACATGAATAGTGTTCAGATTCGTTCTGTTTACAACAAAATGTCTGCCAGATTAAAGCTACTCAAACGAGTAAGGCATAACTTAACTACATACGCAGCTGAACGAGTTATCGAAATATATGATAACCACTACTTATTACATATTGTCCGATGTCTTGGTCTCTGCCAGTGTGTATTTGAAAAAAAACAATCAATGAAAGGAGGAGGAAAAAAAAATTAAAGTCAAAAACAAAGAGAGAGAATGAATATGATCGTAAAAAAATATAATCAATCAACTCTCTCTCCTGATATTCATAAGATTCACGGTGTTCTCCCTGTCTCCCATGACTTTCAATTCAAATCAATCATGGAAAGAACACTGGGGAGATGGATGCTCTCCATAATCCTGGCGGATAAAAACTGAAGCAGAAGAAGAAAAGACTTTTCGGTTCCAAGATAAAATTTTAACTTTCGCAGAGAAATGAAAACTGAAAATAGCATTGTTATTTTTTAAAAGAAATTCGATGTCTTAATAATGTTAGATATTTAGAAGCACATGCAAATTTTAACCCAATATTTACCTTTACCCATTTTAATCTGGACTATCTAGTAAATAATTTAACTTTAACTTTTTTTTACTTTACAAAGTAATTATAGTTTATTATTCTTAGTACATGGGTAGGTCAGGGTCCTTGTAGGATAACAGCATTTATTAATAGAAGAATGTTAACTCGTAAAGATGAATAATATGTATACGTAAAACATGGGGGTCCAGTGTAGGTAGTATTCTGCAATAAGCTGTCGTGGTTTGTGTCTGAACTACCTGAAAAAGATATCTCAAACGTGGAGGTCCAGTGTATAGGTAGTATTCTACAATAAGCTGCCGTAGTTTGTGTCTGAACTACCTGAAAAAGATACCTTGAACGTGGAGGTCCAGTGTAGGTTTAGTATTCTACAATAAGCTGTCATGGTTTGTGTCTGAACTACCTGAAAAAGATACCTTGAACGTGGGGATCCTGTGTAGGTAGTATTCTACAATAAGCTGCTGTGGTTTGTGTCTGAACTACCTGAAAAAGATACCTTGAACGTGGAGGTCCAGTGTAGGTAGTATTCTACAATAAGCTGCTGTGGTTTGTGACTGAACTACCTGAAAAAGATTAAAGGCACTTCAACGTTTCGACTCGAAGGTTTTTCTCCGTGATCAGACATGGGTCGTGTGGTTGGCAGCCACAGAAATGCCCTGGTCAGCCTTTGATCACGTTTCAGCTGCATCCCTCGCAACTCAGCTCTTAGCTCCAGAAAGGGTCATTTGTACCCCCTAGCTATATATACCTTTACTTTCTAAAAACTTTACAAAAACGTACCTTATACTTTTCAGAATAACGATCTGTGAAGTCGCGAACGTAGTCTTTGACTATCATGTGATAAAATGTCCACTTTAATATATAAACAGGTTTAATACACCCTTTCGACAATTACGTCACAAATCGCTCCTTGGCCCAGAACCAAAATTTAATCGAGTTGGCCATCAGCTCCACAATTTTTTAATTTTTTTATTTTTTTAGCTATAGTGCTTACAGTCTTTTAAGTTTTAAGAAACGTAGTCATCGCGAACTATTATTTTTAATTATTATATTGCCCTACTCAGAGCTGTGCTCAATATTAAGCACATGCATCCTGCAACACTGTAATTTTACCTGAATGGCTAGTAATTTTACTCGGAATGGCTAGTAATTTTACTTGGCTTAGGAAATGTCTCTGAATCTGAGATGTAAACACTGTTTTTTTGAAATTTAGAAATGAATGCCAATTCGCCACATAAGTCACATAAATTCAACTGGCAGATATCTAAATTGAGAAATTATATTTTATTTATATTGTATTGTATACGTCTACAGTATCAGTTTTAAACTGTTCTCGTTATAGAGGTCTAGTAATAAAGGAACTATTGGCATACCAATAAAGATTATTACTTCCTGCACTTGGGTAATTTCCCCGTCATTTTCCAGTCACATGAATGCAATGCGTAGGAAAGCGGAATGAGTGGCGATATAATCTTCAGCAGAATGCGCATCTGTTCATTCTGCTCTTCACTTAGACTTTCTCAAAGTCCCTCGTCTTTAGCATCGTCTTTATAACGAAGGAAGTATTTGCGAAAGAGTAAGGAATTTGCGGAAATCAATTTTTTGCCCTCGACTAGCAGAGGTCGACTTGGAGCAAGTCTACTCTTCACTCTGGTAGCGCAAGGTCAGCCTTCTGGCTGAAGTCATCTTACTCCCCCTCCTCCCCGTTTTCTTAACGCAATATTATATTTGTAGATTAGTTTATTAGTTTCTTAGAGGTGGGCGTTTTATTACCCCCACCTTTTCTGTGCGAACTGTTAATTTATTACTTTGGTTAATAATTTGTTATGTTAATAATTATCTCATTGTTTTCAAAAATTCATAAATCGGCGTGGACGTTGTGCAAGACGTACATTGCCATCATTATTCCAATTGCTGTCTGACTCGTTTATTGCGTAACGTTCGAGCACAGAAAACAGAGCTAATCGTGACAAGATATCTGGCAGATCTAGTGTTAATTAAAGGAAGCGATAAATAGTAACAATGGGAAGAGAAGAAAATAAAAGCCACATTTATTGGCCCAGTATTACTACAGTGAAGATTACATTGTGGTTATAATCATGGTAGAAATGCAACATAGAGACAATGATTTTGCCGACTGCATAGCAGCTTTTATTCAAGCGCTTTAAATTACTGTATTACATGTACGAAATGACCTTCTCAAACTCATTAATAATTCATGAGTAAAACACAAAGGAAATCACCAACGTATCGTTGTCTTGATACCACGGTAATAAACACCCATAAATTAACTCAACTTTCGCGTTGAATTTCTCTTTAAATACTGGTTTGTTTGAGAAGCTATATCATACACTCGAAGTCGTTTATTATAGTGATTTAAAAACACCTCAAAGTATGTTAAAAAACTCGGCTAGCGCCTTGTTTTTCAACACACTTTTCGGTGTTTCAAATCACTATAATAAACTCCTTCTCGTGTATGATATATTACTTACATCACGCCACTGTCAAACAATGAACATTTAACCTACATGCATCCCACATATTGTATTGCGTATACCTAATGTTTATGTGGATTGATAATTGTGTGACGTAAGCAATTCTAGGGTCAATTACATTTTCGATTATAATCTATATAAAAACTGATTATGTATATATAATTATTAGCTGTTATCATTCATAGATTACATTTTGCAAGTTCATTTAGTTATCGTGTGTACTGTTAATGTAGGCTGGGAAACGTGTTCTGAACATCTTTCCAATTATAGGTAAAATATTACTTTAATTAAAAACAGTGCAGATTGTTATTGAACTCATTGTTGCAAGTCATTTTATCGCAATTAATGATGCAGTATTTATGACGTGAACAAATAGTTGATAACCAAAATAGCAAAGTATGCAAGAGTATTCACTGCA
This sequence comes from Trachythela sp. YZ-2020, assembly GCA_016169945.1. Taxonomy (NCBI): domain Eukaryota; kingdom Metazoa; phylum Cnidaria; class Anthozoa; order Malacalcyonacea; family Clavulariidae; genus Trachythela; species Trachythela sp. YZ-2020. The sequence goes on from JADLSH010000353.1 coordinate 430,146, forward strand.
GCTCTGTGACTGTGCGATTCAGCTGCGTTGCTTTTTGATGTGATATTAAATGCATGTTCTTTGCAATTCCAATCCAAACAGCCATTCAATTTGATTATTTCAATGCTTTCTCCATCAATATGCAAATTAAGAGTTCCCTTCAGAACAGCTTCGCTTAGTCCCTCCAAAACCGGCAAAACCGCGCCAAATTCATTACTGGTTGTCAATGTACTATCTGCAGGTATTCCATATATATAACGATCAGTGACAAGTAATCTTATAGATATATCTTTTCCGTCTTGCACTGCATGAGCAAACCACACCAGACCCTTATACTTATCTTTCCACATTTGATCCAAAGCCAATGCGTCTACAATCTTTCCAGCAAAAGATGATTTTTCATTTAAACTCTGATCTCTGACAAAGCGCCAATTGTCATCCTTTATAAACATGTCAAGTTGTATCGGGAGTGTTGGAGGGTTTCCCAGCCAAACTACCAATTCAGCTTTTTGTATTTTTTCATTTATTGCTTTTGTTGTTCGTGTAGTGTTAATTCGTCTGACTACTTCTTGGATTTTCGTCTTAGCTGCTTGTACAAGTGAATTTTCTCTTGCAGTATTTCGGCATTCACTCATTAAATCAAGGACGCCTTTTAAGCCGGGTTCGTATGTATTTTGGGAGGCTGAGTTAAGCCTTAGGTGCCAAAATACTGCCAATCGATCTCCTCTAGAAAGATCGCAGTATGATGGACTAGGGCTTCGATAACATTGCTTGTGTTTTGCCATAGCTACAGATCTTAGATATTTACAGCTCGCAACCCTGATAACTAATAATGGCGACATTTGATCTTGGAGGCATTTTCTAGCCGCATTAAGCCATATTTTACCCTGTGAGGAAAGGGCCTTAAGGTTCCGATCAGAGAGTTCACAAAATATTTTTAAAAAGTTAATGGTGTATTGGTTTTCAGTTTCACATAATGGATAGGCTTTGTTAAGACAGTCCTTGTACCATGTGCAGATGGTTCCAGTTGGATTATAACACCATGTTGGTACCGTTACTGGTGTAATGGGATCTGGGGGATAAGTGGTAGGCTGAGTGTCACTTGGGGTAGACTGAGGATCACTTGGGGTAGGCTGACGGTCATTTGGGGTAGGCTGAGGATCACTGGGCTCAGTGGGCTCAGAGTCATTTGGTGGCGAGCATGCGCAGCTGGGATAAACATCAAGACCAGTGGTAACTCCATACATGTCGTACATACAATAAACGTAGCAATATGTCTTAAAACTGAAGATGTATCCGCAGTTGTATTTTCCGTTTGACTTTTCTTTTAGATATCCGTTTGAACGGCATGTACCCCATTGGAAGCCAGCTCGTGTAACAATACAATGCCTAGCTCCACTCGGCCCGGAAATAGCATAGCATTCTTCTGCTACGCTGTTGCATATGTGGCATGCAACAATGATTAATAAATACAACGCGTTTAAGTGATTCTCCTTCATTTTAAACTTACGCTTCTCTTAGAATGGTTAAGGTATGCTCAGTATTTTGCCAGTTTCTAAAAAAATAGATACTATATGTCAAACTTGGGAGTCCAGTGTAGGTTATTCTACAATAAGCTGTCGTGGTTTGTGTCTGAGCCAGCTTGCCCAGTCTTTTTAAAATAACACGGTTTTATAATAATTACGTCATTTATTTTCACTTCGTATCACCGTATTATGATAACAATACTGAGCCAGAAAAGTGGATGGGTATTCTATATAATCGCTCCGCGCGCTGACCACTTCTGCCACTTGTGCTTATCAGTTTACCTATTTTATATATGTGTTACTTTTTAAAACTTTACAAATTGAAAGACGTACCTTTGTTGGTTATTAGTTTTCAGAATAACGATCTGTGAAGTTGTAAGCGCAGTCTTCAAATGTTAAAATGATCTGTTGCATGCACTAATTATATATATAGGCACGTATTATACAGTATGCGTCACACGTCCCTCCTTGGTCCGGAAGGATATTAATAATTAATACTGACGTCTTAACAAACGTAGGCTCCATACAACACTAGAGCATTATGCATTTTTCTGGCAATTTAAATTCCTCACACAAAGTCCTTATACTTATAGCTTAAAAACTTTAAAATTCCTCAAAAATATCAGTGGAGAATAGTCCATAGAACTATGCAACATTCCGGTTTTTAAGGATAAACCGCTAAATTCACCATTTTTGTGATATTTGGTTTTATAAAAAAAAAGAGGATATACTAAGGTTATCAAGAAATGCGCAAGTCTTTACAATACAATTTGCTGACTGTTTGGTTGTATCGCAGCCTTTTATTGAAGTACTTTAATACTGAATTATGTATATGCAAAGTATGGAGAATTCGCTAAAAATCCTTACAACTATATGTGCGACATTCTTGTTTTTAAGGACAAATTCTTGAAAAAGAATGGCCTAAATTTATTTCACTATGGCTATGGAAACATATACAAGGAAATTATTTGAGAGGCTTCAGCATTAAAACAAAGTGTCTTTTAAGAAACGTAGTTTCCGCATGCATCAACTGTTATTTTTAATTATCATTGCCCTACCAAGGGCTGAAGCTAAAAATATACGTAAAATTTATATATTCAAAATTAAGCACATCTGTCACATGTTGTTATATGTCGAATAACACAGCAATTTCTCTTGTTTAGAATGGCTTAAAATTTTACTTGTCCTAGCCTAGCCTATGCCTTTGAAACTATTGGTTGAAAAAATTTGAACGTTTGTGAAATTTAGAAAGGAATGCCAATTCTTTAAACATATATTCAACTGGCAATATCTAAACTAAGAACTAAGTTCTATTTATACTGTATAGCTCTATCAGTTCTAAACTGTTCTTGCTAGAGGTCCAGTGATAAATAATAATAATGGAAAAAATAGAAGAAAATAAAAGCCACATCTATATTGGTCCAATGTTACCACAGTGAGGATTACATTTTGTTTATAATCATGGTAGAAATGCAACATAGAGACAATGATTTTTCTGACTGCATATATAGCAGCTTTTGTATTACATGTGCGACCTTAGATGTCCTTACGTCACACCACTATCAAACAATGAATGTTTGAACTACATGTATCCCACATTGCATTGCGTTGTGTGACGTATATAAGCACTTCTATAGGGTCAATTACATTTTCAATTATGATATAAAAACTGATTACATATAATTATGAACTGTTATCATTCTTAGATTACATTTTGCAAGTTCATTTAGTTATCGCGTGAACTGTTAATGTAAGGCTAGGAAATGTGTTCTGAACACATGTCCAATTATTAGGTAAAAAATGTTCCTTTTATAAAAAATAAAGTGTTCTTGAAGTCATTGTTGCAGTTCATTTTATAGCAATGATGCAGTATTTATGACATAAACAAATAGTTGATAACCAAAAGAACGAAGTACGCAAATGGCAGCGTATACAATGCTCTGTGCGTTTCAGCGGCATTACAAATGTTTCCATATTGATTATAGCACTGTGTTTTCCGTGCAGTTGGAAGTATTTTCCGTGTAGTTGGAAGTATTGTCCGTGCAGTTGGAAGCCTTAGCCGTGCAGTTGGAAGTATTAGCCGTGCAGTTGGAAGTGTTGTCCGTGCAGTTAGAAGTGTTGGTGGCCATGTAAAAGTCCCTGACTGAGAATGAGCGCTTACATCAAATGCATGTTCCTTGCAGTTCGAATCCAAACAACCAGTCAGTTTGATGATTTCAATGTTCCGCGGAAAAGAAAAATCCAAAGTTAGATTTTCATTCAAGACACCTTCGCTCAGTTTCACCAAAACCGCGCCGAGATCTGTAATGGTCGATGATGTAATGTTTGCTGTGTTGTATTTATGACGATCAGCGAGAAGTAATCTTATAGATTTGTCGTTTCCGTCTTGCACTGCATAAGCAAACCAAGCTACACCCTTATCTTTCCACTTTTGATCCAAAGCCAATTTGTCTACAATCTTTGCAGCAAAAGATTTGTCATCTCTGACAAACCGCCAATTGTCTTCCTTTATAGACATGTCAAGTTGTATTGGTAAAACTGGGGGGTTTTCAAGCCAAACTTTGATTCGCACTTGAGTCTCACGTATCTGTTTAATTATTCCTTTTTGTACTGTACTGTTAATGTTGGTGACTTCTTCCTGGATATTCTTCTTAGCTGCTTGTACAAGGGCATCTTCTCTTGAAGTGTTTCTGCATTCACTCATCAAATCAACTATGTTTTTTAACCCGTGTTCGTATGTATTTTGAAAGGTTGAGTTAAGCGTGAGGTGCCAAAATATGATCAATCGATCCTCTACGCTTAAGTCGCAGAATGATGAATTTGGGTGTCGGTAACATTGGTTGTACCTTTCCATAGCTACAGATCTTAGATATTTACAACTCTTTACCGAAGTAGTTTTATCTATTAATGGCGACAGTTTACCTTTGAGGCATTTTCCAGCCGCATTCAGCCACTGTTTACCCTGCGAGGAAAGGTTCTTAAGGTTCTGGTCATTATAGAGTTCACAAAATTCTATTAAGAAGTTGATGGTATGTTCATTGTCGATATCACAAGAAGGGAAGGCTCTGTTCAGACAGTTTTTATACCATAAACAATTGGTTGCATCTGGCGTATGGCACGATGCAAATACAGTTACTGGTGTAATAGGCTCTGAGGCACTTGGGATGGTCCCTGCTGTGGGATAAACGGCAGGTTTAGGGTCAAATGGCGAGCATCGGCAGTTTCTATAAACATCGCCACTGGTTTTTCCATACAGTTCTACCATACATTGATAGTAGCAATAATGATAAATATCGAAAAGTCCGCAGCTATATTTGTTGTTTGACTTTTCTTTTATGTCTGAGTTTCCACGGCATGTAGCCCATTGGTAGCCGCTGTACCCCCTTATTCTAACACAATCCTGATTTCCACTCGGCCCGAAAAAACTATTGCATCGGGCTACGCTGTTGCGTATGCATGCAGCGATGATTACCAAATACAACGTGTTTAAGTGGCTCCTCTTCATTTTAAACTCAGTATTTTGCCAGTTTCTAAAAAAATAAATATATGTCAAACTTGTGAACGGGTAGGCGTTCTACAATAAGCAGCCGTGGTTTGTTTGAACTACCTAAAAAGGAAATCTCAAACGGCAGTATTCTACGATAAGCTGCCGTGCATGGTAACTGTTTAGTTTTCTTGGGCGAAGTGAAAAAAAACTGATGTAACTATTATAAAACCGTGTTATTTTAAAAAGACTGGACAAGCTATAACATGGTTTTATAATAATTACGCCATTTATTTTTCACTCCGTCATATTGTATCATGATAACAATACTGAGCTAGAAAAGTAGACGGGTATTTTACAATAGGGAGCTTTAGATTTGACTACGAGATTTTCCCGTTAAATATCTGCTACTATAAGAACTTGTTATCGTCCTCTCTTTGGCACATGCAGCACATCTTTATAACAACAGTTGAGCCAAAGCGAGTACAACTATATGAGTTTGTAGTAGGCCTATAGCAGACGTTAAGGTTAAGCAGAAAAACTTTGTAGTCGTAGTCCAATCTAAAGGCTGATTTCCATTCAGTGCAAAATGTCGCGCGATCGACCTTTTGCGATCGTTTTCTTTTGAATTATGAGCCCTCGACTGGACCACATCTGCCTGACTTGTACTTATCTTTACCTAGTTTATGTGTTACTTTTTAAAACTTTACAAATTGAAAGACGTACCTTTATTGGTTATTAGTTTTCAGAATAACGATCTGTGAAGTTGTGAGCGCAGTCTTCAAATCTCAAATGATAAAATGATCTGATGCATGCGCTAATTATATAGGCACATATTATACAGTATGCGTCACACGTCCCTCCTTGGTCCGGATGGATATTATTAATACTGAAGTCTTTCGATCTTTTAAGTTTTATCAAACGTAGTCCTACTTCGCGCTGAAGCTAAACTGATACACGTAAAATATAAGTGGCTCCCATACGTGATTACAGATTTTTGCACTGTGATTTACAGAAAATTGCACTGTGATTACAGAAAATTGCACTGTGATTACAGGAAATTACACTGTGATTACAGATTTTTGCACTGTGGTTACAGATTTTTGCACTGTGATTACAGGAAATTACACTGTGATTACAGAACATTACACTGTGATTACAGAAAATTGCACTGTGATTACAGGAAATTGCACTGTGATTACAGGAAATTGCACTGTGATTACAGGAAATTGCACTGTGATTACAGGAAATTACAGCATCGGCTGGCCTAACTCTAATAACTCTATATAGTTAAAAGACCTACCTTACTTTTCAGAATAACAATCTGTGAAGTTGTGAACGCAGTCTTCAACTCTCAAATGATAAAATGTTTGTGTTGCATGCACGTATATACACGTATAATTATGTGTTAGTTATTTTTGTTTCCCAGAAAACAAAGCTCCACACTGTTAATTTGAGGGTGTTAAAATAGCACCTGTGTTGGTGCTAAATTGACACCAGGAGGTGGTGTTAAATAGAAAGTGCTATTTTAGCACCGATTTGGGTGCCAATATAGCACCGTTAAGTTGGGTGTCAATTTTAAAGTGCTAATTCAGCACCCGAAATTTTTAACACCTTTTTTGGGTAATAAAATAGCACCTCTTTGATCAGCGGAAGTGCTAAATTTACACCCTTTATAGCGCTAAATAATGGGTGCTATTTTGACACCATCAAAAGTGTTAAATATAGGCCACTATAGAGGTGCTAAATTAACACGATTTTTAGGGTTAAATATATTATGGCTGTTTAAGTCAAATTACAGTTTCACAAAAAATCGCAAGAAAGCCCAAGTAACATATTTCTACGGAATATTGTTTTGATATATCGCCATGTATAATATCTTGTGATACTACATGATTATAGACATTTTATATACACAAATTCTATGGTGTTTTGTTGTGTCGCATCTAGTTTGCTGCATACCTTTAAGAGAAACTTTACAGAGAACGTTATATTCCTAAAGCATAGAGTCTAAAATATGACACAAAAATCTGAAATGGTACAAAATACGAGCAGTGTTTGTTGGTTGGGAGTTGTCTCTCCTGAAAGAATTCATAGAAATGACATAAGCACGGAAAGACGGACTGGTGTCTAATTTCCTTACTACGCGCGCAAAGTTTTCTGGGATAGCGTCACTTTGATTTCAAATTTTAATTTGAAAAATGTTGGAAAATACAAGCAATATATTTGCTTTTTCTTCTCGAAATCCACAAGAATTTCAAGAGTTATAGCTCAGGAACGCTGGTATAATATTCAGGTAAGGATATTTCAATGTTTTTATGTAATATCAAGCAATTATAAAGGCAAAAATTTACGGATGTTTCATAAATATTTATGTTGCGTGCGTTGTGTCGCCGTAAGAAAATATTTGAATTTTAACGCGGCAAAAATTCCCTTGTACTTATCAATTTAGTTCAGAATCAAAACGATAATATAAACTACGGCCTACTTAACAATTATATTAATCTATATCATAGAAACTCTGACATTAGAGTAGACTTATAAAATGAATGTTTTTATATATGAATTATGTGATTGTTTCATAAGTTGAGCATTGTTTCAATGAATCAATGTATAGTGTATTAGTACCCTGAGAAAATGTCTTGACAATTTTAAATAATGTGCAACTTCCATAATATTATAATTGTTATTTAATGAGGTATATTTAAAATGCTTCAATAAAACCTACAGGTCATTGAGGTCAATGTAAATGCATGTAGCTGAGTGGATACATGAAATTTTTGAATTTTCCCTGAGGGATGAGAAATATATTCCGAGGGCAAAGCCCGAGGGATATTTCATCCCGAAGGGTAATTTTTTGGGAATACCTTGAGTGAAAGGTCTATAAATGATCATGTGGTACAAGCCTAGTTCTCTGATTGGACAAACTTATTGTGAGGTATAATATTATAATATATAATAACTTTCCCTCCATGCTTTTTGGCACAAACCAACAATATATGATGCCCATATTTGGGGGTGGGTACTAAAGCTGACTTTTTTATTGGTACTAAAGCTGACTTTTACTGACCACTGCTCTCGATAATTTTTGTGGACTCTTCCTAACTCAGCTATACCCTGCTTGTTCCTCCAAAGTGTGCTGCCTAGGAGAGCAGGTCAGCAGGGTGAAGAAAGCATTTACATAGACCTGTGCATCATGCCTAAGGGAGTTTTGGAATCTCAGAAGGCTAACTGTACATAAGCAATAGCTAATTGTAATCTAATTATAACCTGTGTGCTCTATAGTAACACTGGACCTTACCCACTTCTAGTGGGGTCACTAGGGGTGTATTTTGATATGGAACTCACTGCAAGAATATTTATTATTGTGTGAGAATTGATTATTTTTTATACAACTGTGATCTCGTCAAATAGTAGTTAAGTCAGCTATGTCCTGCCTAATGAAAGAGAATATCATAATTATGTATTATTAGCAGACACCTGTTTAATTGCATTCATTAGAATGATGCAAATATTTTAAGTTAATCTGAATTTTGTATTTACTTATGTATCTTACTTTCAATGTATTTTATAGATAACCTAATTATATGTGATTGTGAAGCTGGAAAAATATTGATATTTATGTATGGTTCACCTTGGCATCACGACTAAAGTAATAGAGCAACTTTGTATCGCTGAGGAAGATAACGCAAGGAGTTAATGGTCTGCGTCAAGTTGTGTGTGTTTGATATTGGCCATACTGACAGGGGCAAAAGAATAGAGGTATTCTGATCTCAGAAAATGTGGAGTTGCAGTCTTTTGGCATGTCTATAGACTATGGGAAAATTAGTGTAGTAATCATCAGACTCTATAACTGTTGACTTTACCTAATAACAAATTTGTAACCCATTAAACCACAATGATTATATCAGGGATTTATAGAAGCACTTTTCTGCTACCCGTAACGGTTGTAAATAATTCATTTTCTTCATCTGAAAAACGGCAGTAGAATAAAGTGCTTGTATAAATTCCTGATTGTGCATCTTATATTGCAAGTTTACTCTGTCTAATGCCAGACAACTTCACCTGCTAAGGAAAATTGTTAGTTGTTAATAGGTTAAGCATTGGAGTGACATAGAATAACTCTTCTGACATGCTCCTAGCATAGTACTAGAATTGCTTGGCATTGCCCAGGGTAAAATAATAGATGTACCTGGTTTTAATAGGTAATTGGTGAGAACATTGCATGAGCATGGCAAGATTTGCCTAAAATTAATACCATTTTAATGTTCAGCTGCAAAGTAATTTTGGAATCAGCAAATATATTATTATAAATTCAATTAAAGGATGTTCATATATTTTCAGATTGTGTTGTCTCTGTGTTGTTAAAAAGTGGAGTATATATTTTGGATTTGCTTTGTAGCAATGAGCAAGTTTTTGTTCACACTAGTGCTAAAATAGCACCTAAATCAGGTGCTATTTTGATGAGAATATTCGGGTGTTAAACCAACTCCTAAATCAGTGCTATTTTAACACTACAAAAGGTGTTGTTTTAGCACCGTAACTAGTGTTAAATCAACACCATCAACGGCGGTGTTAAAATAGCACCCAAAAAAGGTGTCATTTTTTACCTAATTTTTTAGCACCACTTTTTGGTGTTAAATTGACACCCCAAAATTAACAGTGCATACAACACTAGACTGCATTCATTAATTGGGCGGTAAAGTGTCTAAATACATTTTTCTGACAATTTAAATTCCTCACAGAAAGTTCTTATAGCTTAAAAACTTTAAAATTCCTCAAAATATCAGTGGAGAATAGTCCATATAACTATGCAACATTCCGGAATGGCCTAAATTTATTTCACTATGGCTATGGAAACATATACAAGGAAATTATTATATAATTATTATAAGTTGTTCGAGAGACTTCAGCATTAAAACAAAGTGTCTTTTCAGAAACGTAGTTTCCGTGAACTATTATTTTTAATTATCATTGCCCTACCAAGGGCTGAAGCTAAAAATATACGTAAAATTTATATTCAAAATTAAGCACATCTGTCACATGTTGTTATATGTCGAATAACACAGCAATTTTTCTTGTTTAGAATGGCTTAAAATTTTACTTGTCCTATAGCCCATGCCTTTGAAACTATTGGTTGAAAAAAATTGAACGTTTGTGAAATTTAGAAAGGAATGACAATTCCCTAAACATATATTCAACTGGCAATATCTAAACTAAGAAATTATTAAGTTCTATTTATACTGTATAGCTCTATCAGTTCTAAACTGTTCTTGCTAGAGGTCCAGTAATAAATAATAATAATGGAAAAAATAGAAGAAAATAAAAGCCACATCTATTGGTCCAATGTTACCACAGTGAGGATTACATTTTGTTTATAATCATGGTAGAAATGCAACACAGAGACAATGATTTTTCTGACTGCATATAGCACTGTGTTGTCCGTGCAGTTGGAAGTGTTGTCCATGGTGGCCATGTAAAAGTCCCTGACTGAGAATAAGCGCTTACATCAAATGCATGTTCCTTGCAGTTCGAATCCAAACAACCAGTCAGTTTGATGATTTCAACCTTTCGCGGAATATCAAAATCCAAATTTAGTTTTTCATTCAAGAGGCCTTCGCTCAAAATAAATATATACAGTCTGCGTCACACGTCCCTCCTTGGTCCGGAAGGATAATAATTAATACTGAAGTCTCTTAACTCGTAGTCCTACTTCGCGCTGAAGCTAAACTGATACACGTAATATATATGCCGTGGCTCCCACACTTCGCGCTGAAGCTAAACTGATATATAATGGGGCTTCGGTGGCGCAGTCGTCAGAGCAAGCGCCTTTCACCTCTGAGTTGTGGGTTCGATTCTCGTTGGGGCTCTACTCATGTGAAAAGAGTAAGTCAGCGCTCTACCGAAAGTCGTGGGTTTTCTCCGGGCACTCCGGTTTCCTCCCGCAGGTAAAGTTGACTGGGTGGGTTAGGATATATTGATTAGGAAAGTAATATCACAATTGTTGTAAAAATATATAGTGTAGGCCAAGTACGCAATATAGGTAAGCGAAATACTTGATGTAATCGGTCACTGAAAAGCCCCGACGGGGAGTGAACTGAATAATATATGTATGTACGTAAAATAAGTGCCACACTTTTTAGCAGAGAAGAATTTCCGAGTCAAGATTTAAATCATTTTGATGATTGTATAACAAATACTTAATACTAATGATGCGTGCTCATACTACTACTACGCATGCTCAGTTATACAAATTTGCTTCCACAAGCATTACCCAAATTTTCCTTCCAATATTAGGGTAAATTGGGGACAGACCGACCACAGTACAGATATAACCTCTTACAAATTAGACACACGCATCTATAAACTGATAAAAAATATTGTTACCATTCCTAGATTACATTTTGTGTATTATACTGTTAAGGCTGTTTTCCACTGCATTCGTATTGTAGCAAAACGTAGCGTATCTCTTTGTTTCCTGAGCACTCGGGAGAACTAATGACTTCGACACAAAAGAAAATGCTACGTTACGTTACGTTACGATACGTTTGAAGTGGAAAACGGTCTTTAATCTAAGGCTAGGAAACATGTTCTGAACACCTTTGCAATTATAAAAGGTAATAAATATCAAAAACAGACTGTCCTTGAAGTCATAGCGCAGTTCATTTTATAGCAACGATGCAGTATTTATGACATTAACAAAGATTTAATAACCAAAAAGACAAAGTATGCAAATGGCAGAGTATACAATGCTCTGTACATTTCAGCGGCATTAGCAGAATAAGCGCTTACATCAAATGCATGTTCCTTGCAGTTCGAATCCAAACAACCAGTCAGTTTGATGATTTCAATGTTCCGCGGCGGAATAGAAAAATCCAAAGTTAGATTTTCATTCAAGACACCTTCGCTCAGTTTCACCAAAACCGCGCCGAGATCTGTAATGGTCGACGATGTAATGTTTGCTGTGTTGTATTTATGACGGTCAGCGAGAAGTAATCTTATAGATTTGTCTTTTCCGTCTTGCACTGCATAAGCAAACCAAGCTACACCCTTATCTTTCCACTTTTGATCTAACGCCAATTTGTCTACAATCTCTGCAGCAAAAGATGATTTTTGATTTAAAATGTCATCTTTTATAGACATGTCAAGTTGTATTGGTAAAACTGGGGGGTTTTCAAGCCAAACTTTGATTCGCAATTCAGTCTCACTTATTTCCTGAATTATTCCTTTTTGTCCTGTGCTGATAATGTTGCTGACGTCTTCCTGGATATTCTTCTTAGCTGCTTGTACAAGGACATCTTCTCTTGAAGTATCTCGGCATTCACTCATCAAATCAACTATGTTCTTTAAGCCGTGTTCGTACGTATTATGAAAGGTTGAGTTAAGCTTCAGGTGCCAAAATATGGTCAATCGATCCTCTACGCTTAAGTCGCAGAATGATGAATTTGGGTGTCGATAACATTGGTTGTACCTTTCGATAGCTGCAGATCTTAGATATTTACAACTCTTTACCGAAGTAGTTTTATCTATCAATGGCAACAGTTTAACTTGGAGGCATCTTCTAGCCGCATTAAGCCACTGTTCACCCTGTGAGGAAAGACCCTCAAGATTCTGATCACAAAATTCTTTTAAAAAGTTAATGGTGTGTTCATTGTCGATAACACAGGAAGGAAAGGCTTTGTTCAGACAGTTTTTATACCATAAACAATTGGTTCCATTTGGAGTATAGCACCATGCTGGTGCTGTTACTGGTATAATAGGCTCTGGGGAACTTGGGATGGTCCCTCCTGTGGGAAAAACGCCAGGTTTGGGGTCACCTGGCGAGCATCGGCAGTTTCTATAAACATCGCCATTCTCTTTCCCATACAGGTCTAACGTACACTGATAGTAGCAATAACTATAAATATCGAAGGGTCCGCAATTATGCTTGTTGTTTGACTTTTGTTTTACGTCTGAGTTTCCACGGCATGTAGCCCATTGGTAGCCGCTGTACCCCCTTATTCTAACACAATCTTGATCTCCACTCGGCCCGAGAAAACTATGGCATCGGGCTACGCTGTTGCGTATGCATGCAGCAATGATTACCAAATACAATGTGTTTAAGTGGTTCCTCTTCATTTTAAACTCAGTATTTTGCCAGTTTCTAAAAAAATAGATATTATATCTCAACTTAAGTGTTAGTTTTTAGTGAGGGAGGAAAACCAGCCTACCCGGGGAAATCCCTCGAACCACAGGAACAAACAAACTAAATTTAAGCCGGTTACAGACGAGCAACTTTTCTATGGCAAGTTTTCATATGGCAAGTTTTATTTGCTCGTCTGTATACGCAACTTTGCCAAGTTTTTCTATGACAAGTACACTTGTGCGAAAGCTAATATGCTAGCTTTTGAACAAGTGTACTTGTCATAGAAAAAAATTGGCAAAGTACAAATTTTGCTCGTCTGTATGGGTCAACAAAGAAAACTTGTCAAAGTAATTTGAATACTTAGGTACGGTTGGTCAGCATTCTATTGTTGTATTAGCTATCATTGCGGTCAGAAAACCAAAAATTTGTCATAGAAAATTTGTAGTATGTACACACTTGCAATTTGCAAATAAAACTTATCATATGAAAATCTGTCATAGAAAACTTGCTCGTCTGTCACCGGCTTAAATCCCTGCCCTCGACCTCCTCTATAGCCGGCTTAATTCAGAGGTAACCACCCGTGCTTCGCTTGACCTTCTCTGTGTGTTACTTTTTAAAAACTTTACAAATCAAAAGACGTACCTTACTTTTCAGAATAACAATCTGTGATGTTTCGATCGCAACTTTCAATTTCAACTTTCAAATGATAAAATGTTTGTGTTGCAATGCACTTATATAAACACCCTTTCGATAATGACGCAACAAATTATTGAATTACGTCACAAATTGTTTTTTGATCAACGGGATATTGTACAGTGGCGAACAATATATCGATGATTATGACGTACATGGCTTCTCGCCCCGGAAGGATATTATGAATTGTTTGTACGGATTGAGGCGTCAGCATTAACTAAATGAAAAGTTTATTAGAAGCATTGTCACCGTGAACTATATTATGTTCAATTATCATTGCCCTACTGAGAGTAAGATTTGAAGCTTAAAGTATACGTAGAATTTAGATCCAACATTGCATTTGCCATTGGCCATGTGGAATAACAGTAATTCTACTAATCTACTTGTTTAAAATGGCTACAAATTGTTTAATATAGTTAAAAATTCAATTTAGACTGTAATTATAACTCTATCAGTTCTAAACTGTTCTCCCTAGAGGTCCAGTAAGAGCCATCACTTATCGCTCCAGTGTTACTACAGGAGGAAACCTGCAGTATCGATCAAAACTGTTGAAATATTTTTGTTTCTTTTATTTAGTTCTTGCACAGAGGGGATATTTCAAGGATCCGTCTTTTGTCAATTATTTGAAATATCTTTTATATTGGAAAACGCCTGAATACTCAAAATTTCTGAAGTAAGCTTTGATATCTGGCCGTTCTAAAATCTGTTTGATTTCTGACAAACCCTCAACTGTTGTTATTTCTGTTTCAGATACCCACAATGTCTGTTCTTTTTGGACTTACTGCAATACGAACATTTTCGGCGAGAACTGGTTAACGTGCCTTGTGCGAAGTTTATTGATGAACAGCAATTGTTACATTGGCAATATTACTCAAGTAAAAGACGAAAGGTAGCAATGCCGGCCAGCACAGAACAACAGCAACAGACGTCTTAAACTGAGAACTAGTGTTGTAAGGTAATCTGATTTGGAAAGGTTACTGCCAAGAAATGCTCAATGTATCGCATATAGTAATGTTGACATTTATGTGTGGCACACGGTGCGTATGCTTTCAAGTTTGGCCAGGGTTTGATTCCTGCAATATGCTCTGATTATTTCACCTCACTCGCATGTGATATTTAACAATTATTGAATGGGGTTGAACATGATATGAAGACTTATCAAAGCCGAAGTTGCACGAAGCCATTTTAACTTTAACGCGGTTAAATTTAGGCTACAGTAAATACATTTACACTCAGACAAGTCCAGACTGGCATTCCATGCACTCTGCGGCGCAAGGTTACAAAATTGTTGGCGTATTGGCGTGAGATATGAGTTCATTGTCATAATTATGTATATTCACAGTACAACTTCAAGAATATGATGTCAACAGTATATAAAACATGCCAGGTTAGCTATTTTCACATGGATTTTAGTCCCCAACATTGAAAATCTCCGATGTATTGGCGTGAAGGATCGTAAATGTCGGCGTATCTCCGGCGTAGTGTTTACATGGAATGCACCCTGTGTTGTGAGACAATGCGTCATTCCTTCTGCTTCGTCTTGCTTCATCGGCATGACGTCATAGCGAGCGATTGATGTCACAACTCCATATTTGGTCAGCTATTCAGATGTGACGATATCACCGTTGGCTGGTGGCAATCATGAATTATGAATTCTTGTAAGAGGTGACTCTTGCTGGACCTCTAGGAGAACAGTTTAGAACTAATAGAGCTATCCAGTATAAATAAAGTTTAAATAGTTTAGTTTTTCTTTGGGTTTGAACTTTTATTGGGCCGACTTAGACTATACGTTCACACGAGACCGGACGAATTCGGGTCCGCACGCAAATTCGTCCGGTTTCACTTGTTCACACGGAACCGGATCAATTCCGACACGAAAAGTGTTCACACGGAACAGGATGGATTGTGTCCCCCGAAGTACACTTGTAGTAAACTTGTTTACGTCGTACAGCAACGATAATTCGTTGAAAATCTTTGCATACTTCCTTCGGTTTTCTCGGTGGACACACGAGCAAATTGCCAGCTGTAGAACAGACAATTGCAGCACCCCAGTCAATCCTGTTAAGAGGGCTAAATTAGCAACCTCGTTCCCAGGGCATTCTAGGCGTAAAAGCGCTGATGCCACTATTTGAGTTTTCATATCTTTTTGACGAAGTAAATATGCCGTATATTTTTGAGAAAAATGACAAAGTGTTTTCAGCTTTGCTTTCCTTGTTTTTGCTATTATTAAACTCAATACTCCATGTTAGTTTAATATATGAGTTAGTATTATCTCGGGCAAAGACAGGATTTGTTAACATGCATGGGAAAAAGGCAAATGACAAATAACTGTGATAAATTTTCATCTTTGTTTCAACATTTGATTTAATCATTATTTTAATGAAATATTTTATTACTACTATAATTGTTTTTATCAAAAACTGTACATACGATAACAGTATTTTCTAACAAAACTCAACAAAACAAAATTATTTATAGCACAGCCGTAATATACATCTGCATAAGTACATGCAAGGAACAATATATACTAGAATAGGTGGTTTACACGAAGCACTATCGTGCAGCAGATGGAGTAATGTTAATTCTTTTCATTATATGTAGTAGTCTTGTATTTGAAGGGAAACGAATAAAATTGAGAAATGTAGCTTAATTTTCTTGCTCTTATAAGTGTCAATATTTCTGAAGTTAACCACCATCTGCAGATCTGCTGTCCTCTATTAACGCTTAGTGAAACCCACCAATGGCAATACACCAACAAATGTATTGTTCACACTTTATTCCTCTAAAAGAACGCCTTCGAATCAAACATATGATATACATAACTTCATTGAGGTGATATAAAGCTGACATAATTGTGATAAAATCTGCTTTCCAGATAGTAACTTAACATGTTGTTCTAAGTTCGCCAAATGTTGAGAAAAATGTTCAACACAGCCAACATCAACTTGACAGTTCGTGCAAAATTTGTTGCCATTCGAGGTACTTAAGGTATTTTTGGACACCAACATATGTTCTTTGATATAAACTTGAACCAATTGTGAAATATAGAATAAGTAATTCTCACACTCCGTCAAAGGAACATAGTTTTTTCGCCTGTTTTTGCATAAAATCTTGTCGTACGCTTCTGATAACGGCCGCAGAATATTGTTTTGGACTTGGTCTGAAGTTGTTTGTAGTTTGGACGTCAACTCGGATTTGATTAATTGAGACATTTCATTGGTTTGAGCAAGCTGTACAACTGTCATTCCGGATGCGGTTTTCGCTTGGAGAAGATCTAAACCTAAATATGTGAGCAGTGAGGTAAGAGAAAAATATTAAGTCTAATGATTGTGAGACTATAGAGCTCGGGTAACTCACTCATTGTTTTTATTTATTTATGCAAAGAACCTATTCATATTTGTTCTAATAATCTTTTATCAAACATTTTAGATTCCATGTTGACATCTCAAATGTCGGAGCTATCAAGGCTTCAGCCCTGGTCAAACGAGGATGCAGGGAGTTGGCAAGCGAGAGTTTGCATGAGAGTTTCATCAACTCTTATGCCCCGGTCAAACGAGAACAAGAGTTGCATGAGAGTTGACTGGATATTACCACGCGTACCGGTCAAACCAGCAAAGAGTCTCATCAAAATTTGAACCAGCTCAAAGTTGATGAGAGTGCATGGGAGTTGATGGAGTCATCCTCGTTTGAGCGGGGCTGAAAGAAAGCGTTGACTTTACTAACCGCCGCCAGCTTGAGTGAGAAGTTTCACCACAGGTAGATGGTTATTGACCACAGCATCGTGAAGAACTGTCACACCATCGTCAGGACATGCCAGTAAGTTCACTTTGTTTGTTCTCTCTGCAAATATGTAGCATCATGTAACTTGTAAATATAGATTTAGGATATAGGACTTGTTGGTGGGTTACACAGATGTTGGTCAACCTGCAGTTATCAGAGTGAGAAAATAATGTTTGTTAGTTTCATTATATGTACTAGTCTTGTATATTTGTGCAGACAAATAGATAGGATTAAGAGATGTGGTTTAGTTTTCTCGCTCCTGTGTCCAATATTTCCGAAGTTGACCACCATCTGCTGCCCCGTGACGCTTAATACCGAAACACACCAATATTAATATACAAAGCTACAAAACATACCATGATATTGTAATATTTTCTTGACAGATTGGACATGGCCGCGGTTACAAGCTTCGTGTAAAGCACTCCATCCTGCGTTATCTGTCATATTCACATCCAAATCTTTTCGTTTCAAAATCTCTTCAACCTTTGCTGCATCGTTATGGATACACGCTAAATGTAGCAGACTTTCTCCTGGGCAGGAGAAAACATGTGTTTATTACTTTCATTCTGTATTGCTAAATTTCTTCCGCCTTTTCTTAATTTGTTGCTTCCTTTCTTCCCTTCCATCGTTCCTTTTTTTCTGCATTTCTCCCCCTTTATTCCATCCCTGTTCCCTTCCGTCCTGTATACCTCCCTCCCTCCCTGATTTCTTGCTTCCTTTCTCTATACTGACTTACTAGGTATTCATAAAGGAGATTTGCCAAGAAAAAGTTGATTGTTCGCAAGAGCAAGTCAACTTATCAAGAAGAACTTTCTCGTCTGTACAGGGCATAAACATATTATGACTGTACCTGTATCAAGTGTAAACTAAATTACACTTAGTCATACCATACCATACCATACCATACAACACCATACCATACCACACTATACCATACCATACAACACCATACCATACCATACAACACCATACCATACAACACCATACCATACCATACAACACCATACCATACAACATACCATACCATACCATACCATACAACACCATACCATACCATATCATACAATACCATACCATACAACACCATACCATACCATACTATGCCATACCACACCACACCATATGACCATACCACACCATATATCATCATCATACTATACTTCACCATACCACACCATACCGTACCTTTTCCATTTTTCCTATTTCTTCTCGTGATCATTGACTTCTTCTCCACGTTTGTCTTCTCTATATCTTTCATATTTGGAAGGAGAAAGAAATAGCAAAGAACCTGAAAAGAGATGGGATACGATGTGAAAATATCTCACACGTGGAGAGAGAATATTTTCTATATATTTTACGTACAATTTTGTTTAACTTCAAAGTCTTGTTAAGAAGTTGCTTGTATTCCTGTGGGACCAAGCGTTTATCATAATTTTCCAAAATTAATTCCAGTATTCTCATTTTCAGCCACGCGGAATGACAGCCCTGAAGCAGGAGTTTCGTAGCTTCATAGGAATTGGTTTTGGATATTTCCATAAATAACTGCTGTGCAAGTGATTCGCAGGCCTGTCCAGTGACGTCATCACGCTTCTTTAAGGTAACAGCCATAGACAACCAGTCCAGCAACACGTGACAGACGAACAACTGGTAAAATAGAAAATGAAAAAGGTTTTCTAAAACTCACATGCCTAGTTACCACTGTTCTGATAATGTAAGCATAGAATGGAACAAAGTAACCAATTCACATTTTCAGATAACTCACATGCCTAGTTACCACTGTTCTGATAATTTAAGCATAGAATGGAACAGAGTAACCAATTCACATTTTCAGATAACTCACATGCCAAGTTACTACTGTTCTGATAATGTAAGCATAGAATGGAACAAAGTAGGTAACTAGGCATGTTTAAACGGTAAGACATTTACTTTACCCTATTGTCATCGCTAACTGCTAATTTTACAGCTTCACAACAAAGTGCAACAAATTCTTTCATTTCTGCGTTAGACTGACACACTGAACCAGATGATGTAGGCCACAATAGGCGAGTAATGATTGAGCTTGGTTGTCCAGCATTACAACCATCACGTTTAAACAAGTTATCCAAGAAGTTTAGGAGTAAGTCTGCATTGCTTTGCATCCTGAATTGAAAAGAAAAACACGTAAAACGTAATATTTTGACTTGAGCTAATGGATGCAGTTATCGAATAAACCTTATCACACATGTTTATGCCTGAACATTGCCATCCAATTCACTCACATATACAATTTAAATGCTTGTTTACCTTTGTTCATTCTATGCTTACATTATCAGAACAGTGGCATAAACACAAGCATAAACATATATATTAGCTGATTAGTTTATTCACATATAACCCTGGCCATCAAAATGTGAGATGTTTTTGATAGGAGCAGTACACGACCTTTTTGTATCTTCTCTTCTTTGGTTTTCTTCTAAGGAATTTCTAAAAACGTGTGAAATTATACTATAAGAAAAACCGAGAAACAGACACTTCAACAATTTGCTTAAGTACACAGAATGACAAGCAAAGTGTGGAAGTGTTTATATTTAGGAAGTAATTTTTTTTTAGGAAGTAAGAGGGTGTGCTTATTATCCTTACTTGCAGCTGAGAGCTAAGCTGAATTGCGAAGGACACAGATCAACGTGACCAAGTCGAAGGCTTTCTAGGCGCATATGGCAGCCACCTTTTGCTCGCCATCACGGAGCACAGCTACGGTGGAAGGGCAAGTTAGTGGTTAAACCCAACCCACCCTGTCAACATTCCCTGTGGGAGGAAACCGGAGTACCTGGAGAAAACCCACGACTTTCGGCAGAGCGTTGACTAACTCTTTTCACATGGCTATCATAAGTCGTCCCCAGCGGGACTCGAACCCACGATATCAGAGGTGAAAGGCGCGTGCTCTGACGATTGCGCCACCGAAGCCCCTGTATATTTGACCGAAACGTCGGAATTCTTGTTATATTTTCAGGTAGTTTGAACATGTAATCACTCAAGTATATCAATCCTAAACAGGTCGACTTTACCTGATAACTTTGCTCATGAACTGCCACGGTGTTGACTTGCTACTGTTAACGTTTTGTGAATCTCCCGCGACAGACTCCACCAGAGCTTCCAGGTAAAGATTCTGACACGAAGTTGGGAGGTGAACCTCTAAGATATTTTGTAACAAATGGTAGCTCTGGAACGCTTGTTGTTCAGTAGGTGCATTCTAAAACAGAGAAATAATTCTTTCAATAAGAGTTTGCATGAGAGTTTCATCAACTCTCATGGCCCAGTCAAACGAGAACAAGAGTTGCATGAGAGTTGACTGGATATTACCACGCGTACCGGTCGAACGTCCAAAAACTCTAACCAACTCTCATCAAAATTTGAACCCGCTCAAAGTTGATGCGAGTCGACGAGAGTTCGTGATCAAACGCGAACGAGAGTCACAACTCTCATTGACTCTCATCCTCGTGTGTTATCAAGGGAAGCCAGCTCATTAACCAGACGAGCTAGCAAATACTCACAAGCAAGAATTGATTGATAATAATATGCAACCATTTCGACGTAGGAGCTTGATTACTTGATAGACACGAGGTTACGGATTCCATGCCAAGATGGGCGCATTCTTCATCAATACAAGATTCCAAGATATTTGAAACATAGTCAGGGAATGTTAAATGTCGCGCCTGAGAAATAGTTGAAAGCTTAAGTTTATTTATTGTAATTCATAGATTTACGAACTCTAGACAATTTGGGTGTAAGTGTTTTTCACTAAGCACTACCCAGCAGCAGATGGTGGCCAACCCACAGTTATCAGAGTGAGAAAATGATCGTAATTCTTGTCAATTAATATGTAGCAGTCTTGTAGTCAGTGGGAAAGAAATAGAATTGAAAGATGTTGTTTAATTTTCTTGCTCATTTAAGTGTCAACATTTCTGAAGTTGACCACAATCTGCTGCCCTGTTACGCTTAGTGATGAAAGCCACCAGAACGTTTGAATTACATATTTACATATTATGTTTTACCTTTTGTGCATTTTGTGTTGAATTTATGTTAACGTAAGGTGGTAGATTATTCTGTTGAAAAGAAAAGCACAAAATGGCTAAATTAAACAACTAACAATGAAAAATGTGTATTTGAATAAGCTAATGCATTTTCACACCTGTAGCCACCCAATCCACATTTTCATATAACTCACATGCCTAGTTACGACTGTTCTGATCAGAGGTGGAATAAGTATCGAATCCTGGGAACCTAGTTCCCAGAAATATTTTTGGATTTGAACTTTTGCAGAAATTTTTTAACAGAAATTCCTAAAGTTAATAATTAACTGATGAGTAATTACAAAACTAGTGTATTCTCTAGTCTAGAATCTAGTCTAGTAATGCATGTTGTATCCACTATATCAAATTGAACACCACTGAATATCAAGAAACAACACTCAAATCAGTCCAATGTCAAAATCAATCAATGATCATTGAAGCCACCCAGATTCCCAGAAAGAAAACTTTTTCCACCTCTGGTTCTGATAATGTAAGCATAGAATAAATTTCAGGTTTTCCTTTGAACAAAATTTCGGGCTGCGAGCAGGCTAGTATAGAATGGAACAAAGGTAACCAAGCATTTTAATTATATATATAAGTGAATATTGGATGACAACCGGCATAAACCACTGGCATAAACACAGGTTAGCTGATTAGATCTATTGTTGTCTTAAGTACCATAATTGTCTTCTGTCTTTTAACCACACAGAGATCACAGTAGCTGGCAGAACGCTTAACTCCTCTCTTCCCAGCGTGCTCTTTGTTCTTCATCTCTACAACCGTTTCATTTTCTTTCCCCGGAAGAACTCCAGGTTTCTCTTTTGCTTTGATTGGAATTTTATAAGTATGTGTGTTCATCAAGTTGTTGTATTTCATTATAGTGTTGCTTGTTGCAAATGTTTCTTTGGGACCCTGAAATTATGTTGAAAC
Organism: Trachythela sp. YZ-2020; assembly: GCA_016169945.1. Classification (NCBI taxonomy): domain Eukaryota; kingdom Metazoa; phylum Cnidaria; class Anthozoa; order Malacalcyonacea; family Clavulariidae; genus Trachythela; species Trachythela sp. YZ-2020. The sequence goes on from JADLSH010000353.1 coordinate 452,712, forward strand.
ATGAACATGTGTTTATTCCTACAGCGCATGACAATCGCATTATGTAATCTTACGAGTATTTGGATTGGTCGGTTGCTGTTAGTCGGCTGGTTGGTGTTAGTCAGTAGGTCAGTTGGTGTTAGTTGGTCAGTCATTCAGTCCGTTGGTGTTAGTCTGTCGGTCATTCAGTTCGTTGGAGTTAATCGGTCGGTCAGCAACTCTGTCCGTTTTCGTCTGTTGGTGTTCGTCTGTTGGTCAGGTTGGTGTTAGTCAGTCGGTTGGTGTTAGTCGGCCAGTCTGTTGTGTTAGTTGGTCAGTCGGCCACTCCATCGGTGTTAATCGGTCGGTCAGTCAGCCAGTCCGTCGGTGTTTGTCGGTCGGTCATCCAGTCCGTCTATGTTGGTCAGTCGGTCAGCCAGTCTGCATGTGTTGGTCGGTCGGTCACCCAGTCCGTCTGTGTTGGTCGGTCGGTCAGCCAGTCTGCCTGTTGGTCGGTCGGTCACCCAGTCTGCATGTTGGTCGGTCGGTCACCCAGGCCGTCTGTGTTGGTTGGTCGGTCAACCAGTCCGCATGTGTTGGTCAGTCTGTCAGCCACACCCTTGGTCAGTCAGCCACTCCCTCGGTCAGCCAGCCACTCCAAAACTGTTTCAGTACTTGCCAGAGAAACCCAAGACTGTTACATACCTTAATAATATACTCAGGGATATAATCTGGTGAATATACTGAAATTCCTTTACTTTCCAAATGTAGAACATCAGGTCTTAGTTTTGATTCAACAAAAACATGGGTCAGATTTTTGGGCAGATTGGATGAATCTTGAAACGAAATCTTTTTCTTATAAACCGTCGCATCACCAGCTTCTAGAAGCCTAGAAGATATTTGACCGATCTTATCAACTTAATTTGCTAAGGGTCTGTGTATATGGAGCTGGTCTGCTCTGTTAACCCATTAGCTTGCAATGTGCCTAGATGCATCCTACTTTAATATTTTACTCTGTCTAACGCCACATGATTTTACTTGTCAGTGGTAGGTTACTGCCAGTTAATGGGTTAATCTGCCAGTGTCTCTTGTTAACCCATTAGCTTGCAATGCACCCAGATTCGCCCTACTTTAGTATTTTACTCTGTCTAACACCAGAGTATTTTACTCTGTCTAACGCCAGACAATTTTACTTGTCAGTGGTAGGGTACTGCCAGTTAATGGGTTAATAAAACTATCTGCCAGTGTCTCTTGTTAACCCATTAGCTTGCAATGCACCCAGATTCGCCCTACTTTAGTATTTTACTCTGTCTAACACCAGAGTATTTTACTCTGTCTAATGCCAGACAATTTTACTTGTCAGTGGTAGGGTACTGCCAGTTAATGGGTTAATAAAACTATCTGCCAGTGTCTCTTGTTAACCCATTAGCTTGCAATGCACCCAGATCCGCCCCCTACTTTAGTATTTTACTCTGTCTAACACCAGAGTATTTTACTCTGTCTAATGCCAGACAATTTTACTCATCAGTGGTAGGGTACTGCCAGTTAATGGGTTAAGCAAGATGCCTGGCCTAGTTTGTATAGTGCAATTGATATATCAGTCATACAGTTTTGATGTTTCTTCTTTTGTGAGACTGGCTAGTAAGATGACTTTTGATTTGTGCTTATATCCCGCTTGCTAGTGAGTGTATATATAGGTGAGATCATGGCAACTGGGCGAGCCCGAAAAACACATAACCATACAAACGTAGAGTAAATTTTAATATGAGATCTCACTTTGTGGGCTCTCCTGCTAAACAGGACAGCACAGCTACCAAATAAAAAGCTGTCGTGGAACATCGTCGTAGCGTTACCTTTCATAAGCTTTTGTCATTTTACCATCTTGTATATGAACAATTGCATTCCAACTTTTAAACGCTCCAGCGTTATTGTTTTGCAACCCCAGTCGCCATTTCCTGGGAGCATCGTAAAGAGAAGCAAGCTGCTGCACAGGTCCCACGTCAAGGACGTTTGAGGTCCACTCATATTCTTCTTCATTAAGCCAACTACCTTGCTTGTAGCTGTCTTCTACGAATTCCTTTTGTAATACCCATTTGCCTGAAGTATTTCATGTAAAGTATGTTTTTCAAATACATTAAAAATGTATGCAGAGGAAAATCGGCTCGTGAAACATAGTTAGTGCATCTGTCTTTCACCTCTGTGACCGGGGTTTGTCGGTTTGATTCTTTCAATATGCAATTGTCTGATTATAATTTCACCTCAGTCATATGTGAGATTCGAATGCTTCCAGTTTGACTCTACCAAACACCCAGGTTTTCTCTGGGTACTCTGGTTTCCTCTTGAAGTAACACTGGACCAATAATGATAGCTCTAACTGGATTTCAGACCAGTATGAATAGAGTTAATATACATTTAATTTACATGTTTTTTGTTTCTATACTGTATACCTAAAGCACAACCACCAAGATATTTTTCACCGCGATTTGCCTTTCCACATATCACATGGGTTGCCTGTCTGGAAAATATCTGAAAATTCACAGCACATGCAATTATAAAATACCATTTATAAATCTATATATATTCAACCCGCGCTCCTATAAGAATATTTTGCCTTAATATTTCCCTAATTCACTCTACAAACGAAAGCCAACAAACCTGTGTGTCTATAAACGTTCCTCCCAATTGTTTTATATAACCTGCGAGGCGTTGTTTCTCTTCTGTAGGCAGAGAAGTTAGTTGAAATCGTTTGCGCTTCGACCCCGCCATTTTGGCAAACTTTCAAAAAGAAACAGCGCGCGTTTGTCTACGTGCCAAATTGAAATTTTCGCGCCAACCCGCTAGCCGTCATTTTGTTCGCTCTATATTTTTAATTTTAGCTAGTTTATAAATTGTTATTATGAATTATTTTCAGCTAGAAAAACAATAGTTTTTTCACTAATAGATAGTTTTTTATATGTACTAGCTTTTAAATATGACTAAGTTACTCAATAAAGCCTAATAGACTTTGTTTTTTACTTGTTTTTGAGGTTAATTCAGCGCAGCAGTGCTAACATTATATTTATCTGATACTGGGCGATGAAGGTTTATGAAATTTTCGTTTAATTTTACATGATACTTTTTTAAAAATATTGTTAATTTCTTATTAATAAGTTAAAGTGAAGTCCAAAGTTTTGTTTAAGACGAGTTTTTGGAAATAATTTGAGGTGTTTTGTATCAAAAATTCAAAATAAAGTTTCGTTGTATACGAAGGGCGAACAGCTTTCGCGACATAAATAGCGGTGTGTGAAGGTATTTAAATATGGCAGATGTCAATAAACGTGAAATTAGAACAAAAGTTGTTTTAAAACATTGCGAACAGGAAAATTATTATCTTTTTGTCAGGAAAGACAAGAGCAAGACTTGGAGCTTGCCTTCAAATACCGTAGGACCTCGGCAAAGCATTGAAGAAAGTGCTAGAAATGTTTTAAATTCAGTGAGTTTTATATTTTCACTTTTTGTTTTGCTGTTTTCCATACTTTGCTGGTGTTAAGAGTTTGTATAAATGTGATTACTGCAACAATTATGTGCTAACTTATCAGTATAATAGATGTTATCAATACCAATAGATGACTTTAAAATTGACAAACTAAATAATGTGTCAATATATTTCTATTTACATTTTAACCGGATATTGTTATATTGAATTTTGTTGTCGTTTTAAATTTCTATATCCACTGAAAAAACATGATCCTGCAAATTCTCAATTGAATAATGACCCAATTTATCTGTTTGACAGATCATCTGTCGCAGGACAAGCTATCTAAATGAACTAACTAGAATAGCGTGATTTATACTGGCAATGGTTCTAATATCATATTTATACATGCCTAATATCACATTTATACGGGGCTTCGGTGGCGCAATCGTCAGAGCATGCGCCTTTCACCTCTGATATCGTGGGTTCGAGTCCTGTTGGGGACGACTTATGATAGCTATGTGAAAAGAGTTAGTCAACGCTCTGCCGAAAGTCGTGGGTTTTCTCCGGGTACTCCGGTTTGCTCCCACAGGGAATGCTGACAGGGTGGGTTGGGTTTAACCCTTAACTGGCGCTTCCACCGTAGCTGTGCTCCGTGATGGCGAGCGAAAGGTGGCTGCCATATGCGCGCCTAGAAAGCCTTCGACTTGGTTACGTTGAGCTGTGTCCTTCGCAATTCAGCTTAGCTCTCAGCTGCAAGTAAGGATAATAAGCACACCCCCTTACTTACTTACTTACTGGTCTTGAATTCCATGTTTATATATAGAAAAGTTATCAGACAAAATATATTTTCTTTGCTCAAATACATCCAAATGGTCACCCATCTCTCAGTATACGTTAGACCATTCTAAAAGTAGTCCCTCTTATTCAGGTTTTAGGACTTTCATCGACTCTGGTTTTAAAATGTCTGCTACACATTCATCATTGTGTCCAAGATGCCACCATAGAGTTTGTGTATCTTGCAACATCTGAGGACAATCCTCATGTAAAAACCATAAAACTACCAAAGTCTGACAGCAAAGTATCTACCAATTTAAGCGATAAGACGTTTTCATGGTTTTCGTACATGTATATCAGTGCTGGTAGTCCTGATGAGTTTTCTGTTGGTGCAAAAGAGATTATCAGTAAGCTTGAGCAAGGTAATTCTTGGTAAAATTTGCACCTTCATGCCAGTCCATCATTACCACCATCGTCACCACCATCATCACCATTAACTTTGTCACCATCACCATCTTAATCATTCTTTGATCATGAATGTATTTGGTAATCACTAGGTGACAAAGGAACTGCTCTGTCTCTTCTGACTGAAGTTAATAGGTAATAAATGACAACTTGTATCATATATGATAATTGTTGAAGCTTTCTCATTTGATATACTAACAAAACAACGTAAGATCGATCGATATTGAAAAATTACTTTACGTTCATAAAAATGTAGTCATAACCATGACAAAGTTCCAAATGAGGAGAGAAAAGAAGCTGAGAAAAATGAAATCCACAATAACAGTGTGAGTGGGTATTACAACATTTTGTTGAATGCTGCAAAATTTGGAAATTCAGGTTAGTAGATGTTTAACTAGTTCACAGCTACACCCACAAAACTTAACTAACTTTATTTACACTGGATATATAGCCCTATCAGTTCTAAACTGTTCTCCCTAGAGGTCCAGTAAGGATCATCCCTTATTGATCCAGTGTTACTACAGGAGGAAACCTAAACTAAACTAACTTTATTTATACTGGATAGCTCTATCAGTTCTAAACTGTTCTCCCTAGAGATCCAGTAAGAGCCATCTCTTATTGGTCCAGTGTTACTACAGAAGGAAACCTAAACTAAACTAACTTTATTTATACTGGATAGCTCTATCAGTTCTAAACTGTTCTCCCTAGAGATCTATTAAGAGCTATCTCTTATTTATCCAGTGTTACTACAGGAGGCGACCATTATCCCATAATCACATAAAAACGTTTGAGTAAAAACATTATGATATTTTGTTGTAGAGAGACAGTTCATGAACAATTTGTTTCAAACATTTGCTGGTTCTGAAGGAAAGAAACTTGATGTGATATCATTTGGCAAGCTGATGGGTGGGCTGGAATCTGGGTTAATTGAGACCTATAGTATTGAACATCTATTCCGGTATGTAATGAAACGAAATTCAACACGAAACATAATTGATGGACGTTTATAGAAATATAATTTAAAGCTGATACACAGCAGATGCGTATAGAATCAATAAATCTGACCATACATCCTGTATCAAGACAATGATACTGTACTGATTACAATAATATTTAAACTTAGATCATTTGACAAAGACAACAAAGGTAATGTAGATGTCAATGACCTATCACATGGCTTGGCTGCAATGGACCCCAGGACAACTCATGGCGGAATACCGGCTGAATTACGTTGTAGATATATATTTAAATACTACAATATATCACAAAGTGGGTATCTGAACCTGAAGGAATTAAAGTATGTCAATAGTTCTTGATGTTTTGTGATTTCTTGCATTAAATTTTGTGTTTTGAGGACCACAGAAAGAGATCAAAAGACTGAGCTTGGGTAATTTCGCTAACTAGCAGTTATCAGAGTGAGAAAAGATATTTCATTATATGTAGTACATAGTCTTGAAGGGAAATATATAGAATTGGAAGATGTAGTTTCATTTTCTTGCTCCTATAAGTGTCAACATTTCTGAAGTTGATCACCATATGAAAACTATCCATTGGACGTTGTTTCAACTTCTTCAATTTAGAGAAATCATGAAAGATATATACAAGAGTAAAGGTGAAGTTATCGCGAATGAAGAATTGGAGTCTAAAGTTAAACAACAAATTAAGTTAGTAAATTACTGACATGATTGATTTATTGTACATATAATGTTATTGATATAGCCGTCGTCAAATCTAAAGTTCCCTAATTTTTCTCGACGGATGATCAGTCTGTTTGCCGTGTTTATACACGGACTAACTATTTTTTCTTTGCGCAAGTTCGTTCAAACTGATCGTCTTTAAAAATGTATCAAAATCTATTTACCAGGATTTTTGGAAAAGATTTATCAGACCAGTTACCTTTGAATGTATTCTTGGACGGTGTTGGACATCTGAAATTTCGTGGAACTTCTTTGTTATTCCGTCTGTCCAGTCCTTTTTCTGAGATTGTGGCTAAAATGACGAAACATAGTCCTCGCCTGGCCAAGAAAAGGTCTGAATTGATATATCTTAGTAATCAGTAAAATCTCAAGTAGATAGGCAGGTAGTATGAAGATAATCATGCCTTAAAGGCAATACTGATTACTGAATAGGAAAAATCTGATTTATATTGTCAAAACCTAATTAAACACACGGCAGCTTATTGTAGAATACTACCTACACTGGACCACCACGTTTGAGATATATTTTTCAGGTAGTTTAGACACAAACCACGGCAGCTTATTGTAGAATACTACCTACACTGGACCACCACGTTTGAGATATCTTTTTCAGGTAGTTCAGACACAAACCACGACAGATTATTGTAGAATACTACCTACACTGGACACCACGTTTGAGATATCTTTTTCAGGTAGTTCAGACACAAACCACGGCAGGTTATTGTAGAATACTACCTACACTGGACCACCACGTTTGATTTATCTTTTTCAAGTAGTTCAGACACAAACCACGACAGCTTATTGTAGAATACTACCTACACTGGACCACCACGTTTGAGATATATTTTTCAGATTGTTTAGAACAAACCACGGCAGCTTATTGTAGAATACTACCTACACTGGACCACCACGTTTGAGATATATTTTTCACGTAACTCAGACACAAACCACGGCGCAACTTATTATAGGATACTACCTACACTGGACCACCACGTTTGAGATACCAGTACAATATCATATTGTTATATTGTCTTTCTTACAGAAAGTTGTTAAAAAGGAAAGCCCAACAACAGGATGAAGGTGAACATTCAGAAGACACGATGGATGTTGAAGATTCACATGTGGCCAACAACAATACAGCAAGGTTGGTGCTATCTATACCTCTATCAGATCTAAACCGTTCTCCTTAGAGGTCCAGCTAGGCCATCCTTTATAAGCGCAGTGTTACTACAGGAGGAATCCGCGAAGTACTCGCAAAAACCTTTCAATTAAAACAAGACAACTACATATTGCAGCAATCGAACTTCCGTCACTACAGAAGGAAACCTAAAAACTATTAATTTAAAACTCTTTCTCTACTGGATAACTCAATCATTTCTAAACTGTTCTTCATAGAAATCTAGTGAAGGCAATCCCTTATTGGTCCAGTGTTACTACAGGAGGAAACCTAAACTTAACTAACTTTATTTATACTGAATATATCTATCAGTTCTAAACTGTTCTCCCTAGAGGTCCAGTAAGGGTCATCCCTTATTGATCCAGTGTTACTACAGGAAGGAAACCAGAGTACCCGGAGAAAACCTGCGGTGTTTGGCATAGTCAAACTGGAAGCATTCTTCTCACATGCGACTGAGGTGAAATTATAATCAGACAACTGTATATTGCAGGAGTTCAACCCTGGTCACAGAGGTGACAGGTGCATGCGAAAACCACTGTGTTACTCACCCCAAACGCTCACGTTTTACTGCGCGTACCATAGGCGTATATCACACGTCTTTGATCTTCGCTTAGTCCATACCTTTTCACAGTTCTAGTACGATTTCATACGAGCTGGCAACTCATGTAGTAAAAGTCCGTCGCAGCGGCACGTTGACCAATGTCAGTCAACTGTGGGACATGGCTGGTACAGGTGCCTTGGCCAAGTCAGTTCGGGACTTGATGGCAACCGATCGCTCTAAATTCACTCGAATGTCGTCTGTGAATTCTTTTAATGAGGTAAGAGGTGGAGTATTGGTGGTACAGCGATTAGTGTATGTATCTTTCATCTCTGTGACCGGGATTCCTGCAATATGCAGTTGTCTGATTATAATTTCATCTCAGGTACATGTGAGAAGAGTGCTTCCAGTTTGACTCCACCAAACACTGCAGGCTTTCTGCGTATTCCAGTTTCCTCCTGTAGTAACACTGGACCAAAAAGTGATTGTCCTTACTGGACCTCTAGGAAGAACAGTTTAGAACTGATAGAGCTATCCAGTATAAATAAAGTTATTTCAGTTTAGGTTTCCTCCTGTAATAACAGTGGACCAAAAAGTGATTATAGAGCCATCCAGCATATATAAAGTTCCTCAATCATTTCTTCCGTTCTCAGAAATCTATCCCAAACGAGATGCTATTTGGGCTACGTTATTTCGAGCGTCCTATCAACAATTCTCCTGGCGGAAATTCCTCAAAAGAAGCTTTCAGCTGGGGTGAAGTGGATATGAACTCGTTTGCGAAATGTATTCTATCTACGTGTCATTCGGTGAGGGAGATTTTGACCAATGAACCAAGACTACTTAAGATTGATTCACCTATATATATTCTTGGTGAGCAGTATGTATTGCCTTTATTTGTATTCTGGGCAACATGATCATCACCACCATCATGACTATACGATAACCATCATCATCACCATCATGACCATCATCAACCCTACCATCATCAACCCTACCATCAGCACCATCATCATCACCATCACCATCATTGCCATCATCAACCCTACCATCACCACCATCATCATCACCATCATTGCCATCATCAACCCTACCATGAACACCATCATCATCACCATCATCAACCCTATCACCACCATCATCATCATTGCCATCATCACCACCATCCTCACTACCATCACCATCATCATCAAATCTCATCTTGCACATTACCTAGGTGATCTTCATGGTAACTTCCATGACTTGGTATGTTTTGAGAAAGTTCTGTGGAGAATGGGGCCAATCCTGACGCCATCCAGCTTTCTGTTCCTCGGAGATTATGTTGACCGCGGGGAATATGGAATCGAGGTCAGTATGATTAGAATAAAATTAGCCTGCGTATATCTGCGGATATCTTTGTTCCATTCTATGCTTACATTATCAGAACAGTGGTAACTAGGCATGTGAGTTATCTGAAAATGTGAATTGGTTACCTTTGTTCCATTCTATGCTTACATTATCAGAACAGTGGTAACTAGGCATGTGAGTTATCTGAAAATGTGAATTGGTTACCTTTGTTCCATTCTATGCTTACATTATCAGAACAGTGGTAACTAGGCATGTGAGTTATCTGAAAATGTGAATTGGTTACCTTTGTTCCATTCTATGCTTACATTATCAGAACAATGGTAACTAGGCATGTGAGTTATCTGAAAATGTGAGTCTTGATTTTCTAGGTTGTCGCTTATCTTTTTGCTCAGAAGTTACTGGCTCCAACGAAATTCTTTCTGATACGTGGCAACCATGAAATCCGAGAAACTCAGAAGCTGTTTACGTTTTATAAGTAAGAAACTGAGTTGACTTTATTATACTGAATAGCTCTATCGGTTGGTTTTTGGAAAGAAGAGAATGTATAAAGAATCCGTTTTTTGGATCCTATTATAAACGATGTCCCGTCTCCTGAAACAGTATGGACACATGGTTTCCATTCCTGCATTAATTGGCACCCCTCCTGCACGGCTGCACCCCCCTCGGCCAAGGCTAGGAGGGGTGCACACACCCCCCTGCACCCCCCAGTAAATCTATCCCTGCTTTATCATACTGAATAGCTCTATCAGTTCTATCATTGCCAGTACTAACCACAAGCCACCAACAGCGCGTACATTTTTTCCCAGAGAATGCAAAAAGAAATTCGGCAAGGAGCTTGGTGTCCAAGTATGGGAAGCTATCAATTTGGTTTTTGACGCACTACCTCTGGCCGCATGTATAGATGAGAAGGTAAAGTTGGAGGTTAATATTTGCCACGAACCTAACGAATAACCTTCGGTCGAAACGCCGAAGTGTTTTTGATCATTTTCGTGTAGTTCGAATACAAACCAGTGCATTAGACAGACATTTAAGCCATCCTTTTTTTAATTGTTTTCAGATATTTTGTGTCCATGGGGGTATACCCTTACCTACGCATGGCGGAGGGATGATTTCTGAAATCAATAAACTTCCTGTGGGGTTGAGACAGCCAATGGATGAAGAGCTTGCCTGGGAATTACTCTGGAACGACCCTCTTAGGTTTGTATTAAAGATATGGGGATGTTGTCGACACAGTGGTTAGTGCATCTGTGACCAAGGTTCGATTCCTGCAATATGCAGTTATCTGATTATAATTTCACTTCAGTCGCACATCAGAAGAGTGCTTCCTGAAACACTGCAGGTTTTCTCCAGGTACTCTGGTTTCCTCCTGTAGTAACACTGGACAAATAAGGGATGACCCTTACTGGACATCTAGGTCTAAATAAAGTCAGTTTAGTTGAGGTTTCCTCCTGTCCAGTATAAATAAACTTAGCCTAATAAGTGAGACAATAAACCATAGTTGTTGCTATTAATACAGGAGTGAAGAGCTGACTGACGAAATTAAAGCTGAGCTGCTCGGAAACAATGGCTTTGTAAAAAATTCAAAACGTGGAACGGCGTACCAATTTAGGTAATATGACCTTTACCAGACACGAGAAATCGTATCTTAACTATCCTGAACTATCTATAAAGAGAGACTTAAAACACTTCAACGTTTCGAGCCAGGGCCTTTCGATCGGCTACCTACCTTCTACCAAGGGCTTTTAATATTTTCAGGTACTGTAGTTCAGAGACAAACAACGGCAGCTTAGACGAGACATCGTGGCTGTGAAATCGTGTATTCAATTGTCGATTCTGTTTTGTTTTAAGTGTTGAAGCTCTTGATGCATTCCTGGCAAGAAACAGGTTGACCCATGTGATCCGGGCACATGAGGTCCAAGAAGCTGGATTTCAGGTTTGTCTTTTGTAACTAATGCAAGGTGGTTGTGTTAGTGATGATGGTGGTGATGATTATGGTGATAGTGATGGTGATAGTGGTGATGATGATGATGGTGATGATAATTATTGATGGTGGTGATGATTATGGTGATAGTGATGGTGATAGTGGTGATGATGATGATGGTGATGATAATTATTGATGGTGGTGATGATTATGGTGATAGTGATGGTGATAGTGATGATAATTATTGATGGTGGTCGTGGTGATGGTCGTACTGATGATGATGATGATGATGGTTGTGATGGTCGTCATTATTATGTGATAGTATGGTAATGGTGGGGGTAGCAATACATTTACAGTACAAGTGGTGATCATAATTACTGCCGACAAAGTCAACAGCAAAATTCACCATTTCTTAACCATTCTCCTTCAGGTCCAACAGAATGGTAAACTTCTGACTGTGTTTTCTTCCTCTCATTACTGTGGTGGAGCGAATGAAGCTGCGTGTATCTTGGCGCATCAGAATAAGCTCCGTACCATCCGTCTGGATACGTCATGAGTGGAGAGCGAAGGAAGATAGACCTGGGAATGGTCAAGTCAGGTAGCCATTTTGTAGGTCGATGCTATCACATCGATGAGATTAGTGGCAGGTACAAGTACCTGTCACCTGTGCGAACATCGTTCATAACTCCAAGTGAGAGCAACACTGTACATCATTCGTTGTGTTTTGTTTCAACAAACTGTATAAAGGTAATACCAAACTAGCTATCACCACCGAGAGATTAATGGTAGGCATTAGTACCTACGGAGAACATCGTTCCTACCTTTAAACGAGGTCAATTTCAACATCTCGTCATTTGTTGCGTTCAGTTCTTGCGGGTACATCGTCCATCGTTCTCAAGTGAGAGCATCTGTGCATCGTTCGTTGTGTTTTGTTTCAGCTGAACTAAGGTGATCGATTTCCAAACTCAAGTCACTTTCAGGTCGCCAAGTCGATGGCAACAGTTGTTGGTATCGCCTGCGAGGGACTTGTAGCAAGTACTAGTTCCTGTGGGAACATATTTATAGCTTCAAACGAGAGCAGCTGTGCATCATTCGTTCTGTTTTGTCCAACAACATTCAACAGTATTAGCAGTACAACGGGGAAAGTGGATCTTATCATGGCGTCGTACTGTCCCAATATATTGTACTGCAATAATTCATAGATATGGTTGTTTTGTCATGGTGAAAGATTTCCAGTCATTTCCTAACTCATTAAGCAGAGGGTAGCCGGAACTCACTCAGGGACAAATTTTCACAAAAAAAGAACTGCGTACAGAGTTGCAGTTCGGACAGACTCAGGGGAGTTGTGAGTGAGTGAGTCTGGCAGCTTCCTAACGTCACATTGAGATTCATATATTTAATATATAGCCTTTTGCAAAATTTGGACTAACTTTTAGACTGGGGAGGGGAGGACGGCTGTAGACAGGCTAACTTAACATGTAGTTAATTTAAAGGTCGCCAAAAGCTTGCGAGATGGGCATATATTCATATAAAGAGCTCATATGTGGTATATAGCTATAAATAAAGACAAAAGAAGTTGTTTCAGCTCGTCTTTTTACGTCAATTTCCTTTTATCGTATTTGTTTTTGAGTGTTTAAATTAGTACTTGTTCCAAATTTGTATTATTGTTCCGTATCAAAACGTGATATTGTGAGATAATCTCAAAAAGGTCAAAGCATGAAAACAAGCACATTGTTGGAAAATATTATATCCTGTGTCCTGTCAATTGCGTCAACTCCATGTTTTGACGTCATAGCTTTGAAAATAGGAAAGGTTGGGTGCGTCACAGATAGGGTAGTTAGATAACAAATATGGAAAACAATATAACAAACTTTGAAAATAGGAAAGGTTGGGTGCGTCATAGGTAGGGTAGTTAGATAACAAATATGGAAAACAATATAACAAAAGACAATATAGAACAAAACATACTCAAAACAGAAGCCTCTTGGGCACTCAAGATTTGAGTAGTAAACAAAACAACCGAGATACACAGTAATATTACAATATCATCTGAAAACAATACAACTGGGGAAAACATGTTGATAAGCACGGCATATTAGTCTAAAGGCCCGTTTGCACTACGCACGATTATTGGTACCTGTACCATTTTTATCCGTGCTGAGACTACCTAAATATAGGTAGTCTCAGCACGGGTAACATTTTTATCCGTGCCGTGCCAATAATCGTGCGTAGTGTAAACGGGCCTTAATGTAGTAGAGTTCGGCATATTAGTCTAATTATTAGCACATGCTATGCTTAGATAAAATATAAGGTCTTGTCGTTACTGAAGACATTAAAATCACAGGCTTCGGTGGCGCATTCTTCGGAGACCGTGGGTTCGATTCTCACTGCGGACTCGTGACATTTATTCAACGCTCTACCGAAAGTCATGGCTTTTCTCCGGGTACTCCGGTTTCCTCCCGCAGGGAATGTTGACAGTCGCAGGACATTTTCTAGACTGAATTTTCACCGCATTCAAATTATGCAATTAGTGTCCATGGCCAAACACTGTTCACTGTGGTCAAACATAATCATTCGTGCTGTGATGCTGAGTGTAGTCATAGAGTACTATTAGGGAGCTTAAGATGCACCAAATCTACGACGCGGACGCGACTAAAAACTGCCGCTATTCTCACAGTTTCACTTCACGGGTAAAAATTATGGATTGTTGTTGGTAAAGAAAGTCAGAGAGAAAAACAAAAAAAACTAATTTCCGATTATTTATTAGCGTTTTTTTTTAGTCGCGTCGCATCCGTATATTTGGTGGTTCTTCTTCTATTGTCTCTATTATAAAGCGTATAATACTGAGACATGCGTATTGTCGCACTAAAACTCTAAAAATGGACATTCTAGTACTTTTCAGACAATATATAACTGTGCTATATCCCACGTTATAGACACATCTGTTGACAGGTGGTAAACCAACCTACTGCGCGTGCGCTAGTACTTACAGTAACTGTGTTTGAGCAACGGCGTATGATCGGCACGTGAACTCTGGTAAAATTTCAACTGTAATCATTCATTTGTTCATGTGGTGTTCACAAGACCACAATGTAATTACATTGTGGATTCACATATAAAATTCGAATACAAAATAGTCGTTTCTGGGTGCTTTCAGCACTGAGAATTGAGAAATGTATAATTGTATCATTAAAAACGAAGACAGATTATTGACTTGCTACCACGCCAGTTTTGACCATGATCGTATTTTTGACTATTCAAAGATTTTTTGACGACGTCAAGTCTCAGTTTCCATGGAAAATTTGTGTCTTTAATCATAACTTATACTAGGAATACGGCCTCTTTTACCAGTATACAGTATTAAAATGCCAAACTATTTATGGTTAAAACGAAAGAGTAAAGTTGACCTTGCCCGCAGGCTATGAGGTAGCCTTTTGTCACAAAGCCTGTAAGCACCATTGTGCTCGCATTTGGTCACGTTTAAAATAAAAGCCTTGTCAAATATTTGGTTTAATATTTCCTGATGTTTTTGAGAGGTCGGTTTGTCACCATATCATATACCGCAAGGTGAACCACTGGGTGAACCCCCTTTCTGGTTGGCTCTCACTTCAAACGCGGCAAAATTATATTAATTCTAAGCGGTACATGTATTATTATACGTTAAAAACAATATATTTGACAATCACTCTTAAGTCATGGTTCATTTGATAGCACCATGGTTATATATTGGCAGCAAATTATCGATTCTTTTATATCGAAATGTATGACAATAGTTCTATATTAGGCTACCGTAGGGGATTTTTATTACACAATGTAATAGTGTTATATTTCGTTAGCAACAGAAAAGTCACAGGTTTTTGCCCTTAGCTGTCTCAAAATTGAAAGGTTTAATAGAATTTCAGTTTGGGAACGTTAATATTAAATCTCAGACGTAAATAGGATATTAATGTAATGTTGTGTACCGTATCCGTTTTCCGCTGATGTCAGTTGTAAAAGTCCCCTGTCTTTCGAATAACTTCCGTAAGAGTTAATACATCCTTTATGTACCATAGATCGGCGGTTGACTGTTGTGTAAAATTACCTGAAAAATACAATATTCGCTCGAAACGTCGAAGTTCTTATTGTATTTTTCAGGTAGTTTTACACAACTGTCAACCGCCGAATCGTTCGAGATATTTACATGTATGTACCATGTTAGCTAATTTCTTTGTTGTTTAATTAAACGTGGTTTCAATTTCAGTGCATGTTAGTTAGCCATGCTTTGTAAGAATTTTGTCCCATGTTTTGTGACTTATGCGCGAATAACATGCGTTGAAATCCAGTTGCAAGTTAGAGCAACTATGTTGCGCGTATTTATTTCAGTAATTTCACCAATTCACCGTAAAAGAACTGAATTTAATTATGATTGCATGAGCAAGTATATGGGACTATCAGTTAAAAACCCACACATTATTATAATATTTCATTGTTTTTCACACAGCTGCTCGCGAAATATCGTACGATAACATCCTTGGAGAGCGCCACTTCAGCAACACTAGCGACAACATTGATATTATATTGAAATGTACCCCGCTAAAAATGATATAATACACTGGCATATTAAACGTAGGGTTAATAATTTGGCAATTTGTTATCGCTGAAACCCAAACATTGCGAATGTCAAGGCCATAAATGTTGGCCATATGCCCCTTATTTGCTCTATTTTTGCCATATTATTTTGTTATGCTAAAAGGGTCCTTCTCGTAGTCAAGGACCCCCATTGGCTCGCTCTAAATCCGGCTGCATTCTGATTGGCTGAGAAAAGAATGATCACGTGTCATAACATGAAACAATAAAGACGTCAACCAAAACAAACCAGCTCAAATGCGAAAACGAAAAGTACGTGCAAGATTGTGTTCATATTTTGCGATTGTTTCTCCTCCAAACTCCAAAATACTTCAAGGAGATACAGTAGGGATATATATCTATTGTCCTACAAAGTCTCAAAGCGTTTGCAGCTTTTAAAAGCGAGAAATTTTAAAGATACTCTAAACAATTTGCCGAAGGAGAAATTACCCGCGCTGAACAAGATGGGGAAGACATTTCAAGCTTATTTACCTGCCTGTTATCGAACGTACAGTTGTATACACTGCAGAGCTAATTTGGCCAACCACGACGAACTGATTTCAAAGGTTTGAACCATTCTAAGAACATTTCGTTTTCTTTTACAATTACAGGAATAATGGCAAATAATTTATCAAGATGAATTCTCATGGCCCACGTAAACACGGCATAACGAGTGCTTTTGTTTTTCTTTTCAAATATAGTCGTTCCAAGGTAGTCAGGGAAGAGCTTATCTTTTCAACAAAGTGTAAGTGAAGGCTTTATCTGTATTTAAAGTTTCAAAGTAGTTTGTTGACTTAAACGGTTTCAATGTTCTTTGCAGTGTTAATATTGGATGTGGCCCAGCCGAAGAGCGAGTATTATTAACAGGGCTACACGCAGTCGCCGATATATTTTGCGAAAATTGTAATACAACGTTAGGCTGGAAATATGTAAGTTTTTAATACTTAACAACGTGTAATTCTTTGTATTTTCAACTAAAATTTGGCTCTATAACGTGCGTGCTGTGCGCCATGTTTTGGACAGAGATATGCAATTTTATGGTGAAACCATCTGCCGAATTTCATCAACAAATGCAAATTAGTTCTGTATTTATAATGTTTACTTTTTTTTGAGCGTGTTTTTATCGTTTTTGACAGGAACATGCGTTTGAAAACAGCCAAAAGTACAAGGAAGGCAAATTTATTATCGAAATGGCGCATATGATCAAGGATAATGGGTGGCTCTAGTCCAGAGCCCGCGAAATTGGATTACTCCGATCGACGAATAGCAATAAGTTCTGAACGTGTTTGTTTCCTGTATGTCAATGTTCTGCGAATTTCCGGCGCAGATTTGACCCCTTTATCAACATATGGCGCGATTTTAGATCATGTCAATTTTTAACTTATGATTTTTTTGTGTGAGATGTTCTGAATTCATCTGATCTTTTAGGGATTTCGTTGTTTGTACATATAAAAGAAAGGTGTCTTCATTTATAGTTCTTCTGTTTATCAAATAGACTGTCACTATGTATATATTGGTATGATATAGCGTGTAGGTCCGGAGTTGTATATTGTAATATATTTCCCTGTAGATTATCATTGTATATATAATGAATGTAGCAATATTGAAATGTAAATATTGTATATTACACATTATGGAATAGTTGTCAGTGGAGCCCCCCCTCCCCCTCTACCTGAGTCAAATAAGGCTAAAACATGGCATACTTCATACTCTTTCAAAATCTATAAGATAAATATCTCGATATTATATATCAGTAAAATGACCTATTGTATATACAATCCTAAGATAAGACTGTAAAACATTCTCCCGAGATAAGATGTTCCATTTTGAAACTCAACATTTGAGACAAACGGGAGTTCTCAAAAGTTTCAATTTCCAATCTATTGTAATGATGATGAATTTGCAATAAATTTGAAATATTACTTTGACACTTTTGTCTCTTGTTTTATATCTCAAATCTTAAGTTTCAGGGTGGACCTTTCATTCTTGGGGTTATTTGTCTTTTATTTTATAAAGACTGTTGTTATCACTGAAATTTCCCACCTGAATATATTCAGATATTTACCCCCTCTCCTGAGTATGGGGCTGTCTTGCCATTGACAAGTACTGTAGTATAATTATTTGCACAGGTTGTGTGCCAGAGTGAGTGTAAATACTCGTAAATTGAAAATGAAATCAAAATGAAAAAATGTTTTTATGAGTTTGATCACTTTAGTGCTATAAATTAGATGTAAACAGCTTTCGAGTTGATTTTGTGACGTAGAGTCGGTGTGACAACAGATGGTTATCTTCTGCTTCTATCAAACACAAGATTACTAAATATAATGAAAGGAATAAATTAAACATTTTCTCACTCTGATAACTGCAGGTTGACTCACACCACTTAATAGTGAAACCCAAAATGTTGCTGAGCAGCGAACGTGTTTTGTTGCTGGTCAATTAAACGTAACTGCCTTTGTGGGCACTTTGTGGCTGCGACAATTAACTACAATTGCCTCGATACTGCACAACACACGGCTTTTTCAAAGTCTAACGTTTTTGTAGCCCAATGTCGCAATTTTATGCCGCAATGCGCCCTACTTCGGTTGTATTACTATGTCCGAACGCCAGACAATTTTACCCGTCGAGGAGATATAGAAACTCCGTTGGAAATTGATGCGTTCAATTATATTTTGTTGCCGTAGGACCGTAGGACGTTTTGTCTTAATGGAAAAATTGCAAGACATTTAAACGTGGTAATTTTTATATATTGATAAATATTAAACCGCGATGTTCTAGTCTATTCTGTAATAACCAAAGTTTATAAAGTTTTAACCGGTCATTAAAACCATAGATTATTAAAGACGGAGCTAGGCTTTCCCTTGCCTACAAGGGTATCTTTCCCCGACAAGGGTATTTTGGCTGGTAGGGTCATCCTTCCGATAAGAGTATCTTTCCCCGGTAAGATCATCCTTCCGAGAAGGGTATCTTTCCCCGGTAAGATCATCCTTCCGATAAGGGTATCTTCCCCCGGTAGGGTCATTCCTCCGATAAAGGTATCTTTCCCCGTTAGGGTAATCCTTCCTATAGGGGTAACCTGCCGTGTATTTGTATGGTCATTGCATAGCTAACTGCGCGCCCTTTGAATAACACTTCCTTAACTATTGCATAACAATAGTGTCATCCAGTCACGATTCAGCGATCGAAATGTTTAATTTTGTTTGCATTGTTTTGAAAATCCCACTGTTCTCCATGCCATCCAGTCACGATCCAGTGATCAGAATGTTCCATTGTCTTTTCATTGTTTTTTCATTGTTTTGAAAATCCCACTGGTCTCCATGTCATCCAGTCATGATCCAGTGATCAGAATGTTCCATTGTCTTTTCATTGTTTTGAAAATCCCACTGTTCTCCATGCCATCCAGTCATGATCCAGTGATCGCAATGTTCCATTGTCTTTTCGTTGTTTTGAAAATCCCACTGTTCTCCATGCCATCCAGTCACGATCCAGTGATCAGAATGTTCCATTGTCTTTTCATTGTTTTTTCATTGTTTTGAAAATCCCACTGTTCTCCATGCCATCCAGTCACGATCCAGTGATCAGAATGTTTCATTGTCTTTTCATTGTTTTGAAAATCCCACTGTTCTCCATGCCATCCAGTCACGATCCAGTGATCAGAATGTTCCATTGTCTTTTCATTGTTTTGAAAATCCCACTGGTCTCCATGTCATCCAGTCTCTCATTGTTGTACCATATTTCTGACGTTATGAAAAGGGCCTAGGTGTCCCTAGGGACAGCGTAAACCGTAAACGAGTTACCCCACGTAGGCCCGTACAGTACCTTTATTAAGAGTAAAAATGCTGACGTCAGCAAAAAATGGTAAACAAAATGGCGACACCCGTACCCGTCATAGGTACCCGTACACCGAAACCGGGGCATCTTAACCTCTGCTCTGACCATGGGGGTTGGTAATCTGTTGACACCTTGCTCAAATAGTATGATACTTTGAACCCTTTGTTTTGAACATGTTTAACATATTTGAACTCTATGACAAAACATGTTCGAAATGAGCTATTTTCTCTGCTAAAAATGAACATTAAAAGCTCATTTCCAACCTGTCCTAACCTTGAGAGGGAGGTTTTTATTGACAAAACAATAAGCATCTCTGGTTAACATCAAAAAGTTCCCAATTTCAATTCAAACGCGAGATTACAATACCAAATAATGACACCCGCGTGTCACTAATTGGTCACGAGATAGTCAGATCCGTCATTTTGAAATGTTGATACGTGCTAGCTATCCGCCGTTTATATGACCCGGCAGATCTGTAGTTAACTCAAGATACAACCATATTCCACCTCAGAGAGGCTCACCTATTCGTACAAGAAGAATACAAGGTCGTACCATTACTACAAACGCTTATATTGATGGTAAGTTTATATATAAATTGTACACTTGGGTTTATGGCGGACTCGATCTCGCTTGCATCCTTTATGTTGGTTTCAGCTAGTATAGAAGCACGAAAGTTAAACTACATCTCTTAATTCTATTTATTTGCAAAAAAATGAACATTATTTTCTCACAGCAGGTTGACCACCATCTGCAGCTGCTCAATAGTGCTTGGTATAACCTGTCCTGCCCATATCAGTGTAATGTTTTGCATGACGAAAATCTCCACAAATTGAGGGCGTGTATTTAAATTTTCAACTCCGCTACCAGCATTAGTTGCTAGAAATCACCATTAGAAAAAATTCTCAATAATTTGTATCTTATACAGTAAGCTTGTAATGAACGCCAGCTAATAAACTCATTCAGGCGGTATTATTAGAAGCATTTTATCAATTACCGATTTGTTATTGTCCGCTTATAAAATGCTAACATTTACTTGACCTTCAGGATTTGTCCAGAATTGACGCGGCAACGCGGCTTTAATGGACTTGATGAGTTAATGTGCAGGCGCTTTTTTGCAGAAATGGGTGGGTATATTTGCTACCCTGCAGTTGACGCGCGTAATTGATAATTTTATTTTGAAATTAAATTGATTTTGTGAAAATATATATAGTCTTTCCTGGCAAGTTTAATACTTGTTCTAATTTTTTGAGAATTTTCTATAAAACAATTTTGTGTTCTGCATTAGGAACACAAAAGCTTCATATTTCATGATATCTCTAGCATGAGATATAGTTCCTATGCTACATATCAGTCATAAACTGAGAAAGGTTTGTCTTCCCATATAATTTGCTAATGCAAATTTCTTCCTCGATCATTTCTATCGTTATCGCTTCCCCTACCATTTATCATCATTTACATTGAACATTACGTTATTTTGTCATTTTGAGCAATGTACTGTGTTCGTTGAACGTCTGTTTTTTGACAAAGGCTCTTACAAATTTCTTGATTTCCATACCCTTTGGTGCCATTTTTACCTAAATTCGTTCAATCATATTTGCACGCCTGTTAGCTCTTATTTCAAATATAGAATTTGTTCCGCTAAAACCGTGGTATTTAAACACTCAAATTTGACCATTTATCTCAGGTTAGCCGTAAGGTTATAAGCACACAATACTAGCATAAAAGGTTAGATTGTGTCTGTATATATATAAACACAGCAAGACCACATTAAAACCTTTTGACTTCTTAATTACTTTTTCAAAACAAAACCATATTAAATGTATAAAAAATTAGACCCATAAAATCGGTCGGAAATCGGTCCATAATAACCCGGAACAAATGCTTCGAAAGGTCAAAACAGAATATTTTATGATGCGATTTATCCGCACAGCTGTTCAACCTAGTAACGTGCCTTTCATTTGCGTGTTTCCAATACCTTTCATATCTTGATGACATATTTTATTTGGCACGACCGCACGAGTTCTATTTGAATATTCATGTACTCGTGGTGAAATTCACAAAGAGGTGTTTTTTCACGCAGAAGCTTCGAAGAATTAAGTAAACTATTTTGTTCCCGACAGCAATTATGGAAAAGTAAGTTTCGTGAACTCGACGGTTCAATGATTCATGAGGATCGATCAAAACTAAAGAGCCGCTTAGATCGTCAAAATAACGACAGCTTTTTGGATGCATGATTAAACAATTCAATAATTCAAAGCTCTGTAGATTCTATGTATTTCAATAAAGTTGCGAAATTGTTGACGAAGAAACTGGTTTTGCAATAATCGAATAGCGTTGCTGAGCAAGCTTTGGCATGAATACAGGAATTGTCTAAAGGCTTAGCTATTAAAATTTAATCACGCATTGAAAATTTGTTTTCATGTTTTGTAATGCAAATGAATAAAGAGCAAAGAATTTGAGTGCCGCTAGGAGATACACTCTATTGATTTCGAGAGTCGCCGTCAGATAAGTGCTGTACTGTAATTCTCTGTCGCGCGTCGATGTTTTTCACTGCAGAAAAGTTAAAAAGAAGGTAGAATATTATATATTTGGATGATAGTTCAAAGTTCAAAGTTTCAAAGCCAAACTGCCAAAGGTCAGATTAATTTGCTGATGTTTGTAATGTTAATATAGAAAATCAACGGGTGGTGATTAACGACGATATTATGAGCTCTTGAGATAAGGAAAATTTTGTTCAATCTACACTGATCAGTACTTTCCTTGACGCCATGGAACGGTGTTCAATTCCTGCAATATGCAGTTGTCTGATTATAATTTCACTTCAGTCACATGTGAGAAGAGTGCTTCCAGTTTGACTCTACCAAACACCACAGGTATTCTTCGGGTACTCCGTTTTCCTCCTGTAGTAACACTGGATCGGTATGGAATGGTTCTTATCAGATAGAGCTATCCAGTATAAATAAACTTAGTTTAGTTTAGGTTTCCTTCTGTATAGTAACACTGGATCAATAAGGGATAATCTCGGGAGAGACAGTTTAGAAGTGATAGACTTAGCCAGTGTAAATAAAATGTAACGTTTGTTAACGAAAATTTATTGTATTCCCACACATACAAGTTTTTAAATCCACCATATATTTTCTCCTCTAGTCTCTAGCTGTTTCAGTGTAAGGAACCCTACAAAGTCAAAGACAAATAATGGCTACATTAGGAGAACCCAAAGGCAAAGAACTACCAGACGAGGTAGATGGAAACAACAAGGTTTTTCCTGCAGGAACTGAAAAGTCCAAGAAGAAAGGCTTCTTTGGAAAGACGGGTAAATCAGAGAGCAAAACTAAAGACAAAGATGGCAAGAAAGATACTAAAGCGAGAGACGAATTAGCACAAGAGGAGAAATCAAAAGATAAGAAGTCTGAAAAAGCAGAGAGCAAGAAAGAAGGTATACTTAGTTTAATCTGTATATTGTTAGTATTGGTAGGTATCAGTACAAGCGTTTATACGGGGCTACAGATGGTAATCAACTTCAGAAATGTTAACCCTTATAGGAGCAAGCAAGTTTTAAAAACTACACTGATCTCAATTCTGTTTGTTGCCAAATACAAGACTGCTATGTATAATGAAAAGAATTAACATTATTTTCTCACTCTGATAACTGCAGGTTGACCACCATCTTCTGCAGGATAATGCTTAGTGAAACTCATCTTTTCTCTTGTATTAACTGACCTAAATCTATGACTATGTGAATTTATTATATACACAAGCTTTGGATATGAGGTATTCTGCAATCTGATTGGTTCTCTACTAGCAGGATATTAGCTCATATCCTGCTAGTAGAGAAAAGTAGAAAAATGGCTGGCATATTTGGACAATTAAATGAAGAGGAAATTCAAGTTTTACTTGAAAAAAGTACGCCAAAATGTTCTGTTCATATCCAGAGCTTGTGTATATAATAAAACAGTTATTCTACTCACTCTCGTCGTATATGACTGATAGCCGACTCGGCGCTATCGCGCCTCGTCGGCTATCAGCTCATATACGACTCGAGTTCGTAGAATAAGTGAATAACTGTTAAATAGTGTTATGTTATTGTACTCTGCATGGGCAATATTTTACATGTATCGTTCTATGTTATGTAAAATTCAAACTAAATTACTTGAATTTGCTCAAAGGAAAGAAGGATGACAAAAAAGAACACAAAAAAGACAAGAGTGGCAAAAACGAAGAGAAAAAAAGAGACGAAGATGGAAGACATAAGAAGGACCACAAAAAAGATGTGTGAGTATTCTACGATTTGGAAAGAAAATTTCGAACCTATCTATTTGCCAAATTTGTGAATATTACATATATATAATGAAATAATTAATATTATTTTCTCACTCTTATAACGGAGGTTGACCACCATCTGCTGCTGCACGATAGTGCTTAGTGAAACACAGTTATATTTAATTGTTAATATAAATAACAATTGGTTATCATTATCTTTATAGTAAGAAAGACGATAAAAAGGAGAAGACATCTAAATCGAAACATGAGAGTGACGACAAGAAACACTCGGCAAAGGAAACATCGAAGGAAGTTGAGACTGAAAGCAAAAAGGAAGGAAAGAAAGAAGATAGAAAAGAGAAGACATCTAAGTCGAAACATGAGAGTGACGACAAGAAACACTCAGCAAAGGACACCTCGAAGGAAGTTGAGACTGAAAGCAAAAAGGAGGGAAAGAAAGAAGATAAAAAAGACAAAAAATCGAAATCTAAAAGTGAAAGTCATAAGGAAGAAGTTCCTTCTGATAGTTCGAAAAGTAAGTCCGTGAAACTACAATAGATGATCCGTCAGACTGATGATGATAAGTTAAGTTTAGGTTTCCTCCTGTAGTAACACTGGATCAATAAGGGATGACTCTTACTGGACCTCTAGGTAGAACAGTTTAGAACTGGTAGAGCTATCCAGTATAAATACAGTTAGTTTAGTTTAGGTTTCCTTCTGTAGTAACACTGGATCAATAAGGGATGACTCTTACTGGACCTCTAGGAAGAACAGTTTAGAACTGGTAGAGTTATCCAGTATAAATAAAGTTAGTTTAGTTTAGGTTTCCTTCTGTAGTAACACTGGAGCAATAAGGGATTTCTCTTACTGTACCTCTAGGGAGAACAGTTTAGAACTGATAGAGCTATCCAGTATAAATAAAGTTAGTTTAGTTTAGGTTTCCTCCTATAGTAACACTGGATCAATAAGAGATGACTCTTACTGGACCTCCAGAGAGAACATTTCAGAACTGATAGAGCTATCCAGTATAAATAAAGTTAGTTTAGTTTAGGTTTCCTCCTGTAGTAACACTGGATCAATAAGGGATGTCCCTTACTGGACCTCTAGGGAGAACAGTTTAGAACTGATAGAGCTATCCAGTATAAATAAAGTTAGTTTAGTTTAGGTTTCCTCCTGTAGTAACACTGGATCAATAAGAGATGACTCTTACTGGACCTCCAGAGAGAACATTTCAGAACTGATAGAGCTATCCAGTATAAATAAAGTTAGTTTAGTTTAGGTTTCCTCCTGTAGTAACACTGGATCAATAAGGGATGTCCCTTACTGGACCTCTAGGGAGAACAGTTTAGAACTGATAGAGCTATCCAGTATAAATAAAGTTAGTTTAGTTTAGGTTTCCTCCTGTAGTAACACTGGATCAATAAGGGATGTCCCTTACTGGACCTCTAGGGAGAACAGTTTAGAACTGATAGAGCTATCCAGTAAAAATAAAGTTAGTTTAGTTTAGGTTTCCTCCTGTAGTAACACTGGATCAATAAGGGATGACCCTTACTGGACCTCCAGAGAGAACAGTTCAGAACTGATGACAAAGCTACTACGTAACTTAATTGATCATGTTTGTTTTTCTTATTCAAAGGATCATCTGTCGCCAGTTCAGTGGCTACCGTTGAGGAAGACGAGAGTCACGAGAAAAAACATAAGAAGAAGTTCAAATTGTTTAAGAAAGGAAAGAAACACGGCAAGAGTAGCGATGACGCAACACACCATGAAACTGCTCCCCAGGCTCCAAGCGCAAACGAGCACGCAGTTAGCGTCACGAAGAAGGACAGCGGTCACAAACAGAAATCTAGCGATTCCAAGTCTCACGTAAAAGCAAACGCTGATCTAAATGTCTCTGGAGAATTACATGATGATAAAACCATCCCAAAGTCCACCCCAACTATAAATGAACCCGAAGCTAAACGAGCGAGCCTTGCCGAAATCGCGAAAGAAAGTGAACCGAAAGTGGAGGATGAAAAACCGGAGGGAGAAAACTCCGGGGTCGAGAACTCCGGGATAGTGGAAACATCCGAGGTACAAAAACCCGAGATGGAAGATAACCAGGTAGAAAAGCCAGAGGTACAAAAATCCGAAGCTGAAGATCACGAGGTAGAAAAACCTGGTGATGAAGATAACGAGGTACAAAAACCCGAAGATGACGATAACGAGATAGAAAAATCCGGTGATGTAGTTTTGGACACGGAGAAGATAGCAGATTCTCCTGAGGAGATGCAGCCCAGTGCTTCCACTGTTGAGGAAGTTGCTGAACCTGTATTGGAGGATGTCATTGCATCTCAAGATGAAATTACTGTGGAAATTTCACCTGAAGTGGAAACATACGACAATAAGGTGAGTTACCATCGTCGTTTGCATCCAAAGATGAACACTTTCAGATAAAAACATTGTCTATTTCACACGTGAAGCTTTCATGTTTGTCAAGTGTATTTGACGACAGATTTAAATCTGATCAACCAGTCATGTTTAATTAGCCTCACACTGATTGGCTGAGGTAGTTGAAACCTTCAAATGCTCGTTACAATCTTTCAAGTTTCATGTGAGCATAGACAATGTTTTTCTCTGGTATGCAAAAACAGTTTGTTAAATTTTGTGCATTTCACCTCACAAAACCTTAACGTAAACTACGAAACATTGAAAAACTATCTCATATTTTTGTCAGTTGTCAGACAAAAATACGGGCAAGCGAGGGTAGTCTGTTAACTCCATACACACCCTCTCTTTGAAGCGGAGAAAAGCTCCGTGTTAAAAGGAATCAATAAGTGTGGACAAGGTATAGATGAAATATTTATTTTTAGAATGATGACGCGGTTGAACAAAAAATCGAAAATATTGCTGATGATGATGATGATGGCGTGACAATCCGTGAAGAAGATCTCCTGTTACTACTTGGGGACGAGACTGCAACGAAACAACAGGGAACAGATGACGAGCAATCAGAAGATGAAGGAGCTACAGAGAATAAGGAGAATGAAAGCCACCTGAATGAACCTGGAACACTTCAACAAGAACCAGAAAGTGGAGAGGAAAAACCAAGCACTGAAAAGACGGAGGAGGAAGAAAATGTAGAACCGGAAGTCGATGACCTGAAACCGGAAGTGGAACCACAGGAACCGGAAGTAGAATCTCAAGAACCGGAAGCAGACAACCCGGAGGAGGAAATTGAATCACCAAAACCGGAAAATATATCTCTGGAGGAGGAAGAAGACAGCCCCGAACAGGGAGAAGACAACGACCCAGAACAGGAAGTAAAATCAGCGGAAGTAGATCAACCGGAAGTAATGGATCAGGAAGTAGATAAACCGGAAGAAAGCAAACCGGGGTCTGACGTCATTTCCAGCACGGAAACGGAAGAAGCGAAAGATCAGAACGGAAAGGAAAGTAGCTATCTAAGTCTGTCCAATAACAGCGAAGAAAAACCAGACATGAAAGTTCACCGTCGGAAAAAGTCAAGTGGCGCGAAATCCCGTGAAATATCATTGGAAAGATCTGTCAATCACACAAAACGTCGTACGATTCTCGGAGTTAAAATGAATTGTTGTGTTATTGTGTAGTTGGTTTTTTGTTTAAATCTCTGATCAAACGAGGATGAGAGTTGATGAGAGTTGATGAGAGTTGGCAAGCGATAGTTTGCATGAGCCATGAGAGTTCATCAACTTTCATACCCCGATCAAACTGAGAACAAGTTACATGAGAGTTGACGAGAGTACATGAGAATTGATGAGACGATCGAACGCGAGTGAGAGTTCAATTCTCATCAACTCTCGTCCTCGTTTGACCGGGATAGCAAAAATTCAAAGAACTATTTTATTAGGGCGTAGTTGACGCATTGTCCTAACTGATAGTATATTAAGTCCGCTTTCCATTTGGCAATGTGTATAATTTATTGGTAGAAGATATTGGGGACACGTAGATTGTGGGTTAATATACACCTACCAGACGTTTTTTACAGTTTTTATACTCATTCAGAGACAGAAGCTCGCGCTGTACTCGAGCGTGTTAGATCGGTTACACCCAAATATTTGTGATTGGGTAACGTTAGGGGTATTGTAGTTCCGGGTTTTGCCTACAATCTTGGATATAACTGGTTGAGACCACTTTCCATTGATAAGCTCCCCACACCCCCAACTCAATGTTCAATCATGGTCATAACATTGAACAGAACTAGGGTACACACGTAAAAATCTTACATCTTGTTAACAAGATGTGTTCGCAACAGACTTGTAGCAAGCTTGTCAACAAGTTGTGACAATGTTGTCATTTAATTTATCAAGTTGCTACAAGGTTGTCACTACTTACAACTTATTAGTTGTTGAATGAATTGATGATAATAATAGTTTTATGAACAACAAACATAGTCTGTCTAGAAGAACAAACAATTATAGCAGTGTTAACAAGCCGTTGACAACTTGTCAACAAGCTGGGAAGCAAGCAGTGCGAATACATCACATCCTGATAACAAGTTTTTGAAACAGCATTGGATTGGTACAAGTCTGTTGCAGGTTTAATTTGTTACAACTTGTGCGTTTTTACGTGTGCAGACGGGGTCATGAAGTTTGACAGACTCGTGAATGTACATTAAGTTAGCAATATTGCGATGGTCTCAACTTTCAAACGGTTTGTCCAAGATTGCAGCAGCCATATTAAATACACAATCGTGCAAAGATTAGACATTAGTATTAGTAAGAAACGTTAATTCGGTGGATAATAATATTTAACATTGAACAGTTAGAGTTTTGTAAGGAAAGTAATTAATATTATATAATTTATACACCATATAACCTATCGAAGTCAATGCTACGGGACAACAGATGGTGGTCAACTTGACAAATGTTGACGAGTAAGAAAACTTAAACTACATCTCTCATTTCTGTTTGCTTGCCACCAAATACAAGACATAATTATGACTGAGAATCAACATTATTTTCTCACTCTGATAACAGTGTCAGTTGACGACCATCTGTGGACTTATGATGTCAAAAGGATTGCGCACGTCAGGAACAAATTTCAGTAAAGCATACCGTATTTCGCACACCCCCCGTCCTAGGCATTTCAGTGCCTTCCAGACGAAGGGCCTTCGCTCGAAACGTCGAAGTTCTTGTATAGTTTGATCCTATAAATCCTCAAGTATATCGTATATCGCTATCTATACTGAAACCACACATTCAAGATTCATTCGTCCACGTTTTTCTATTAATTAACCGTGATTCGTCCTTGGCCGATCTTGCTTCTAGAAATTTCCCGGGGGCTGTTATGTTTTAATGACAAAAGCCGGAAGCAGTGTCGTATTATATTTTGCAATAGTTTGTCATCATAACTTCACATTTGTTGAATATTGACCCCTGCTTGCATTTAATCAAATATTTCTTGACAGATTCATTTTCTACGGGTCAGCACAAATTCCCGTGTAAATCCTATTGTGAATGACTTCCGATCAGTTGCCTTTCGCTTTCAATGGCGTTTTAAACCGCGATATGGAACTAGTTAACAGCCCTGAACGAGAAAGGCGAAGTGGCGAGGGAAATTCAGAAGTAATTTCAGTGTATAATCGTTCAGGAAGTCGAGCTGGTAAGATTTCGACATTTTGTAAGGACTGTTATGACTGTTATGTTATGAAATAGAGTAAATGTCGTATAAACTTACATGAAAGTAAAACAAATATTTAAGCATTGAATGGTTTGGTTTTATGCCTTTTTGTACACTGTAGCAGTTACACAATTAGAATATTTTGGTTAAACTTAATATTAGACTAGGCATATGCATTGTATATTGACATATTGAGTGAATTATTAAAGCCTTTCCTTATCTGCTAATCTGCGACTTAATTATATTTAATAATGGTAATTGTGACAGACATATGCACTTTAATATTAAACAACCGGTATAAAAAATGTCAGGAAGGAAGTTGTTGTGGGTGACGTAAACTAGACTTAGGATCGGAATTAGCATTAAGTTTGAGATCAACAACAAACGCTGGTGAGATAGTCAACCCTCAAGAAAGCAAAAGTTGAAATTTACCAAATCGGCATTTATTATCCGTTGGATAAAAACGAGTTCAACATAATCAATTCTATATTAATATTAATGCATGTTTCCTAATGCTATTAAGCACGCATATGTTTACGGTTTACACATTGCTATATGCCAGGCCAATATTAAACCACTTCAATGATGTTTGAAACACACAAGGCAAGACATTATCTGACGACATCACCAACTGAGAATATTCATATATCATATACTTATAACATTCAGAAAATCTGGAATCATCCAGACAAATAGCAGTGTGTTAAAACTTACCTTTATAAAAATATCAACAAAGTAGCAGTAGCAAGCCCCAACAGATACTTTTACCCATACTGATATCCATACCGATACTGGTATACCGATAATAGAATGCCCTTCCTATTTAATGTATTAAGCCACAAGAACTGCAATTTTCAAATAGACCCCCTCCAATTTTCAAATAGACCCCCTCCAATTTTCAAATAGACCCCCCTCCAATTTCCCTCCAATTTTCAAATATAACCCCCTCACCATCACTCCTAAACATTGTAAAAGTAGAAAAAAGAAGTAATGACTGCTTCTATTTGACCCATTAGTAACCAACATCTTGTTTATCCCATTAAGCTGTAAAAGGCACATCTGAGCTTGATTGAAATACTGTAGTAAGTCCTAAAATGTTTATGTAATTTCTGGCTATATTTCAGATGCACAAGAACATTATACGTTCCAGGTTAGTGTTCTTGATTACTAAAATATCATGTGAATCTTGTGAAAGAAAATAATAAACAAGGCTATCATTTTCATTTAGGAAGCTGCTATTTACTTAGAAAAAGGAGCGGCAAATGAGAAGTACCATGAATTTAATGACCATCTTGACAAGTCTCGTTTCATATGTTATCTTATTGTCCACACAACTTTGTATAAACTCCTGGATGTTGTTGCGTCTCTTGCATTGTTGGCCTTGGCCGCCATTGAACCTCCAGCTATGTTGGGAATGGATGTCCCTATTTGGGTATGTATAACCACCATCATCACTATCACTGTCATCACCATCATTCTCACCATCAATCTCGTCACAACCATCATCTCTACTGCCATCACCACCATCATCATCATTGCCACCAACATCATCACAACCTTCATCATCATCACCACCACCAACATCATCACCACCAGCATCACAACCATAACCATTGCCATCATCATCATCACCATCATCATCACCATCACCATCATCATCACCACCACCATCACAACCACCATCATAATAACCATTGCCATCATCACCATCATCATCATCACCACCATCATTACAACCATCACCATTATTATCATCACCACCACCAACATCATCACCACCAGCATCGTCATCACCATGACCATCATCACCATCATGACCACCATCACCATCATCACCAAAGTACAATGTCAGACAGTAGCTAACATATTTTATATTTAATTAGTTACATGGTACACTGGAGATATCCTGTCTATTGATCTTAGTTATTGTGTTTGTTATCAAAATTCAATGGCAAGGAATACAGTACTCCAAGTATCACAAAAGAACTCTATTTAAGGTATATTCGTATGTTTCATTTATTTATACTGAATAATTCTATCAGTTCTAGGTTCTAAACTGTTCTTGACTAAGATTTTTCTCGGCATCTCTTTCGATGGGAATAATAGATGATGGTGTTTGTGGATGGAATATTTGAACGGAAATTTATATACATTTTTAGACCTAGCCAGGAGCAGGAGCATACTGGCATCCCATCCATACTGGCATCCCATCCATACTGGCATCCCTCAACAACTGGACTCTGTAGCTCAGTTGGTTAGAGCGCTGCACCGGAATCGCAGGGCCGCAGGTTCGATTCCTGCCAGAGGACCTAAGGTTGCATTTTTCACAACTGCTCCTGGCTAGGTCTAAAAATGTATATAAATTTTCGTTCGAATATTCCATCCACAAACTCTAAAGTGTTCTCCCTAGAGGTCCAGTAAGGTTCATCCCTATATTGCTGTAGTGTTACTACAGGAGGAAACCAGAGTACCTGGAGAAAACCTGAGGTGTTTGGTAGAGTCAAACTGGAAGCACTCTTCTCACATGAGACTGAGGTGAAATTATGATCAGACAACTGCATATTGCAGAAATCGAACGCTAGTCTCAGAGATGAAAGGCACATGCACTAACCACTTTAATATAGTACATTTTAATATTATGTTTTAGTTGATTTTAATTATTACAATGACAACAGAAGTGATTGTTGTCTTGATTCGAGATAACTCCCATGTGAGAGTGACGAGAGCCTTGCGACCCTTGTTTCTGCTGGATACGTATTACTTTGGCGGAGTTCGTAGGTATATATGACCACATTGCAATGTCACTGGTACTAACTTTATAGGTTTCAGAAAGCATTACACATATCAGCAAATTATGGTCAACTTCAGAAATGTTCACACTTATAAGAGCGAGAAAATTAAACTAAATCTCTCAATTCTATTTATTTGTCTCCAAATACAAGACTACTACATATAATGAAAAGAATTAACATTATTTTCTCACTCTGATAACTGCAGGTTGACCACCATCTGCTGCACGATAGTGCTTAGTGAAACACACATATACATTGTTAATCACAACGTTATAACGATATTTTCTCTTCTCAGAGTTTTCAGAGATATATTGAAATCAATGCCTCCTGTTTTGGATATATTTGCTCTGCTGCTGTTTTTCATGGTGATTTTTGCGATACTTGGTAAATTTTATTATCATCATAATATAATTCTAATGCTTCATATTGTCAAAGGTTATAATATTATATATTTTCACATTGTAGTTGCTGTGGTTATAGGTGGGTTTCATTAAAGTGGGACAGTTGACATGGTGAAGTTGACACCATGTAGCATCATGTAAAACACTTACTGAAACTAAAGCCACCTATTGTTTAAAAACTGTATAAGCAAATCTCTTAACTTTCAGTGTAACATGGGCTGTATTTTATATTTAGGTTTCTACTTTTTTTCAACGAATGAAAATGACCCAGTAAGCAACTCTCTTGTAACTTAGTTGTGTACTTTACTAAATTAGCCTTACTTCTAGATCACTTTATCCGCAGTAGTCACATCACTATGGGTCAAATTGTTCTCGTTTTAGAATTTCAGTTCATTTCAACGAAGCTTTATCAGCCTTTTCGTTCTTGTGACAACAGCAAAGTACGTAAGGAATGAGACGTTTTAAGGATGAACATTACTAGACCTCTAGGGAGAACAGTTTAGAACTGATAGAGCTATCCAGTATGAATAAAGTTAGTTTAGTTTAGTTTAGGTTTCCTCCTGAGTGACACTGAACCAATAAGGAATGACCCTACTACCCCCTCTAGGGAGAACAGTTTAGAACTGATAGAGCTATCCAGTATGAATAAAGTTAGTTTAGTTTAGTTTAGGTTTCCTCCTGAGTCCTGTAGTAACACTGGACCAATAAGCGACGGCTCTTACTGGACCTCTAGGGAGAACAGTTTAGATAAAGCTATTTAGTATAAATAATTTTTTGTTTTCAGTTATCCAGATGTAATGATGCCTGCTTATCATAATCATAAAGGAGCTGTGTTTTTCTTTGTCACGTATCTTGCAGTTGCTTTGTATTTTCTCATGAATCTGGTAAGATCTTCTTCTTGTTGATAGTATAAGTCAACCATTATTGGCATTAATATTCGAGCCGAGTAAAGTAAACGTTACAGGAGACCATCTTCTGTACGATAGTGCTTAGTGAAACCTACCTACTTTTCAAAGGCGTTGAGGATTAGCAATTCGCTCTTTCGCTGTTCAACATGTTCTGACTTACTAAACACTTCTTTTGTTTAAGCTCCTGGCCACTGTTTACTCGACGTTTACATCCAAGAATAAATCCAAGTTCACCAGGCTTTATCTGCACAAGCGGTGAGTTATATTTAGTGAGATCTTGGTGGAAGAAAATGAATGAATGAGGGCGGGAAAGAGTGAGTTAGGATCCATGGAAATAAAGAATGAGGTAAAAAACAGCGAGTGAAGGCCTTGTTACACGAGGAAATTTTGCGCAACTTAAAGTATATTTGCAGAGAAATTGTGAGCATGAATCTCGTTTTACTTTGCCGATATTTTTCTTCCTAAACATGCCCAGAAGGCATCCAAGAATGAATGAGGATGATAATATCGGCGTGAAACGCGGGCCATGTTCACTGTTTTTCTGTGCGTACATTTCCACATAACATGGCTCTGTGCAGAAATTGCGTTGCAAGTTGCAGCAAAAATTTCCCCGTGTAACAAGAGACAAAGAAAGGAACGTTCGAACGAACTCAGAAAGTAATTTTCCTTAAAACATTGATTTTAAAATCCTTTTACAGGGAAGGTGCAAGACTTGCTTACAACAAGATTACAGACCCAGCGGTAGCTCGTATGATCTTTGTAATTTTCCTTCACTTACACACAGCTACCAACAATTTTATAAGAACATTACATGGTATTTTTTCTCGTTTAGGAGGATGGTGTCGACGTGGCAAAATTTCGTAAACTATTGAAATATTACAAACCTAGAATGTGTAAGTCCAAATTGTCTTTGCTGATATTTTAAACGGATACGCCCTAATGCGCCCCCTTTTATATTTAGTCTGTTTTAATTCGCCAGATTATTTTAATCAGTTTAATGCTTAATTATTTTACTTTATATCCTTATTACAACTTAGCGGCATTGAATAAAGCTTTGGCGTTTAAGCATCTTGACAAACGAAGATCAGGGAAGATTAAGTAAGACAATTTTTATTTGTCCTGAGAGCCTATTCCTGGTTTTTGTATCATAATAATTATAAGAAGAAAAAGAACCATAGTAAATCGTAAAATGAGTAAATGTATTTCTTTTCTGCTGTAGTCTTGATGAATTTCGTCATATTTATGGTGTAGCGAAACTTTCATGGCGTCGGGTAAGACGTTTTGACTACTACGACCGTTGTTGGATTCCTGCAATATGCAGTTGTCTGTTTTTCATTCCAGGACACTAATGGAGAATGGTTCTACAATTGGGATTTTCCTGTTTCTGTTCGTAAAGTTCTAGAAGGTATAAATGACTAAGCATATATACTAGCTGTATAACCAGCTTTTGTCAACAAACAAACAAACAAACAAACAAACAAACAAACAAACACACACACAAACACACAAACAAACACACACACACACACAAACAAACAAACAAACAAACAAACAAACAAACAAACAAACAAACAAACAAACAAACAAATAGATATTATATTTCTTTTTTACAGGCATCCATTTGTTGGTGACAAAACCATTTAAGAACTCGTTTTATTCTTATTTTGATATTTTTATATGTAAGTCTTAGTTTTAAAATATTATATGCAACTTAAATCAACTCAATACTCAAATTTGAAAGGGAAAATAATTTGTGATGTAGTCCAAATCACAGAAGTCAAGAATTTTAGTGCCAATATTCCACAAATTATTTGAACGTTTTAGCGATAGTGGATAGTGGCGTGGAGTAAAATTCCAATATATTTTTTGTATTCTAAATAGATATCGTAATTTTCATAAATGGATGTACAGTCGTGTTTGAAGTGGTAATGGCATCAGGTAAGCCCTTGTGCTTGTTGCTGATCAATAATCACAGATCTTAACTGGACTCATAATTACAGTAGAATACTTTGTTATCAAATTTTAGAGGTCAGTGCTTCTGAACGAGATTTCAATACAGTTTATTGGTTTTCTCATGTCTTCACAGCAAGTAAGAAATATTTTCTGTATCGGTAACATTCATTTCAATACGCTGTACACTTATTCTCATACCCTAATCTTGCTGCTTGTTTCATATAGTTTACGCTTCAGAAGCCGTGTTAAAAATCCTTGCTTTGGGCGTGCGTGGTTATTTTGATTCCTACTGGAACTGGTAGGCTTTGTTTAATAGCATAGAAGATCTCACAACAATTCTATGTTTTTTCCATTAACTAATTAAAGGTTAACAAAATGTTATCATTTGTAAATATTCACTTTACTATAGGTTTGATTTATTGGTTACAATTCTAAACATTCTTGGAAGTTTTGATAAAGGTGGTACATTTGCCATCTATCTTCGACCAATCAGATTGTTGCTGTATGTATACTGAGAAGTTATATTTATCCAAATTAGAGTTAAATTAAGTTGTCTAAATAGCAAAGTTCTGTTGTCCAAACAGCAGTGGTGCATTTATATTTTTGTGTGTATTGCAGATTATTTAAATTGAGGAAGAGCTATCGAGTGGTATTTGATACTTTAAGGATATTGCTTCCAAGTTTAATCAAGTACGTGTTTATAAGAGAACTAAACTCAACTGAGCTCAACTGAGCTCAACTGAGCTCAACTGAGCTCAACTGAGCTCAACTGAGCTCAACTGAGCTCAACTGAGCTAAGCTAAGCTAAGCTAAGCTAAGCTAAGCTAAGCTAAGCTAA
The DNA here is from genome assembly GCA_016169945.1 of Trachythela sp. YZ-2020. Lineage (NCBI taxonomy): Eukaryota > Metazoa > Cnidaria > Anthozoa > Malacalcyonacea > Clavulariidae > Trachythela > Trachythela sp. YZ-2020. The sequence continues at coordinate 489,271 of JADLSH010000353.1, forward strand.
GCTAGACTAGACTAGACTAGACTAGACTAGACTAGACTAGACTAGACTAAGCTAAGCTAGACTAAGCTGAACTAAGCTAAGCTAGACTAAGCTGAGGTAAGCTAAGCTAGACTAAGCTGAGCTGAGCTAAGCTAAGCTAAGCTAAGCTAAGCTAAGCTAAGCTAAGCTAAGCTAAGCTAAGCTAAGCTAAGCTAGACTAGCTAAGCTAGACTAAAGCTAAGCTAAGCTAAGCTAGACTAAACTAAGTTAAGCTAAACTACGGCACTTGCCACCAACATATTTTTTTCTTTTGATAGGTTGGGAATTATTATCGTTCTTTTCTATTATTTCTTCGCAATTATTGGGATTGAAGCATTTGCTGGCGTGGACCTTAAGTCGTGTTGCAGGTATAATGAAAAATCTCTAGAACCAAAAATCCTTCTTATTCCAAAAAATAAGAACAGCGATGTTTAGTTCAATTACCCCATAAGGCAGAGTGTCTGGCAAGCAATATGGAAGTCATGCATTCAAGCCCATTGTGGGACCATTTCCTGAGCTTTAACAGCTTGTACAAGTAGGACAAAATGTTGTCAATTATTTTTGTTGTAGAAATTTATCGATCCAAGATGCGTACGAAGAAAATGGATACTATTATCTAAATAACTTCAACGACGTTTTTCACTCTTACGGTAGGTACATTTGATGTTGTAGTGGTTAGTGCATGTGTCTTTCATCTCTGTGACCGTGGTTTGATTCGTTGACTATGCAGTTGTCTGATTATAATTTCACCTCAGCTAGTGGCATGTTAGAAGAATGCTTCCAGTTTGACTCTACCAAACACTGCAGGTTTTCATGTTCTCCTCAATCCTCTCCACAACTGTTCTTGTGAAAAGTTGAAATCCAGGCAGAAAGTGGGGGGAGAGTGCAATGAGATAACGATAAAAATGGCCCTTTTCGTTGGTTATGATTTTTCTTCAGAACTCGTCTCAGAATGCGTGAAATACTGTTGTAGAGATCCCAGAAATTAAACACTTTCTCCAGGGGAGCATGGCCCCGGACCCTCCTAGGATTCTCGCGCCATTGGTGCTTGTGTTGGGGAATCTATGTAAGTCTTCCCCCGCCTCAAGAAAAAGTTAACACCCTGACTAAGCACTGCTGAGGGGAACAGTTCAGACGGTTCTGATAGAGCTATCCTGTTTTTAAAATTCAATAGTTCTAAATATAATGTATCTCAAAAATTTTGCAGTTACTCTGTTTGAATTAACTGTCATTAACAATTGGCACGTGATCATGGTAAGAATTTTCATTGGAATTTGTTGAGGCCCTGCTTTGCATTGCATCATTGGATCTTTATATATTTAATATTTATTAAGTGTGTCCGACTCAAAAATTTTGAAAACAATTTTAGGAAGGTTTTGCTGCTGCGACAACTGAATGGAGCCGAATATTTTTCATGGTTTTCTACGTTGTTATTTTGGTAAGGATCAGTCGCCATATAATATCTAAAATATGCCTGAGTGCGTCATGAATGAAGTTAGTTTAGCTTAGGATAGTCAAAAATAAGCAAAGAAGGTAAGTTAACTGACTGAATGAAATTCACCTTCACGTAGCCTCGCTTCGAGTGGAAATTTATCTTGTTGGATTATTCGACATTTATCCGTTTCTTGTTCAAATATTTCAGGTTGTGATGACAATTGTCGTTGCTTTTATTCTGGACGCGTTCGTTTTCAGCATCGAATTTCGAAAGAAACATCAAAATAGTGCAAGTAAGAAGTTCTAGTTAGCAATCGTATATTGAAACGAGATTTTGGTTGTACAGTGAATGCATGAACATTTCACCTCGATTTCTACAATGAACAGTTGCACTCTTCTCCGTTGCATGTGAGAAGAGTGCTTCCAGTTTGACTTTACCAAACCCTGCATGATCTACTGAAGCTCTTTGAAATCTCCATTTTTTCCAGAGGACACCCACAAGGTTGTATTTCAAACTTATCTCACTAAAGAGGAACTGGAACTGATTGACCCACGACTGGCTCGCACAGATAGAGTGAGTACACATGCGCACTATAGGTGGTTTCACTAAGCACGAATATCCTGAATATTTTGATATCATAATTTCTGTATAGGAAAGAATTATATTTATTGCTGAACGAGTTTTAACTCGAGATGATCTGGTCGAAGAAATGTACAGAGACGAATTGGAGGTATGTTACATATTACAGGAATGACAATAGTGCCATCCAGTCATGATCCAGTGATGGGAAGGTTCCATTGTCATTTCATTGTTTTGAAAATCCCACTGATTTCCAAGCCATCCAGTCATGATCCAGTGATGAGTTCTGTTCCATTGTCTTTTCATTGTTTTGAAAATCCCACTGTTCTCCATGCCATCCAGTCATGATCCAGTGATCAGAATGTTCCATTGTCATTTCATTGTTTTGAAAATCCCACTGATTTCCAAGCCATCCAGTCATGATCCAGTGATGAGTTCTGTTCCATTGTCTTTTCATTGTTTTGAAAATCCCACTGTTCTCCATGCCATCCAGTCATGATCCAGTGATCAGAATGTTCCATTGTCTTTTCATTGTTTTGAAAATCCCACTGTTCTCCATGCCATCCAGTCACGATCCAGTGATCAGAATGTTCCATTGTCTTTTCATTGTTTTGAAAATCCCACTGTTCTCCATGCCATCCAGTCACGATCCAGTGATCAGAATGTTCCATTGTCTTTTCATTGTTTTGAAAATCCCACTGTTCTCCATGCCATCCAGTCATGATCCAGTGATCAGAATGTTCCATTGTCTTTTCATTGTTTTGAAAATCCCACTGTTCTCCATGCCATCCAGTCACGATCCAGTGATCAGAACGTTCCATTGTCTTTTCATTGTTTTGAAAATTCCACTGTTCTCCATGAAATACCATTTCGTTTCTCTCGTAGGCCTCTTGCAGAAATTATGACGACACACTACGATCCCAGCAATCATTGCGAGCTAACCCATCATTAAATGCTGATCGCATAGAATTACGTGATCATTCTACAGTGTCCAGTTCGGAGGAAGACACGTGACCAGAATGTTGAGGTCACTGATCTCAAGTTAAATTTCGATGAAATATATTTTGTACGGAATAATCACACGGTGCAATTCTTCATGCAACTTGTTTCACAATGATGGGGAAAAACGACCTTGGCATCGCGTTACAAGATGTTGTTACACCGAGCAATAAAATTTAACGTAACTTACTATGATTATGGTAACTTACTATGATCATAGAATAAATAATCTAATCTTAAGAATCTGGTTGATTTATTATCATGAATTTTTCATGCAATATTTAATGTAATCTGTTTAAAAATCAGTATATACAGTATATTTTTGTACATGGACAGTAAATAATAGCCTGAGATATTCAGTAAAGGCTCAAGAATAAGAATAGTTTTATACAATTTCATTCATAAAGTTTTTAAAAAGCACATATATTTACGAATAATAATTATTAGACGGTCTTTTGTTGTCTACTGTATTTTATGTCTGTGGTATTTGGCAGTTTATCCTAACCCTAATCTTGACACTAATCCCAACCTAATCCTACCCGCAATCCTAATCTAATCCAGTAATCCTAAGCCAGATTCATACCCGGATCCCTATAGCCTAACCGCAATCCTAATCATAGGAAAGTCGATCCTAGGAGCTCACTCGCTGACATTTTTGAATCATCTCTTAGAAAATTGGAGACTTGGAGTTGCGCAGAAAATGGAAATATAGTACGTACCTATTCCTCGGCGTGATGCGAGATTGGGAAGGCCCTGGGTACGAGTGTGAATCTGTGCCAGCGATACAAAACTGTACAGCGGTTTTACCATAAAATTTAGAAAATTCGTGGGAAATTCGAAAAGTGAAAACATGTACTTTGTGCAAAGAAGATCAAAATAGTGTTTGAAAAACCAGATTAAAATTGAATATTTGATTTTTTTGTGGCCGATTAAGATAGAAATGTGAAGTAAGTATTGAACATTGAGTTATTTGAATTGTTTACATTGCCATGTAGAACAATTTTAACTTCAAAAAGTTTGGCTCACTGGTTGGATCTTGGTTTATCTCCGGGAATTTCTTAATTTAAATAAGACTGGGTTGCATTTATCGTAGTTTAGTGAAGAGAAATGCTTTTTAAAGTACAAATATTTAGACTAGATTCCTAGGGTTCCAGGGGGGGGGAGTAATTAATAACTTTAATAATAGGCAGGAGGCTGACTTGCATCTTGCTAAAATACAGCTAAATGTGATTGTCTTAGAATCAGGTTTGTCAAATGTCATGTCATTTAATATAATATAGGTCATTTACAGAACCTTGTCATGGATATGGTTCAATAAAGGTTTAAGAATAAACAAAAGCAAAACAAAGAAATACAGTGAAGTGTGGGACATAATTTTCAACATTTTACATAAGTAGACAAACATAATCCTAGAGGCGACAAAATAAATCATTCTTTCTGTTTTGTCTTTGCAACCCCAATGGAAAGTCCTCACTGGTAATTGAAGCAGGCTTTTGGCACTTATCACACTTCTTTAATACCAATTTGAAAAGCTGTATTGAAGAGTCCAGATGTCTAGATAGTGCCACAATGCTTCTGTTGAAAAATCAGAACCCCTTTAATAATAATACTAAAAGCATTTATTAAACACGATAATAATATTACAGCATAACTAATGTAGTCGTGTAACTATCTAATAACTAACAACTAGTCTATGTAATATAGTATAACGTATGTATGACTAGTATGTATGTAATATTACGTATAACGTATAATATGACTAATATAACGACTAATTTTTCACATAAATACATTACAAAGATCACACTATTTGACATTTACAGTTACACTTAAATCAAGAATTACGTAAATCTAATGAGTAATGGAAACTTTCATCAATAATTATATGACTATCTACTTCCATGCAACATTGCAAGATTATTTGCATCCTACACAACGCAACCAAATGTCATCCTAATTTAACCGAGAATAACAAAAACATTATTATCCGGCCTTGCACTTCAGGGAAAATAAGATGAAAATAAGATGCCTGTCCACTTCAAATACAATAAATCAATTATCAAGCACTCTGTCTCTGATGCAAAATGTTATTTGTAAAAAAATATGATTGTGAGTGTTATAATATCCAAAAACATAGTATATAAATGTCTTTCATTTTAGACTGAAATTATCAAAGACAAAGTTCAAGTTTTTCCCTATAGTTAACTTGAAAAATATGATACGAAATATGTGTTTCATGATGATTTGTATCTGCTGAATATTAGGTTTGTATGTTAACTATTATATATTAATTATTAAAACAGAAATATGCTCTTTTATGTCTGTCTATCACCAAACAATTTCACCAAACAATTGGTCATTAATGGTTAGTATTACTGTAAGAATAAAACTGTTTTAAACTTGTAAACTAAAGGGAAAACAAAGATTTTTCAAGCTTTTTACTTTCTTGAGTTCAAACAGTCCGTCTTTCACACGCAAGTTATAATTTCATCTCATTTGCAAGTTTAGCATATCAGCCTTGACACCTGTAGTATGGCATATCAATGAGCCGTATTTTCAAGGCATCGTGTGTGAAGGGTCACTTAGCCTTACAGCTGAAAATGTATGTAAATTTATGTAGATAACTTCCTAGTTCGAAGCCTAGTTCTATTCATTCACATATAAAGATGGATCAGTGCCAGATAGCCAGATGCCATGCATGTGCATGAAGACTTTCTCAAATGTTCTTGACACGAAAATTTGGCAGTCCACCTGCCTCAATATGACGTCTTATTTTTAGCGTTTGAGTTTATGGTTATCGAAGTATTCTGGCCATAAGTTAGCGCTGTTTAGAGCTGTAAAAATCCCTTCTATTTTTGTCCTGGGATTGTCTAATTCGTGAATGAAAGTTATCCTGGATAAATAAAACGAAATTTATAGAAGAACGAGACGGTTCAAGATAGCGCGAATTCATTCCGTGTCTGTATATACCTCAATTGATCCGCATTTAGAATGAGCTCTGTTGATTTGAGATTGCATGGTTACCTCAGCTACGGAAAGTTAAACTTGTACTTTGTGCATAAGGTTTTTTTACCTTGTGAAACCAGCACGAAGTCAGAACAGGACGATTTGTTTCAGTTACGAATAATTTTTATCATTGACATTGAACTTGAATTTTTCTTTGTGTTTCTTCGAAAAAGGCAACATTTTCAGTACCTAAATTGACCCACAATTGCACGAAACTTGAGTAATATTTTTAATGTCACTTCGACAAGAATTTTAATCCGCGCGGCCGACAAGAGTTTTTAACACCGCGGGTTTGCTTTGATGTACACGCGCGCTTCACATAGCCAGCGTGGCCAATATGGCTATTAACACCTTTTCCAATGGAGTTTCAATAGAATTTGCATTTCACAAATGTTCTGACAAAAGGCATTGTTCTTGCTCAAAAGTTCCTTTGAATATCAGCTAGAAACTATAAAGTTAGCTTAAGAAATGCGAATACATTTATAGCAAAGAGTTAAGTCTGTCAAACTAAGTAACAATAAATACTTGTTGCAAACACAAGGCGGCAAACTGGACTAATCCTGACACTTAATTCTGACAATGCCAACTTCGCTTTGACATTGTAAACAAAATTGACCGACAGCCAAAGTTTTATAGTCTTGTTTCTTAGCAAACTTTGCTCAAAATGAGCATTTGTCAATGTTATTTAGTTTAAGTTTGAAGTTTTATTGTTTCTCATACAGGTACCTGCTGATGCGAGTTGCAAAAAGGCGTTAAAATAATGGGCGGAGAGATAATGTGGAATTAATATTCTCCCCTTACCCGGAGTGGGCTAACAACAAATATATAGTTTTTCGATTTTTGCTGCTGTTTTGGGGAAATTTATTACCTTTTAAGAGCGAATATATTTTGTTTTTATGGTACAGAAGCGCAGTACAGCACTTTTAGTTGAGATAAATTGTTTTTCGGTTCGAAATATTGGTAGTTGTGAACTACAAAGGACCAGCTGTCCCACTCAGGCATAGCAATTTTTGATAAACATCAATTCAATATGATGTCATTTCCTTTGAATTTCAAAGCATTTAACTAGCGCATTGGCTTTTGATCAGTCATCAGTTAGCGCTTTACCTCGTTGAAACTGTGTGAACCGTGTTTGTAAAGTTATAACGTACGGTTTGCGATATTTAAAATATACTTCGAAATATGGAAACGAAATCGGAGAAAACGGCGAAAAAATTCTCATTTCGCAAGCGACGCATTAGCAAGGGAAAAAAAGAGAGTGAATTACAACCTGTTGATCTAGAAACGGAGCAAGAGGCGACCGTAGTTCAAAATTGCGAACAAACGACGGACAAACTTAGCGGTTCTGTCGAAGAGGAATTTCAGACGCCTAAGTCGGCCGAAGACGGTAACGTCGCAGAGCAATCGTCCGGCGAAGATCCTAGTCCGAAATCTAGTGCTGAGCCGGCTAGCGAGAGCGTCGGGAAGAAAAAGTCTAAACGCAGAAGTCTTTTTAAACGGAACAGCAAGAGAAGCTCGGTTGATGAGAGTTGTGAACTTAAAGTGAAAGAAAACGAGAGCACGGAAGAACAAAGCGAAGCGACGGAACGAAAGAATGAAACAGGGGAAGTTTCTGCTACAGATAATGTTATGTCAAGTGTTGGCCAAGGGCAGGTTGTTTGCGAAGAGACGGGGAAGCAAGGTGAGATCACAGACCAAAGCGACGGAGAGGGTTACTTGAGTGTGGGGGAAGTTAGCGAAGCGGAGGGGGAAGCCTTAGTCGAAGGTAAGGCATCGCCAGAATCTGGGACAGCCGTTGTGGGAGACAAAGGAACGAAACGAAAGGGTTTCTTCAAGCGTGGCTTATCATTGAAGCGTAGAAAGTCGAAAAAACAAACAAACGAGTCGAAGGAATTAAACGTTACGAAGAAACAGCCAAGTTGCGAAGCTGAAATACAAACTGAATCTACGTTAGAAGGCTCAGAAACCGCTGCTAAAATTCATGAAACAATCCTAAAAGCCGTACCGGTTGAAGAAAACAGCAAAGACACCGAGGACATTAACAATGAATCAAAAACCGACTCAGAAAATACATCTAGTTCTATGGCTAAAAAACTCCCCGTCAAACCGCCAAGAAAGGTTTCATTTATTGGACCCGACGGAACAAAACTCGATTCTTCTGACGAGGGGGATTCCCCGACCGAGCAAGCTGCGGAGTCTAGTGACGAGTCCGATGAGGATACGGTAGTTCCTGAAGATGGTCCGAGTGTAGTGTCGGAAGAGCCTTCGGAAATTGTCGCCCCAGAAGTCGTCGTTATGTCGGAAGAAGCGGGATGTTCCGAACCTCTTACCGATGGTGAGGATATATTTCTATTTATACAAGATAGTTCTATCAGTCCTAAGAGGTCCAGTAAGGTCCATCTTTCATTTGGGAAGCACGCGGGTGGCAGATGTGGTTAGCACGCTACCCCTTACCTCTGAGTTAAGCCTGTCATTGTAGGTCGAGTATAGTGTATTTACTTAGGTTGGGTGACATCCCTGTGCTTGATAAACTCATGTAAGTAGAGTTTGGTTGCTTCTCCCCTGTGCTTCGAGGGTTTTTCTCTGGGTACACCATTGAACTATATACAAACTGGAACGCTAACTCAATACGCCAAACCCGATAATAGGATGAAGCCAAGCTAGTTTTTCTGAGTTTTGAGTTGAAATACTTAACGCCGGACATTGGGCTGTATATGAAATTGAAGCTATTAAAAAGTTCTATTTGATATAGAAACTTCAAGACTTTAGGCAAAATGGAAATACTTAAAAAATACAAAAACAACCACAATTTTGTAAAATACGGCAAATTTTCCCTGAATTAAACTGGCTTCAATTTCCCCCCTGCGTTAGCGTTCCAGTCTATTATAGTTCAATGGGGTACAACAGTTCTTCTCCCTCACCAAAAACTACTCCTTAGGCGTTGTTGTTGAGCACATGTGCCATGAGCCTGCCTGGGTGAATTGGGCAACATTAAATCAAGAATTGTTATTATCATTAAGGTGACGATGATGACCTTACCGAAGTATCAAGCATGTGTTCTGATTTGCTTGCATCATCCGACGCTCCTGACACAATTTCTACCTCCGACATAAGCCGATTGTTTGTTTTCACGGACAGCGAAGACACTGGATCAAGAATTACTTTGGAGGAGATCAGCGAAGAGTCTGAGGGCGAGCCTAAATTGGAATTGGCAAATGATGAGTCTGGGGCAGAATATAAACCGGAAGTGGTGGGTGAGGGATCTGGAACCGAGTCTAAAGCAGAAATTTCGGGAACTAGGTTCGAATCAAGACCTGACGCGTCTGAAAAGAAAGATGAAAACGAGACTGCGAAGTTGCTAGGCGACGGTGATGTGAGCAAAGTTGGCGAGTGGGAAATGGTGAACAGATCACATGATATGTCGGTTGAATTATCACGAGTGCGGAAGCAGACATTGTTTAATGTTAAGAGATTATGTTGTTCCGTGATGTAAGATTTAATCACTAATAGTATGACAAAGATAATGCTAAGACATTCATGTCAATTTAGTATTTAGATTGTGAATGGACCAAACCTCCCTGGAGGTTATAGAGGCTTAAACATTGATATTTATACTGAACATTTGAATGCATTCATGTGAACTTTCTTCCGTTATTGCGATAATTTATTGCATACAAGGCCGGCGAGAGGGGGAGGGGGGTGGGGGCAGGGGTCAAAATACCAAGGGCCCGAGGATGTTTAAAGGGGCCTAGAAAAGTTGGGTAAGTGCCTGTGTCGAGGTTGGGGAAAGGCATTCCTCAAACCTGTCCCAGGCCAGTGACTGGGTCTGGCCGGCCTTGCTTGCATATTTGCATTGCGATAATTTAAGGTTTAGTCTATTTCGGATTTTGCAAAATTTTATGCGAAATAGATAAACGTGTTTTTTCCACAATAAACAATTCATTGCGATAGTTCTTTTAAATTAACGAAAAGTATTTTATATTTATTGATATAGTTGAGGTTATTATAAGTATATATAAAGGGGTGTTATAGAATAGTAGTAATTTAAATTCTATATTGTTATAAGGTATTTGTTAAGAGTTTTAAATTGATATTTAATAAAATAGAGAATATTAAGAAACATTGTTCTTTCTATTTGATTTGAAATCTAGTAAATAATATTAAATATTCGTTGCCACCCAATTCACATTTTCAGATAACTCACATGCCTAGTTACCACTGTTCTGATAATGTAAGCATAGAATGGAACAAAGGTAACCAATTCACATTTTCAGATAACTCACATGCCTAGTTACCACTGTTCTGATAATGTAAGCATAGAATGGAACAAAGGTAACCAATTCACATTTTCAGATAACTCACATGCCTAGTTACCACTGTTCTGATAATGTAAGCATAGAATGGAACAAAGGTAACCAATTCACATTTTCAGATAACTCACATGCCTAGTTACCACTGTTCTGATAATGTAAGCATAGAATGAAACAAAGGTAACCAATTCACATTTTCAGATAACTCACATGCCTAGTTACCACTGTTCTGATAATGTAAGCATAGAATGGAACAAAGATAAACAAGCATTTAAATTATACATGTGAGTGAATTGGATGGCAACATGCTCATGAACACGTGTTAGATATTATATAGGTCTATATGTTGAGTTAACAAACGAAAATTAAGTCGGATACGCCTTATTAAAGGCCAACCTACTACACTTTTTGGGTGAAGAATAATTTTTCAAACTAAATCTAATTTACATACATATGATTATCTATAAAGTTAATTAATCTTAATCTCTGTACGTGCATTTACAGTCTATACATTGACAAATAGTTTCATCAATCAACTAATTAGAGCTAAATAGAACAGGTACCCAATTAGATAACTAATTAGAGAAAGGCAGGAGTATTCCTGCTGCAGGATTCTTACCAATTGCTTCCATAACTTTAAGAGCTAAATTTGTCTCTAAACAAGAGTTTGGTTTAGGACAATATCGTTTCCTTGCCCTTTTTAAATACTCTTCACTTCTTAAGCTCCTTTTGGCTTCAGCGTCAATAAAACATATATCGTTTTTAAATTGTTCCAAAAATTCATCTTCGTTCGTGGATTGATTCTTTTCAATGATAGAATCAATCACTTTTGTATTTTCATTGTGTTTATCAGCATAATTCGAGGTACTTTTCCCTTTCTGTTCCTGAATGCTAATGGTGTCGCAGCTTGCAGTAGACTGCTCTGAATTATTGTCATTTGGCGTCGCTAATTCCGAATTTTCTTCTTCAAATTGATTAGAAACTCGCTTGGAATTTCTATGTTTGCCTTTCGTATTTTCATTGTGGTTTTGAACAGTATTTGATGTACTTTCCCGTTCACATTCATAACGGTTAATATTGTCACAACTAACGCTAGTTGATAATCCTGAATCATTTGGAGTCGCTGTCTCCGAATCTTCTCTTTCGGAACCTGATTGATTTGAAATCAGCAATAACGTTAGTCTATTCTTAGAGTTTGGAAGGTCTGTCTTTTCTTGGTGATCTTTTCCGTTTGAACTTTTGATATCAAATTCAGTTGTGGAGGCACAATCTTCTACTTCTTCAGAAGATTTACTTTGGGTAATATTTAGTCGCCGTTCCGAAATAATGTCTTCTTCCCTCTTCTTGTTTTGTTCATTTTTGGGATTTGATTTTTCTTCCAAATTAACAGGACGTGATTCACCTTTCATCTTTTGTTTTGAACTTATGTTTCTGTTATCAAACTCTGACTCAGATGTAGAACCATCTTTTATTTCGTTTGGGGTTTTCCTTTGGGTAATCTTTAGTTGCCTTTCGGAGTCAATACCACCTTGCTTCTTCTTGCGCCCTGCTTTCTTTGGGTTCGATCTTTTCTCCAGCTTAAGACTGGATTCACTTTTTATCGTTTCTTTTGAACTTTTGTTCTTGTTATCAAATTCTGAGCCGGATGTAGAAGACGCTTCCTGTCCTTCGTCACAGGATTTCGTTTGGGTAATGTCTACACGCATCTTAAGTTGCCTTTCAGAATCAATTCCTTCCTTCCCTTTCTCTCCTGTTACATTTCGTTCTTCTGTTTGATTTGATCTTTTCTCGGATTCACCTTTCTTCTTCTGCTTTCTTGTTAAAAACCACGAATCTCTCCTCACGACCTTTTGTCTTTCGCGATTCTTGTGTTTCAAATCTTCCCCAAGTAGACCGCTTTCTCCTTCCCTAGTACACGAGGACGACCTCTCTCGCTCTAAACTACCATCCAGTGACACCCGCTTTGGCAAGTCTAAGTTATTATCACTATAAGAACGCTTCTTATAAGTAGTTGAACTAGAATCCGTGCTGGAGCATTCACGTTCTGTATCACAACTTATATCCTCCTTTGAACTACTGTCGTATTTCTTCGCCGTTTTCTCAACCTCAAATCTACTGAAATAATCTAAGTTATCTTCGCTACAGCTTCGCTTAGGTTTTCTTCTTGTTTCTTTTACGAATTTCGGACTATTGGAACTATTTGAACTAGGATTAGATCTATTCATCTCCATTCTTCTTCTAAAGTGGTCGAATGAAGAACTTTTCTCGCAAACATGTGGAACTTTTCTCGAAGACGCTTCCTGTCCTTCGTCACAGGATTTCGTTTGGGAAATGTCTACACGCATCTTAAGTTGCCTTTCAGAATCAATGCCTCCTTCCTCCCCTTTCCCTCCTATTACATTTCGTTCTTCTGTTAGATTTGATCTTTTCTCGGATTCACCTTTCATCTTCTGCTTTCTTGTTAAAAACCACGAATCTCTCTTCACGACCTTTTGTCTTTCGCGATTCTTGTGTTTCAAATCTTCCCCAAGTAGACCGCTTTCTCCTTCCCTAGTACACGAGGACGACCTCTCTCGCTCTAAACTACCATCCAGTGACACCCGCTTTGGCAAGTCTAAGTTATTATCACTATAAGAACGCTCCTTATAAGTAGTTGAACTAGAACCCGTGCTGGAGCATTCACGTTCTGTATCACAACTTATATCCTCCTTTGAACTACTGTCGTATTTCTTCGCCGTTTTATCAACCTCAAATTTACTGAAATAATCTAAGTTATCTTCGCTACAGCTTCGCTTAGGTTTTCTTCTTGTCTCTTTTACGAATTTCGGACTATTTGAACTAGGATTAGATCTAATCATCTCCATTCTTCTTCTAAATTTGTCGAATGAAGAACTTTTCTCGTAGTCAATCCTTTTACAGTCAGTTGTTGGTGAATAATTCAAATTATCTTCACTGTAACTTCTATCTTTTCTCATTTTGCTGTTAGTGTTTTCTTTCTTTCCAGATATAAATCCCTTCATTAAAAACTTCTTAAATGCTTTGCTATGAGCTGGTTTATCATGTGTTGTGTCTAGTTTAGCGCTCATCAATTCCTCCTTAATTCCCGGTTCTTCCTCGTTAGTTCCCAAAACACGAATCTCTGGTGTTGATTTTTGTTCTCCTTCTATTTTAGGAGAACTGTTCGAATCATAAAAGGTTTCTTTTTGTGTTGGACTGAACTTATCTGTGTCGTGTTGCAAGTCCGAAGGACGTTCAACAATGTTTTCTTGTTGTGCTCCAGGCACGCTTTGGTTATCTGACTTTTCTTTTTGCATACTAAGCAACATATTCATGATCGCGACGAATTCCCTACAAATAGTATAATAGTGTTAAAACTGAACTAGATTATTTATACTGAATAGCTCTATCAGTTCTAAACTGTTCTTCCTAGAAGTCCAGTAAAGGTCATCCCTTATTGGTCCAGTGTAATGGATAGGTAAATGGTTAGGTATGATCACTGAGTAGATGAATAAAAGAAGAGGAATGAATATACTCTATTTCGAACCTTTTCATTACCTGGGGTTTTGAAGTTTATCTTCGCCAACATCAACACCAATACTTGAGAGTGACTGCCTGGTTTGGTCCCAGTCCGCCTCAACTCCTCTATAAATACCAACAAAATCTTTCCATCCTTGTTTATGATATCCTGTTATCCCCTCCCACTTCTCGTTGTTTTTTACTGATGGCTTTTCATTTGTGTTCGTATCTTTCTCGTTCGTAACGGAATTGAAAGCCATGCTGTTCACATCTTCACTAATAATGTTATTATTTTCTTCTATGGCTAAAGTTTTACCATCTTTTTTGAACAAATCGTATTTGCTTTCTGCAGTAGATTCGTTGGCGTGAACTCTTGTGTGTTGATCTACTTTTGATGTCTTTTTAGTCTGATGGCTCTTGGGTGATTCTTCTTTGACTTTTTGTAGTGTTTCTGAAACATTATATTTGTCTATTTAACTGGACCAAAAAGGTACGTACAACAGCTATACTATATACTCAAAAACACCAAAACATATACAGTAACAAGTATAATTAAACAATGAATGACTGGAACACCACAACAGTAAATACCATTTACTGCATGCAAGCCGTTTCTGAATATCACTAAAATTAAAGTGCTATAGCTAAAAGCAATTACCTTCCCTCTTCGCATTTTTTCCCTGGCTTATACTGACATTGCTTTCTGACTGAGGATCTTGTCTCTTTCTTCCTGTTCGTTTATGCTTAGCCGGTTCCCAGAAGTTCTTGTCCATGTTGTCCCATTCAAAAGTATGTTTGGACACTCTCTGTAGTACATTCACCCTGCTATCCAAACCGACAGCGCTCGTGGTTGGCTTAAGAATAGATTTTTTTGGTTGTTTTTGTGTTTGAGTGTGTTTCACTTTTATCTCGGCTATTTCTCTTGATGTTCTCTCGTCTGTGTCTTCGCTTTGTGTGGAATCTGAGTTGTGGTAGTCAAAAACAAGACGAACTTTGGCTTTACCAAATGTTACTTTCTTTTTTGATTTTGCTGTAAGGTCACCCATGGCTTTCTTCTATTCTTTGCGTGCTTTCTTGAAATCATATAAGATAATACAGACGTTTTATGATATGACTATAAAATAAACTAATTTTAAACTAACTGGATAGCTCTATCAGTTCTAAACTGTTCTCCCTAGAGGGCCAGTAAGGATCCTCTCGTATTGATCCAGTGTTACTACAGGAGGAAACCTAAACTAAACTAACTATATTTATACTGGATAGCTCTATCAGTTCTAAACTGTTCTCCCTAGAGATCCAGTAAGGATCCTCTCTTATTGATCCAGTGTTACTACAGGAGGAAACCTAAACTAACTTTATCTATACTGGATAGCTCTATCAGTTCTAAACTGTTCTCCCTAGAGGGCCAGTAAGGATCCTCTCGTATTGATCCAGTGTTACTACAGGAGGAAACCTAAACTAAACTAACTATATTTATACTGGATAGCTCTATCAGTTCTAAACTGTTCTCCCTAGAGATCCAGTAAGGATCCTCTCTTATTGATCCAGTGTTACTACAGGAGGAAACCTAAACTAACTTTATCTATACTGGATAGCTCTATCAGTTCTAAACTGTTCTCCCTAGAGGGCCAGTAAGGATCCTCTCGTATTGATCCAGTGTTACTACAGGAGGAAACCTAAACTAAACTAACTATATTTATACTGGATAGCTCTATCAGTTCTAAACTGTTCTCCCTAGAGATCCAGTAAGGATCCTCTCTTATTGATCCAGTGTTACTACAGGAGGAAACCTAAACTAACTTTATTTATACTGGATAGCTCTATCAGTTCTAAACTGTTCTCCCTAGAGGTCTAGTAAGGATAATCTCTTATTGGTCCAGTGTTACTACAGGAGGAAACCTAAACTAAACTAACTTTATTCATACTGGATAGCTCTATCAGTTCGAGCTGTTCTCCCTAGATGTGCAGTAAGGATCATCTCTTATTGGTCCAGTGTTACTACAAGAGGAAACCTAAACTAAACTAACTTTATTTATACTGGATAGCTCTATCAGTTCTAAACTGTTCTCCCCAGATGACCAGTAAGGATCCTCTCTTATTGATCCAGTGTTACTATACATTTTACATATACATCGTTGAAGTTTTTTACATACACAATAGATCGCTGAAGGCCAATTGTCAGGAGTCTCTCATGCAATTTTTGCTATTGTTTTCAGTACCTACTTGCCATAACTCTACATAACTGCAAATGAGGTCACAAAACTCTCATTTATAGTGACCTATACTATAGTTTACTTTGTCTCATCAACTTTGATCCAAACCAAAGGCAAAGCTGAAGGCTTACCCGGCTAAGAACTGGCTAAGACGTGTTCCCATACCAAAATTATGAGCTATATTATCATAAATGTGCGGTGCCAGTGTGGGTAGAGTATAACGAAGATTCGCCGGTTGAGTTGTGTAAAACTACCTGAAAAATACAATATGAACTTCGACGTTTCGAGCGAAGGCCCTTCGTCTGGAAGTTATTGTATTTTCAAGTAGTTTTACACAACTCAACAGCCGAATCTATATTATCATAACCCAACAATATAATTTTAGCCAGTGGAAAATGTTTAAACATACCCTATGTGTAGTTCAGTAAAAGTTGAAAAGGACCATTTGAAAGCGTTTGAACCAAAACTAAGCCTAAGCCCTATTTAAATAGATCTAAGCCGATCCCATATTGGAATGATTGGCTATCACTTATCAGTATAATATTTACCTAAACATCAAAGTCAAAAACGTTTAGATCAGTTCAGTAAAAGTCGAAAAGGACCATTTGAAATTTAGAGCGCTAGCAATGACAATGTATTAACCAACCTTTAATCTTTATATTATAAGTTTAGAAACGATTTATAATGTTGTTATGAGTAAGATGTCATCCTTCTAAGCTGTTAGATCAATGATGGCATCTTTGCGGCGAAATCCGTAGACTGTAGAATGATTGAGATTTAAGCTTTCCATAAAGATACTAAACTCTAACCAAACATCTAGAATTGAGGGATTTAGCCTTCGGTATGATGTTTGACTCTTCGTATATTGAATATTTTAATACAATTTACATGTAGCAGTAAATTTGACAAATATTTGGTATTAACGAATTTCGAAATCAGTCATTACTCCGTCATTAGTTCCATTCGGTTGATAACTGCACAAAAGATAAATGCTTTAATTTGATTAAAAAGGGCAGTTAACACAAGAACGCAAATATGGATAGCTCTATCAGTTCTAAGCTGTTCTCCCTAGAGATCCATGCAGTAAGGGACTAATTTGTTGGTCCAATGTTACTACAGGAGGACACCTAAACTAAACTAACTTTATTTATAGCTCTATCAGTTCTAAACTGTCCAGTAAGGGCCACCCCTTAATGGCGGTCCGGTTTCACTACAGGAGTGTCCAGAACTTTGCTTGTTTGCAATTTAAATTTCATCCAACCTGGCCAAAATCTCTTTGTCCTTTTAATCCCTTGAGATCGGTTGCCCACCACATATTTCCAATTCAGAAATTTTGTGAGTTCTTTTACTGATTAAATATTCAAATTTGTTTTAGTGGCCAAAGATGGCTTGTCGATAAACAGAGATGAAATGGTGAGAAATTCCGTTCTTAATGCCTTGGTGCAGAAAAGTAAACGTTTCAATGAGCAAATGAATTTGGTGAAACAGAAAGATTCATTCAAGTTTTATCGTTTGTTAAAAGGTATACACATACATATCTTTTGAATAAGTTAATTTCTGTTTAAACAATAAATATAGGCGGATTGAACTAAGCACAATCGTGCAGCAGATGGTGGTCAGCCTGCAGTTATCAAAGTGAGAAAATAATTTATGCCAATTATTCCCACTATACAGTGTGTCCCCCCAAAAAGTAAACCCTTTGAAATTGAAATTAGCATTGCTGTCAAACAACCTATTGTATTCAGTTCACACATGGGTATAATTAAGAAAAACTTGAACTGTGTGTTAAGAAAGGATTCAGAAGCTTTTTGTCTTCGTTTGAGACCTGTTTTAGATGACGAATTGCCGTCCACAAAGGTATTTCATATTAAACTTGACGAGTTAAATTAAATGGAAAGTTGACCACCATCTGCTGCCCTGTAACGCCTACTGGAACTCACCAATACAGACATTATCTAACGTTCTAGTAATTTGCTTGTTCAATGAAGTACTATTTCAGACCCAGTGTCCAGATTAGGCTTTCGTACGAATTACGATATAACATTATTTTACAAGCCAAAAAAATTGGAACTTGCTTAAACATTTAACGTCATTATTTCATTCTTTCAAACAATATATTCACTTGGCCATTATACTGATCTCAACAAACATGGCAACAGGCATAAATATGCGTTAGCTGATCAGTTTAGATCCATTTCTCGATTCACGAAATCACACATTTGTTTCCTACGCACTGACATTTAGTTTTCCCGTCTGCTAGATCATCCATACTGACACCATATGCTGGAAGATTGTTCATTGTCGCTGCCGTATTTTTACTCTTTTTCTTACTACGCTTTGACTTTTTGAGCTGTTTTTCGTTGTCCGAACCTTTATCTACTCCGGGTGTCAAATGTGGTGTAGTCGCTTTTTGACTTCTTAGTTCGCTCATATCATCAGATAAATTAATTTCATCAAAATCACTTAATCTAAACTCTTTTCGTTCCTTCGGCTCAAGTCGTTTTCCATTTTCTTTTTCCATTCGTCCTGCGGCGCTTTCTGACCTTTTTAGTCCGTTAAAAGCCGGTTCTTTCGTTAAATTTTGTCTCGAGCTCGGCAGGGAGCGGTTATTCGAGCACAAACTTAGCGTGGATCCACGCGAGTTTTTTCCACTCGTGTTCATCCAACTCGAGGTGTACACGTATACAGGTCGCTCGCTGTCGCTTAGCAACTGTTCCTTACTGGCTTGTCTCGACCCAGGTAAACTACGCGAGCTTAAAGTCCGCTTCGCCCACACATTGCTGCTTAGTTTTGGACTGGCTTTAAGTTTCGCTAAAGTTTCGTTCAACAATTCTGTTGTTTGGTCTTGAGATATTGTTGCGTTATCGGTAATCCTATCCCAAATTGTAGGCGAGGAAGCTTCTCGCCCAGGGGCTTCCAAAGTTGGGGAAACTTGATTTGAAGTCGACTCGGAAACCCCATATTTTCCGCCAAAATTCGCAACTTCGTTCTCAGACTTCTTCGAGTATTTCCCCGCGCTTTCCACTGACTCGGCCCCAGTCTTTTTGCCACTGCCCGCGCCTTCAACAGATTCATTTCCAGTCTTCTTAACTCCGACCGCGTATTTTCCCGCGCTTTCTTCCGACTCTTTTCGACTTCGACTCTCGGCTTCTTTCATAATCAAGCTTTGTATAACCTTTAGTTTATCCAACGCTTCATTCGTGTCCATAAGTTTCACACTGGGTATCCTAGTGTCCTCGAGATCTCCTGGCTTGCTCCCAGGTCCTTCATCGTCGTCCGAGAAATTTGGCTGCCTCAGCTCGGTCCCAGTATCATCCCATTCTAATGACAACGCGGTTTTTATATCCTCAGTTGGTTTCGTATTTTGTGCGAACTTTTTGTCGCGAGATAAAGCAAGTAGTGGGCTATGATTGCCTTTTGGGCCTGGTAGAGTCTTGCTGTCGACTTGACGGGATTCGTTGGCCCCATTTTTGGGAGTTTTCAAGCTTTCTGAACGATTGATGCCATTTCTTGTTGTATTAGATAACCTTTCAGCGTTATTTGATACCGGGGATATTCTACGGGATTTTTCACCGATCGGAGACTTGACCCCTACGGTTTTCGTCACCTCTTCGCTAGATTCTTGACTTGACAGATTGAGAATCTTCGATGTTGGGTCAGGTTGCAAAGGCTCTAGACTTGATTTCTCGTCATTCTTAGCGTCTGCCAATGACGTCATCGCGACCAATGGTTGTTCACGTGATATCTCCATGTCATTCTTCTGTTTAGCATGATGTTTGCACATGACAAGACTCTTCCTTGGGCTGATGAAGGTGGGATATTGTCTAAACCCAGGATCATCCTCTAACTCGGGCATGTCTTCACCATCACTCATGCTTTGTTCCATTCTGCATTGCATACAATTGTCAGATCTTCTAGGGGGATCATTCTTGTCTTCGCCCCCCACCTGTTCGAGATCTTGGCCTTGCCCTACACTTGCTTCCACCACACCCCCAAACTGCCCCGTACCTCCTAGCATATCTCCCATTGAAGGAATCTCTTGTACTCTAGAGGGGTCCTCCTTGACCTTACTCCTCACCTCTTTGACTTGCCCCATATCTTGGAGTGGCCTAACACCTTCTAAATCTCCCACATCTCCAGGCTGTCTCGTACCTGCTTTATTCACAACCCCATCTCCCGCCGAAAGATCTTTTTTATCCAAGTGTCCCTGTTGTTTTGATAGAACCCCCACATTTTCTTTTCGTGTCTCCACAATAGATAACTCGAACTTGTTTTCAGAGTCATTTTTGACCAAAAGTTTCGATAAACGTGGCGGTTTCTTTGGCGACTGTTTTGCCGTCGTTTTTCTTGCTACCATTTCTTTTTCTGAACCTACCGTTGGCTGTTTGTACACTTCACGTCCTGCTTTTGTGTCCTTCAGTGCAATTTTACTTCCAGTTTCCCCGTCGACATTTCTTAAATTGTCTAGCGATTGTTTTGTATTTGCGTTTCTCGTTTCCCGCTCGTTTTCCGAAAACTCACCATCTTTAATTTGATTTTCAGATTTTTGTAAACCAATGTTTGATTCGGTCATCGAGACATTCTCATTATTACTAGTACTCTCCCTAGTGGCGAAACCATCAATCCTATTGAACGAACCACTTTTATCTCGCATCTGGTCGCACGTTTCTATTCCTTTTTCCACATCCTTATTTGGTAAACCACGTGACTCAGTTTGTGACGTCACAACAGCACCATTATTAGTTCCCAGTCCACTGACAAGGTTCTCTTTGCTCGATGTTTTACGGTTATCAGTTTTTGTTTTATTAGTAAAGTTTTCAACTTTTTTCTGCGAGATATTTTTGTGTTCCTGATCTTTTTGACTCGTCCCATTCTTATAAACCCAAATATTGTCAGTTTCTGAAGTACCTGTGTCGGTTTCCGATTTTCTAGCCGATGTTTTAATATCGTTTTCATTGTTAATTCCTGTTTCAGCTTCTAATTTTACCCTCGCAGCATGTAATAATTCATTAGCATCGCTTGTATTCCCTTCGGCCTTCTTCGTATCCGTCTTCGGCTTCTTTTCGTCACTACTCGGAGCATCTCGGCTCGGTTTCTCCGCCCCTCGGCTCTTCGACGGCATTATGGGAATTTTCGACTTCGAATTTTCGCGGGAAAATGTAAATTCGTTTCCAGGCTCTGTAACCGGCGCGTCCTCCTTACTGCTGACCGAATCCGTATCGCCGTAACCTGAATCACTTCGTTGTAGCGTATATGAAGTACCTAGAGTCTCTGCTGATCCACTGGACGGTTCTCTGTAGGCGTTCGGAACGTTGGTTTTATTGTCTGACAATGAAGTTCCTTTGTTTTTGGATGTTTGGTTTGTTTTTGTATTTTTTGCTTCGACTTCTGTATTAGGAATGTTTCTCGTTTTCTGTTGTGACGTTTTTGTAACGTTATTTTTCGGTATGTTGGACTTTCGCGGGAGTTTTGATTTGGTGACGTCATTTTTACCAACCCGTAACTCATCCCCAGTTCCTTCGCGTTTCAACGTAGATTTCCCAGCCTGCATTGCGCTCTTTATGTCATCATTCTCTTTGTCAATATTTTGTATTTGTTCTGTATGCTTGCTCACAACGTTACCCCGAGGACCACTCCCATCTTGTTTTGTAGAGGATATCCTTGAGTTCCCAGAATGCTGTTGGGTTTTACCGCCTTTTACGGGAATACCGCTGACCGCATTTTGTTTTGATACTACGGGCTCAGATGGTTTCTTAAATTCACTTAAGGTTTGTTTACTTGAAGTATTCACAGCAATACCACTGTTTTTAGAGTTAGCTGGCGCAGTTCTTTTACTACCAGTGATCTCTTTACCGGGCCTCTCACGGTCGTTAGAGTTGACGTCAGCACGTTTTAGTGGGATGCGGGATGATTGAGGCCCAACCCCCCGGGATGCCTTTTTTCGTGGTATCTTGGAGGTTTCCCCTACGCTAGATCTGCGGGGTTGCGCACTGAGATCAGACGTTGAATTAGCTTCTTGTTGGTTCGTGGGTCCGCGCGAGTCGCAGGCTTGTCCGCGCGGGACCGAACTGTCTGTCCCGCGTGTGAAACTGTTTGCGCGTTTCATCACGGTAGGCTTCGAGGCAGACACGGGTAATCGTGAGCTCGCACTGCGTGCTACAGGTTTGCGTGTTTTGGAAAACGTACCCGAATTGGTTCGAGTCCTGTCGCGGTGCTCGGCTTCGCTGCTGCACTCGCTGAGGTCTGACATCGAGGAACACTCGTCGGAGTCCGGTAGGCTTTCGGGGGCAGTCGTGAACGATCGTCGTAGACTTTCTCTGCTTAAAGATCGGCGCTTTTCTGTGGTGTTGGGTATTGTAGGACGGGTTGTAGCTGAGGGTGGTATGAACATATATTCAATGGCCCCTGGAGATCCTCCAAAGATAGCGGAGGTATTAGGCCGGGTCGGATGTACCGGGACTGGAGTGCCGGTGATAGGATTGTACCTCTCACTACTAGAAACGAAATGAAAAGTAGATTTTAAAATATTGACTAGACAGCCTACCCAATGAGTTAAGATTGGTGAAATCGGTTGACAATTGTAAATCTATAATTAAGATATTCCTAACACACGGTTCCGGTAGTAGGATCGTTCCACTAGAAGGAATACTATTCATTGTAACTTCATATATTCATTGTATACTTTAGTTTAAACTAGTTTACACCATAAATGTCTCCAGAGTGATGACATTAAACTTTGACGAAAATAATTTTGGATTAAAATTGTATCTTTGAAAGAGGTTTACACTGTTACACGCTTTGATCCAAGCATACTTTGACGATAGAAGCTTCGATAGTGTAAACGAGCATTAAATAATAAACTTATGCGAAGTTTTCGTCATTTTGCATGACTGCGTATTAACACTAACTTACGATACTTTTTGGCTTCATTTTCAGTACTAAAGATATCACAACTCAAAGTTAGATAACTGTTCATTCGAAGATACTCAAAGGTATTTAAAATATGTTCCCTATAAATATAATACATGCAAACTTGAGCATCGATTGTTTTTGTACAAAACGTCAACTTGTCAAGACTCAAGAGGTAATATTGGCTATAAGATGTGGGTATGAGGAACAATTGTTCCACGTGCGGCTAAGTGCCTCCCATAGTGACATATGAATATATTCTTTGAGTTTGTGTGAAATTTGGACGTTGAATATTCAAACCGATATTCAAACATGTAAATATCGCCTGTCTAACTGATATAGCGTAATGTACAAAAGTACAAAACGTAGTTGCAACTCTAAACGTTTGGCGACAAGGTCCTTTGGAGAAATTGTGCCCATTATGCAACTTGCCTGCCTCTATACTCTATTTTAAATTTCCAAAAGGCATTGCTATAGAGTAGGGAGAAGTTGCATATAATATTTCCTTTCTATCTTAGCGATCTTGAAAGTTTAAACTTTGCGCTATCCGTAGGATCTCGATATTTTTGTGCTACATTTATCCTATATATCAGTTTGTTCAAATCTTAAAACAATTCTTCATAGCCAGCCCGAATACGAAATATCATCTCTTTTATAAACTTTTACTAGGTACCAGTTATAATTATGTGTTTGCATGCATACAGCTAAATATATGAATTTGTTTTCTAAACTTTCAACCTATTCAACGAGCTCTATTGAACACTAGTTTTATGTACAAAGACATAGACATAGTTACACTGACCACATACCTGTTTAGAAGAACAATATAATATCTAAACAATTTTGCGTTTTGCCGCACTCAAATATGACTAAATACATAGCTTTGCTTGGCAATAAAGCGTGACTCGCTCAGTAGGTGTTGTGTCTGTATATAAGACTCTGACCGTTGTGTCTTACAATCACAGGTTTCAGAACCCCTGTTGTACAGATGCACTTTTAAGTTGTTTTCGACATTGTTATACTTGTTTAAATCAAACAAAATCCACTAAACCTAATCAACCAATGATCAGTCGTGAAATAATAAACGACATTGAGATTGGTTGAAAATATAGCCAATCAGGTACGGTTTTATATCAGTTACGTTTTACCAGTGGTCTGAATGAACAATCTTTGGAGCATTCTGAATTCTGATTGGTTACAAATAACGAGTATATGCACGCGCGTGGATGGCTTGTTAGTGTCGGAAAAACAGGCGCAAAGTTGTAAAACAAAGAGGTTAGAATTATATATTGCACTTTACTGAAGAACGACTTCCATTGCAAAAGTTTTTTCAATGACAAAATTTATTGGAAAATGAAAATGATATAGTTTCTTCTCCGAAATTGAGAATGTAATAAAGTTTATCATCAATGTCAATCCATTGAGACACTCACTCTTCCAATATGTCCACACATGTGTTTATTTGCCAACTTTCAGTTTTATTTTTCAACTGCATCTACCCGCTATTAATTATAACTAACCTATATGTTAAAGACGCGATTATCTTACTTGTCAATAACTATATACATGTAGAGCTTACCATAGTATAGTAAATACACTGCATGTGTTTTCCCCTCCCACGTTACTAACTCTTGACGAAGGCCTCCTTCGATGCGGAAACGTCGGAACAAGTGTTTTGAATTCTTTTCAGCTAGTTCCGGCACAAACCACGGATATAATACGCATATAACTATATCACGACCTTTATAAATATCTAATACACACTATATATCGTTCTTTTGGCGTGGCGATTAGAGCATATAGAGTGATTTTTAATGCATGGCAGATGGCTTTTAATCATTAAAAGCGCGTTAAATACAACTGCCGACAAGCTGACAGCACACGCCTTTCAGAGGTACGCTATTATATCCCTCCAAAAATTGTCAAAAATGTACTATACACCATCTCCAACGACCTATTCTAGTGCTCTGGGTTGTAGCTACTTACTTAAAACGCACATTTTGAATTAATTTCCCCGTTTTATTTGCTTTTCTCCTAACCTAACTTTCCCAAACACTCATTTCGTATCGCAGTTCCTTAATTTCCACATAGATTCATAAAATCTACAATTCAACCAAAAACCTACAGTATTTTTACAAGATATAAACTTTAACTTACATTTTTGATCGTTTGGGATTGCCCTTTCAGCGTTTCTGAGAATTTGCAACGTTTTATATTGACAACATTTGGACTCGACGGTCAAGCGTGGCCGACAAAATAAAAACTTGTATGCTAATATTTTTGTTGCATCTCATTAACAAGCAGTATAAATAATTCAATATGAATCTAATTTTGATTGTCCTTCACCTGACAATATGAATTTAAATTGTGAACAGTTGTTGCCAAACAAAAAACAAAAATTAAGCCCAAAGACTAACTCAGTGACATTTAGGTATCTATACCGGAGTATACTCTTCCAATAAATTGGAGTAAATTTACTTTAAACTTATCTATAGGGCAAAAACTGCTACAAATCTGACACGGGGTTAGTCTGTAACTATAATATTATTGCATCTTCATTAAATATTAATGATCGAAAATTGGACTTTGTTTATTCATGAGCTAATAATGAGGACAGTGTCTGGTGAAAGGCACCGCCTGTAGACAAAGTTTGCGTTTGTTATTTAAAAGCAAGCACATGCGTTTCCACAGTGGATTTAGCTTTTGTTACACACCTGACCTAATACAATTGTTTTTGATAGATACATTACGTATTACTATATTTTAAAAGATTTAATGTTAATGTTAAATCTGTATAATTGTCTGATCGAATAAGCTGATATCTATAGTTTTTATACAACTTATATAATCTATTAGTATTAGAGATTTTTTGAAAAAGGATTAAGTTCAAGTATATAGCGATTATAAGCTAGCTATTGCATGGTGGGTTCATTAAGCGTCACAGGGCAGCAGATGGTGGTCAACTTCAGAAATATTGACACTTATAGGAGCAAGAAAATTAAACAAGATCTCTCAGACTCAGTTTATTTGCCACCAAATGCAAGACTACTACATATAATGAAAAGAATCATCAGTCATTATTTTCTCATTCTGATAACTGCTTGGTGACACCCATATGCATCTGTAAAGATATTTAAATTTGAACACCGATTGCTGTTGTTTTGAGCTGACTTATATCAAAAGCCACAACAGCATTATATATTTGGATATTGGACATTTCTCGGTCCAGGGGTTTTGAATATAAATTTGGACATATAATTAATTTCCCAAAGAACCCATGCTGAGTTGGTTGCTTTTGGTAATTACCATGTTCACTGAATGCTGCGAAACTTTGACGGTAATTGGTGACAATCGTTTTGTCAAATTTCATCAAACATTTAGCGTATCCCTTTGACGATTTGCGGTGTAAACTTAGGGCATAATTGTGCTGGATTTTCTGTCTTGGACCTCGTAACGCTTACTGAACTGACTCACCTAATGTATGATATATGTATCAATCACTGTCAGTGTGGTCCGGACGAACTATGAACTTTCAGTACAATATATATAGATCAGTATATAGTAATCTCGAAACTCCTATTCTTTTTGCAAAACTACTTTTCGAATGGAAAAAGTTAAAGGAATTTCCGCATAAACTAAAGCTGTTGTTCTAGACCATTCTATCTAATAGCAATACTCTAATAGAGTAATACTTCTATATAGTTCCTAATAAATCTATCGAAAATGCTTACGGATTCGTAAGTTTTCGTACAGATTCGTACAGTCTATTCATGCCTGAAGAATATATAAAGTTATTTAGTTGGTCAGCATATATCTATATCAACATTGACATTGTACGAGTCTATAGCATATGACTTATAGGTGCCTTCCAAAACTTAAAATAAGAATATTTTGCAATAATATTATTATAACAACAGTAAATAGTAATTAATAATTTATATCTAAAAGCTGTCAGCTGTACATTTTAAAAATCATCTTGACTTAGGTTAAGGCTAAGCAACATAGACAGTGTACAGAAATAGAGCTATCGTTTCTTCCATTCTGCTTGGCGATAGCCCATGATAATATGTCAATCAGTTATAACTTTTACTGTGTGTGTACCAGAGCAATACAGCGTCTGACCTGATTGATCTTAATGCCCAATATATAGCAATTCAAATGAGTACCCGCTGACAGCTTCAGCCAAACTGAATGGAATTGACAGATTAAGTTTGGATCGACGACTTTTAGCACAACTCGTACTGTTTAGACTAAGTTCACAACGCAAATTCGCCCTGTTCAATTTGTTCACAACGGGATTCGTACGGTTAGCTGTGCTTGAATTCGTCCGACTTCATGCGCGTCCTGTCAGTGTGTGAACTCGAAAGACAGATCTTACAAAGAGTACTGTTTCGAATTCATCCGGTGTGAACATAATCATTAGACGACTTGAAAAAAACATTCAAGTAAAATTGAAGAACTTGTAAGTTTGCAAGTGAATCTCGTTGGAGCGTAACCGCCTAACAAAAGCGATTTAAAAACACACACACTAATTTTACTCTAGAAACAATGTGAAATATATATATATATAATTTATACCTCGTACGGCTGCTTAGCTCCATCTTAGAGTACAAAACCTTTAAAATCCTTTTGTTTTTTGCTATATAGAATCCACAATCGCCTTCGGTAGCTATTCCTGGCAGTCTGAAATCCCACACGGCGTCTAGTCTAGGTTAGTTTGACAAGTTTTTCATTAGGAATTCACAATGAAACAGTGACTGTTTGGTCTTTGTATTAAGACTGGCCATTCATACAACAGGTGAGCGGCCGCTTGTACGGCCCAGAAATTTGCATAACACTTTGTTGAGGTATAGTTTGCTTTGATTAAATAAAACTTTTGGGATGGTTCACCACAAAGCTGAGTGATCTAAGGCCATGATCAAAGGAAGGGGGGAATATTTGATGACTTTTGAAACTATTTATGGCTGATCTTTTTTGTTAACACACTACCATAAATTCTCATAGAGCACTTTCGTCAACTTTGAACTTAACTTTATGCCACTCAATTTGCGAGTTTGTCTGCTTGATCGGGTCGAAAATTCTTAGATTATAAACATCTTGATTCTAGTGATCAACCGCAAAGCAGTGCTCTAAGGCATATAGATCACATTGGACTAGTTAGAGTTGAGGAGAGTTGTGACTATTTGTATTATTCTTTTACCGTTCGGCGTCAATTCTATTTGATTATCGTAAATATCACGTATATTCTTATCATTATTATCATCTAATTTTAATAACTCATGCACTCTGTCCACTTTGAACTGATTCAAATTTTGATGATGAATCTGGATGATTCCATGAAAGTTGGTACATCAGAATTTTAACGTTCTAGTGTTTTCCAAAAGTAAAATAGACTTAAATCATCTAAGCGGTATTGCAACAAGAAAATGCGTTCAGGATTCGGAAATGGAACAGTCCAGAACAAAAATTAAATTTGAATGGAATTTTAAAGAAAATCCATGATCATTGGTGCATCAAATAAAAATGAAATTTTACTTGTTGAAGTGCACCAGGTGTCTTGTGACGCATATCATTTTACATTTGTTCTCGAGTTCTCCGACAAAGTCGACAATATTGATATCCATGCAATTTGGGGTAGATAGCAATACTTGGTGATATTCTCCAACTTATATTGATAGGAATAATGGCAATAAATCTCAGTACATTACATACTGGGTGCTAATGGGGATTTAGCTAGCTGTGAATAGCGATTTGTATAGCGCAATTTAATTGAACGAGCCTTAAAAATGTCCACGATTGAAGGAAACTAATTTGTGGTTAATGAAAATTGCGCTAGAACAGTCCTAATGAGTATAATGGCAATTATTTCGTTACATGAAACTTATGTAAAGCTTATAAAACATTACTACCCCAGATGTATATTAACGGTAATACATTTTATCCTTTTTTATCAAAACAGGAGAGGCTTTCTTTAGAAAACCTCGTGGAATACGCTAAATTTATAACAAATGGTTAAACAATTTGCCACTTATCCAGATATATAATGGACGGACCAGTGAGCAGCCTCTACAGAAAATTTGGAAATTTTTATATGCTATGACCTATGTCATATTGATAACCTTTAGATAATGATATTAATACAATATGCCATATTATTAACACTGGCTACGTATTTGAATTTACTCAATAAGACCTTTACTCAACACTTATAAGGCGATATAAAATTCAAAAAAAACATTCGTCTTCTTTTGATCAACATTTTAAATAGGGCCTAGGGGATAAAAACTATTTTGCTCAAGCAAACAGAGAATCTTAGATGGTACAATGCCATATAAGTGTGCTGGTTCAAATTTCACCGCGCTAAAATAGCTCACAGTTTGCCTTGTGTTTAATGTTTAATCAACAATAACATAAATACCAATTTTGGTATATCTAGGTACATACATATATAATCTACTATAAAATATTTAAAACTAAACTAAATAACCCACTTTAAAAACTGTGAGAATATCGTAAGAGTATTTACCAACTAACGTCATTATTATTTTGTCTTGGATAGCCATAATATACATAAAAAGATCTTGAGTATTAAATGAATGGATTGACCGATTTATTTTACATAGATTATTTATAAAGTTAACTCTGAGATTAGTGATCTTAATGTTTCTGCCGATGACATTAAGAAATGGGTTTTCGTTTCCAATCTCATCTAGATCGCAATGTTTACAAAATCTATCATTGTATGAAACATACGACCAGTTTCAACAGGTAATCTATGAGCTGAAATTCTAAATTTTCTAACCGCCTGTCGATGTTTGAAGTTGTGAAATGAAGAGAGATAATTCTCAAAGCCAAAAATGTCACACTGACACACAGACGATATTATGATATATTTTAAAGAATAGCTTTTAAAAATTCTAACCTTGTCCCCTCTCTTGCCATAATTCTTTAAATCTTCTTTCCTGTGATCTTAAAATGCAATAAAATGTTCAATTCAGACTTGCAGATATAGAAACCATTGACCCAACATATAAAACAGTCATTCAGGACCATTCAGACACGCTTCTACCCGGCAGACGAATGCAAACAAATTGTTAATTTGTATTATTATAATGCTTTAAACAGACTAATTGTTTAATGTGTATCAAGCTGTGTGCGCGAATGAAACCCGTGCGCAACGATTTGCGCTATTAAAATACGAATCTGCGCGAGGCAAGTAATGTGTTCTAGCTTGTTCATTTAAAGTGGAGTTTGTTTGAATTGGTATAAGTCAAGATCAGGCACGAGTTATTTTTAGAAGCTTAGGTGTTTGGTAGATGTAATTAGTGTTGACAGACTAAAGTGACCAGGAAAAAATTTGCATCATTCGCCAAAAATCTCGTAAAAATATGTCCGAAAATCGCAATACCCAATGATCCAACTTAGTGACAAACATTCAAAGACTTGGGGACCGAATTCCGTGCAGAAAATATTTTCCAAAAAATTTCTTATAATAAATCTCAAGGGATTTTAAGAATGATATTGGAAAAAAATAATAGAAATTTAAAACTAAAATATATACTCTACTCACCTTTCAGCAATGTTTAAACAAAATACAACAAAAAATACAAGAGTAAACTTGTGAATTATAAAAAACTTGTTTTTCAGTTTAACGTTTGTGTTTTTTTCCGTTTAACGTTTGTGTTTTTCCGGCTTGAAAGTTGGTCGTGAATGCGTATTAAAGTTTATCTTGAATTTGTTGTTTTCCAAAGTATTTTTAAGATGCTATTTGGCCAAGAAAGTAGGTTATTAAATCGGACTTTTTTCAAAACAACATTTTAAATTTCCCTCCATTTTGTTTAAAAGCTTTGCGCATGCGCATGCAAGACGACCCATCCGCAGACGAAATACTGGCAATTTCTGGTATCTGGGAAGAAATCATGTCAGATATTTTCCTGATAGTTCGTCTAAAGCCGTATTTTAGTATTTATACACACAGACGGATCAACCGTCATGATGAACTACGCAGATAGTACGGTTAATCCGTCTGTTTGCCACGTTTATCAACGTTTAGACACAGATCACTATAGATAATTCAAACTGAAGCAAACTCAAAACTACAAGCATTTTTCTTCCAATTATTTAATATCCACAAATTTTCTTTTATATTTACACAAATACTAAGCCAGTAATTATCCTATTAATTAGTTCATTAACTAGGCGGTTAATTAGTTCATCATGTTCCTTGCTGTTTTTGTTTGTCCCATTGTGCTGGAGTGAGTGTTTTCATCGTAAAAGCATGGATTGATTTTAATAGCTCTTCCTCCAAACACGAATTAACCATTCTGTGTCTTTGCAAGAGAGGTTTGCCAGTAAATTTGTCTGATACAATAATCACATTAAAACTGGTGTCACATTTCTCTGCAGTGATGTCAATTACATCCTAAATGAGACAGAAATAGGCACAGTTATATACTAAATACTGTGTTAGCTTTTTTGGCAAATATTTGGCAGCACTCCTAGCTCATGTTATGTCTATTATTCTATAATTTGTACCAACTAAATTGGGCCAAGGGCGGAATCTAGGCATGTATATGAACCATTTCTTACTGACGAAGTGCTTACCAAATGGACTGGACTAAATTCTTTGGTTAATTTTGTTTCTACAATAGATTTCATGTCCGCCATCTTGGATCTTGGAGCTTTGGTCAGCGTGTGCGTGGACACTTTCCAAATACTTCAAAAGAAATCCCACTTTGGTATCAGTTCAAAAATATACAAAATTTGAAACGTTCTACAGAATTTGATGGTTTATACTGTATAATCGACTGAATTTTATCATGGGAAAGAGGCAGCATCAAAAAGATAAACTGTAAGCTTATTAGAGCAGGTTTTTTCTGTATGAAAATATATTTGTGTAAAATATATAGTTAATCATGTTTCACAGTCTAGCCATAGAGTAGACTGATTAGCTATTTAGCTGAGCTATTAATTGAAACTTTCAAATGTTCATGACAAATATGTATATATGAGACTGTTATAATTGTTGTCCACCAGGTATATTACAAACAAAGAATGGAGGACAGAGTGGGGAGGAAAAGAGTCTGGTATTAAAACATTTATATTTTAATATATGTATTATTAAAGACCATGTAAAGTCCGTTCTGCGCATGTGCTATGGGGGGTCCCTCAATGTAAACAATGCCCAAATTTCGCGTTGTTTCGACTAAAATTTGACATGTCCTAAATCAGAAACTCAAATCTGTATTTATTTAAAGCATAGCGAACCAGAACACCTGATAATGTTTTAAATATAGCATGTTTAAAATGTAAACAAACGGACGTTGCCAGTTTGTTTACATCGGGACTTTACATCACCTTTAAAGTATTCCATAAAAAACTCAAGCGTGGGGGTTTTGGTTACTCTGCTATAGGATGTTTGTGTCTGAACTATATACCAGTACCTCAAAAACACTTTAACTTCTTGCACGATGACCCTTACATGGCTACTATTAAACCACCTGAGGCATGTTCTTTACTGGAAATGTCAAAAATTTTAAAATATTTTTCATGTCGTTCAGATGCAACCAAGGCAATTTACTTACATTATATAGATCTGGAATCTTTGTAGTGCGCGGAGAAGAACTTCCCCGCACCATTTCTTGTGAGATCATCCGCATCCGTGCAAAAACTGTAAAAACTGTTTGCCATACGTGGGTAAAATTTCTCTTGGGCTTAAAATCCATGCCAATTGTATAGTAATTTATAAATTCAAGTTACTGTTCATCACATTGTTATAAGATGAAGTAACGTCATGACAAAGTAACATTCTGCTCACTATAGTTTGACTGCGCAAATTTTAGTCTTTAATATATATTCACGCCAAAACAATTTTGTCCAATTTTCTTCTCAGCGCCATTTGCAAAGTTTCCAGTCTGGATTATATACACTAGTTGATTTGTTTCTATGACTTTACTTTCTCAAGGGAGTGATGTCGGTGCCAAAGCTGCTTTCAGGAGATTACCATTTTATTGTTGTAGGTTAGTTACACTAGATTGTAACATTTTAATAATTGATACTAATTAATTAGTAATTAGCTTATATAGGAACTGTGTTTATAATTATGTTGCATATGTCGAAGTAAAATGTATTATGTGTGTTTCTAGTTTGTCACTACAGCCATTTGCTAACCCATATTGCACAAAAGAAGGGGTCGTTTTTGACCTGCTGTAAGTAATATCAAATTATTTCATAGTAACTTCATTTTAGTAACTTCAGCATGAGGGTGCTGCGACATCAAGAATCTGCGATGTATTTTCAATCTTTGTAAGTGGTTATTTTAAACTTATGTTTAGGAGTATTGTACCATTTATCAAGAAATATGGCAAAAATCCTGTAACTGGAGAGGTATAGATAATTTTGTTTGAAATTCTAGTATTTTGATTTTGGGTTCAAGATATTGATATGACAAACCATCATACCGTATATTGGAATTGTTATGATCTATTATAATCTAATACTGTAAAATTGTTGTAGTCTAATTCTAGCCAAAATGATTGTGATGATGACAGTAATTTCTTGCAATAAATATTAAAATATATTTTAATCACTCTATCTTTCAAGCCTGTGGAAATGAAAAACTTGATCAAATTGAATTTCCACAAAAATAGTGAAGGTAAGACATGACCTGCAATACCACCTCCCCGCCCCCTGCCCAATTGTTGTGCAGTAGACAAGGAATTATAATCAGGTCAAACCCAGGTCACAGAGGTGAAAGGCACATGTACTAAGCACTGGGCTAACAACACTCATACATGTAAAACAAGCATGAAGCAATAAAAGGTCACAAAGGATTATTATTATATTTCTGCAGATAAATATCACTGTCCAGTGACATATAAAGTGTTCACACAGAACAGTCACATTGTTACAGTAAAAACAACTGGAAATGTTTTTGCTTATGAGGTATGTTATAGATAAAACATGAGCAGTCGATCTTTATCTGATATAGAAACTCGAGCCGAAGGCGAGCGTTTGTATATCAGATAAAGATCGGATGCAAATGTTTTATTGAACTTAAACAACGACCCATCTTATGAGTTCATTGTCTAAGCCGAATCAAATCAAAGCTGAAGTTTATGTAAATCAGGACAAACCTGTTTCCGATTTACAAACATTGATTAAACATTCATTTCTTTTGAATTTTCCTCATGAATTATTAATGAGTTTTTTAAAGTACAATACAGTATAGTGAAATTATTTACCAATTGAAGACATAAATCAAATTACAGCAGTGCACGGAAATAACAATTAATTTTCGTTTCTGCCGTAGGCTGTTGAACAGTTAAACATCAAGCCAAGAAATTTTAAAGATTTGTTGACGGATGAACCATTCACACGTAAAGATATCATCACTATACAGGTAACCATCACAAAGTTTGCTATATCCCATGGTACACATGCAGTGCTGGGAATATGCACAAATACATATCATGTCTCATATTAAACTGTCAACGACCATTGGCGTTAATGGTTAAGCTAAGAAAATTGTTTGCAAGATAAATTATGATAATTGACAAAGTATTAAGTTTTTCATTTATTTCTCCCAGGATCCAACCAATCTGGATAAGTTTAATCTTGCTTCATTTCATCATCTGAAAAACAACTTGACAGTCGTAGATGAAGGTATTTGTACTTTGAAGGATGGTTGGAGTGACAGAAATATGTCTTATTTTAAGATCTCCGAGTTGTTTGCTTTGAGGTGTTTGGTACTATTTGTCACACAGAAGTTAGTGAATGTGGTTTTTGCCTCTGTGACTGGAGTTCCTTCCTGCAATATGAAGTTGTCTGATTTCAATTTCGCCTAATGTGAGAAGAGTGCTTCCAGTTTGACTCTACCAAACACCACAGGTTTTCTTGGGGTACTCTTGTTTCCTCCTGAACTAACACTGGACCAATAAGTTGACCTTTACTGGATCTTGAGGGAGAACAGTGTAGAACTGATAAAGCTATCCAGTATAAATAAAGTTAGTTTAGTTTAGGTTTCCTCCTGTAGTAACACTGGATCAATAAGAGATGTCTCTTACTGGACCTCTAGGGAGAACAGTTTAGAACTGATAGAACTATCCAGTATAAATAAAGTTAGTTTAGTTTAGGTTTCCTTCTGTAGTAACACTGAATCAATAAGAGAGGATCCTTACTGGCCCTCTAGGGAGAACAGTTTAGAACTGATAGAGCTGTCCAGTTGGTTTAAAATTAGTTTGCATTGTCTTTTAGTGGAAGCCAAGGCAAAGCAAGATCCAATGTACTACATAAGAAAGACAAACATAGAAACTGACAGTATATTGAATGAACTACATCAAACCTATAAAGAACCAGTGAGTGTCTGAAATGATAAAGAAGTAATATATTATACAAAGAAGGAGTTTATTATGGTGATACACATCCTAACTCACAAACAACTGCTTCAATAAATGTGAAACTGCAAAATAATCACATTTAATTTAATGTTGTATTTATAGAAGAAAGATTCTGGTGCCAGTACATCAAAAGCGGACTCGAGAAATGCAGTACGTATCACCTTTAATTTGGTGTTTGTACAGTGTAACATATATAGCCTGTTTAATATTTAGGTGGTCAAAGCACGGGTATTTTTGGTA
The DNA here is from genome assembly GCA_016169945.1 of Trachythela sp. YZ-2020. Lineage (NCBI taxonomy): Eukaryota > Metazoa > Cnidaria > Anthozoa > Malacalcyonacea > Clavulariidae > Trachythela > Trachythela sp. YZ-2020. The sequence continues at coordinate 524,894 of JADLSH010000353.1, forward strand.
CAGGTACCAATTTGGAATTCAAAAATTGAACGCAGTGTAAACGCAGTGTAAATAGTATGTTGAGAGAATTCGCGTTGCAAGTTGCTGTGTGCTGGCTTATGTAACGTGACTGTTCACTATAATAATGGCTATTAGTATTTGTACAGCATGACTTGGCTGTTTCTTGGTATTCAGGCTCCTTATTCAACTGGTATGATGGGTGCTTCTTTGACATCAACTGCTCGAGTTCCTGTCACAAAGCAAGAAGCAGGTAAATGAACATTTATACCTATAACCTTTGGTACAAGTGTTAGAGAAGATAACATGAAACTATCAGTAGCTTTAGGTTATTTATTATTTTAGGTTATTTGGCAAAAATATGATCGGTTTTCTGTATTATTTTGCAGCTATTATTGACGAAGACGTCCTAAGATACAGAGAGGTGAAGAAGAAAGGTAAAATATAATTAAATGATGAAACACAACAATTTAAGAAGAAGTTTCTAACAGCAAAAGGCTCACCTATGTTGTATTATAGTATCTTTGAAGTATTTTGTAAAGTGCAGTAAACATTTTTTTGAATAGCACACTTTCATATTTTCCTCAGGCTATGTTCGTTTTACAACAAACATGGGAGATATCAATTTGGAACTTCATTGTGAAATGGTAAGCTAATTTCTTGTTTGGTAACGAGCTTACCATCCTCACCAACATATTGTAGTCTTTCTTCATAGAACGTGTTATAAAGTACAGTTCGTAGAATCAATAATTATCTTGTTTTCTAGGTTCCTAAAACTTGTGAAAACTTTTTAAAGCATTGTGCTTCAGGATACTACAACAACACTAGTAAGGCATTACATCGTGATTTTTGCGTTGTATATACAACGCAGCTATCCAGTTTAAAAACCGTAATGACGTATGGTATGGTTTAGTAATAAATATGTTTATTTTTCAATGTAGCTTTTCACCGATCAATTCGCAATTTTATGGTACGTAAGTCTGGTATTCTTTCGAAGGACATTTTCTTGTTAGCAATATTTTACAAAAGTGCTCTTACACCTTGAAACTAAATAAAGAAAATAATTATTAAATTGATTTTTCGTATAGATACAAGGCGGTGATCCAGCGGGAACGGGTAGAGGTTTGTGATTTTGTGTTACACTGTATTTCATATAACAGTGAAATTATCGAAAAATCAAACGAAATCAGGCCGGCAAATTGGCAGGGCCTTTTTTAACTAATGTACTGGAGGGGCCAAAGTCCCCCCAATCCCCATGTTGCCCCCCCCCCCCAGTGAAGGTCCCTTGAGTCCAAAATATAAGTAAAAAGGGGAAAAAACTGAGTTTAGAGGAAAGTTATGGTATTCTCACAACAAAACCTGGCTCCGTTTAGATGGGATATATCAAAAATTGTCTCTCAAAATGCAGGAAATCAAGCCACAGAGACGCAAGAATACAGAAATTTTCTTGGGGAGGAGGACCCCCAGACCCCCCTTCACCTTCCCACACCTGTAATACACCAGCCATGTAACCTTGTTACATCCCCTTTCGATGATGCCCCCCCCCCCACTAACGATTTCTTAAAATGCCCTGCAAATTGGTTGTGCCTCAATAAAAGATGTGCCTGCAACAATATTGCCGACATTGATAAAGCAATATATAAAGATTCCATTCTTATTAGGTTTACGTTTTTTTCTTAAAAATGATTGACTGCATGAAAACATTTAAAAGATTGTTGAATCTTTGTTGCATGTTTCAGGACAAACATTGATAGCAGTTTTTGTAAATTTTTTTAACCTAACTGAAGTTTTTATCCTGTTAAAATATTCATCAATAATAATAATAATAATTCAGTTCGACATTTCGGTATGCGGTGTATTTATAGCGTATATGATTTGCTATTGAAATGACTTTATGTCTTATGGTTAAGAAGTTATGAAAGAAGTTTAGCATAGCATGCTTCATCATTGCAGATCTGCATTGCAATCTTTTGCAATGAATAACGGTCGAATAACCAACTAAGTCAAAGTTATTAGTTTCTGTGTGTTTTGCTCGTACAGACAGATTTCATTTTGTTATTTTGTCCAGGTGGAGAGTCAGCTTGGGGGTCAGCGTTCAAAGATGAATTTAAACCAAATTTAACCCACACAGGTTTGCAAATTTCAACAAATCATATTGTGTTTTACTGCTTTCAGTTATTGCTTTTTACGTTCCTGATCGTTCTATTTTAGGTCGTGGTATTTTAAGTATGGCAAACTCCGGGACGAACACCAATAAATCTCAGTTGTAAGTTTTTAGAATTATTAAATACATATTATATTTTTCTAATCTATTAGGTATATAATTGAAACGTTCTATTTTTATGTGGATTTTCGTCTCTAGTTTCATCACGTACCGTTCATGTCGTCATCTTGATAATAAACATTCAGTCTTTGGACGGTTAGTAACAACAGTCGCATATTTTGGATAGAGTTTTTTAAGCCCCGGTCAACGCCCTGCTCAAAGTCAACGAGAGTTCCAACTTTCGCTCGCGTTTGAGAGTTTCGCAACTTTCGATTGAAGTTTTCCCTCGTTTGACCGGTACGCGTGGTAATATCCAGTCAACTCTAATGCAACTCTTGCGCCTGTATTATTTTTAAGCTCACTCACACTCAAAGAGTGGAGGTTCAATCTAAGCTTCCCTTGAGTGTCAGTGCTATTTTTGAATAGCTGGAGGGTGAGTACTCACATAGAATGGTACGGCACTAACCCTCCAGCTTTTCAAAAACAGCACTGACACGGAAGCTCAGATTGAACCTCCACTCTTTGAGTGTGAGAGTGTGAGTGTGAGTGTAGAATACAGGCGTTGATCTCGTTTGACCTGGGCACGAGGGTTGATGAAACTCTCGCTTGTCAACTCTCATCCCCGTTTGTCCAAGGCTTAAGCCTATACTATATTATTTCGCTATAGTGTGGTTGGAGGAATGGATACGTTAAACAAGATGGAGAAAATAGAATGTGATGAAAAAGACCGACCAAAAGTAAGATCTTTAGTGGAATCGTAAGGATCGTTTGCCTATATAACTGATCACTGAATTATCGTTCATTCTCATATCTAGAATTTCACATGTTTCAAAAGTTCTATTTGTTTTGACTTTTTAAGGAATTGATCAGCATTACAAATGTGAGTGTTTTTGTGAACCCTTTTGAAGAAGTCGATGAAAAGGTAAGTTTTATCTTTCTATAATGTTTTGGTTTGTCATTCCACCTCCCTTATATAGAAACCAAAACTAAATTGTTTGTCTTTGTTGCAGCTAAAAGCAGAAAGAGAGAAAGAAGAAGAAGAAAAAAGACGAGTGGCTGAGGTACGAATGGAATGAAGCTGCTGTGGTTTGTGTACCTGAAAAATATTAAGAATACTTCAACGTTTTGAGTGAAGGCCCTTCAGGCAGGTTGGGCAACAAACGTAGCAGTAAACAGCAATGATCTCTTGTATTCTTGAATGTTTCAGGAAGAAAAAAAGCAAAATACAACGTCAGCTTTGGAAACTCAAATGAAAGTTCATCGATCAGGAGTCGGGAAATATATACCAAAAGTTTCAAGGTAAGTTTGTTATTTTACTCTGCCTAACGCCAGACGATTCATTACCCGTCAATGGCCCATGGTCATTGCCCAACTGTTGGTCATTAATGGGTTAATTTATTTGTTGGTTTTAGCAATGTAGATGACAGTTCTTCGCAGCCAGCCAAGAAGAGAGTTAAAACATCGTCAGGTTTTGGTGATTTCAGTTCATGGTAGCTGGTGAGTTCGTTCGTATGCCTACCCAATGTGGATCGTGCAACTATATAACAAAATGTACGTAGGAATGCTTTTATAAGATCTCTGGTTTAGTGGGTTACAGCCCTGTGTTCGCCTGTCTGGCCGATGGAATTTAGTGAATCTAAGATCTCGACATAACCAACAAGGCAATATATGAATCACTGTGGACCACTGGGCAAATATACTTTCAAGTACAGCGTAAACACAAACCTGATCATAAAAAAGGCTGTCTGTATTGGTGGACCTGGACAAAGAAAATATAGTTCATCTGATAATTTGTGAATGAACGGGATAAACAGATGGACTTTTCCCTCTATTTTCTCTAAAGTTAACCATAACACTGACCTTAAGGTTCCGCATTGCCAGACGTAATTGCACGGGCTGTGTGTTGATGCTCTGTCTACAAGCGCTCATTGGACTGATTTTCACACATAGACGGATTATTCGACAAGATGAACTGCGCACACAAGTTGGTGTGAAGTATTAAACAATTATTTTACAACTCTTTCATAAGTTACACATTTGACAAATCATTCATAGTACCTCTCAATCTAACTAATGCAGTTTTTAAACTTATATTATCATTATCCTCTTGCAACGCGTTTTCCACATTGTCTAAAATCTTCTGTAAGTCCACTCGTATTTCAGGAATTGTGACTGATTCCAATCTTATTGTCTGTCTAGCCAGATCCAAACGTAGTCGGGTTTGCTCTAATATTGACATCACTTGCATTCCATCTTTATTCGTGATGTAATCAATATGATCGATCAGATCGTTTAATGTCATCAGGATACTATCTTCGTCCACTATCTAAAGGAAACGATCAATTGATTATTTTCTGGGGTTCTGGCTGTATTTCTACAAAATTATCTTTCCAAATTGTGTTGTATTTATGCGTTTGTGGTGCCTTTGATATCTTACCCTGATCACATTAACTGTTCAAATCGATCAATACCCTTATATGAGTCCAGGAAGTGGTTTTTAAGGGCAAACTTAAAAGAAGTAACGCTAGATTTTGTCATGATCTCTTTGGGTAGATTGTTCCATATCTTAATGCTACTGACTGTTACAGATTTCCCTCCCTCAGTTACATAATTAAATTTAGGACAAAATAAATTGTATTCACCATGTCGAGTTTGTCTACCGTTTATATCATTGTTTGTTCTAAATAAATTCTTGATATACTGCGGAGCCTGACCATGGTACCAAGATGCTAAATATTTCCATGACATGTATTTACCACCAAACACAAGGTCAATACATATAGTGAACAATTTAGTCGCTCTGATAACTGTCTTCCTTTTAGAGTTGGCCACCATGTGCTGCACTGTCCCACTTAGTGAAACTTACCTATTGCAATTGATTACATGTATTTACATTCAAAGTAGTAAGATTACTTAACTACGCACTGAAAACTTGACTTTTACCTGATCAGTTTGGTGTATATCTTTTCCACGTAAACTTTCGACAGCAGGTTGTAAAATACTGGCTGCCTCTTCCAAAAATTTTACTACCCCTTTATAAAACATCTTATCTTTCTCCCTGTCTTTCAGCCATTCTACAGCATCTGCTATATTGATGAGCAAACGATTGGACATTGTTGAAATTTAACCGTTCATTACTGATAATGCCTTTGGCAGTTTCGCGTTAATTTGCATGCAGAACAAACCATGGTTTTCGTGAGATTCCTGCCTCCAGCTGAGATAATACAAAGCTTGATATATTGAGCTTTGGTCTATATTCATTCAAGCATGCTATTTCCGTCTTCCCTATAAAGTTCGTTTCTGTTTTGTCTAAGATAATTGAGGATAATTGGGTGATTTTTAAAGAGTGGTACGTACTGTACATTAAAATTCGGCACAAATTGACCAATTGGCAGGGCATAATGAAAGGGTGGCCAGGATTCTTGGGGCATTTACATGTTGACAAATCAATGTTAACCACAATTTAAATGCACCAATTTTTTGGCTCAGTTTCTATATTTGAATAACGTGAGTTTAAATACAAACGTGATTTCAATCTGAACTTTAATCCTAATCCATGTGACGTCATTTTCGGAATAGTAATGAAATCACCCGATTTCTAAGTTCACACGACCGATTCCGATTCTCCTCTTGACGTATGTGATTTACTGGATTTGGTAACAAGAGTAAGTGTGTGAAATCACATACGTCAGAAGGAGAATCAGTCAATCAGATCCGACCAGTGGATCCGACCAATCAGATCGTGTCAACAGGCCTGAACATGCACGAGGCATGTTTGTGCACGATCAGTGAGGCCGGAAATACGTACAATTTAATGACGTTTTTTCATTGTTTTGGTTGTATTTCCCGCCATATTGCGGTAAAGAAATTATAAACATATGTTGTCATTCGAATGTACAAGCTATCAAAATGGCTTTAGATTTTGGGCTGGGAAAACAAATTGTGATTTTTGCCAGCGAATTGGCAAGCGTTATCGATCAACATCCGTATAGACCACGAGAGGAGACTGCCTTTGGGGTATGGAAGCGGTTCGATCGTCCATCGTTTGCCTTTTCGCTTAGTTTGGCCTACGCAAACGAAGTCTATCAACTATGCAAGAAATATATCAAGAATAAACCGATGCGAAATCCTCTCCCAGCCGAAATCGATAGCGAGATAGGGAAAAATGCGTTCACAAACTCGCTAAAAGAGATATTTTCGAACCTAGAATGGCGAGATTTGCGGCAGAAAATTATGAATTTTGTTGACACAAAGGAATTTCAGGAGGCAAAAGAGAAAGTGTTGTTGAATCTGTTGGGTGAAAGCGAAAGGGTTAATCAAGCTATTGCTACACTTTGTAGTGAAGAAAAGAAATCTGTGCAAGAAAAAGTCGAAGAGGTTTGTATGAGATTAATACTATTACCTAAAAAATGCTTTCCATATTAACATTTAACAATCTGAATTTAAATACAATTTAAATACAAACCAACGACCCTAATCTTAATCTTTATGCTAATGTTTCTGACTTATGGAAAGTCACCCTGAAAAATCATTTTGATAAAAAAATATGGGTCAAATCCTAACCTTGATCCTAACACCTAAACCAAACCCTAATAATCACCATATTAATTAACAGAATCTGTTATGATTTTAGGTTTGTCAGACTATTGAGAAGAAAACTGGCAAAGCTGTGGACAAGCCAACTCAGGACGCGTTAGTTCAGAAATTACGTCGTGACAGAGGGACAGTTTTGGAAGCGAAAACTGTCACAGAGTTTGCGGTTGCCTCGGGAAAGAATGTACGCCGAGAGCCGGCAAAGTTGTACCGAAAGTTAGTTACTCATAACGATCTATCCTGGCTGATAGTTGGACGTGTCGATGCCCGTGACCAGAGTACGATAGTCGAGGTTAAGAACCGCACAAGACGATTCATGTGCCCAGATTATGATGTCCTACAACTGCAAGCTTATATGTACTTGTGTGATAAAAGCAAAGGCATATTACTAGAGCGATTACATGGCAAGAATCGGGAAACGCCGTTTGAGTTTAATGAATCGTACTGGAACGAGGCTATCATTCCTGCCATGTATGAATTTGTTCGTGATGTCGAGGAAAGGGTGATTATGAGTCGGAGTATATTAGATGGAGTGACCCCACCCTTGTCGCCACGAAAACGAGCATGTGAGTTCGAGGTTGAATCCCCAAAGAAAGTTCCTAAGGTAGAACCAGATTCACCAGGAGTTTGTAAGGTAGATAACGAGGTCCTTCAGGGATCGTCCTGGGATAACGAGCCATCCTCGGATCTTGGGATGAATTCTTCACAATCGCAAGTCGGAGATGATTCGTTTACTCTTTATCTATCACCATCTGATACGGAAAGTGATGAAGAGCTAGCTAACATGCCTTTAGATGATTTAATAAATTGTGCATAGATTGTAAATAATTGTATATAGATAGAAATAGCACAAAAAAATTATAAACATTTTACTAGGGTTTTAATTAGCTTGATTTTGGAATTTATATAAATATATTTATATAACTTATGTAACTTATAAATTATATAATCACATGAATGAGTGTAAAACCAAACTCTTTTTTAATAAATTATTTAAAATTTTGACTTGGGATTGTGTTTGTTTCATTGTTACTACATGTAACACCTGCAGAGTTGAAAAGAGCACTTCTCACAGGTTAGAACATGCACTTTTTTGTCATCGAGACAGCAACATTCCTTAGCTCGATCTCCTGACCCCTGAGCTCCAGACCATCTATTTACTCAAACTGTGAACCAATGAATCTGATTGAATTACTTTTTCGTACACAAAGGTTTGTGGAATGTGACCTATACCCTTAGCATTTGATTGATAGTGCCAAAACAAGAAATGTGCCTTGTTTTCAGACTGCAAGGCTTTACATTTTAACAATGAAAGTCTTTACAGTAAAATTACGAATGTCAATTTACAATGTAGAAATATTGAAATGAGTTCTAATTAAGATCTAATTATCTTTATTATCATTTGTGTTTCTCTCCAAGTACTCTGTGAGTTTACTAGGGTAGTCCGTCATCACGCCAGTAACGCTGAGATGTTCAAAGGCTCTTGTGAACTCCTCGTCTTCGTTTAAAACCCAGAGGTACGTCTAGAAAAAGTTTTGGAAGCATATACTGTATGTACCATGTGGCCTGAAAAATGGCGTGAGGCGGCAGCAGATGGTGGTCAACCTGCAGTTATCAGAGTAAGAAAATAATGTGAATTATTTTCATTATATATAGTAGTCTTGTATTTGAAGGAAAATAGATAGAATTGAGAGATGTAGCTTAATTTTCTTGCTCCTAAAAGTGTCAACATTTCTGAAGTTGACCACCATCTGCTGCCTCGTAACACCTGGTGAAACCCACCAATGAACTGTTTAAACTAATACCTGTATTCCTCTTCTTTCAAGATGTTTTATTAACGAAGGATTCATAAGGAACCTAAGTATAGAAAATGATTATCAATCATTCTATAACTAAAGGTATTGTCTTGACATAATTTGTATATTTGTAGTATGATAAATCATGATAATCATGAAGGGAGAAAAAGACCATCCAATCAATTGAAATATAGTCACTCCTCCCTCATCAGTTAGGTGCTGTAGCAGCCCTCGAAAATGAGGTCGGCATTGCCGATCTTTCGAGGGCTGTGTAGTGCCTCTTGTTCTTACAAAAATAATTTCAATTTTGCCGTAGCTGGTATAGTCCAATTCATTAATTACAGTCCTGAATAAAACGGGATCTCTTTAAGAACGAGGCAGTTATGAATCAATACAACTGGTGCTAATTAGTTATTGGGGTCATAATATATGTTTCCATATAATTTACCAGTCCAATGCTCTAACGATCATTCTTTGGTTCTTGGTAAGATCTCGCCTAGAAGAAATTTAAACTTGACTCAAACTTGTAAAATCTTACCCTTTAGTCAGGCAAAATTAACAATGAAAAATGGTTTAGATATAAATTGTTTAATATAAAATTCAGTAGGCTTTTGCTGGACTTACTTGAGTAAGGTTGAAGGCAATATGATCTCTAAGAATCCCTCTTTTAATGGAACAAATGGTAAAATGCCAAGGTAGTACATCGCAACGAGTGACACACAACGCCATATGCCGAATAATGTTGAAATTTCTGGATCCTATGGAACAGAAGTTAGTGGGAAATCTGAATTAATTAAACTCACTACCAAAAGAAAATCTGGAATGTTTGGCTAGTCATAGAGTCAAGCTAGAAGCACTCCTCTCGCATACAACTGAGTCTAAATTAGGCTAGACCCATTATACAGAAATTGAACCTCGGATGCAGAGGAGAAAGGCACACACATTTACCATATTGCATATTTCTAGCACATTTAAATGGTTTTTAATGATGCAAAATATTTTTTTACCTTTTTATAAAGTTTGCTATTGATTTCATCACTAAAATTCCCCCAGACCGTTATGTCTTTTCTGTTGTAGTCAATTATTAACTGGTGGACCTTTAAAATCAAATAAGACGTATAATATTTTAGATCAAGTCAATTCCCCAATTAGATTTTCAAAATTATGCCAAACTGTTGAGAGGTTTAATTTCATTTTTTGCACCTTATCTATAAGCTCATCATTGTTATCTTTAATATCAACATTTATCGGATGTTCAGGAAATGCCTTGAACACAGACTCAAGAAGTGGTATCTTTTCATTGCTGTTCTTTGCCACTGCTTTTTTACCTAGGATATAAGACAGTTTAAAAGATGGGCAAGCCATTGAAAAGATCTGAAGCTTGTTGCTAGGTAATTTAGATCATCACTGAGTACACTAATTTACAGAACTTGCCGTAATAATGGTTGAACATACCTGGTTGAAACGTGACGTCAAGCACAGGTAACAGACTTGGAAGATCCTTAAAGATAAATACAGTAAGTCAAACCATACACCCTATACACTCCTCCCTTTACAAGAAAAATGGTCTGGCATTAGACCAAGTAAAATGACAAAGTAAGATGCATTAGGGCAAAATGCTGCACCTGACATCAGATAAAACATCTGGACAGTGGACCCTGGGGTAGCTTCTTGTCCTAGATGAGTAAATTGTCTGGCATGGTAAACAGAATTAAATAACAAAGTAGGGCACATTGATTTGTTATTGTGCAAGAGTCTCCCTTTGACGAGTTAAGTCACCTGGCATGCATTATTTCACAGAGTACCTCAATACCTCATAATTGGTTTCACAAATATTTTGTCGTACACCACATATTCTTCCAAGGTCGTTATCATGGGTTACTACCACCTGTGCAAAAAATGAAGTGGATAAATGAACTGGTTTGCCAGATAATTGGGTCACCACTGTAGGAGCTTGTATATATTATTAGTAGAAAAAATATAAGCTTGCTACCTGTCCATCTGCTGTTAGGTGAACATCTAACTCCAGCATTTCTGTTCCTAATTGCACAGCGCTGAAATATAAGAAAAAGCTTTAAACAAGATTACATTTGTTGTTTTTAATTTCTTTGACATATATACTTACTGGTGATATGCCGTCATTGTATTCTCTAAATTTTCTCCGGCACCTAGGTAAAATCAAGCACACATAACAATTATCCTAATATTCTTCGTAATTTGTACAGCCATGTATTCTTATTTTTCCATTGGCAGGCTAGGGCATATCCGTACCGTACGGTTTCCCCTAGGCTAATCAAATCATCTGTTGGTGGCTGTGTCCAGAGTTTGATTTCTGCAACATGCAATTCTATGATTATAATTTCCTTTCAGTTGGATGTGAGAAAAGTGCATCGAATTTGACTCTACCAAACACAGCAGGTTTTCTCCAGGTACTCTGGGTTCCTCCTGTAGCAACACTGGAACAATAAGGGATGACCCTTGCAGTGAGAACACTAGTTTAGAACTGATAAAAGATCCATTATGAAGTAAAATGGTTTAGTTTTGTTTACTAAAAGCCACTTTGAGAGTCTATAATATATCCCTCTATCAATTGCGTAATTATTAATATGTAATCGGACAATTGATTGGCCAGATACCCGTAGGGAAAACCCGTCATTTCGAATTCTAACCCATCCTTTCGAACTTTATAAATTTAATTATGATTTAATGAGCTGAATTTTAGAACAAATCACACGGAAAGTTAATCTTATTTGTTATGTTAAAACTAAAAATACTCAAATTTAAGCAAGCTTTACATGTTAAATAGATTTAAATCTTGACCTTGCCATTCAAATAAACAATTTAAATAAACTTTATAAATATATACATAAACACAAAATTTTGACAGATGATTTTCAAGTCTTTTTTACCTCCACGATGGCTGATATGTCTACATTTAAATTTCCTTTCCTTTTTTCGATGTAGAAGATGCGGGAATCGCAAGAAGAACCAAGAAATACAAAAATAACCGCCAAATATAGGTATGAACATTGTTATTTTGAAAGAAAATTTTTGACAAATACGATCACATTTGGAATTCAGCCAAAAGTAAACAAACTTGCGATTCGTGTGCCTGCGATGGTACAAGGCTTGCGGTATAACGAATACTTTGATCATCAGTTCATGTAAGCACAACAAAACAAAGTGAAACGTGAAACTTTGAAATGGAAACACATAATTTCTGCTGGCAAAGGATTGTGGGAAATGTACAATGATCGTAAGTTTCCGGAATAATGATCGGACCTTCCGTTCAACAATCGTCAACTTCCGTTGCCTCTGGCAAATTCCTGAATTCAATTTTGTTTATACATTTTATGAAAGTGCTTTTGGTTTGCTGTTCTTTTAGCTATTTCAAGTGACTTCCGTTCTTTTATTGTTGAGCATTAACCAATTTTACAAGTTGTGTAATCAACGAGGTCATTAAAGTACTGCAAACGTACAATTATTAACAAAATACAAGCAACTGTATATTCGCGAATCTCAAAGGTACGACACGAATTTCGTCTGTTTAAACATTTGTGTCACGGTTTTGCAGCTATTGAAATCAACTCGGTTGGGTGTCGATTTTACGGACGGAAGCCTCTTTGTAGTGGATAGTATATCGGTATATCTAAATAGTTTGAGGAGAGACTAAAATAGGTTGAATTGAAAGTATCCCTTTGTGAGGACGGTTTGTTGTCGTCGAGTTTTAATAATAATCAAGTTTGTGTTTTCCCTAGAAAATCTGTGTTTATACACTGGACATTTGGAATCTGCTTGAGGCAAAATAGCGGCATGAAGATGTAATCATGCTCAGAGGGTCATGGCAAAATCGTAGTTGTAGTTGTAGACAGACAGCCCTCAAATATGGCTTTACAAGTTGAACAACCGTCAAACCGCGAGCTTTCTCTTGAGAGAAGTAAACTTGCTACACAGGCTTGTCAGAGAGGGGCCTTCGACGAAGCAGCTTTGCTGTATACTGAAGCGATATCGTTAGACCCTAATAATCATGTCTTATACACGAATCGTTCTGCAGTTTATTTGAAAACAAAGCAGTTTGATGTAGCACTCGAAGATGGAAAGAAAGCCGCGGAATTGAAGCCAAATTGGCAAAAGGTAGGATGATTTCATGTAAATACCATATGTTTTATTACTTTCTAATCTATACTACCCTCCAAAGATGTTCTAATTGCGGATAAGTATTTTAAATGTATGTCTGAAAGACGGTTTTTGTACCGGTTCGAGAACGTTTAATTATTGCGTGGTATTGTTATTATAAGTGTCCGGATTTGAATCAAGTCTGCAAATTTATTAAAAACATATTTGGCACGATTTTGATAGTTATGTACAGAACTATTACTTCTATATATTTCGCTCAGATACGGTTAGTTTAGTTTTTAAGCAAGACATCTGTTTTTCTTAAAAACTGGGACGAATTTATATATTTTGCCGCTTGTCCATTTCACAGTTTAAACCTAAAGTCAATATGACCAATAGTTTTCATAAGACATGTATGCTCTGGTTAATATAGTGCTTTTATATTCGATCAGCTTATAGCTAAAGCTTATACAGTCTTTGTCTGCGAGATTTGAAGCACTGCAAGCGATTCCGAACAGGAAACTCTTTGTGCTTTTGCGTTTGTTTTGAGATGAAACGGGGAAGCCATTTCAATGTGTACATTCATAGAACGAAACGTGAACGTTCGAAAGAATGTGATTGAGCATTCGAAGAACAAATTTACCAACAATTAGAAGGAACCTCAATGTTTTAAGGCAATTAGAACGAAACCCAAATGTTCTAAATGCAATTAGAACGAAACTAAAATGTTCTAAACACAATCAGAACGTTTTAGAATGATTTTCTTGTAACTTGCTCATTTGCTTGCTATCTTCGCGTTTTATTATATTGTACATTATGTCCGGTTTTCATTTTAGTTAAGGGATTTTCAATGCTTTGCTTATATTTCAATACGGAAAATATTTTCCTAAAATGCTTTAGTAGAGATATTAGAAATATCCTAAGGGTATATTTCAAGACTAGACAAGACTAATCCCAATCGTACAAAAATGCCAAGCATTTGCTTTGCTTTGAGGAAATGCCGATTTGATTTATTATAGTAGATCAACACTATATGAGTGCGAGCCGAAATTTTGTTCATATTATAGTATATAAAGCAACAAAGCATAGATGTAACTGCTATAATTTTGGGAGAATTATTGTAGTTTAATGACCAGTAAATTTCCCATCAAACCATCACAAAATAAACACGAACAATTTTGCGGGTGATTGCTGATAAAGTTTATTAAATAGAGTGACGTTTTATCAGACAATCCTATACTTCAGATTACATGGTCAATTCCAGATTGCAAAATGAGGACATCTTTCGTAGCGTTTTATCTGATTTGAGGATTTTGAACTAGATTACAACCAGTTGTTAAAATAAAAGGCAGATGAATAATTAAAATTTCTCGCCAAAGTATGAACGTTTTGTGAATCCCAAAATTGTCACAAATTATCAGAAGAGTATAAGTAAATTGAAACTTTTGAAATACATTCAGAACTTCTGTTGTATTTGTGGCAAATGGGGCAAAAATCTCACATAAATAATCTGTTAGTGATATGTTTGTACAAATGCTATTTGCAAGTAGATATTATTACAAAAACCAGAATTCTAAACTTTGGGAGTCGCATTACATTATGAATACAAAATCTAGTTGAACCTAGTATTCTATACCCTTAAATAGTTCTAAGGTCTAAAATGGTGTTTCAATATTATCAATGGGTTTATTCAAAACATCGCGTGTTCTTCCTGGGCGGCACAAACACGTTTGCTTCATTTTTATCCCGCATTGTCGCCTGCTCAACCAGGAAACCCTGTGGGGAAATCGCATTTTAATCCGATTTTGGTGACGTTGATGAGTTCTCCACTTTTCTTCCTTTCAAGCCATCATACCATCATCGTACCTTTTTATATACTCAGCATTTGACCAAGTTTAGAAAAATGTTTATATGTTTCAAGTGGGTTGGATAAGTAGCTTTCTCAGTCTCCTGAGTACCATTGAACATTTTAGCATGATGGATTAATTCACTTAATTGATTTTTATACATGCAAATTACATTTTGAATATAGGTTTGTTCTTGCTTGGCCTAATAAGTGTAAGATGTTCTCATAGTTTTCAAAGTGTTTGGTGCCTTATACCTCAAGTATACTTGGAAATTGAAATGGTTAGCATGCTTCAGAAGTTGAAATAATTACTGACAGCTGAAGGTTGCTCAATACATAATTTAGAAACAGTCCTTCAACAGGTTTAAAAATGGTTAAATCTAAATTATAAGCAATCTGTTCCTCATGGGTAAATTTCATTCATATAACTAGATAATTTAATTAACAGTTGAGACATTTGATGGAAGATGGCCTTAATTTCATTTTGCAACATTTCAGCTGGAATTATTTCTGATTGGTTTATATAACCATGTAATGAAGGTATGTGGATGGTTTACACTAAGTTTAAACTTGTAGATGTGTTGCTTGCATGGTCACTTGTAGCCTGTGTAGCTGGCAGTTATAGGGGTTGGACGTTAAGGCGGGGTAGTTGAGACGTGTGGCAGTGAAAAATTAGGAAATTTTCCACTTAACTAAAGTGAAAACCAGACATAATGTACAATAATAATATAATAACGTTGCAAGATAGCAAGCAAATGAGCAGGTTACAAGAAAATCATTCTAAAACGTTCTGATTGTGTTTAGAACATTTTAGTTTTGTTCTAATTGCATTTAGAACATTTGTGTTTCGTTCTAATTGCCTTAAAACATTGAGTTTCCTTCTAATTGTTGATAAATTTGTTCTTCGAATGTTCAATCACATTCTTTCAAAACATTCAAATTTCGTTCTATGAATGTACAACAGACTGGGTCAGTTGATACTTTCGTATCAAGATGGCATCTCTCTCTAACAAGTAGTGCTGTGTAATTGACATTATATGTAGTTGTGTTAAATCCTGTTAATTTAATGCCTACCATATGTTACCACTTAATACCATATGTGAATAACATATATACCTAATTACAGAAGTGTGCATCATGTAAAAACCATAATGATATGATAACACCATAGGGTTCAAAGAATCTGACTTTGATTCTCATGGGTGGCTATTGGTAGTGTGTTGATGTCACTACAGTTTATAAACTGAGGTGACACAATGGTCAATACATGTTCCATTCACCTCTGTGATCATCTCTCATTCATCCACTGCCACTGTTCTCTTTATCAAATTTCTTAATTAGGTATTCAGACAAATGTCTATAATATCTGATAAACCTTAATTGATAGCATACATTGTAAAAAGGTGCAATGTATTTGACTGTCTGTAACTATTTAAAATATATTTTATCAGCAATCTCATTTATCTAATGGAATGGTTTCATATTTATCCAGTTTTAAGGCTTAGTTAAAACAGGATGAGCCACATTTTTACCAACAGAATTTTAGGATAATCCTCAACTATACCAACATTTTAACAAATGTTTAATGTATCTTGAAACAATGAAACAAGCAACCATACTACATCTGTTTTGCATAACTTTTCCTATTCTACAACAGCAAAATTAAAGATCTGCTCTCCACATTTTAACACACTGTTTGACCACACTCCTAAGGTCTGCAAACAAAACGTCACAGCTAAATTTAATAATGCGAGCACTTATGTCTTGTGTTGTGTTCTAAACTGGTATATTAAGTATATATATTCATATATCTCACACAGTGCAAAGGCAATTAATGTATAACACACAAGAATAATTTCATGTGTAATGATTTTCTCAAGCTGGGTACACTCTGCTGGGTGTTAAGTAGTTATAAACTGGAACTGCTGGTTAAATATCAATACAGCTGCAACACATCATGAAACCCAATTGATATTGATGGTCTCTTCTGTAGAATGGTGATCAATAACAAGTTGTTAAAAGTGGTGTGTGTGTGTGTGTGCAAGGCATGACAGAGGTATAGAGGTGTGCGCCTAAGTTAGGTTATCGACAGTTTATCCTACATTTTGAGTTTCCTATGGTTGGAAAAAAATGTATATATTTACAGTCAATGCCATTGAAAAAAAACGCGGTATAAATATCTATATGGAAGCTATTTAGGTTGTGGATATATCGAGAAAGAGCCAGAGATTCCTGCGTTTTAAACATTTGAAATCATGCTCATGATGCATGCCTCTTATAGAACTAAGGAGAGATTTTACACAAATTCTCCAGCGTCAATCTCATACAATTATAATTTCCATTTTTGAAAGTTACAAAGTCGATCTAGAGGTCCAGAAAGGTACGTTTCTTATTGATCAAACTGTTCCACAACACCCCTCTTAATTGAAAGGGATGGTACAAGACACATACTGACACGCGTCGGTTACTTAAGCCTGCGTACATGTTACAATTTATCAAATAAACAGCGTCCTATACAGAACGGCTTGGAACATTCCTCTACTGCGTACAATAGAACCTTAATTAAAAATAATCACGGGAGATTATCCCTGCTAAATCGTTGATAAACATTTCAAAATGTATAAAGTATAAACCTTCCACATCAGGCAAAACCATGCACCGTGTAACAGCGTCTGTTGTAATACCTTAAGCTAAATTCTGTCACGAGCAAAGTGGTTCATCAGCCAGGTACCTAACCTATTTCTTGTCTCCGTAGTCCTAAACGATAGTGAATATAGAAAATAACTTCCCCAGGTTGGGACACTAGTCCATCGTAGGCGATGAAACGAAGTCCCCAGGAAAAGCTGTTGTACTCGTTCATCTGCTGAAGTGGACTGAGATTTAGAACCCAAGACCAGCCGGATCTAACTGTGAAGTAACAAAAATTTCTATCTATAGGTAGTAGTCTTGTGTATTTGAAGGATTTACTTCAATTTTCTTGCTCATATAAGTGTCAACATTTCTGAAGTTGACCACCATTAGGCAGCTCTGTAAAGCTTACTGAAATCAAGCAAAGGGCCAGTTATTAACTTCTTATACTGAACTATTAATTAGTGCAGGTATTTAACAATTTAATTAGTTAACCAATATCTTCATAACTCAACCTTAATTAAAACATAAGTTTTTTCCCCATTAACTGAGTAAATAATGACAGCTTAGGTATAGTTATGCGTTCTGTATTAAAACATATATTGAACTAAAACTGTTTACTACATGTCAATATACAAGTTGTTTTGCCATTTGTCTTCATTGCAAGATAGTTTATGGTATATGTGGAAACGTGGGGGTCCAGTGTAGGTAGTATTCTACAATAAGCTGCTGTGGTTTGTGTTTGAACTACCTGAAAACGATTAAATGCACTTCGACGGTTTAAGCGAAGATCCTCTATCCGGAGGTTGGCTACTAAGCACCTTCACTCAAAACGCGTATTAATATTTTCTTCAGATATAGTTCTGACACAAATCACGGCAGCTAATGATAAATTTACTTGTCAAAAATACATCGCCCCTGCTGATTGAGACAAAATTGATATTCGTAAATAGTTCATGATAATATGATATTCAACTATTGTATTTAAAACACGTTTGGCAAAACCTGCTATCATGCAGCGTCGTTAATATTCAACCACAACAAAGTTTAGAGCATTTTAAGACATTTTCATGATGGTATCTAGCAATATTTATCGCCGATTAAGATTAAAAGTAGAGAATTTTCGCTATATACTTTGTAGTTCAATTAATTTCGATATCTAATTTTATATTCTGTATCGTGCTAAGCATGCTGGGGGTCCCGTCATGCATTGCATATCTCAAACAATTGTTTTTCCCATTATCTCTGAACAAACCTTATTAGGCCGCACAAAAGAAGCAAGCTGAGATAACTATTTAGTCAATTTCGCTGTGATAATGTTTATTCAAACCGTTTCCTTTCACTTTGTGAAGCTAATCTGCCTGTCCAAGCCGAATATATTGTTTATTTTTCATTAATAAATCAACTAAATATAGTAAAAATAACTGACAAGAAATTATACACGCGTTTTACTTCTGTGGCCGAGGTTCAATTTCTGCAATTTGCAGTTGTCTGACTATAATTTCACCTCAGTCACATGTGAGAAGAGTGCTTCTAGTTTGACTCTACCAAACACCAACAGGTACTCTGGTTTCCTCCCCACCCCCTGTAGTAACACTGGACCAATAAAGGCACGTAGTGATATCTCCATCAGTTCTAAACTGTTCTCCCCAGAGGTCCAGTAAGAGCCACACCTTCAACGGTCCAGTGTTACTACAGGAGGAAACTGGAATATCCATGGAAAAATTGTGGTGTTTGGTAGATTAAAACTGGAAGCACTCTTCTCACATGTAACTGAGGTAAAATTATAATCAGACAACTGCATATTGCAGGGATTAAACCTCCGTCACAGAGGTGAAAGACACATGCACTAAAACCACTGTGTCACCAACACCTCTCTCCTTCTTTGATTTGAAATATAAGCATATAACGACTGATAACCTACATGCACCAACATCCCCGCCCTAAATGGTTCTATTGTGTCTGTTCTATTGTTTTTCTAACCTGGCCTTTGATTTTTTGTTATATTTGGTCTGATACATGAGAATATTTATGTAGTAACCCGAGTTGTTTATTTTTTTCAAATTCTGTCTATAATCTATTCAATTGATCTATATGAATTGGCTCTTGTATATCCAATCGAAAACCGAAAGTTCTTGTAATTGTTTATTTTCGAGAAATGGATTGGGTATATAAATAGACTTTTACCAAGCACTGAATTGGAATTCCTTGATTAAGTGGTAAACGTGTAGCCGTATAGGAATCGTGGTTCTGTTTTGGCAAATATTTGTTAAGGGTGTGGAATAGTTTTGAATTTGTAAGTATGTGCTTTGTATATTGTTGCTGTTAAGCCCCGGTCAAATGATGATGCCGGAGAGTTGATGATGCCGGAGAGTTGATGATGGTTGGCATGCGAGAGTTTCGATGAGAGTTGACTGGATATTACCGCGCGTACCGGTCAAACGAGCGAAAACTCTCATCAAAATTTGAACCAGCTCAAAGTTGATGAGAGTTGATGAGAGTGCATCAGAGCTGTCGATCAAACGCGAGCGAGAGTTGCAACTCTCCTTGACTCTCATCAACGTTCATCCTCGTTTACTCTTAAATTTTATTGCTTGCCTGAAAAGATGTAGAAAATTGGTCAGTGTAAAATCGAAGTATTTTAAGCCATTCTCGCTGTGTCTCACTATAGGATAATGTCACGTGTCAGCTAGCATAAAATGCAGCTGTATGCTATGTGATAAGCTGAATGGTAAACTCCTATAAAGTGGTGGAAAAATTTCAGATGAAGGTCATGTAAATATATCTAGATGCTATAACGCCATATCTTCGGCTTGATCCCCGAAGGGGTCTACCTACTCTGGTACGTTGACTTCAATACACTCTATCCTGGCATCCTCTTCTCGTTAATACGTTTAGTATCCTCAGGTCATTTTTAACGATATCTCTCCATCTCATCCTAGCTGTTTCCCAACTGTTCGTCGTCCTTCTATTGGATGTTGACACGCTACCTTCACTGGATCTTCCTCTCTTCTCATAACGTGTCTAAAACATCACACTCTCGCTTCTCTTCTCTGATATCGCAACAACGCCAGTTTCAGCTCTTATGTGATTTTCATATTTCTACATCGTTTTCTCAATGATATTCCAAGCATCCAGCTCAACAATCACATTTCTTTTCTATCCAGCTGTTGTTCTTCTCTCTTCAGCAAGGCCCATGTCTCTGAGCCATACATTATAACTGGTTTCACTACTGCGATGCACATCTTTAATTCTGTTGCATCTTCCTATCGATATAGGGCAGCACTGGTAGTAGATGTGGTTATTGCGCTGCCCTTTCCTGCTACTGCAGGTCCAGGCTAGGGTATTTACTTTCTTGGGCTTGAAAACTCATGTAAATAGAATTGTGGTTGGTTCTCTCCTATGCTTCGAGGGTTTTTCTCCGAGTATACTCCGGTTTTCCTCCCTCACATCGACCTTTGGGTGTATCACGAGCCTCTAGTTCTGGTGAATTGCAGAACAACCACTATCGTCAGCAGCACACAACTAACTTCATCCCACTTCACCCAGCCGCTCTTTATGTTCTCTTCGACTTCTTTAGTTTCTCCCTTTTGCTAACTGCGTCATATAGGATGTTGTAAAATGACGCTGTCCGCTAAAAGGCATGTTTTACCCATTAACAGTGACTACAGTCTACATATACACCACATTTGCAATATATCAACCCTTCTTTGACATACTGTCTGTCGACAATCCAGATAAAAACTAGACAACGCATTGACCTTTGTGCGAAACACTGAGACGGACTCGGCTATATCAACATTTCGAAGCAAGATTTCAACGCATGTTACCAAAATTTCCTTAAACAAGAATCAAATCTTGACATTTAACAAGAAAGTTCTGCTATATTTCTTCATATCTGCACGAAATGGTGAGTTTTAGAATTTAAGCTTGAAATTCTGGTCTAATAGCTTAATGACAATAATGTATTTACGTCAGCAAGTCTAAGAATGATAGCAATGAAATATAGACGTTGCATGGCACTTATGGATTTAGCAGATGGACTTACTATTTTGTTCGCTCTTTTCTTATTGCTCGCCTACTCGCCTTATTCTTTAATTGGTATTATTAGTAATGCGTCATGTTGGCTCGAAATAAATATGTAATTTTTAATTTTAATTTTAGTTTAACTAAAATATCGTTAGCAAACGCAGAATACTTGACAAACTGTTAAAGTTAATATTAGTTGTAAAATACATACGTTATATATCTATTTGCGCATTTCAACAAAGTCACGCATAGAATATAGTTAGTTTTAGGTTTTTGAAGTTAATATAAGCTTTATAACAATTTCTGCATGATTTGATAAACAGATGTTCGTCTTATGTTGAATGCATTTAATCCCCTCTCGTTAAACAATGGCAAATATCTCTCAAAATCGTTTCGATGATATAAATTTTGTAACGCAAAAACGTTTGTGTCATGTCAGCGACGATGATTACCAAGCGAGGACAAGACGAGAGTTCACACTTCTAAAAGTGTGAACAAATTTATCACATTGCCACGCAAAATGATTTATTATGTTCGCACGCGAGTGTTGAACGATTGAGCTATAAATATAGCGGCATAGCGCTGCGTCTCGGCCATTATTTCTTGAAAACAAACTAAGTTAAGCTGGTCTGGTTTGGTATAATGCGATAAGTATGTAACGATATGAACATTTAGATATTTTAGCAAAACTAGTTTGGTTAGGTAGACGGCTAGTTTGTCAAGTATATATATGGTACTCTTGTTGGTCCAGTGTTACCACAGGAGGAAACCGGTAGTTCAAACTGGAAGCACTCTTTTCACATGAGACTTTTGAGACGATTTTTGATAAGTTTCTGCCTTTATATGTTCGTGTTAGACTGCACGAAATAGCTGCTCAAACTTGAAATCTGATCCGAATTCTATATTGTTCTTAATATTCATATTTAAAGTATTTTAAGGATATAGAAATTCAATGTAAGTCAGTGTAAACTGTAACTCATCTCGCGCAAAACATTGCAACATATCCGGTGACGTATTGCAACACAAAACATTGCGACATCTTTTATCCCAGAAGTGTTTAATTTAAGAGCAATTTTTTTGCCAAGGTCAGTTTGACATTCAAGATTTCTCAAGTGGCACTTACAGTGTATTCAACTTGACTTTACAGTAACTCTTTGTGATTTATCAAATCCAATATTTGAAGGGAATCCAAGTGTATATACATTAACTTGTAGCTCTTGGCGACCGGTCTCTTTAGCGCTGTATAGGATTTTACACAGATGCTAGTGAACTGACAGTTATCCGAGTGAGAAAATCATGGTTTGTCCTCCATCCTTTTCTCTCGTTTGTCATGTCTACCGTCAGTTCCTTGACGTTTAGATCTTCGTATGCGGCGCAGTTTATCCATCTCTTCGGTCATCCTCTGTTCCCCTTTATCTCTTCATTTCATAATGGCTCTGACCGGTTCTCTTTCATCTCTTCTTATATTACGTGTCCATACCATCTCAGCCTTGCTTCGTTCACGTTCTCTGCAATGTCTACCACCCAACATCTTCTTCTGATCTCTTTATTTCATAATGTCTCCGACAGGGTCTCCTTCATCTCTTCTTATTACGTGTCCATACCATTTCAGCCTTGCTTCACTAACCATCTTTGCAGTGTCTACCACTCCACGTCTTCTGATCTCTTCCGACTTTTAAATGTTCATAAGTTTGTTGCAATACAATCACGCTGTGCGCTAGGAAAAACACTAAAATTAAATCACTTTTTGCTTTTTAATCGCTATCTCAATGCTTGCCAAGACTTTATTTGCCTATTGGCTAAAGCACACATTTCCCGCCATAAAAACCAAGGCTTTATTTTATACTTCAAGTCCGATTAATAAATCTTTTGTTGAGTTATATAACACATTTTGGCATGATGCAAACACGGGGTTGGCTTTATTTACATTATGTAGGCTGCATCTAATCTCTTTCGAGATTCTTAAGTTTCTATTTGCATAAAAAAGCAAACGGGAGTCAAACGTCAACAAGATTGTGAAAGACTTAATAACAAAACGACAAAATATATTTGGACTTTTAGTCTTTAACTTGTTGTTAAAAATGTTTTATCTACTTTTGCTATGATGTGGGACAACAGTTTTATAATCTGGAGTTAAGTTAACGAACGTCTGGTGGTCGGGCAGCTGAGATAAAGAATGATGTGTTTCGCAAGTTGGCCAAATTTGAAGTGTTTTGTGGGCCGGCTACGAGCGATTTTCTTTGTTTTTCTCGGTTTAAATATGTTTAAAGGTCCAGTATAATGTAAAACAGGAAGGACTGGTAATCGTTACAAGTGCAGAGCGTCGTTTTTGCCGCCTGGAGGAGAATTTAAGAGCGTTATAACGCTTTAATTTACAAGTCTGTATTGTAAGTGAGACAAGTTAGATGCCGGCTGTCGTCTGAACTTTTGTGTACATTGGTTGTATAAACTATACTGTTTGCTGTTGTGTGATACAAGAATCAAAGAACAACACTGTAATATTTTAAAACAGAATTGCCATTTCAAGGAAAATTTATATTGGGCAAAGTGTGGGTCAGCTATAGATTAATAACGGCAGGCTGCTCGCGTCAGCCGTTACTCGGCAACAATGAAGCGACATGCTTTCGCTAGAAAATCAGAAGGCAGCCCTTCAAACGGGTATATTTTTGGAGTAAATAGCAGGGTAAGAGTTGAATGCAGAGTTGAATGTATGCTTTACGTGGTGTATGCAGTAGAACCTCCCTAATAAGGACATTGAATGAAAAGAGCAAAGTGTCCGTATTAGAGAGATGTTCGTTAGGGGAGTTCAGCTGTACTTTGTTAACAAGGGAGGTTTGTGTTCACACTACTTGTTCTCAGCTTGTTGACAAGCCGTTACAGGGCCGGTATCAGACTTGCTACAAGGTTAACGACTCAACAGACTTGTTATAAGATTGTTCCAACAACTTGTTATCGTCCTGCAATCCAAAAACTTGTTAACAAGTTGTGAATGACCACTAGAATCAATACTCGTTAATAAGGTCCTCATATCAGATAGTTCGTCTTGACGGATGATTCGTCTGTTTGCCCGCGTTCATACACAGGCGAATTATCAGTCGAACTATCTCTTCTTTGCCCAAGAAATCGGGCCAATAAAAGCCTCTGCGCGCAGGCTATGGGAGAAGGGGAACGTAAATGAATACATTTATTTCATCTTCCAGGCGCACTACCGACAAGCAGTCGCTCTGCAGTGTATGGGGAAGTACCACGAATCCCTTGCGGCCTTCGCGTCCGCGTTGGCACACGACCAGAAGAGTCAGCAGCTATTGTCTGGTATCATCGATACAGCCTTGAAGTCGCCTTTAAAAGGTTAGTGTGGGACAGTGGTTAGTGCATGTGTCTTTCACCTCTGTGACCAGGGGTTGATTCCTGCAATATGCAGTTGTCTGATTATAATTTCGCCTCGTTTGCATATGAGATGAGTGCTTCCATTTTGACTCTACCAAACACCGCAGGTTTTCTCCAGGTAGTTTAGGTTTCCTCCTGTAGTAACACTGGGCCCATAAAGGTTGACCCTTACTGGACCTCTAGGGAGAACAGTTTAGAACTGATAGAGCTATCCAGCATAAATAAATTTATATATATATATTTCATTTCAGAAAACATTGAGAAAATCTTTGGTCGGCTCCAACAAGTCAACATGGATCAAAATCCGTTTGTCGTGGTATCAATAATCGGGCAGGAACTCCTTAATGCGGGTCACATCCAGCCCGCAGTCACGTGTTTGGAGAACGCGCTGAAAATCGGTACAGTCGGTCTACGCATGCGCGGATCTGTAATATCAGCTCTGACCAGCGCTTATTGGAAAGTTGGTAACCTCTCCCGCTCTGTAGAGTTAATGCAGGAAGATTTAGATATCTGTCACTCATTGGCCGACCACGATGGCGAATGCAGAGTCCTTGGTAACCTAGGTAACTCGTATTTCGCAATGAAACAGCACGAGGAAGCATTAAACTCGCATCGGTCTCAACTAATGATTGCGTCAAAACATAAAAACAAAAGAGCGGCATCGTCAGCCTTGAGCTCTATAGCACATGTTTATGTCTCCTTAGGGGACTACCCTAACGCTATAGACAGTCATAATAAGGCTATTGATTTTCAAAGGCAATTAAAAGATCCGTTGGGCGAAGCCCTCGAATTAGGGCATCTCGGTGCAGTACACCTACTTGCAGGCAACACGGATAAGTCGATAGAATGCCACACGCAACAGCTAACCCTAGCAAAAACTTTGAAAAATGACAAAGAAATTGCTTTAGCTTATAGCAATTTGGGAAGTGCTTATAACCAGAAAGGCAGTTACCAAGAGGCCGCAAAGCTTCACGGGCAGGTTTTAAAGCTCGCAGAGACTCTTGGGGACCCTTCCCTAGAGGCTCGGGCTTGTGCAGGTCTTGGCAGTGCGTATCGTTCCATAGGGAACCTAGGCAAGGCTCTGAAATACTATGAACGGCAACAATCCGTCGCGGTGAAACTGAAAGACAGGATAATGGAAGGTCGAGCTTTATCGAACTTGGGAATTATTTACCTCGAGCAGGGCGAATGTTTGCATGCTTTAAAGTTACATAAAGTTCATTTGGCGATTTGTCAAGAGTTTGGAGACCGGGCCGGGCAAGGACAAGCTTATGGAAACATGGGCTGTGCTTATTGCGCACTGAAAAAGTATGAACAAGCGATTAAATATCACGAGAAAGAACTCGCTATTTCCAAGGAGGTCAATGACGTCATTTCTGAAGCATGTACCCACGGCAACCTCGCGGTGGCGTATCAGGGGCTTGGAAAACTCGACGAAGCCCGAAGGCACTACGAACAGCACCTCGCGATTTCCCGCGCAAATGGCGACACCTACAACGAAGGAGTGGCTCTTTTTAATCTGGGAAATTTTTATAGTTCAAGTGGAAGCTTCAAAAAGGCCGTTGCATTTTACGAGAAATATTTGACGCTGATGCAATCAACTGGCGACAAAAAAGGCGAAAATAAGGCGTGTCATAATTTGGCGTTTGCTCATTTCTCGTTGGGCAATTTGGAAGAGTCTGTTAAGTTGTACAAACAAAATATTGAATTGGCGCAAGGCATTGGAGATAAGAACACTCTTGCAAGGGCCTATTGTAATTTGGGGTTAGTTTATAAAGATCTCGGGGATTTTCAGAATTCGCTAATGTGTCAGACCAATTTCCAAACCGTTTCCCATGAGATTGGGTACTCAACGGGTGAATGCAGGGCATTAGCGAACATTGGGGATTTATATGTACAAACCAAACGTACACGTGAGGCTATTGGTTACTATGAGCGACAGGTTAAGATGGCGGAGAAATTAAAAGATAGGGGTTCCGTGTGCCAGGCTTATGCCGCCCTTGGACATGCGTACAAGGTGCTAGGAAAGGTTGATAAGGCTCTAGTTTGTCACTCAAAGGAGTTAGCTTTTCGTCGTGAGATTGATGATACACAAGGGTTGTTCAAAGCTCTTGATCATATTGGGACTGATTGTACGGCATCAGGACGAACAGACGAGGCGATAGAGTATTTCTCCGAGCAGCGTCTTATCGCCGACCGGTTAAAAGATCCTCGCCTGCAAGCCAGAGCATACGGGAATTTAGGGCTGGCGAAGCTCAGCGCCGGTGCCTATCAGGAGGCTATGACGTATTTTGGAAATCAGATTGAAATCCTAGAACGACTGGCGGCAGGATCTATCGAGCTCGGCCGCGCACAAGGGAATTCAGCGGAGTGTTTGTATATGTTAGGCGAACATGAACAAGCTCGAGAACTTTATGAGGACTATCTGATGTCAGCCAAAACAGCTGGTTCGCCGAATGACCAGGATAAAGCGTACCAAGGACTTGGAAATATATACAGGTACTAATCTTAGACTTTCATCTATTAAGTCAGAGCTCACCAAGACCAAACTATTTGGGAAGCACGGGTGGCAGATGCGGTTATAGCGCTGCCTCTTACCTCTGAGTTAAGCCTGTTACTGTCGGTCGAGAGCAGGGTATTGACTTAAGGCTGATTTCCACTCAGTGCAAAATGTCGCGCGATCGACTTTTTGCAATCGTTTTCTTTTGAATTACGAGCATTCGACTGGAACGGATCCGGTCGAGGGCTCATAATTCAAAAGAAAACGATCGTAAAAGGTCGATCGCGCGACATTTTGCACTGAATGGAAATCAGCCTTTAGGTTGGGCATATGGGTAACGTCCGTGTGCTTGGAGGAGCACGGGTGGCAGGTACAGTTATGGGGTCTTGGCATTTCACTTAGCATAACAACAGTGCCATTAGATCATAATTCAGTGATCAGAATGTTCCATTGTCTTTTCATTGTTTTGAAAATCCCACTGTTCTCCATGCCATCCAGTCACGATCCAGTGATCAGAATGTTCCATTGTCTTTTCATTGTTTTGAAAATCCCACTGTTCTCCATGCCATCCAGTCACGATCCAGTGATCAGAATGTTCCATTGTCTTTTCATTGTTTTGAAAATCCCACTGTTCTCCATGTCATCCAGTCACGATCCAGTGATCAGAATGTTTCATTGTCTTTTCATTGTTTTGAAAATCCCACTGTTCTCCATGCCATCCAGTCACGATCCAGTGATCAGAATGTTCCATTGTCTTTTCATTGTTTTGAAAATCTCACTGTTCTCCATGCCATCCAGTCACGATCCAGTGATCAGAATGTTCCATTGTCTTTTCATTGTTTTGAAAATCCCACTGTTCTCCATGCCATCCAGTCACGATCCAGTGATCAGAATGTTCCATTGTCTTTTCATTGCTGTGAAATCCCACTGTTCTCCATGTCATCCAGTCACGATTCAGTGATCAGAATGTTCCATTGTCTTTTCATTGTTTTGAAAATCCCACTGTTCTCCATGCC
Organism: Trachythela sp. YZ-2020; assembly: GCA_016169945.1. Taxonomy (NCBI): domain Eukaryota; kingdom Metazoa; phylum Cnidaria; class Anthozoa; order Malacalcyonacea; family Clavulariidae; genus Trachythela; species Trachythela sp. YZ-2020. The sequence goes on from JADLSH010000353.1 coordinate 553,065, forward strand.
ATCCAGTCACGATCCAGTGATCAGAATGTTCCATTGTCTTTTCATTGTTTTGAAAATCCCACTGTTCTCCATGTCATCCAGTCATGATCCAGTGATCAGAATGTTCCATTGTCTTTTCATTGTTTTGAAAATCCCACTGTTCTCCATGTCATCCAGTCATGATCCAGTGATCAGAATGTTCCATTGTCTTTTCATTGTTTTGAAAATCCCACTGTTCTCCATGCCATCCAGTCACGATCCAGTGATCAGAATGTTCCATTGTCTTTTCATTGTTGTGAAAATCACACTGTTCTCCATGTCATCTCCGGCCTTTTGATACTCTCATTAAATAAAGTGTATTTCTATTCTCAGGGCTTTAGGGAATCTGCAACAAGCATTGTTTTGTTTTGAGAATCGTCTTGTCTTCGCGCACGAATTGACGGAGTCTTCGGCTAAGGGATCTGCTTACGGAGAGTTGGGAAACCTGCATAGGACTATGGGTAATTTTGAACAAGCGGCCGCGTGTTATAGCGAACAGTTGAAGTTGGCGAGGGAATGTCAAGATCTGGAGAGCGAGAGCGATGCTGAATGTGGTCTGGGAGAGGTAAGATGGCTTGAAATATATACAGTAATTGTATACACACATAAAAACGCACTGCAGCCTGGCTCATATGAATAACCCCTCGTAAATTTATTAAACGTATATATATTAAAGACAAAATATACCTATTTTTATGCTTAGGTGCATGCAAAGATGGGTGACTATGAGAAGGCACTTTCCCACCACGAGAATGACTTAAAACTTGCCGATAAACTCCACAGTAGCATGAGACAATCACGTGCGTTTGGCAACCTTGGCCTCGTCTACGAACTAATGCAGAACTACAAGAAAGCTTCTGAATGTCAGGAACAACATTTGTCTATCGCAGCCCAGGTTAGCGACCGTGTAGCCAAGGTGAATGCTTACAGTAGCCTAGGACGGAATCATTATCTGATGGCAAATTTTGCACAGTCTATATCTTATTTCAAGCAAGGTCTTACAATCGCTGAAACGTTGGGACGAAGTGAGGATGAGGCCACTCTAAGGTGCGTGAATATATCTTATTTATTAATGGAGTGTCCGAGTGTGTTCGTAGCACACTCACATACTGTTTAGTGCATGTACCGCTCACCTCTGTCGCTGAGGTTCAATTCTGCAATATGCAGTTGTCCGATCATAATTTCATCTCAGTTGCATGTGACAAGAGTGCTTCCAGTTTGACTCCAGTTTTCTCCGGTTTTCTCCTGTAATAATACTGAACCGATATAGCATGGCTCTAACTGGACCTCTAGGTAGAACAGTTTAGAACCGATAGAGCTATCCAGTATAAATAAAGTTAGGTTAGTTTAGGTTTCCTCCTGTAGTAACACTGGATCAATAAGGGATGACCCTTACTGGGCCTCTAGGGAGAACAGTTTAGAACTGATAGAGCTATCCAGTATAAATAAAGTTAGTTTAGTTTAGGTTTCCTCTTGTAGTAACACTGGATCAATAAGGCATGACCCTTACTGGGCCTCTAGGGAGAACAGTTTAGAACTGATAGAGCTATCCAGTATAAATAAAGTTAGTTTAGTTTAGGTTTCCTCCTGTAGTAACACTGGATCAATAAGAGATGACTCTCACTGGACTGGAGAACAGTTTAGAACCGATAGAGCTATCCAGTCAAAATAGAATTAGTTTAGTTTAGGTTTCCTCCTGTAGTAACACTGAATCAATAAGAGATGACTCTCACTGGACTGGAGAACAGTTTAGAACTGATAGAGCTATCCAGTCAAAATAGAATTAGTTTAGTTTAGGTTCCTCCTGTAGTAACACTAGATCAATAAGAGATGACCCTTACTGAACCTCGAGGGAGAACAGTTTAGAACTGATGAAGCTAAAACTAGTTTTGTTTACCTTATATCTTCTTTGTCTTTATTCATAGCTTGTACAAGAGAACAAACAAAACAAAACAAAACAAAACAAAACAAAACAAAACAAAACAAAACAAAACAAAACAAAACAAAACAAAACAAAACAAGACGTAAACAACTATACTATTTACTAACGTTATTTTATTTTTCTTCAAGGTATTGGTTAGGTGTGGCGCTGTGCGCAAAGAAAGATGTCTTGTCTTCTCTTGAACAACTGTACCAAGCAATTGAACTGTACGAGAAACTCCGAGATGCAGGAATCAGTACTGGGCGTTTTCAACTCGCCATGCATGAGCAACAGGCACTTTGTTATCAGGTAAGAGAAGCTTTGCTTTTGCTCTTCGTTTGCAGAGTTTTTCAGCTAACACATGTCCATGGAATGGAACAAAGGTAGACAAACATTTAAATTATATATGTGAGTGATTTGGATGGCAACGGGCTTAAATACGCGTTAGCTGAATAGATCTATTATTCAACTATTACATTGTCACTCATTACTTCATCTTTTTTGCCAGGTCTTACAACGGGTGCTTATTGACCTAGGACGAAGGGAAGAAGCTCTGGTCATTGCTGAGCGGGCTCGTGCCCAGGACTTTATCGACTTCTTACTGCGCCGTCCGGGCGTGGAGCGCCAACAAGAGAAAGACTGGGTACGACTCGAAAGTTATGACCAAATCATGGAAGTGGTAAACAAACAAAATGGCTACTTCATTTGTTATTCTTTAGTCCTGGGTTACTTATGTATATGGTTAATAGTCCCCCAACATGGTATAGTCAAATTTCATGAACTTAGACTCACAGATGAAATGCCTGAGCTCATGGTACATATGGACAGCGGTATGTCGAGCACTTCCGAGTCATTGCTCGAAAGGTTAATCGGACAGATTCGTGAGAACATCGGCGTAGAGCCAGCATGCGGGAGCTCCGTCTCGACGATGTCATCTAGTCTTTCCGGGAGCGATCTTGATGAGCCCGCGTTCGATAGTTCCCAGTCCAGATCGCGCGGATCTAGTGAGGCTGGTAGTCTGCCGTCGACGCCGTCGACTCTATCGTATTTGAAAAATGGCTTGTTGAGAAAAGGTATTTAGTTGTTCTTTAGTTATTTAGTGGTGTTGCTGATACAGGGCACGTGCTTAGTGCACGTGGTTAGTGTACGTGATTAGTGCACGTGGTTAGTGCACGTGGTTAGTGCACGTGGTTAGTGTACGTGATTAGTGCATGTTCCTTTCACCTCTGTGACCGAGGTTTGATTCCTGCAATATGCAGTTGTCTGATTATAATTTCACCTCAGTCTCATGTGAGAAGAGTGCTTCCAGTTTGACTCTACCAAACACCGCAGGTTTTCTCCAGGTACTCTGGTTTCCTCCTGTAGTAACACTGGAGAAATAACGGAAGGCTCTTACAGGACCTCTAGGAGGAACAGTTTAGAACTGATAGAGTTATCCAGTATAAATAAAGTTTGTTTAGTTGAGTTATTTGCTGCCATCTAACATTTGATCATTCTCCCCAGGCCTGCGAAAGTTGAACGGCGTACGTCAGAACAAAGATATAAAAACCGCTTTACCAGTTCAAGTCTTGTATGACACTCTGATAGCCCCAGTTGAAGAATTCCTCCCCAGGTCCCCGCAGAGTGACGGCAGTTTGAGCGACCTCGTCCTAGTCCTTCAGGGAGACCTCTATCTCGTACCATTCTCCTTACTACACGGCCACTCGAAAGATTACCTCCATAAACGTTTTTCACTCCTAACCGTCCCTTCAATACGAGCACTTCTGTTAACCCCAAAGACCCCTCAAAGACCACAAACAACAAGACTTGTAGTCGGAGATCCACAATTACCCCTGTCTATAGATCAGTACCGGTGTAACCCCAGTACCCAAAGCGAGGCTGAGCTGGTCGGGACTTTATTCGGTACCAAGCCTCTGATCGGGAATGATGCAAGCAAGGATGTGGTATGCAGGAAAGCACAAGACGCTGAATGTATACATTTTGCTACAAACACCTCGTGGAAACATTCCGCCCTAGTCCTCGCGCCGAACAAGGAACACAATAAGTATGTTGTTCGTTGTATTTTAATTTTATCCATAGTTTAAATCTTGAAAATAGTACGGTTGGCAGATAGAGTTCGCGCGCTGCCCTTTATCCCTGAGTTAAGCCGACTGATGAAGGTCAAGGGTAAGGTATTACTTAGGATGAGTGAGAACCATGCTGTGACTTGATGTGCTTGATAAACTCATGTAAGTAGAGTTGTGATTGGTTCTCTCCTGTGCTTCAAGGGTTTTTCTCCGGGTACTCTGGTTTTCATCCCTCACCAAGAACTAATTATTCCACCTGAGCTGTGGTCCGTGATCAGACACGAGTTGTATTGTGGCAGCCAGAGACACCCTAGTAAGTCTTCGACTCGATCACGTTTGAGGTGCGTCCTTTGCAATTGAGCTCTCTCCCCTAACTTTAAAGCATTATTGTTATTATTTCCATTACTAATACTATTATTATTATTTAAATAGGGACTCTGATAGCAACGACAACTTCATGCCAGCTCTGACCGATTTCCTTCTGACCGCTTCAGAGATATCCTACATGAAATTTCCAGCAAAAATGGTCGTCTTGAGTTGCGCACAAAATGAAACCAGGAATACAATGTCTTTAGATGGTTTGCTCTGTATAGTACGTTCGTTCCTATTGGCTGGATGTAGCTGTGTCTTGGTCTCCCTGTGGCCTGTGCCGGAGCCTGCGTACAGGCTGCTACTAGAAGGGTTTTACAAGCGATTCCTGCGTGGGATGCGCGCGAGTCGTGCCCTCGCACACGCAGTGAAACTTGTGGAAAGTAACAAGGAATTTGATCATCCATCAAACTGGGCTGGATTCGTGTTAGTCGGACAAGATGTGAAGGTCTCGAAAAAGACCGTTCAATTGCGCGAGGCTTTGATTGTTTTGATTGAATCAACTGCTAACTGTAGAGAGGCACTCAAGGTTATTTTACATCTGGTAAGTTTTGAGGCACTTCTGTAAAGGGGTGTTGGTGACACCGTGGTTAATGCATGTGTCTTTCACCTCTGTGACTGGGGTTTCATTCCTGCAATGTTCAGTTGTGTGATTATAATTTCGCCTCAGTCACATGTGAGAAGAGTGCTTCCAGTTTGACTCTACCAAACACCCCAGGTTTCCTCCTGCGGTAACAATGGGCCAATAAGAGATGTCTGTCATTGGATTTCTAGGGAGAACAGTTTAGAACTGATAGAGCTATCCAGTATGAATAAAGTTAGTTTAGTTTAGGTTTCCTCCTGTAGTAACACTGGATCAATAAGAGATGTCTGTCATTGGATTTCTAGGGAGAACAGTTTAGAACTGATAGAGCTATCCAGTATAAACAAAGTTAGTTTAGTTTAGGTTTCCTCCTGTAGTAACACTGAACCAGGCATTAACTCTCTCACAGGTTGACAAAGCCAACCAACGTCTTCTCAACAACAACACGTCGCTAATGTACACAGCAGAGGCAAGCATTGCGAACAAGTTAGGTGAAGCTCAAGGATGGAGAGATGTTATTACAGCTGCTGGATTTCGCTTCCGTAAGGCGGCGAAGAATTTACCTGACGCTGTGTTTTTCCCGCTCAAAGACGAGAAGGGAAAGTTACGACAGTGTGGCGACATCTTACGATCGTTGCTCGGTATGTGTTAGATGTAGAAATATAATTATTGCAAAGTATGTTAGACTATACAGGGTGTATAAAAAAAGGTAATCCAACTTTGACTGGTTGCTGTGCGTCAAATACTGGGTTAAATGATTTAATTTTTACATAGAACGAAAGAACAACTCTTTAGCTTTCCAATGATGCTTTTCTTGTTTCATTACGGACAAAATTGACCGAGTACTTGTCTGTTAAAAATTGTTTGTCGAAATTGCATTCTTCCACCGATGGGAATTAACCCGCGCAAATCGAAACAAATTTAATTCCCAAAATGGCCCAGTTGAGCTCAAATGAAACATGCAGTACTGAACTCAAATGAAGCTTCATTTGCTCGCCCCCATAAGTGTCGATGCATTCGAAGTTGACCACCATGTGTAGCACCATTTAAACGCTTACTGAATCCCACTTACAGCAAAGTACTTAGCTGAGGGAGCTCTCTTTAATCAATAAATATATTTTATAATTTTTCTAGGTTTGAGTCCAACAACATTGCAAGCTATATCCAAAGTCCTTTCATGTCCGAGTCTTGTTAGAGCACTCCTAGAATTGGTGAGTAGTTAATTAAGTCTAATAAGATCTGGTCTAACATAATCTGATGTAATTAATCGCATCGAACTTGACCTTGTAAAACCCTGGTCAAACGAGAACAAGAGTTGCACGAGAGTTGACTGGATATTACCACGCGTGCCGATCAAACGAGCAAAAACTCTCATCAACTTATCAAAATTTGAACCAGCTCAAAGTTAATGAAAGTTGGTGGTCAAACGCGAGCGAGAAATGCAACTCTCGACCCACCGATACCTAAAAAACTAACGGTCAATTCTATCCACGTTTCAGTTCAACTTGGTGCTGTCAAATTTTGCCAAAGGTTTGAACAATATTCAAGTCCCACTCCCGCTCAATCTCTGGCATATGATTGGCTGTCATGAACTGCTGGCGTCAATGGGTTTTGATCTGCTCGGTGTAGGCAAGGATGAAGTGATGTTACGGTCAGGGGGCGTGAACAGTCGCCGTGGGTTGCAGTGTTCTGTTGTGGCTTTGAACACTTTAACTGGTAAGTACTTGTACTACAGGACCAGTAAGGAAGGGTCAGATACACCAGGTTTCTCTATCAGTTCCAAACTGTTCTTCCTAGAGGTCCAGTAAGGGTCATCTCTTATTGATCCAGTGTTACTACAGGAGGAAACCTAAACTAAACTAACTTTATTTATACTGGATAGCTCTATCAGTTCTAAACTGTTCTCCCTAGAGGTCCAGTAAGAGTCATCCCTTATTGATCCAGTGTTACTACAGGAGGAAACCTAAACTAAACTAACTTTATTTATACTGGATAGCTCCATCAGTTCTCAACTGTTCTCCCTAGAGGTCTAGTAAGAGCCATGTGATTTGTCTATTTTTTGTGATATTTTTTTTATGATTTTTTTTGTGTGATTTTTCTGAAGGTGTACGAGATTTAAATCAGTGATTTCCCCTCGCTAACGACTGTGTCACCAAGACTCTATTTGAGGATTCGTATCTTCTAATTATGAATTCATTTCGTTCTAGGTGGCCTGGGAACGGACAATATTGAATTCAACGGTGAGTTTCCATTACGTCGTGCGGGCTCAGATTCCAGTCTTAAGAGTTCAGTTTCAACTATATCCAGTTTTAGTTACGCCAGCGCCGAGCGCACGATCGAGGCACGATCATATCACGGCAGCTCACGAAGGAGTCACGTGAGCGATATCGAATCGATTCTCGATGACCTGGAGAAATGTCAAGAGGAGTCGAGCGTTGATCCGGACATCTCCGAGAATCTTCCGAATACTCCCGATAATATTCCGATAAATTCCGAAAGCCGAGCGCTATCACTGAACAAGAAACGTAGTACTAGACAAAACAACTCACAAAATATAATTTCTCCGAAATTGACCCAAATGAACAATTCACAAAATATTAATTCGCCAAAACTGACCCAAATGGATGGACATAAATTTGGTCTCTCATCTCCTTGTATAAATAATAATACTTTGGTTCCTCTGGAAGTAACCGGAAGTCCTCTGAGCCCGTCATCACCGAGCAGTCTTACCGGGAAACCGTTAGTGTCCAGTCCTATCCGCGTGAACGGTCACATGAACGGACTCTGGGGAAGTCCTACCATGATGGCAAAATCTCCGGTCATAGACAGAACTTCTTATCAGTTCCCGACGCATTTTCGTGATACGTCGGATTCTCTCGACTCCGAATCGTCAACCTCCGTGAGTAGCCCCGGGCATAAAACCCCCGGAAGTATTAACCTCATGCGTGTGAATGGTGTGAGCCATAACCATGGTGATACGAATGACGTGAGCCATAACCATGGTGATAAGAATGGCGTGAGCCATAACCATGGTGATAAGAATGGCGTGAGCAATTTACGTAACTACGGTGATACGAATGGTGTAGATAGATCGCCACAGATGAGAAGAGGAAACCTACGCCGGGGGATTAATGCCGTAGAACACGAGTTCGATCTGTCACATGATGAGCCGCATGACCTAACACGTGATCATGATGTATTACGTCATCATGATGTATTACGTCATCACAAGCACGTGACAACCCGAACGAGATCTGTTTCATTTGACAGTGTTGTGGACAGTGACGACACCACTGACCACAAAGATCGCAAACCCAACGATGCCGAGACTTTCCACGCACTTATTCAAAACACGCGTGGGTCACGCAAGACCCTGTACACGAGTGGAAAGCAAGATAATCTGAATAAGACATACTCGAAATCTGAAGAAAATTTACAGTCAGTCGGGAAGGCCCACGAACCTCGCGAGATCTTCTCGATGGAACTCGATACGGACACGAATAGCGTGACGAGTGATAGACCACGTGATTCTGACGTCACTTCCGGTATCTCTAGCGGCTCCAGTTATCAGGAGGCGAGGTCACAAAATGGCAACAAAGGAAATCACGCGAGGAGAAAACTTAAGAGTGAATATTTAGCAAGTTTAAAAAATCTGCAAGCTTCTTCGTGTTGATAACTCATTTTAAATATAGTTTCACCGCAATAGAGTAAATTCTTATTAAATAGGAATTCAAATACTGACAGCTAGGTAAATTTTCTGATATATCATTTTTGGATATGTTGCACTTTCAGCACCAACTACCCCCACTGCCCTCGTGGTTCCGGCACCCCTTGCTAGGTATCTTCAAAAGAAACCGTTCATAATTTAACGGCGATGTTATTGTGATTGTTCATATTGAGACATCAAAGATGTGTTTTATAAATGTGTTTTGGGGAGGAATGTAAATTTAATCCTCCATCAATTTTGTGATAGATTAGAAGGTGAGACAAAGTAGTTTTGGGACAAAAGGGTAATTCGTAGTTTAGAATATATTGATATTTTTCTATTTATCAGTCGTTAATTTAAGGCTTTAGTTTAGCAACTTTCGCACACGATTAATATAATTTATGTGAGTTTCAGTAAGCATTACGGGGTAGCACCACTGACCTATACTAAATGGACTGAGCGCTCGAGGTCAAAAAGTGTCCTCACCGTTGCTGACGTCATATAGGTCCTCGCGTCGAGTCCATTTAGTACAGGTCAGTGGGTAGCACACGTGATAATTGATTGTTGACCGCCATCTGCTGCACGAGAGCTTAGTGAAACCGAGCTGCAAGGTCCAACTCAAATTCACCGATGGTTTAGCCTACATGCACTTAAAATATATTTAAAATTTTGACGATGATTTGCAGTTTGTGAATTGAATTAATAAGTACAGGGTTATTTATATTATAAATAATAATTAAACTATGACGTAGTTATTCCAGTATAACTGAATGTTAGTTCTATTATCTTAGAAATGAATCCCATTTTAAGATTCATAAATGTTAATATTGATCTATCGATTGTATTACGATATTTTCGTATTTATATGAATATCAATCAAATGTACATTAGCCGCCGTATAATAATGGCAATAATTATTATATTTGTAGACACTAGACTGATTTATATGCAAATATGTAAAACACTATAATAAGTATAAATTTACCGCAATTGCAATATGTATATATCGAACACTTGTAGATATAATTTGGTATTTGTAAGCGAGAAATACATTTGTTGGACTTGAGAAGTATTGTAAACCTTAACTAAAGTCCAAACTAACGTTATTTTTACTGGACAGTTCTATCAGTTCTAAACTGTTCTCCCTAGAGGTGCAGTAAGGTCATGAGTTAACGAGGTACTTGGAGAAAACTTGTGGTGTTTGGTAGAGTGAAACTGGAAGCACTCTTCTCGCATGTGACCGACGTGAAATTATAATCAGACAACTGCATTTTGCAGGAATCAAACCCAGGTCACAGAGATGAAAGACGCACGCACTAACCACGGTGTCATCAACACCCCTTTATAGAGAATCATATAATGAACATTACAAAAGTTTCGCATTTCCAAATATAAGTTTTAATATCTTGCCAATTTTGACTACTAATCTTGTATATATACAAGTTTTCATAATAAAGTACATTGTGAGTTCACAATATGGTATAGTGTCCTACATTGTAAGACAATCTCAGCAGTTCATGTCTCTCTTGGCCCGACCTCGGAGGACGGCTTGTTGTCCACGACGACGTTCAGCCACATTTCCTGAACCTGCAGGACGGAGTGCCGGAAGAATGACGCTGTTTTGATCGTAGTGTGCTCGGCCGTTTAACCTGGAAAACGTAAAATGAGTGTGAACATGTTGAAGAATTCAGTCTTTCAGAATAACTCGATAAAGGGAAACACTAGGAGTTGTGTTTGTTGTACAGTGCCAGTGGTTGGTAATGTGTCTTTCATCTCTGTGACCGCGAGGTTCAATTCTTGCAATATGCAGTTGTCTGATTAAAATTTCGCCTCAGTCACATGTGAGAATTTGACTCTACCAAACACCGCAGGTTTCCTCTGGGTACTCTGGTTTCCTCCTGTAGTAACACTGGAACGATATTTCAATAATAGAAGGACCTTACTGGACCTCTCAGGAGAACAGTTTAGATCTGATAGAGCTATCCAGTATAAATAAAGTTAGTTTAGTTACTTACGTTTTTGTAACGAGATAAGTATCCGGTGAAAATTTGGCAGCGTAATTGTCCTCCTTCATTTCTTCTTTTAATTTGGTTAGCTGCAGGAAAAAAAGCGTCCATTCTATGCTTACATTATCAGAACAGTGGTAACTAGGCATGTGAGTTATCTGAAAATGTGAATTGGTTACCTTTGTTCCATTCTATGCTTACATTATCAGAACAGTGGTAACTAGGCATGTGAGTTATCTGAAAATGTGAATTGGTTATCTTTGTTCCATTCTATGCTTACATTATCAGAATAGTGGTAACTAGGCATGTGAGTTATCTGAAAATGTGAATTGGTTACCTTTGTTCCATTCTATGCTTACATTATCAGAACAGTGATAACTAGGTATGTGAGTTATCCGAAAATATGAATTGGGTGGCAACGGGCTTATGTATTAGCTGAGTAGGTTTATTGTACAATGGTTAACTTAAGGTTAGATTGAATTAGCTTAGGAAACATTGCTCACCTCTTGGCCTTGTTTTTTGTTGGTATCTTCAAGGTAATGTATAATATCTTTACACTCTGACATCGTGGGTGATCTAGAGCCAGTGTCAGCGGAAGGCTGAACATATATTTCACCTTTCTTGCCAAACGTGACTTGAAGTACTGTAGTTTTACCGGGACTAAACAAGTTGAGATGGTTTATATTCTGATCTCGTATGCTCTCACGACTTGATAAATTATCTGCGCTCTTCGAAGCGAAGTTCGCGTCTGGTGTATCGCTACTTTGGACCGAATGTAGTTTTGCGTTCGTGTGGCTTGAAACTGGTGGTAAGGTTTTATATCGTTTTCCTGATAGCTCCCTGGAATTTTAGAATAAAATTGCATAATTAGACGGCATCTAAAAATGTTGGAATTTCCCCTTTGTGCAGTTATTTCTTGAGCTAAAACCACCATCTCGTTCTCACCTTTCATTTAAACGTTTAGATAAATCAACATTTTGTTTCTGAGCCTCAATCAAAGATAATTTCATGTTCTTGATGTCGTTTTCTAGCCGTCTTATCTTGCTTCTATAGTAACTACCACTTGCTCTCTGCTTTGACTCTATCGCTGTAAGATTGTGCAAAATACCACATATTTACCACTAGGTGCGTATACGTAGGTTTCAATATACAACATACAATTCAATCGATAGTGCATGGAACTATGGAAGGCCATGTTAAGCCCCGTACAGACGATCAAGTTTTCTTTGATAAGTTGCTTGACGAGTTTAAATGTTCGTGTGTACGGCAAACAAGTTTTTTCTATCAATTTCCCCTTGTCTTGTATGCCTAGCTTTCAAAGAATGCTCCTTGTCAAGGAAAACTTGTCAATTTTTTGTCATACACACGAGCAAATAAAACTTGTCAAAGAAAACTTGTCAAGGAAAACTTGCTCGTCTGTGCGGGGTTTAACACGGGGCAATTTTTGCTGCAACGTGCAACGCACAGAGGCATGTTAAGTAGAAATGTACGCACAGAAAAACAGTGAACATGGCCTGCGTTTCACTTCAGTGATATTAAAATTCTCATTCACTTCTTGTTCCCTTCAGGGCCTCATGCATGTTTAGCAAGAAAAGTAACGGCGATGTAAAACCGTTACCTCACACCGCTCTGTGTCCGAAATTGCGTTGCAAGTTGCGGCAAAAATTGTCTTGTGTAAGTGGCATGAATGTAGACTTGCATGCTGGAACATGTAGAATGAAAGGGCCAAGAACCAGCAAGTTGAGAGGTTGAGAACCTGGGGCAAATGATGATCAAGGCTCAGCTAAAATGTGGGGCATTCCCTTGTTGCTGGGGGTGATTGCTAATAATTTTGTGGTAGTAGAAATTGCTAACTTTTTCAGGGGGGGGCACCCCAGAAAATCCACATTAAGACAGAACATGCTGGGTAAGGGTAATAGTGAGTGGGCGAAGAGGTGTATGGATGCATGGGGGTGGGGTGGTGGTAGTATAAGAGATGGGGAGTGACAGAAAAATATGGAGTGGGGTAAGGGAAAAGGATATGAAAAGGGGGAATCCTAAGATGTTGGAATACAGGGGGAAATTGCTGTGTGTGTGTGTTGGGGGTGGGCTTTTAACATAGGCCACAAGTCAGGGGGGTGCTTTTCTGGATAACATTCAGTAAGTGCTTTGACATAAAAGTTTCCTCTAGAGATATACACTTTTAGTTTTCTAAATGATCATGAGAATGTAATACTAAATTTTAGGGTTTTGTATAAATTATTAATTTGACTAACGCAAGTTTGTATTTTGACAAGTTAAGTGTGGTTTACCTTAATTATCAAAACACAGCTGTCAGTTAAGCTCTATTTGCTTTACAATCTATTTAATAAAACATTGTTTTTGATCGAACTAACCTGATGGAGAATTTTCATTTGTCACAATTAACTTGAAATTTAATTCTACAAAAACATTGTACAGTTACAATAAAGCATTTGTCAAATAATTTCCCCTAAATATATTAATTTCCTACAAAAATGTTTTGTCTAATGAGTAATGGGAATTATAGTTGGGGCCAAATAAAATAACGGGGACAATTTCGGTCCTTGGGAGTTTATGCATATTTATAAATATTTGACAATATATTCTTATCAATTTTCCGAGCTAATCCCAACCTTTATTTTCGCTTTTTAGCTTTTCGATTTCCTCATGTAACTTTGAAAGCGTTTCTTGATGCTGTTCTTGTAAAAACGAAATACCGTTCTGTAATTGTGCTTCTCTTCTAGACCTAGCTTTCTCTTGAGGTGACGAAGGGGCTGAGACGATTCTGTTTATACTTGTCTTTGCAGAATGGGGCAACTTTAATCCGCTATCTCTGCGAATCGGTAGCGGAATTCCAGTTTGATTCTTGCTCGATGGAGCGACTGGGTCCTTTGTAATAGATCTCTGTACTTTCCGTCTTTCTAAAGAGCTCCGAGACCACGAAGGCAAGTTTGTTAACGGTGGTAGCTTCGACATCTCACACAAAACGAAGTCTTTCTAATATGCTACAACAAAACAGTTTCGAAACTCCACAATTTTCTATGCTATATTTTCCTTTTCATACGATAAAAACAACGGCAACTAAAGCGTCTTGTCCCGTTCAAACTCTACTTGAATTTTCTTCCAGTAAAACAAACAGAAATACGCAACAATTAAAAATAATTTAAATACTCGCACATGAAAATATGAAATTCAAGCTGCCATTTTCGAGTATTTTGATGCAGAGATAAATTATCTTGCGTTGCTAGGAAACGAGACGTGGCAACTTTATGGCAGAAAAGAATTATATTATTTAGGGCAGAAAAGAATTAAAATGTTTAGCCAAAACTAAACCGCAAATTTAATATATTTTGGCATTAAAAGATATAATTTTATTCAATAAGATGTAGTATTGTAGTAAGAAATAAGCACTTGTGTTAGTTATTTTGTATTTTTTAATCTAAAATTTATATATTTTGATAGATTTTCAGTCAAAAGAATAAATTTTCTCTCCTTCGGAGATTATCGAGAAATATTCGGAATACTTCGGAAAAGCACATTATATATTGTAAATATTCAATATGGCGGCAATTTGAAAGTTTCAAAATCGATGTAAAATACAAGAAATATGATTTAAAAGAAAGCCGTGCAAAGTACGTACTCTTTGTCGTTTGTACAGTATTTGATAACTCAAAGAATGCTATTTTTATTTGATAAATGCGTATATAATATGCAAAATAATGCAAATATTTATGACATGAATTATGCCATTTGCCCATTTATATGGTTCACTACAAAATTTGTACTTAATATAAATATTATAATAGAAGTATAATAGAGAAAAAGCATCAGGTATGTACATTTCCCAAACTATGTGCAACAATCTAATGCCATATTATAGGAAACACAGAAATTTTCAAAAGTTTCCATTTCTTAACTTTGTTTAATAGCTAGTTATGGCTGCGGGTACAGTTGAAAGAAGCCATATTGGTTTCCGAGGACCATCCTCCATCCCCCTTGGCAAGCACCATGATGTGGACCCTTCGCTACATCTAAACCAACTACAATTCAACCTGCATGCACCATACTCCATCAACTCTCTGGCATCAAATTTTCAAAAACCTCAGCCTTTGGTCATAGAGAAATTTCCTGTTTTCCCACCAAGTGGGCCAACCGAGCATCCTAAGGTACGCCAAGGGACATCAATACCCTCGTCCCCAGGTTTGTCTGTGTCAAGCGAACGGTTACATTTTGCCGTGCAGCTTGCTAAGATTGATGCAAAGAAATTATGGAAGCAACAAAAGGATTTACAAGAATCAGACGATTTAGAAGAAGTGGAGACGGAAGTCAAGCGAGATAAAAGAAACGTCAAGGGAACTGAAGGGAAAGGTGCAAGGAAGTTAAATCAAGATAGGAAGAGACCCAATGTGGGTTATGTTCAATATAAAGTATGTTGCACTTATTTGACCAGATTTCTGGGTAATTCCAAGGCCTGAATATCAGTCTTGTAACAAATCATTACTATTTTAGTATATACTGTAGTAACTGTGCAGTAGATTAGTTTATATGTTACAAATTATCATATTTTTATGGCAATTCCAGAGTATGAAAGATCACGATGTAAAGAGACATGAATATCAGTTCTTGCCTGACTCAGTACAGGATGTGGCTGTTGGAAAGCCAAGTATTGGCTCTGAGGAAAAGCAGACACGAGAAATCAGAAGATTGGAGAAACAAATACAAAACTATTTGCAAAGACTTGATGGTCTCATTCACAAGGTAACTGCCACCATGTTTGAGATATCTTTTTCAGGTAGTTCAGACACAAACCACGACAGGTTATTGTAGAATACTACCTACACTGGACCTCCATGTTTGAGATATCTTTTTCAGGTAGTTCAGACACAAACCACAGCAGCGTATTGTAGAATACCACCTACACTGGACCTCCACGTTTGAGATATCTTTTCAGGTAGTTCAGACACAAACCACGGCAGCTTATTATAGAATACCACCTACACTGGACCCCTACGTTTGAGATATCTTTTTCAGGTAGTTCAGACACAAACCACGACAGGTTATTGTAGAATACTACCTACACTGGACCACCACGTTTGAGATATCTTTTTCAAGTAGTTCAGACACAAACCACAGCAGCTTATTGTAGAATACTACCTACACTGGACCACCACGTTTGAGATATCTTTTTCAAGTAGTTCAGACACAAACCACAGCAGCTTATTGTAGAATACCACCTACACTGGACCACCACGTTTGAGATATCTTTTTCAAGTAGTTCAGACACAAACCACAGCAGCTTATTGTAGAATACCACCTATACAGGATCCCCACGTTTGAGATATATTTTTTCTCCTAGGGTCAAGAAGTTATTCAGAAAAAAGACAAAAGACTTCATGTAAGACGAAATGATAAGGATGACGTGAGTCATCTCTCTGATGAAGACACAGATCCTCGTCAATATGAGAGAGCTGAAGAACAAGCGACGAGATCTGCCAGAGTGTTGTATATGATTGAAAGACAGGTATAGAGTACCATGCTTCTGTTTCATAACTTTTTATACGGTCGTTTCACCAAGCACTATCGTACGGCAAATGGTGGTCAAACTGCAGTTATAAATCAGAGTGAGGAAATAATGTTAATTCTTTTCATCTTATATAAATTATGAAGAAGTCTTGGTGGCGAATAGATAAATTCTGACTTTTTAGATTCGAGAGCTGGATGATGAAATACGTAAGAAAGGACGAAATATGAAACAAGCAAAAAAGGTAGTGCAATAAGATCAATGTTTCAGGCTCGTAGTTATGTAAACTGACCGGGAAGGTAAATGATCAACCAATATTATATTTGACAAACCAATGTACGTCAAGACGAACTTATTGCACGAAAGTTTGTCTGTAGCGAAGACCATAGTCCGTATAATACAGTGTCTGGAAACGCGGCAAACTTGAAAGTTTATCGCCATGTGCGTGGGTTGATGTTGAGGGTGTACTGAGAGTGCACGTTTTCTTTGTTTTACAAATGTTAATATTCAGCTGTCCGAATTTTATTGGCTGCTTCCTTCATTATGCTAAGAGAACAATGTGTTTACTGAGCGTGAAGGTGCACAAGCATGAACAAAAACATAGAACAAAAGGTTTAGATGCGTTTCCAGACACTGTGTTATAGGGACTATGTGAAGACGTACTACACAGATAGACGCAAGTTGAGATGGAGACGAGTTATGTAGATAGTTCATCTTGACGGATTATGCGTCTGTTTGACGCACTTACACACAGACGAATTATCAGACAAACTATCTATTTGCTCATGTTTGTCCAGATGGATAACCCGTCTCAATCATGTATACGTGGCTCCAGTGTAGGCAGCGAGAAACTATATGCTTGAGGGTTTTGTAAGATCAGACTACATGAAAAATATAGTCAGTAGCGTGAATTTGATCCTACAAACCCTCAGTCAAAATATCAGACATGATTTGTTCCCAGAACTATTGTCAGTATAGATCACGCTATTCTGGGGTCGGTTGTACGAAGCCCGTTTAGCTTAACCGGTGGATAAATCGAAAATATAGATCAAGTCTATACATTCATCGAACAACCAAGCTAAAATATTTCAACCTGAATAGAACAATTATATTTGCAAGTACATATTAAGGGCATAAGATTTAAGTTCAGCCATTCACCAAATGTGTGAAAGTGTTTTTTAATTTTGGCTTATCCACCGTTTAAGCTAAACGGCCTTCGTACAACCGGTCCCTGGCTAGTTCGTCTTGTGTTTATTTAGGAAATAGAAAACATTTTCCGTGTTTCTATACACTTATAGAAACACGCGTGGGAGTTTGGGAGAACGAGAAATAATCAGTGGGAAAACGAGCCCGTAAGGCGAGTTTTTCCACGTTATTTCGAGTTCTCCTGAACTCCCACAAGTGTTTCTATAAGTGTATAGAAACACAGGAAAAAATGTTTTCTATTTCTTTTATAATATAACTCAAAAGACATTTTTTAAACTCGATTAATTTACAAATTCTCATTACGTACGCATGCTAACCTTTGCTCGTCAATTTCGCTGCAAGAAAACAACTCTGTTTGAAAATTAACAGTCAAAAATGTGTAAGAGCATTAAAATTGTTTTTAAATAGTATTCAAAGTTTCATAATTCGCATTAAATTTGTTTTTTTATGATTTTAAATTTTGGCGGGAAAATCTCCGTGTTTCTATACAGTTATAGAAACACGCTACTCGACCAATCAGCACGCGCGTACTATAAATGTTATATTATAAACTAAGATGGATGATCTGTCAGATGGATCATTCAATCTGTAGACATGAGTAGTACTTTCTTTCCCCAGAGTCAAACACTTGGACGTCTAGCAGCTGCCCAGCGTGCTACAGTCCGAGCATTACGTATGCTTATCAACAGTGCTCCTCTTCAACCCAAGAAATCCCAACATTACCCCTCAATCTATCAAGCACTAACCTCTCTTATCCAACAATTATCCTTACTGGCCATCCAAATCGAGGACGGTGATGACAGTATGATGCCGCAGGTATAACATTCAACCTTTTGGAAAGGTTACTTTAGTTGTAATGGATAGCTCTATCAGTTCTAAACTGTTCTTCCTAGAGGTCCAGTAAGGGTCATCCCTTATTGATCCAGTGTTACTACAGGAGGAAACCTAAACTAAACTAACTTTATTTATACTGGATAGCTCTATCAGTTCTAAACTGTTCTCCCTAGAGATCCAGTAAGGATCATCCCTTATTGATCCAGTGTTACTACAGGAGGAAACCTAAACTAAACTAACTTTATTTATACTGGATAGCTCTATCAGTTCTAAACTGTTCTCCTAGAGGTCCAGTAAGGGCCATCCTTATTGATCCAGTGTTACTACAGGAGGAAACCTAAACTAAACTAACTTTATTTATACTGGATAGCTCTATCAGTTCTAAACTGTTCTCCCTAGAGGTCCAGTAAGGATCATCCTTATTGATCCAGTGTTACTACAGGAGGAAACCTAAACTAAACTAACTTTATTTATACTGGATAGCTCTATCAGTTCTAAACTGTTCTCCCTAGAGGTCCAGTAAGAGTCATCCCTTATTGATCCAGTGTTACTACAGGAGGAAACCTAAACTAAACTAACTTTATTTATACTGGATAGCTCTATCAGTTCTAAACTGTTCTCCCTAGAGGTCCAGTAAGGATCATCCCTTATTGATCCAGTGTTACTACAGGAGGAAACCTAAACTAAACTAACTTTATTTATATTGGATAGCTCTATCAGTTCTAAACTGTTCTCCCTAGAGGTCCAGTAAGGATCATCCCTTATTGATCCAGTATTACTACAGGAGGAAACCTAAACTAAACTAACTTTATTTATACTGGATAGCTCTATCAGTTCTAAACTGTTCTCCCTAGAGGTCCAATAAGGACCATCTCTTGGTGCTCCAGTGTTACTACAAGAGGAAACCAGAATACCTGGAGAAAACCTGCGGTGTTTGGTAGAGTTAAACTGGAAGCACTCCAAGACTGGTTAAGAACAAGGATTTCGTTTGTAGATCGCAAGATTTGATGATCCATTAAAGAAACGCAGTGACCAAAGTGCTGTAAAACAAGAACCAAAGTTCAGAATACTTAAAACAGAAGCAACATTGAACGGCAAGCATGCGTTTTCTCAAGAACCTGCAGAGAGAGAATTTCCTGTGTCTTCACACACACGCGGGTCTCGATCCACGTATCGCCCGTCGGTGAAAGAAACTTTTCCAGGTGAGGTATAAGGTATTGGTCTTCTGTCCAGCTAAAGCTCTGTAACTCGCGCTCTCGAACCACCGCTAAGGACTGGTTTACACGAGATGAAGTCAAAAGTTATACGATTTCGTTTGTGTCATAATGTTGTCAACCAACTCGTACACATCTTGCCTTAATTTTGGGCGTCTCACTCCAATGCGTTTATTTACCATTATAGCACACACTGTCATCATCCTGGTATACTGTATATACTTGAACCTGTGGTTAGCTTTTGACAACTGGACTCTGTAGCTCAGTGGTCAGAGCGCTGCACCGGAATCGCAGGGCCGCAGGTTCGATTCCTGCCAGAGGACCTATAGTTCTAATTTCGATAATATAGTGATTATTTCACTCGAAATATCCACCACCTAAAACCTTCTACCTTAATTTCACTAGAGTGAGATGCAGAAAAAAACATCTTGTAGTTTACTTTAAAAAATATGTATATAATTTTCGCTCGAAATTTCCATCTACGAAATCCCTTCAACAGATCTTGCCTAAGTCATTTTTATGGTTGACCTGTAACAGGCTTTATACTATTATATCCATGGCAGATGATTCAACGTTAACCGTTGATCCTACTCCTGAACGAACTGCGACATTGAAAGCGGGTTTGGAAGCTTTGTTGAGAGCTAAAGAACTTGAGAAAGTGAGTATACACATGTTCTTAGCTAAGTTGTAAGCATTTTTGTTGTACAGTTATTGTGTCAAAAGGTTGCAATGGCTTTGTGTATATCTTTGATAGAAAAGTGCGAAACCAATGGTGAAGCCAGTGATAAACCCAGCCAATGCGAGAAAGAAAGCCGTGCTTTTGCCATCAGCACTTCAGGTAAAATTGCAGCTGTGTTAAATCATTTGGTATACCTGTGCCCTTTTGAAATGATAACTCAAAACGGATGTCCAATGTAGGCTGCCGTGCTTTGTATGTGAACCATCTGAAAAAGATTAAAACATTGTTGTTTCCAGCATTAATTCTTTGGAATTTGGCTCTCGAAGCATCGACGTTTTTAGTCTTTTTCAGGTAGACCAGACACAAACCACGGCGGCTTACACATTTTGAAGTTTTGAGAACAACAATTGTTTGTCTTTCAAAGGCTAAGCGAAGAAAAGCCCATGCTGCTGTTCAAAAAAGTGTTAAATTTCCCAGTGAGACTGCTCATTTCACGAAAGAAACGACAGCATCTCGTTTAAAGAAAGTTGAGAAACAGAAAACGATGGCGAAGGTGGAGATAAAAGGCTATAAGAAAGCTGAAGATGGTGATGAAGGTGGTGCTGGCCTCCCGGTGGTTTCAAGGGGAGCGGAGACAAGGACTGGGGGTGAATGTAGCCATGAGATTGATCATCGTGTACATGAACGTGAGATACAGAGGTTTGTACCGTCGTTTGCATCTACGTTTGAACAGTTACTATACTTACCTACCATGTACTATTCCCACACTACCATACCACATCAATCACATTTTACCATAACAATTACCATACAATTCTAACATGTACTCCGTTTGAAAATTCAGGCAGCTTTGGCTTGAAGACGAATCAAGAAAAAAATTACGGTAATATTTCGTTCATATATTTCTAAGGCTCTATGTATGTCTGCTTAACTTGTGAGTAAACCTTCAGTTTTATCTTTAGTGAGGTGATGGATATTCCCAAGAGTTTAGTATCAGAGGCAGAGGAAGCAATCAAAATTAAACTTAAACCATTATTAGATCAAGCACAGGTATATTAGTCTCATAATCATTATACATTACCCATAATATATATAGTTAAGAGTTTTAGCAAACTAAATTAGAAAAGAAGTATAATTGTAAAATCAAACTATTCTAAACAAATATTTCAATTATTTATACATTTACTATTCGCAGGCAGTGGTTGAAAGTTCCAAGTCTAAACCAGTTCAAGAGCGATTTGCAAATATTGCTTCCGAAGTGGTACGTACATATACGACGAGAAAATATGACGTGACTGACGCGCAAATGACAAATCCGTCTTTAATCCCTCAAGCTCATATTCTTGATAATTTCAGACTATGAAAGAAAATGAGGTTTTGTCAGAAATGATTCTTGATGATCTACTTCTCGACACAGCACAAGAATTTCAGAGGTACAATTTTATTTTAGATATTATTTTGACGTTTCATCGTGTTGCATTGCCTTTAAGATATATTCATTAAAACGTATCCTAGATTGGAAAGAAATGATGAAGTTGATAGTGAGATCTCGTATCTACAAGATAGTTCGACCTTGGAAAATATTTTACAACGACTGGAACACTTCGAGGTATATCATATAGAAATATAAAATGTCTGATTGATTATAGTTTAATCTCAGTCACATGTGAGAAGAATGCTTCCAGTTTGACTCTACAAACACCACAGGTTTTCTCCAGGTACTCTGGTTTCCTCCTGTAGTAACACTGGATCAATAAGGGATGTCTCTTACTGTACCTCTAGGAAGAACAGTTTAGAACTGATAGAGTTATCCAGTATAAATAAAGTTAGTTTAGTTCAAGTTCCCTCCTGTAGTAACACTGGATCAACAAGAGATGACCCTTACTGGACCTCTAGGGAGAACAGTTTATAACTGATAGAGCTATCCAGTATAAATAAAGTTAGTTTACTTTAGGTTTCTCTGTTTTTTGTTGAATTTAGAAAGAAGAGGAAAGCATACGACGACATCTAAATCATGTCTCGTACACCAATACATATGAAACAAAACAAAGGCGTAATATCGAAGCAATCCATAAAGGTATATCGTTATCAGAGTGAGAAAATAATGTTAATACTTTTCATTATATGTAGTAGGCTTGTATTTGAAGGCACATTGACAAAAGAGAGCGATGTAGTTTATTCTTCTTGCTTATTACATTTTGTCTAGACGAAAGAGAACACATCTTCACGAAAGACATAACCGAACCAACCTCGATTGCCAAGACCCGTGCTTCAAATTATACAAGAACCTCTACGGTATTTAAACCAGTGGACAAACCTCCGGCGTCTTTATTCCTGCCGCCTGAAGTCCGAGAGAATATATTCTCGTATCGGGAGAAATACTCTGAATATCTGAAGCAAACCAATGCCGAGCACCATGGCACGTTTGATCCGTGGCAACTTGTTGAAAGGTGCGTAGAATTTTCAAGATTTATTGAACCCCCTTTACACAGGTGTTGGTGACACAGTGGTTAGTTCTGTGACCGGTGTTTGATTCCTACAATATGCAGTTGTCTGATTATAATTTCAACTCAGTCACATGTGAGAAGAGTGCTTCCAGTTTGACTCTTCCAAACACCACAGGTTTTCTCCAGGTACTCTGGTTTCCTCCTGTAGTAACAGTGGAGCAAAAAGGGATGCCCTTGTTATACCTCTAGGGAAAACAGTTTAGAACTGATAGAGCTATCCAGTATATATTTAGTTTAGGTTTCCTCCTGTAGTACACTGGACCGATGAGCGATGGCTCTTACTGGATCTCTAGAGAGAACAGTTTAGAACTGATAGAGCTATCCAGTATAAATAGAGTTAGTTTAGTTTAGGTTTCCTCCTGTAGTAACACTGGATCAATAAGGGATGATCCTTACTGGATCTCTAGAGAGAACAGTTTAGAACTGATAGAGCTATCCAGTATAAATAAAGTTAGTTTAGTTTAGGTTTCCTCCTGTAGTAACACTGGATCAATAAGGGATGACTCTTACTGGACCTCTAGGGAGAACAGTTTAGAACTCATAGAGCTATCCAGTATAAATACAGTCTGCGTGGCCTAGTATAAATAAGGTTAGTTCAGTTTATCAGAGAACTTCAATCAATTTTGTTCTGCCACGAAGACTTTACACATGAAACTGTTTCTTTTCTTCTGTCAGGCTCAGCGATGATATTTTGAATGAAATAATATTCGAGGTAGCAAACGAATTTACTGGAGCTTGTGACAACGTTGCTGAAATGTTATTTAAATCAGAATTTATGAAAGAATGAATCATTTTAACTAATTTATTAATAAAATATTGTATTTACTGTAACTGATAACTAATATATTTAATAGACAAAATAGCGGTCCAGTGAAGGTCTATAATATGAACTACCTACAGTGACATACGCCATTACATT
Organism: Trachythela sp. YZ-2020; assembly: GCA_016169945.1. Taxonomy (NCBI): domain Eukaryota; kingdom Metazoa; phylum Cnidaria; class Anthozoa; order Malacalcyonacea; family Clavulariidae; genus Trachythela; species Trachythela sp. YZ-2020. The sequence continues at coordinate 576,614 of JADLSH010000353.1, forward strand.
TGATCGAACTTTTCAAAATACGCTTCTGGACGCTTTGTTGTATCTGCGTAGCAGATATAATGTTATCACCTTGTGATGTTAATGTTAATGTTAGCTTTTAGCCATTCAGAACCGAGCTTATATCAGCATTCAGCGACGAGCTTATATCAGCGATATCAGCCAATGAGCGATCAGCTTATAACCTTGTTTGTTCTCCATAACTATACGGTTTGACGCCGTGTATATAATAATTGTGTTCGCCGTATTTGCTTCGAGACGTATCTTAAAAATTTCATCCATTTTTTGCCATATATATCTATATTTGTTACTCATTTGAATGGATCTGCCAACATTTGACCAATACGTGCGCCATGCGCGCGATTAAATGTCTTGCGTATTCCACTGTTGTCGTGAGGAATGCGCAAGTATTCTAAGATGCACACAAGAAAATTGCATGCGTTTTGTGCGGGTGACTTGGGTGACCGTGGAAGTGCAAGTTTGTGACACCCCCAAAAAGCCACGACGACGACGAAGAAGAAAACAGACAGGGGCATATTAAACCTACGGCTTGGCTCTGCCAGTTGTAGTAACTATATACACCTCGTCCCAATGGGAATACCTGTCCCTAGAGTCCTGCTATTGTTGCTTTATTGTGTTTACCCCCTTTGCAAAATGGCGCCCGTAATTACGAAATTGCCTATTGTTGAATATTACTCCTTCATGAGCAACTGTGGCATCTCCATGACCAGATACATGTACGCTTTGCGTACCTATTTGTTTGGATGCTGCCGAATCTGACAACGCGTTCCCAATCTCTTTCACGATATTCAAAATGGTGGTCTCAAAACATGAAATTTGATCAATTTTCTTAGAAAATCCGTAGTTTTACCAAACTTAACATGATTTCATAAGGTTGCGAGACTGTAAATGTTTTGAATATGAATCACACTAACTATGTGGAGAGGAGAAATAAATAATGAGCGAATCTACGCTTCACAATATGTAAACCAAATTGACGAACAAAACTCGAACTTGTATTCTGTTAATATGGGGCCAAATGGCATGAATAATTTGCTACAGTTTAATACAGAACAAACTATGAATTGCTTTCCAAATGAAATATTTCCTGTACAAGTTGGAAATAGCGCTATACTTGCGCCTCAAATCATGCAACAACATAGTTTTCAAAATAATATTCGACCACAAAGTCATGAGTTGTATGGAGTTGATATGGGTCATGGAGAAAATATTTCTACAAATATTATCCAACCACAGAGTCAGTATGGCGCTGGCATGAATGAAAATAATGGAATGGTTTATACCTATGGCCAGAGTGAATTATTCTGGTAAGCTACCATCAGTAATTTATATGTACTTTTATGGATTGTATTAATTTTGTTCCTTGACGTGATCATTGTGTTTTGATATGTTTTTAGCAACCATGAGAGTGTCCAAGCAATGAAGAGGAAGGCTGAAGAAGATTATAGGTACATACAAAGGCACAGAATAAAGATCTATACAGAAGGGCCACCCAGCAGTGCAACGTGTCCTTGGTTTTTTATTCAAACATATGCAGTTTACTGGCCAGAGTAATGGCGGACCAGCCAGTTAAGCGTGCTTATTGGCCTTAAAAAGCAATTGACTGGCCAGAGTAATGGCGGCCAATATGCGTAATGCTGTATGCACGACCCCAAAAACTTCAACGGTTCCGACGAGAGTGAACCCTCTATATAATATTTACTCTATGACAAAGGCCTCAGAATTCAGCAATGCAGACCTGATTGCTGGCCTATTGCCATGCCACTGATGCCAGGATGGCAAAAAATTGCTGAATTCAATGAGTTTTGTGATGCAAATTCCAGTGATGTAGCCAGTTTTTCCAGCCAAGGAGGGGCAAAAAAATTAGGGAGGGGGGCAACTCAAGGATTTGTATTAGTCTGAATTTTCCCAAAAGACAAGATGTGAATGTGCACTGTGGGATATTGCAAGCCTTGCATTTTTATTATTGAATGTGGAGATAAACTGTTTTACTTTTATAAGCATGAAGACTCTTTTAATACTCAGTAATTTATAATCTTTACAGTCCATCATACTCTGGAGCAAAACGCAGAATCACAGACGAACACATGGCGGCAGAAATGAACAGTCTTTATATCACAAACGATCACAATTATTGTAGCAATACAGCAACATTCAACCCTGATACAACATTTAATCCAGACAATGACCTTGATATGCAGTTCAGTACAATATCAGATGACATGCACGATTATGATGATGATCAAGGGAAAAGGTATAGCAAAATCTTAAGTATACATTATACACAAAACTACGTAGAATAAATTGTTATAAACATTTTTTCGTAAGAATTGTTAACTCGTGGAACAGGTTGCCAAGCTACGTAGTAAAAGTTGACAGTTTGGCAAATTGAAAGATTGAAAGAACATATGGACATGTACTAAACATATAATTTAGGTGAACATCCTAATATAGTGTAATATAGTAGATTGTAATATAGTAGATTTTTAGATTATTTCGAAAGTATGTAGTTGTTTGTTATTTGAGGGGAACCGATTAGATAGGGTTAACCTCATGGTTCTCCTGCAAGGACTTTTGTTAAGGTACCTTGAATAAATTTTTAAAATTAAATTAAAATTAAATAGCAATAGCAAAATGACAAATGCTTCCTCAAGCACTAAAACACAACCTTTTTTTCTTTGAAGGAAAGAGCTTCCTGTATTTCAATTTGTTGCACCACTGGAACAAATGCTGAAGAGGAAAAATGACATACTTCCACCAAAAATTCTTCAGGAAATGTAAGAACAGTTACTTCATGGTTAGTCCTTGGACACTCCAGTCTCTGTAACCGGGGTTCTATTCCTGCAATATGCGGTTGTCTGATTACAATTTCACCTCAGTCATGTGTAAGAAGAGTGCTTCCAGTTTGACTCTACCTAACACTGCAGGTTTTCTTAGGGTACCTGTAGTAACACTCAGCCAATAAAGGTGATCCTTACTGGACCTCTAGGAAGAACAGTTTAGAACTGATAGAGCTATCCAGTATAAATAAAGTTAGTTTAGTTTAGGTTTCCTCCTGTAGTAACACTGGACCAATAAGGGATGATTCTTACTGGACCTCTAGAGAGAACAGTTTAGAACTGATAGAGCTATCCAGTATAAATATAGTTAGTTTAGTTTAGGTTTCCTCCTGTAGTAACACTGGATCAATAAGGGATGACTCTTACTGGATCTCCAGGGAGAACAGTTTAGAACTGATAGAGCTATCCAGTATAAATAAAGTTAGTTTAGTTTAGGTTTCCTCCTGTAGTAACACTGGATCAATAAGGGATGACTCTTACTGGACCTCTAGGAAGAACAGTTTGGAACTGATAGAGCTATCCAGTATAAATAAAGTTAGTTTGATAAAATAATGAATTTTACAGTTGCAAACCATGTTTGGCAATGGTTCCATGGGCTCCACCATTACACAATGAATCCCAGATCACGGATGAGAACCAAGAAAAAGAAGTATGTTTAAAGTGCCTTACTACTTCCGTTGTCTGTAACTTGGATACAATAAGCTCAATTTATTATTTAAGTTGGTTATTTTCTGTATTTTTCTCTTCAGAACCAGGTGGGGAGACCAGTGTCCAGGTCAGATGAGATGCAAGATGACAACTTCATATCATAGATGATACTTATTACACTTCATATAAAAATAATAAAATATATTTGTTGAGGATAGGGTATACAATGATATATCAAGATTTTGTTGACATCTCACTCGATTGAATAATAATTGAAGGGTTTTGTAGATGGAAAATGATTGAGTGTAAATCATATACATTTATTAGACCTAACCAGGAACAGCTGCGAAAAATGCAACTATAGGTCCCTGGCAGGAATCTGTAGCTCGGTTAGAGTGCTGCACCGGAATCGCAGGGCCGCAGGTTCGATACCTGCCAGGGACATATAGTTGCATTTTTCGCAGCTGTTCCTGGTTAGGTCTAATAAATGTATATAATTTACACTCAATAATTTTCCATCTACAAAACCCTTCAATTATTATTCAATGATATAGAATACAGTATATTTATTGGAGATATAGTGAACTAAAGTTGGGCTTTGATATACGATTGGATGTTATGCAATAATTTGTCTTGTAAACAAGTTTTTAAAGTATCTAGCTTATTGACAGGTCAAACTTGTCGAAAATTGTGCCTTTGAGCAAGGTATCGATACACATTACATTGCACTGTATTTTCAATATCGTTCACTCTATGACCTTGGTCAGAAAGCAGGACATGTTAGGAAATTAGAAACCAAAATTCGTCAATCGTCACAGGAAAAAAATGGAATTAGGATTAGAATCTAAATTATGGAGCTCACTGTTCGCCACCCTCTATATTATTCTATACAGGGTGTCCCAAAAAAATGTCCCCCTTTAGAAATCACTCTTGTGCGTTATTATACCTTTGGGAATTTAATTTAATTGTACATGAACGGCGGAAGTATTTACAACTTCCTTTCGTCCAAATAATTTAACGCGACGTATAAGTTGTTACGACAAATAGTCGTTGCTCTGTAGTCAGTTGAACCATTCTTACTCGAACAGACGGTGAGACGAATTTGTAATTTGACATTTTTGTGTTGCTGTTCGTTTTCGAAGCTATTTTAAATTCCCAGAGGTATAACAACGCACGTTTAACAACAAAAGAGTGATTTCTATAGGGGGACTTTTTTGGGGACACCCTGTATGTGCGAGTCGTTTTCAGAACGCGCGCGGTTTCTATGAATGACGCACGCGTCACGCGTGTTTGCGTTTGTAACAAAATTAATGAACCAAACATTGTGCAAAGGTTTATATTTAATCTGTGGTATATCATATTTCGAAATCTTCAAAGCGTCGGTCGTAAATACCTTAATTGCAATCTCGTTGCACTCAAAGTATAAACACAAGTACAAATCATGGCCGTGCTGCCTATTTTAATCCTCTCTTATCTCTTATCCACGGTGTATGCGAGCGAGCACAAGATTAGCAGAGATGACTTTTACTTTGGCAAGTTTCCAGACGACTTTATATGGTCAGCTTCGACGGCTGCCTACCAGATCGAGGGTGGCTGGAATGAAGATGGTCGTGGCCAGAGTTTCTGGGATCACCTATCACATTTGGGTCCATTTCTCAAACCAGGGGGGTTTATCCCTGGTAATGCGACTGGGGACGTGGCGTGTGACAGCTATCACAAGTATAAGGAGGATGTTAAAATACTTAAAAATCTCGGGGTGAATTATTATCGATTCTCGTTGTCATGGTCAAGGATATTACCTAACGGTACCTTGAGCGGCGGTGTCAATGAGAAAGGAGTACAGTATTATAATAATGTTATTAATGAGTTATTAAAGAATGATATTAACCCGATGGTGACTATATACCATTTTGATGAGCCATTGGCTTTGGCTAACCTTGGTGGATGGACCAATCGTAAGATGGTCGACTGGTTTGATGATTATGCGAGGTATTTGCTGTAATTTATTAGGATTAGATTAGCCACTTTGTAATGTCTACCTATTGTTTCAATTTTAGAATTCCCGCACGAATACGCTCCTCTCGTCAATAAGATTATATTTTGTACGCCGTTTGAATCACTGTCGCTCCAGCGTCGCACCTAATACAATTAAGTTCGGCGCGTGAGTGGAGCGGCGTCTGAAACGGGCCTTATTATTCTACTTCAGGTTATGTTTTGAAAAATTTGGAGATCGCGTCAAGTTCTGGATAACGATCAACGAGCCGTCCATAGTTGTAACTCATTACAGCTTTCCGAAGGACCAGCGATACCAGGCCTCTCATAACCTGATTCTGGGGCACGCCCGTGCCTGGCGCAGCTATGATAAAGACTTCAGGAGCAAACAGCAAGGAAAGGTGCGTATTGGTAGTTTCACTACGCAATACCATACAGCAGACGGTGCAGGCCAACCTGCAGTTATCAGAGTGAGAAAGTAATGTTCATTCTTTTCATTATATGTAAATAAATAGAATTCAGAGATGTAGTTGTTCCTATGAGAGACAACCTTTTTGGAAACCACCACGAAATTTACCTTTGTTCCATGCTATGCAAGTCATCCGAAAATGTGAATTGTGTGGCAACGGACATAGACCTATGTTAACTGATTAGATCTAATATTTCTATTACCTATTTTCCCTGTAGGTTGGCATCACTTTAGACTCACCGTGGTTTGAACCCAGGTACGACAATGATGAAGAGCGCGCGGCCGCTGAGAGAGCGCTACAATTTCATCTAGGCCTCTATGCCAATCCAATTTTTGTCAACGGAGACTATCCAGAAATTGTAAAAACATTGGTCGCGCAAAAGAGTCGAGCTGGTGGTCTTAACAAATCGCGTTTGCTCACATTCTCAGAGGCAGAAAAAACGATGATTAAAGGGACGCACGATTTCTTCGCTTATAATACATACTCCAGTTATTTGGTCGAGAATCGCAATTTCACGAACTCGGGTCCAAACGGAACGACTCCGCAATCCATGGAGACAGATCAGGTATTACTGGCCCTATCTCTACACGTAAAAATATCACATCTTGTCAACAAGATGTGTTCGCAACAGACTTGCAGCAAGGTTGTCAACAAATTATAACAATGTTGTCATTTTATCAAGTTGCTATAAGGTTGTCACTCGCAACTTGCTAACAAGTTGTTTAATTGCGGGACGATATATAACAAGTTGTTGGAACAACTTGCAATAAGTCTGTTGAGTCAACAACCTTGTAGAAAGTTGTCAACAAGCCATTGACAACTTGTCAGAAAGCTGCATGGGAACAAGACAGCATTGCAAGTACAAGTTGATCAGCTGCAGGTTTGTTACAATGTACCTATTAACGAATTATATAAATTATTGATATTCTGTTTGTAGGACAACGTGAGGACCAAAGGTGATACATGGGCAACCACGGATATCCCATGGCTAACCATGAATCCCTGGGGTATGCGCAAGTTATTGGTGTGGGTTAAAGAGACCTACAATAATCCAGCTATCTATATCACTGAGAATGGCTGTAATGAGAAGGATGAAAGTGAGCGCCATAACTTGGACGATTTGATAAATGATTATTTTCGTGTTGACTACCTGCGGAGATATGTGAATGAGGTAAATGGTTACATGAGACAATTGTTGCTGCAACTTACAACGCAATTTCTGCACAGAGTCATGTTATGTAGAAATGTAATGCCACCATTACGACCCATGTCTGATCACGAAGCAAAGCTAAGCTAAGGTGGCAGTGTTAAGCCCCGGTCAAACGAGGATGTGAGTTGATGAGAGTTGGCAAGCGAGAGTTTGCATGAGAGTTTCATCAACTCTCATGCCCCGGTTAAACGAGAACTAGAATTGCATGAGAGTTGACGGGATATTACCACGCGTACCGGTCAAGCAAAAGCTCTCATCAAAATTTGAACCAGCTCAAAGTTGATGAGAGTTGGCGGTCAAACACGAGCGAGAGTTGCAACTCTCATTGACTCTCATCATCGTTTGACCTGGGTCTGCGGGAAAATGGCAGCGCGCTAAACCACTTCTTCTCACGTTGCAGATGTTAAAAGCAATCAAAACCGACAAAGTTGACGTGCGTGGGTACTGCGTATGGACATTGATGGATAATTTTGAATGGAACGAAGGATTTCACGGACGTTTTGGGATACACTATGTGAACAGGAGTGACCCAAATTTGACACGTCAGCCGAAATTATCTGCGATGTTTTATAAAAGGCTCATCAAGGATAACGGTTTTCCAGCCTATATGGAAACAAGTGCTGGCGTTTTTGTCACTGCCAGTTGTTTTCCCATCATCTTCTTATATCTTATTTTGTCAATATTCATGTAAAATATACCAATAAACTTTGGCATATATGTTGTACACGTTACATTTTGTAATACACTTTTCTTTAACTCACTAAAGCTTCAACAAAAGTACAGTCTCTATAAATACATAATCTTTCATGGTCCCTAGGGAGAAGTGTCTTTAAAGTTAAATATTATAGTATTTTTCATTTTCCTAAGAAAAATCTCTTTAGCATTTAGTTTAGTATACTTTAGTAATGTCTCTTCTTATCCTAACATGCAAAACTGTCTTTAAACTTTTATATTGACCAATTATGGCCCCATTATGGTGCCTTCCGTCCTGCTTTAAGTGCCCGAAGTCTGCTAACCAACCGTTCAGTGTTGCTTTTCTCACTCTCTGCTGCAGATTCGTCCTTGAATACGTTCGATACACTTCGGCCAGATGCTTCAAATGCTGAGTCAGCACTACTGACTGAAGTTCCACCTTGAGACCGCCCACTTTCACTTTGAGCATAGGTGGTACTTGGTGTAATATTTTCCAAAGAACCACGTTGGCTTGATTGTTTGGTCATCTTTTTTAATACTTGAACCAGCGCGTTTGGAGAAACATTGATCTGAATTAAGTCCAAAAGTATCTGAAATACATCGGGATCCAATGTTACGCCGCTTAGGTTACACAATTCGTAGAGTTCTTGCTCAACTTGAAAATTGCCTCTTGGCTTTTGCCGTTCATCGCCGCGGGAAACGCTTACACGATAAAGGTCTGATGTTGATTGAGTTTGGGACATCTTGGTGCATCAATAGAAAGCAAGGTAAAGTCTTGTGGGTTTTTGAAGTGCTGTAACGTACATTAATTGTTAAACCATTTTGACTTTAGTTTTGACCGCCATTTTGTTTTGTGACGTGTGATAATGTTGGATAATTAGGGCATATGTAGGATCCTGTTTAGCATTTCAGGGCATTATAGGGTTTCAAGAGGGTTCACTAAGCACTGTCGTGGTGATCAACCTGCAGTTATCAGAGCGAGAAATTAGTGTTAATTCTTTTCATTATATGTAGTAGTCTTGTATTTGGTGGCAAATATATAGAATTGAGAGATGTAGTTTAATTTTCTTGCTCCTATAAGGCTCCAGTTACACGATAGTGACGATACCGGTTCGCTTGTCACAACATCAACTTATCGCCGTTCAGGAATAATGTTGGCCTACAAAACTTTCCCCATTTCCTTTCATTTTATTTTGTCATATCCCAACTTCAAATGTTGCGTCTTGAAGGAATCTTGAAACTGTTAAATTCAATGTTCTGACAAGTGAATCAACATTTCCGAAGTTGCCGCCATCTGCTGCCCTATATAAAGGCTTTAATACTGCAACTCATTAATGTTTTATATCAATTATATATATATATTGTGAAAGCTACACATGGCCAGTGGTCAACTTCAAATGTATTGAAACTTATGAGAGCGAGAATGTGTATGACCATTGCATGTATTTGCCACCAAACACAACGTAAATGCGTATAGTGAACAATTAAGGCCACTCCGACAAGTTGCTTAGCGAAATTCACGTATTTAAGGTATTCGTAAAGTTCAGTGAGTATTAGATTTCTCCTTTTTAATTGAAGATAATCGGTTAAACTTAATTCTAGGGGAAAAGCCTCTATATATTAAAATAAAATATTATACATTATAAATAATTACAAACAGTACTTGAGTTTAAGCTCGGAATTCGGAAAGCCAGTTTGAAGGTGTTCTCCGCGCCCACCCTCAGAAACATTGTCGCGGAAAAAATATTTGCTTCCCATTAAATAACTTGGATGTTTCATAACAAACTCAAGACCTTCACTGTTTTGTGGCCAACAATGTTCTCTGGTTTGTCCACCTTTGGGAGAAACACGGTTAGGCTTAATTAGTGGCCGACCTTTAGTAAAATAAAATCTATAACATCGAGAAACCCGAATTGGGCAATCCAGAACCGTGCTCTATAAATGAGATCAATCGTTTCGATCCGTGCAGCCTTGACTCAGCAAACAAAATCTCATTTTCTAGTCAACTGCCTACGGAAGTTTTGTGTTTTGAATTTCCGTGCATTCGTCTAAAAATAAGTCCTAAACAAAACGCTTGATGACTGATTATATGCTTGACTGGCTGTCGTGCTTGACGCCCACCTGGCAACTGCATTCCAAATTTAAAAGTCAAATTATAGGTCCTAAGATGTTTTTTACTCCAAACAAAGAAAATACAAATCCCTGTCATGTTCATATGTCAGTCAAATAGTAATTTTTGGGTTAAAGTTGTGAAGAATTTTGGTTTATGTTTCGAGGTGAATTGTGTTACATCGTAAGACTAGAAATGGTATTTTTGGTTGAACATTTTGGCTAAGCCTAAGTGTTCCACGACAGACATCGCATACTGTATGATTAAATATAGTCGGCGTAAAATTGGCGATGTCTAATTTTTTGACCACTCTTGATTTGATAGTCAGCGAGTGCAAAGGATTGCCAGCAAAAGATATGTAAGTACCGGCATATTGTTTAGATATTTTTATAAATCTTTTGTCAAAACTGGGGGATAAGAAGTGAAATTAAGATAGAAAAATCCCACGGCGGCAAATAGTATTCTTAATATAATTGTCAAGGCAAACTTTCAAAAAATTTAATACAACTGAAATTACGTGTGTTGTGAAGGCGTAGCAAGTGTTTACAATAAAGTAGATATATTCATATTTCATTCAATTCAAACACCTTTGAATAGATATGAATAGAAAGACCGGCGAATGATTGACGACAATTTCAATTGATCAACTAGATCAGAACGCTACATAGAATATATGAACTGTTATCTATTGATACAGCTTTATAAGGGACTTGAAATATTATTATATAGGATGTAGTATAGTTTAAATGTATTTTGCTGAAGGCCAGAGCAGTTATAGTGTTATAAAAATTTGTAAAAAAAATGCAATGTAATAGTTGAGTCGTGTCGTTGCGATGTAACAAAATGTATCATTATTGAATTATCGGCTTAAATTCCGTTAATCGTTCGGATTTTTTCGTCGGCTTACGTACGGGTTACGGTGCTCCTTCGGTACGACGGTCAACGACGGTCCGGCTATCCGGAATGGGCAAACATATACTGTACTGAGTAACTCGCGCCCGAGGTCCGATGCTGCTTTGTGTCCAAACGACAAACATAGTCACAGAGTAGATACATACAGAGGTCTCACTTCAGGCAAAATGCGTAACCGTCTGCTGATGAAGCTATTCTGTCTGATGATGACTTCAAAATAGAGTCGAAAATTTACAGTCTCTCAAACTCGTCTTGTTTTATTCATATTTTGAATTTCAAAATGACATTATTCTTCGGAATTTGTTTCTTTCTTTATTTTCTTAAATTAGTGTCGGCCGGCCGCCATGTTCCTAGCCAGTGCGGTAACGAGAGGATTCACCCCCCACGAACAAGATGGCGGCCGATATTTTCGGAAAATAACCGGCATAAGAGACCCTTGTTATTTTCTTTATAACGGTTTACCTTGACTGAAGTTGTGATTAACAACATTAAACAGTTAACTCGAATTTTTGCGGTATTTTTACGTCCATGCGCAACCTCGTTCCAGGGGTTTGGGAACTGTTCAATAGTAGTTAAGACGGCGAAAGTTATCCAATCAGAAGTTATAAAAGTTATAAAGAGTTTTATACAACTCTAAGTATGCGCCTATTTATAAAATCTATCCACTACACATATCAACTACTTAATTGAGTTCATTCTGTAATTTTTTCTAAATTCAGTATTCATCCAGACTTTCGCAATGTTTAACGTTTCTGTCCGGTTTTCAAAAGAATATAATCGAGGTTATGTGTGCATGATGGTATGCTTTAGGTGTAATTCATAATTATCGATATTTTTACAAACGTACAGAGAGTATTCTGTCCGTGAGGTTCCCCTCCCAGAACGTACTCTGAAATTTTGGACCTTGGGAATAGTGGTGGTGATGATGATGATGATATGATGATGATGATGATGATCATGGGTCCATCATGGACATAAAAAGCGTACCCCCTCCCCACAGCGTACGGTTTGTACGCTTGTTAAGATGTTGATCATTTAATATGATAAACCCTTATTATTAATCCTGTAAATGTGTAGTTCATATACATCTGTATATGAACTACGTAACATGTATTTTAATTTTTTTTAGTCTTGGTAGAAGTGACCCATACTGTCTTATCAAAGTTGACAATCATGTCATTGCAAGGTAATTGAATGATTAACTATTGTGGGTGTCAGTGGTTAGTGCGTGTATCTTTCACCTCTATGACCAGGGTTTGATTCATGCAATATGCAGTTGCAATCTGATTATAATTTCACCTCAGTGAAAGTCGAAACAGGAAGAGTGCTTCCAGTTTGACTCTACCGGACACCACAGTTTCGTCCTGTAGTAACACTGGACCAACAATTGACGGCTCTTCAATTTCCACTAGGCGATTTTGTTTGGGGAAAGCGAAAACCAAATTTCGGCATATTTCGCTTCGCGCGAACAAATTCAGTGGAAAACCGGTTACCGGGAGTAATTATATTATTGGCCGGGCGTAATTATATACGAAAAAAGTCACATTAAACGTACGTACGGTCACGTAAGACCTGTCCATTCATCCATTGATACGTGCATCCTAACATGAAAAGGCAAAAGGCGTTTGAAACAAGAGCATTATAGATTTACATTTATATCAATGACGCACGCGTACCGCGCGCACAGAACAGTACGTGCAGATAGTGGGTTTGACTTAGCACTATCATGCAACAGATGGTCTGATGGTCGTCGTCAACCAGCAGTTCACAGCGTGGGCAGTTCTCGTGGGCAGTTCTCACTCCTAAAGTTATCTTTGGCTCCTAGTTCAGAATTCAAGTATAAACATGCATATAAACTGAGCAATATTGTGCAATGACGCAATACGATATGTACCGTAAAAGGTTGCAGTATTTGGGTGGGTCATGAAGTAATCTTGAAATTTATGGGCAACCGACTGAAGTGTGTACTTAATATGTACTCTCTACAATACACAACACAAATTTCCTAAAGAAAAGTTGCAATATTGCCGACACTAGACGTTGTTCTGCAGGAGTTTCCAGTGCTGATGATTGATATTCATGTGAGTGTTAAATGTTAATACCCTGAATTGGCAAGTCTTAGCGTTAGATGGGACAGTAGATGACAGAGTCAAATTTAGAGATGTTGACACTTATATGAGCAAGAATATTAAACTACATCTCTCAATTATATTCCTTGCCCTCCAATTACAAGACCACTACATGTAATGAAAAGGATCACGTGTCGGCAGTCTCGGTTTGAGCCGTTAATTAATGCAGGCTAGTTCATATTGCGTTAAAGAGTGGGTATCATGCAAGTGATCCTTTGCACACTTGGCGTCCCACAAAATTGCTGCCTTTTATAACATTTATGAGTAATCTCTGAGATTTAGTTTGTATCAGGTTCATTTATCTCAGTCGTATTGAAAAGCCTGGTTTTCAAATGTCGCCGATGCTTTCGCAGTGTCATTGTCTTCTATCATTGACGAGTAAAATCCTTTGTCCTACCTGAAGTCATTTTCTCCTTCAATGATCACTAACAATGGTCCATGAGTCATCGCCGACCATCGACGACATATGAAAACCAGGATTTACTTTCACTTCTAAGCAATAATTATATCTTGTGAAATGTTGTGTTTTGTACGCGGTGGCAAAACGTTTATATAATGTTTAAATGTCGTTTATAATTTCGCTTCCGAATCATTCTCCGAGTCCGACATTTTGAAAGGAAACTTCACGAAAACACGCGCGTATGCCGCTTATCGCTATATTCTCACTCAGATTCTCACTCTATGCCGACGATATTTATGATCACTTGCATGATACTCACTCTTTAAAAAGAGGGTACACTTTCCGTACAGAGGGTCACTTTACGTACAAAGTTCTTAGTTCCGCCCTAGCACAGAATAGAGACGTATATTATTAATCTGTGGCCCTAGTGCTCATTAGGGAGCTTTAGCAATGACTAACGAGTACGACTACGAGATTCGTCATTTTCGCGTGTTGTTTGCATACGCCATCTCGCAAAAGTCGTAGTCGTCGGGCTTTTGAGTGCGAGATTTATCAAAATTCTCGTAGTCAAAAGCCCAACGACTACGACTTTTGCGAGATGGCGTATACAAACAACACGGCGTTTGGCGCGAAAATGACGAATCTCGTACTCGTAGTCATTGCTAAAGCTCTCTAATAAACAATGCAATACGCCACCTTTCGGTACGACATCGTTGAAGTGGAAAAAGGCTTTTAATAGTGCACTTATTTCAAAATAGAAGAATATCCCCCATCCGGTTGTGTCCATATGTTGTAGAACAACCACTTGTGAAAGTTTGGGGAACTTGAATTTGCGCATAAACACTTCAAACATGCGGGGGAAGATGTTAAAATACTTGTACTGCATGCTCGTATCTCCACATTTGTTCAATTACTTTGTTTTCGTGCGAACATTTTGACATGTTTTTTATGTGATCTAATTATACTACAAAGATCTTACAATTCAATTCAGACAAACGTTTGGGGAAAGTGTTCATCCTTAGATGCAAACGACGGTGCCAGAAGCCCGCGCAGTGATATTGCGTGGGTACACGCGTGGGAAGCGATTCACCGGCTTTGCTTTTATATTTTACGAGATGAGTCGGATGACAGAAATATACAAATATTGTTTCTGAAATATAGATCTATTTTAGTCGAATTTTGTACTTGAATTCTTGACTACTTGAGATCGGCTAGACCGGGAGTGATTCATACGTTTATTGCGTTATTTGGTGTACGAAATATTGGATTTGTATTGCGTTTTAAGGATGATTTTAAGCGATTTTTCGACTCGAAGACCGCGCAGTGTATTATGTATTTAACTATTAACCGAACTATATAGCAATTCGGATCCTACGGCGTTTGGGGACAACCCATTTCAAACCATGGATTTTTAACTCAAGATTTTCTGGATATGTAGAACCGTTGTCCTTTGTTTAGGTGAATATTGATAACTTTTTGATAATTTATGTTTTATTTTGTATTGAAATGTACATTTTTCCACGTGTTTGATCGTGTTGTTAAAATTTAATCTTTGAAGTTGATACTGTAATATTTTTTGGGCATCACAATTCGTTGCGAATCTGTACATTTTGTACACATTTTAAGCTGTAGTTAAACAGTTTTATAGTTGAGCTTGTTTAAAATTTACAAAATATGTTTTTGTGTCCGTGTGTGGGTTAATAAAATCGGATATATTTCAACAAATAGTCAATTAGTAAATATTTACAGCTAATGAAAATACTTCTAGTTAATTGCGACATATTTTCTGTCAATTGGCGTCTATATTAAATATATAAGTTTAGATCTGTATGTCATTTAGATTTAGTTGCTGTCTTACACATAGTATTATTATGAAACATAATTTATTGATTCAATCATTCATGGCCCATAGCCCCATACTTTCCTCTTAATTAAGCATGTTTTTTGAAAGAAAATATATGAGAATTATTCATGTTGGGATTGGAAGCTCTCCTTAATAGATAATAGAGTGTGTATTACTATTTAGAACTGCAACAATTTGGAATTGTTTGGAGCCTTTTTGGGGAGAAGAGTATTCATTCAGCCTGTCATCGCATCCTCTTCAAACCTTGTCTGTCTATGTTTATGATGAAGATGCTCATTTGTAAGTAGAGATCAAATCCACAGTGGTTAGTGCATGTACCTTTCATGTCCACCCACTATATAAGTGATTATGTGAAGTCAACTTCCACTTTGTAGAAGCAAAATATAGATAATGTTTATTTCTCCTTAAATGTCAATGTTCTCAGTAGCCTACTGGTACAGCTCCGAACTTTTAGGCATGAACTCCCAAGTTCAATCCCTGCCGAAGCATGTCTGGCCGTGAGCATATTTGCAGGCACATGGGATATTGCGAGCCATGTTAACGTCAGGTGTGCATTTACAAAACGGTCAAAAACTACGCCAATATAGAGACTAGATTAATACTTTGCAACGTTACATTGTTTACAACGTGTGTGGCTAGTAAATAAGTCTAAATGTTGAGAATCTGTTCACATAAAAACTTAAAAGTGGCAAACACAAGGTGTGTGATTTCACACTCTCAAAAATAACAAGGTGTGTCACAAAATGCGCATCTTGACAAGCTAAGGCCTGTGTGAAGGCGCGCGTGCCCGAAGCTGTTTTGTTTCATACAATGAATTTGTATTTTTTGTAATGGTACTCAGTACTGGTGATGACATAATTGGCAAGGTTACGTTTTCAAGACAAGATATGTTGTCTATGAATCCGGCAGGTGGTGAAGTCTGGTACTCGTTACGACAAGTTGATAACGCATCTGAAGTTCATGGCCAACTACATCTGAAGATTTTGGCAACAAAACATGTGAGTATAAATTGGGATTATATAATAGCAGTACTTACTAGACAGTATTATGCAATGCTTTTAAATCACCTAACCCATTAGTGTGCAATACCCTTCCCTTTACAAGTAAAATCGTCTGGCGTTAGATAGGGCGTATTTGGGCACACTGCAGCTCAATGGGATAATGTTGGTATTAATAAATTCCCAACACTTTCTTCGACATTAGACAGAGTGAACGTGCCTTCCATTTAAATGGGTTAGTAGCTAAGCATCCCTTTTGACAAGTAAGTTTTTCTGGTGTAAGACAAAATAATATGAAATGGACTTTACTAAACCAAATTATTTTATTTTCAGAGTGAGGAACAAACCAATATTTTTGTAAAAGTTTTAGAAGCAAGGTATGTTTATATGATGTCCTGACAATTGTCTTATTGAAAACACATATGTTAATACCCTAAAGGTCAGTTATAATTGTAAAGATATAAGTTGCTCTTGTGGTTGAATAACATTATTTTGTTATAACAGGAATCTTGGAATGAAACAAAAATATGTCTCTGATCCATTTGTAAGAATCAGTTTACGTCCAAAACAAGACGGACCTTATCAGACAAGACGAAGATCTGACGGGACCAGTGTAAAGGAACAAAAACGAACTAGTGTAAGTCATCACAATCACCACTGTCACCATGACCACCATCATCACCATCATTATCACCACCACCATCACCACTACCACCATCACCACTACCATCATCACAACCGCCACTGTCACCATCACAATCATTACCATCACCATCATCATCATTATCATCATCACCATCATCATCATTATCACCATCATCATCACCATCATCATCACCATTATCATATCATTACTATCATCACCATCATGACAACCACCATCACCAGTCATCGTCACTGTCATCACCACCATCATCATTATCACCACCACCTAATTATCAAAATCAAATTTTCTGTAGGTGAGAAAGACAAGTTGTCCAATCTGGAATTCTTCCTTTGAACTCATTTGCACAACACCACTACAAGAACAATATATTTGTGCTGAGGTTTATGATAAAGAAAGAATAGTGCAAAACTTTTTAATCGGGGAGGTAAGATTTGAGAATTTGATACCAGTTGTCCAATGTGGTGGTCCAGTGTTGATAGTATTCTACAATAAGCTGCCGTGGTTTGAGTCTGAACTACCTGAAAATGATATCTCAAACGTGGAGGTTCAGTGTAGGTAGTATTCTACAATAAGCTGTCATGGTTTGTGTCTGAACTACCTGAAAAGTATCCCAAACGTGGTGGTCCAGTGTAGGTAGTATTCTACAATAAGCTGCCGTGGTTTGTGTCTGAACTACCTGAAAAAGATATCTCAAACGTGGAGGTCCAGTGTAGGTAGTATTCTACAATAAGCTGTCGTGGTTTGTGTCTGAACTACCTGAAAAAGACATCTCAAACGTGGAGGTCCAGTGTAGGTAGTATTCTACAATAAGCTGTTGTGGTTTGTGTCTGAACTACCTGAAAAAGATATCTCAAACGTGGAGGTCCAGTGTAGGTAGTATTCTACAATAAGCTGTCGTGGTTTGTGTCTGAACTACCTGAAAATGATTAAAATCACTTTGACATTTCCTCCGTTAACAAAATTTATAATATTTATATTTTATTGTCCAGGTTTTGATGGATTTAGATAGCATTACAATTGGAGAACAAGTGGACAGGTGGTATACTCTGACACCGAGGGAAAGTGGCAAAATAAAAACGGATTTGAAAAAGTGAGCTTTTACAGTAGTATTTTTCTGGGTTTCACACCTTCGGGCAGGATGAAACAATGTTTCCTTCTTTGCCCACCTTTGGGAAACATGGCTAGGAAACAATGTTTCCTGGTTTGTCCAGCGCCTTATTAATTAATCAAATTTGTGCCCTTTCAGAAAAGAATTGGGCAAGATCCGTCTAAACGTGCAATTATCTGAAGAACACATCCTGCCCTGGGAATGCTATGTACCGTTGATCAACCTCTTGGTAGAGACAGTCAAGAAACAGCCTTATGATGAAGTCAATACACTGAGCCTGCTGGAACAGGTGATGACTGCTGATCGTACTGCCATTGGGCGCTCCCTCGTGAAACTGTACCTCAACCAGGGCATGATCGTCAAACTGCTTGATGCCTTGGCAAAGTTTGAGATTGTAAATACAGGTAGGAATGGACATACTGATTCATCTATACAAGTTAAACATGCAACTGAGGTGATATTATAATCAGACAACTGCATATATATTGCAGGAATTGAAACCCAAGACATCACTTTGCCACTCAGCACCTGGAGTTAGCGATAAGTTAATCTTTTTGCTTCATTTTTACTGTTTATAGAAACCCTAAATACGTTGTTTCGTGGTAATTCTCTGGCAACAAAAGCGGTTGATGAATTTATGAAGGTATATAATTATTTAACAATTAGATTATGAGCTCAAGATTTCTATGAGGTGATAGTTGATGAGGAATGAACTATATAGCTGAATGAACTATCATCTCATAGAAATCGAGAGCGAATAATCTAATTGTTTTAGTAGAAACCAGCAAGAAAACAGTATTTCAAATCGTTTTTCATAATTTATTGAAATAAATTCGTTAAAAATCGCGCCGAAGAGATGGCTGTTTCGCTACTCGCTATCTATCGACAATTAGATAGCGAGTAGCGTAGCCAATCAAATTACAGCATTTGCCATAGTATACTAGTATGATTCTACTAATGAATAATAGTGTTAATGAATAATGGTAGATAGTTCGTCTAAGGTATATACAAACAATTTCTAATCAAGATTCTATATTTCGACAGGTAATTGGCATTCCATATTTATTAGATACATTGAAACCAATCATTGACAAAATTTACAAGGAGAAAAGATACTGCGAGGTCGATCCAAATAAGATCGACCGTAGCATTCCAAGGTGCGTAGATTTGTGATCTTTCATTTTTTCTTCATTAAATGGATATTGTAAATAAGGTGGCACAGATGCGTGGCACAGATGCATTCTTCGATTCCTGCAATATGCAGTTGTTTGATTGTAATTTCACTTCAGTCACATGTGAGAAGAGTGCTTCCAGTTTGACTCTACCAAACACCACAGGTTTTCTCCAGGTACTCTGGTTTCCTCCTGTAGTAAACACTGGACGAATAAAGAATGGTCTTACTGGACTTCTAGGAAGAACAGTTTAGAACTGATAGAGCTATCCACTATATATAAAGTTAGTTTAGTTTAGGTTTCCTCCTGTAGTAACACTGAATCAATAAGAGATGACCCTTACTGGACCTCTAGGGAGAACAGTTTAGAACTGATAGAGCTATCCAGTATAAATAGCGTATGAATAATTAGCCTATTTTTCTCTCACACTATTTATCTAGGAGACTTAGTATTTTTCAAATGGATGATAACAGCATACAGCAGAAAAGCGTGGCGTATTTAAAGAGCCATCTTACTTCAATATTAAACTCAATACTTGAGTCAACTGACCGCTGTCCATATGTAATGAAGCAAGTGTTTCACAATCTATACAATACTGCTGTTCAGCGGTTCACAGATAACGAAGAGGTATGTCATCATATCTTAGATGATAGCCTGATTTCTACTAGAGACAGATCATCAATCAAGATGCATCATCCGTCATAGTATAAACCCAAGTTAAACTATCCAGACGAACTAGTTAGAATAGCGTGATCTATACTGGCAATGGTTCTGGTGAAAAATAATGCCGGATATTTTCCTGATAATTTGTCTAATGTCGTATTTATAAACATAGACGGATCATCCGTGAACACAAACTGCGCACGCAAGTTCATCTTTATAACAGGTGTTTGTAGTATTTCTACGCAGACGAATTATCAAAATCTCTATATCTAAATCTCATATTTTGTTATTTTAGGGTGGGAAATACTTGTCCGTCAGTTCCTTTTTGTTTTTGCGATTCTTTGTTCCAGCAGTACTTAGTCCTAAGTTATTTGGCGTAGCTGAACATCACCCTGAACAAGTCGTCTCACGCACTTTAACACTTTTAGCCAAGGTACTTTGAAATGTTTTATTTAGATGTTGAAATGTTGATGACGCTTCCTCCTGTAGTAACACTGGACCAATAAGAGATGGCTCTTACTAGACCTCTAGGGAGAACAATTTAGATCTGATAGAGCTATCGTTTAGTTTAGTTTAAGTTTCCTCTGGTAGTATTATACTGGACCAGTTAGGGTCTATAGTGGGCCTATCCTATTTTACCGAATCTCGTTTCAAATATTTCCTTCATTTATTTAGGTGCTTCAAAGTATTGGTAATTTTAATCCTGGTATAGTGAAAGAACCGTGGATGTTGCCTTTCTCAGATTTTATCAAGGAGTATGCATTGAAGTTGAAAATCTTCATCGATGAGTTGGTCAGCATGCCATTGAATAGTAAGTGTATAACATAGACCCCATTAGCTAACACATGTTTATGTCCGTTGCCACCCAATTCACTCATATATGTGGTTACCTTTGTTCCATGCTTACATTATCAGAACAGTGGTAACTAGGCATGTGAGTTATCTGAAAATGTGAATTGGTTACCTTTGTTCCATTCTATGCTTACATTATCAGAACAGTGGTAACTAGGCATGTGAGTTATCTGAAAATGTGAATTGGTTACCTTTGTTCCATTCTATGCTTACATTATCAGAACAGTGGTAACTAGGCATGTGAGTTATCTGAAAATGTGAATTGGTTACCTTTGTTTCATTCTATGTTTACATTATCAGAACAGTGGTAACTAGGCATGTGTGTTATCTGAAAATGTGAATTGGTTACCTTTGTTCCATTCTATGGTTACATTATCAGAACAGTGGTAACTAGGCATGTGAGTTATCTGAAAATGTGAATTGGTTACCTTTGTTTCATTCTATGTTTACATTATCAGAACAGTGGTAACTAGGCATGTGTGTTATCTGAAAATGTGAATTGGTTACCTTTGTTTTATTCTATGCTTACATTATCAGAACAGTGGTAACTAGGCATGCGAGTTATCTGAAAATGTGAACTGGTTACCTTTGTTCCATTCTATGCTTACATTATCAGAACAGTGGTAACTAGGCATGCGAGTTATCTGAAAATGTGAACTGGTTACCTTTGTTCCATTCTATGCTTACATTATCAGAACAGTGGTAACTGGACATGTGAGTTATCTGAAAATGTGAATTGGGTTGCAACGAAGCATTAAGACTAAATTAAACTAACTTATTCTGGATATCTATATCAGTTCTAAACTATTCTTCCTATAGAGGTCCAGCAAGGGCAGTCTCTTATTAGTCCAGTGTTATTACAGAAAGAAACATGAGTACCTGGAGAAAACCTGAGGTGTTTGGTAGAGTCAAACTGGAAGCATTCTTCTCGCACGAAACGGAGGCAAAATTATAATCAGACAACTGCATATCCAGATCACAGAGGTGAGATACACATACACTAATTAATCGTGTGTTTTTTATCTAGACCATAACTGCGTAGAGAACGAAGATTCAGGCTCAGATACCCCAATACTAATCAAAGAAGGGCAATTAAAGAAATGCAAAATGGGCGGGAAACTGAGTAATGTGCAATGGAAGAAATATAATTTCTCTTTATTCAATGATAGTATTCACTACAGCAAGAAATATGACTCGCAGGTTAGGACGAATGTACATTGTAAAGTTATTACGTTGAAGAGGTTACTGTTCGTGTTTCAAATAAGTAAAATCTTCTATTTTTGCTCTAGACTCGAAAATTTCTCTTGGCGTCCCGTATTATTGCGGTTGAGAAAGTTGAAGACAGTGTCTTTGGAAAGTCAAACGTTTTTCAGATTATCTTGGATAATCCTTCAGATGATGGCAGTCGAGATATTCATTATTTACTCGCAAAGGTATAAGACTAAGGGGTTGATAGATTGTAGTAATTCGAAGGTTTCAGTAAGTGTTACACGGCAGCAGATGGTGGTCAACTTCAGAAATGTTGATACATATAGGAGCAAACCAATTAAACTTCATCTCTCAATTCTATTTATTTGCCTCCAAATACAAGACTACTACATATAATGAAAATAAATAATGTTATTTTCTCACTCTGATAACTGCAGGTTGACCACCATCTGCTGCACGATAGTGCTTAGTGAAACCTACCTTCTCTTAATAGCTTTCCAATCAATATAATTTTATTTCAGGACGTGAAAGAGATGAACCAGTGGATATCAGCTATACGCAGAATTCTTCCCTCAGATGGTGGAGGTTCTCGTGAGAAATGTAAGAAATATCATCGAGGCATTTTTAATGGTCAGTTTTGGAACTGTTGTAAACATCGCTCACGGAGAGGTAAGGCATGTGTGCTTAACTAACTGCGGATAGTTCTATCAGTTTTGAACTGTTCTCCCTAGAGGTTCAGTAAGGGTCATCCTTAATTGATCCAGCGTTACTACAGGAGGAAACCTAAACTAAACTAACTTTATTTATACTGGATAGCTCTATCAGTTCTAAACTGTTCTTCCTAGAGGTCCAGTAAGGGTCATCCCATATTGATCCAGCGTTACTTTATTTATACTGGATAGTTCTATCAGTTCTAAACTGTTCTCCCTAGAGGTCCAGTAAGGGTCATCCCTTATTGATCCAGCGTTACTACAGGGGGAAACCTAAACTAAACTAACTTTATTTATACTGGATAGCTCTCAGTTCTAAACTGTTCTCCCTAGAGGTCCAGTAAGGATCATCCCTTATTGATCCAGTGTTACTACAGGAGGAAACCAGAGTACCTGGTCTGGAGAAAACCTGCGGTGTTTGGCAAAGTCAAACTGGAAGCACTCTTCTCACATGTGACTGAAGTGAAAGACACCTGCACTGACCACTGTGCCACCATGCAATACCACTATAGATACAGAAATAAAATAATTGTGTATTACAGATCCTGGCTGCTCATTGACACACAGTATGGCCAGCCTTAATGACTGGCAGGACCCAGTATTTCCCGAACAACAAGCACAAATAATTTATAAACAGTTCCTACTTGGTCGAGAGCGTCTAAAAGAGATACTCGTTGACGAGTTAAGAGAACACAATGAACTATTAGACCTCCCCAAAGATGAAATACTCAACCGAATTTCCGAGGATAGCCTACGAGTCAATAGTGACAGCGGTTGTGACACAGATAACGATGAGGACAGATTACTGACATGTGATTTACTCGTGAACAACACGTCCAGGACTATATTGAATATATTATCAATGGTGAATACATTAGAGGCAAAGCATAGGGAGCATTCTCTTGAAGAATGCAGCATGGAAAACACCGAGAGCTTGGAGTCGGAGGACGAGGTCTTTGCATCACCTTTAACTACGTCCAGAGACCTTTCAGATGTTCAAGAGAGCTTCAGTGAGCTGGAATTGACTGACACCAGTGTCTCACAATGACCTGTCTAGGTCTCCTGTGAGATGTCTGGGGGCAAGACAATATAAATATGTACAATTGTATAATAAATATTAGCTCTATTACAGGTTTAGAGGTAATTAGCCTGATTTATACTAGAGACGGGTGTCGAACTTGGGCAAAGAAAATATCGTCTGATAATTCGTCTTGACTGATGACCGTCTATGTGTAATAAATACGACATTGGACGAACTATCAGGTAAATATCATACACGATTTGTTCCCAGAACCATTGTCAGAGTACAGGTCGCACTATTCTAGCCAGTTCGTCTGGATAGTTTGTTTTGTGTTCATACTAAGACAGGTTATCCGTAGGACGGATGACGCATTTTAATGGACGGGATCGTCTCTAGTATAAATCGAGCCAATTTTATTAGTTACGCCCAAGTTCGCTACGTTTCTCTCATAGGTTTTACTTTAAAACTGACTTACACTATAAACGTTTCTGTGATTGTAGTTTGCGCATCAAATCAAAAGTCAAGGTTTACATTGTCAAATACTTTGCTTAAAAAACATCAATAGTGTAGATATCCCATACATGTATATTGGAACAATTCAAATACTGTATTTTAGTAGAAGCTGTATTATAGTTAGTATTATTGTTTGCGACATATTGTTAGTTAGCTATTACCAAAAAGACTGTATTCAAATTTAATTCTGATTAAAATTCAAAATTCGGAATGGGCAGGTTAACCTTCTAATGGGAAGAGAAGACGATTATTGTGAAAAAAGAACAAATGCATGTAATATAACCAAAGGATAACGAACTATAATAGCCAAGTGTCAACAATATTTTATACAGTATAAAACAATCTATACAGGTAGGCGATTATCCGTTAATAATTGGACGAGTATACCACACGTCATGGGTATGGACACTGAAACTTATTCTTTTGACCATAGTTCAATAGTTCATTTATAAACCCAGGCTCTGTGTATGTTCTCAATGGTTTGACTGTGCCATTGTGAGTCAAAACGAAGCCAAGAAAAACCTCTTTACACTAAAACAACCTAAGTTTCATAATTATATAATGAAGTTTGTATGTTCACAGTGTGAAATGTACAAGACTCGTTGATCCAAATTGGCAATTCTCTCAGGTATACGATTAGTAAGTCAAAGGTGCTGTGTTGGCCAAACGACGCATTCTCCTAAACAAAAAAGGTGTGTTAGTACATTGGAGATACATACTCCTCTTGACAAACAGCATTTCGGTTTAATAAGAGAAATAAGACCAACACTTTTACTACTAAAACTGTCTGGAATTACTCCAATAGCCCTCACTATTAGTAGCACTTGCCTTGTGTTTCTGTCCTGGTCTCTCAGCTTTTTCTCCATCTCTGCGTCGGTGAGAGTTTCCAAATATGGACACCAATTATCGACGTCCTGCGGGCTCCGGACGGCGGCCTCGACTGTAGGCAGTGGTGTTTCGCTGAATACATAAGTCTTGTTATACCAGCTTAGCTGACCACGGATGTGGTATGCTATTGCTGTCACAAATTCTCCACCAAGACCGAGGTCAGAGCACAGGCTGAGGGCAAACTGTTCGGGGCTATTCTGTGTGTCTGAAAGATCCCACTCGATTTGATCTACCAGCGATATGTTGCCAACATGCACATTAAGCTGTGGAGAAATATTGAATTGAGAGATGTAGTGTAATTTTTCTTGCTGCTAGCCTGCTGTTATGCTAGCCTGCATGGCAGACAGTCTACTTTGCCTTGCCTGCTTTTCAGGTGTTCCTCTGTGGGTGGACCATCTGGCATGCAGGCTACTGTTACCAAAATCCCCCAATACCTACTTTTATAATAACCCTTTGGTCAGTCTGTTTATCGAGGGCAATTTCAGATTCAGTTGTGTATTGCTTAACTTGATTCCTGATAGCCTGAGCAATTGCTGGTACAAACTGCATCGGCGATAGATCTAAGTCGTCACACAGCACTTCGGCAAACGTTTCTGGTGTTATCAATGTTTCTATAATGGAATATACATTGAAGTTGGTTAATATACCATCCAATACAGTTGACCTCTAATGAAAACAAAATAGGGAATGTTTCAAATGTCTGTTTAGAAGTGTCTGCTGGATGGAGGTAAAGGAATATATTGGCATGTTGTTTGCAAACTTCGATAAGTATCTGTTGAGCAGAGATGTCTGAAAGGCCGAGAAGTGTTTTGACTTGTGATATCTCAGAGTCAACCGGCTTGTACTTTCATAGAGCAGTTTTATACTCTAAAAGGAGGCCAAGGTGTTTCTGATATAACTTGCCATTTTTATTCCAAGTAAAACAATCTCTAAGTTTTTGTCCTTCAATATCAATGTCTAGTCTGATTGGTACCAAGTCTTCATCCTTGCTCGCAGCCTCGTGAATTGCGGCCATGTCATGGTTGTCATAACTACAAAACGTGAGGTAATTTAGAATCGTATTTGGGGTAAAATGTCTAAAGATTGGTTAACATACAGTATACTAGTGATATGGCCAGGTCTTATATTGTACATCGTAATATGATACCATAAATAGGTGTGTTTCACTAAGCACTATCGTGCAGCAGATGGTGGTCAACCTGCAGTTATCAGAGTGAGAAAATAATGTTAATTTTTTTCATTACATGTAGTAGTCTTGTATTTAGAGTGAATAAAAAGCTGAGAGATGTAGTTTAATTTTCTTGCTTCTATATAAAGTGTCAACATTTCTGAAGTTGACCATCATCTGCTGTCCTTCAACACTCTAAATATCTCGGTAAACAACCATGGGCTTTCTGTATTTATACAATGAGAACACATGGACAAAACAATTAGAACACAAATTATACAATTTTGCTACATTTATAAATATAAACAAAAAAAATCCTTTTTCACTATCTTGCTAAATCATACACCATACCATGTGGGGAAAGACTTAATTCTCTTGGGACCTAGCCGGGTTCGACTCACGGGGGTACAACAAGGTACCGCATCCAAATGGTACGAAGTACTGGGCAATAAATTCTGGGGCAGCCAACTAGTTGTGCTGCGCTTTGGTTTATTGGCGCTGTTTTTATCTCGTGCTGTTTCAGTAACATCTGTTAGGGTTTTATATTTTTCATCGTTCCCTTCAAGAATGTCTTCAACTTCAGAAACTCGAACTAAAGTAACGTTTGTAGCTAAAGTCGTGTGCCCGATTCCAAGCGAGACGATCTTTTTTCGTTCGTCCATCGAAGCCATACGGCGCCATAACGAAGGGTATTTTTTATACAAAGAGCCACGGAACATTCGGACATAGTTGCCGACCTCGCTGCCGATCATGTATTCTTCCCCAGAGTCTTCCAAAGGAAAAGATTGAGGTTTTTGACCGTAAGTACGAACAGACATTTTGAATTGGATAGTTTGTGAAAAGAATCGACCACGCGTGGAGTTTTTGTTCTCGCGCGTGGGGTCACGCGCGTCTTACCACGCGTGGGGTTTTCCGTTTTCACGTGGTGGTCAACTGGAAGTACTGCAGTGAGAGTAGTCCTAACATTTCAGTCGTGTATTTGGTGACAAATAAGTAGAACTGAGAGATATAGTTTAATTTTCTTGCTCTTATAAGTGTCAATATTTCTGAAATTGACCACCATTTGCTGCTCTGTAATGCTTACTGTAAACCACCAACAGATTGTGGTCAACTTCAGAAATGTTGACACTTTATATAGGAGCAAGAAAAGAGCAATTCTAATGTTTGCCACCAAATACAAGACTACTACATATAATGAAAAGAATCAACATTTTTTTCATTCTGATAACTGCTGCTTGACCGCAATCTGTTGCACGATAGTGCTTTGTGAAACCACCTATTGCAAAAACTGTAAAAGCGTTGACTTTTTTATATTATAAGGGTTTTTAAGCATAAATCATACCTTAAAATAGGCATTATTTTCTGCCTTCGTCGTATCCTTTCTACTGTATTTCCTTTCGTGTTTGTCGAAGTAGTTAAACTCCCAACAGCTGTGAGATGGATAGCCGAAGAATGGTCTGCCGAGGGCGAATTGTTTGGCTGAATTATAAAACATTTCGAAGTTGATAAAGTAGGCTTGTAAAACACCGTTTTCTGCGGCCGGCCCGGGGATCTTTTTGGGCTCGAACAAGGCGAGTACGCTTGTACATTTCCTTTTAAAATATCGTTAATTTCTTTTTCTTTTACTAGCATAATGTTCGCGTTAGAAAGATTGCTGTAAGAAATACCAATGGTCGTTAAAATTTGTCGTTCTTCTGAAGTGACACAACGACGCCACAGCGATGGAAAACGTTTGTAGAGGGCGCCTTTTAGTAGTTTCATCGAGTGGCCAACTTGACTGCCTATCATGTAGTGTTCTCCTTCTTCTTCGAACTTAAAAACGACAGGCTTTTCGGCTTTCACTATTTTCGCCGCCATGTTGGATAACGTCGCAGAACAAAGGAATGGAATTACACGAAATAGAGGCTGGGTGGCGCGTAAGCAAGACAATGGACGAAAATAGCAGAAAGTAAGTATTTTAAAAATTTATAGCCGGAAAGCCTCTGAAAGACAACGTCTTAAATACAGCGTGAATTATCGATAATTTCCTGATTTATCAGTCCACCTTCGTAAACATGGCTAGGAAATTGTTTCCGGGTTTGTCCACCTTCGTGAAACATGGCTAGGAAACAATGCTTTTTGATTTGCCCACTTTCGGAAAACATGTCTAGGAAACAAGGTTTCCTGACTTGCCTACTTTCGGGAAACATGGCTAGGAAACAATATTTCCTGGTTTGCACACCTTCGGGAAACATGGCTAGGAAACAATATTTCCTGGTTTGCACACCTTCGGGAAACATGGCTAGGAAACAATATTTCCTGGTTTGCACACCTTCGGGAAACATGGCTCTGGTTTGCCCAGAGCTCTATTATTTGGCACAAGCGCAGTTTTCGTACAAACTGCCGGACTCCTACAAACAGAACGCTCTTGTGGCGTGCGCGTCAATTTAGTGACATCACAAAGTGATCTCACATCGCATCGCAAAGCACGCAACAAAAGCTCAACTCAACTACCAACCTCTCAACCTTCAAAATTTCACAAAATAATGGAGAATGCTTAAAGACTTGCTTTGCGGCTTGGACTTCATGAGTAAGTCTAAAAACAAATCGACCAGTTCTTCCGATGTTTCGACGGAAAAGCCTCCGATCACGATTGAAGAAATAGACTGCGAACGAAGAGGTTATAAATTGACTCACAAGACGCTAGGAACTGGAGCTTATGCTAAAGTAAAACTGGCTTATGTTTCGGAGAATAAGAAAGCGAAACACCCGTGTTTAAGAACTGATTTGGACAGCAAAGACGATAATAGGGTGAGTTATGGGTTAGTTTTGCGCGCAGATTATGCTAATGAGTATTTTCGCAAATTATGTTATTCTCTTTTTTAATTCTAGGTTGCCATTAAAATAATTTCCAAGAAAAACGCTCCGCCTGAATATTTAGAGAAGTTTATGCCTCGAGAAATTGACGCACTGAATGCGACGTGTAGGCACCGTAATGTTGTAAGTAGACGGCTGGCATCGAAAGATGTCTGGCATCGAAATGATGTCTTGAAAATACCAGAAAAAGATTTAAAAAACTCCAGCGTTTAGCTAGTTGCATTATCAACTAACTTTCTGACGAGAAGCCTTTGCTTGAAACATCGTGTGTCTGAGCTAGTGTTTTTCAAGCATAGTCCAGACACAAACCACGGCATCATAGAATTCTGTCTACGCTGGACCTGTACGTTTGAAATATCATCAAGGAGTCAAACAAATGATAGAGCCCCTGCATAAATGCTAAATAGGTCAAAACAATGAGTGACTGGATGACATGGAGAACAGTGGGATTTTCAAAAAGACTGAAAAGACAATGATCACTAGGTGTTATGCCTTGGTCATTACTAACACACTCTATTCATATTTATAGATCACACTTTATGAGACATTTCGTTCGGAAACAAAGATTTATCTCGTTATGGAATATGCAGCGAAAGGTGACCTTCTTGAGTTTATAAACTCAAAGACAAGGCGAGGACAGCCATTGACGGAGGAGAAAGCAAAGTTCTTGTTTCGACAACTGGTGTTGGGAATTACACATTGTCATCAGAGAAATGTCGTGCACAGGTAAGAATGGTCGTTCAGTCATGCGTTAGCTTATTTTGTCTATTATTATTGTCGTTCTCGTTGTCGTTGTCGTTGTCGTTGTCGTTGTCGTTGCCGTTTCCGTTGCCGTTGTCGTTGCCGTTGCCGTTGGCGTTGTTGTTGGCGTTGTTGTTGTTGTTGTTGTTGTTGTTGTTTGTTGTTTGTTGTCTATTCGACAAAACAAACAATTTCTATTATGTAGAGATTTAAAGTGTGAAAATGTTCTTCTTGACGAGAATGATCTGATCAAAGTCACAGACTTCGGGTTTGCGACGAGATATCCGACTAGCAAGTGTAAATTTCTGGACACGTTCTGTGGTAGTTATGCCTATGCCGCACCAGAGATTCTCTCTGCTTGTAAATATGATGGAAAGCTCGCCGATATATGGAGTTTGTAAGTAAACTGCTTTGTTTTCGTCAGTTCTGCCATTAATAACCTTATTCTTGCAAAACAAACAGTTTCTATTTGTAGATCAATACCATTCATTTTTGCATCTTTCCATTGTAGAGGTGTTATCTTATTCGCAATGACATGTGGAAGATTGCCTTACAATGATAAAAGTCTCAAGTACCTAATCGAACAGACTAAAAAGAAAGTAGTTTTTCCTGAAAAACTAAATTTATCCTCAGGTAAGCCGAAAGCACATTTATTTAGCAAACGCCATTACTGTTAACCTGGCTTTACAGTGCAGCGCAGATGGTGGTAAGCAAATTAAACTACATCTCTCAATTCTATTTATTTGCCACCAAATACAAGACTACTACATATAATGAAAATAATTAACATTATTTTCTTACTCTCGTAACTGTTGTTGATCGCAATCTGCTGCACGATAATGCTTATTGAAACTCATGTTCATTAATGGTGGTTTTAGAACTTCGCGAGTTGGTTCATGGGATACTTGTGTATGATGCGACCTCCAGAGTGACACTTCATGAAATATTGTTTCATCCCTGGCTGGCCATGATTAAAGTACCAAAACAAGTATATAAAACACTTCAGTTTTATCTATTTATTTATACTGGATAGCTCTATCAGTTCTAAACTGTTCTTCCTAGAGGTCCAGTAAGGGTCATCTCTTATTGATCCAGTGTTACTACAGGAGGAAACCTAAACTAAACTAACTTTATTTATACTGGATAGCTCTATCAGTTCTAAACTGTTCTCCCTAGAGGTCCAGTAAGAGTCATCATCTCTTATTGATCCATTGTTACTACAGGAGGAAACCTGAACTAAACTAATTTCATACTGGATAGCTCTATCAGTTCTAAACTGTGAAAGGTACATGCACTATTCACTTTTAATAGCTACCATTAACTTTACATGATGATATCTCGAACGTGCGGTGCCAGTGTAGGTAGCGTCTATACAATAAGGACCCAAAGCATTAACTTTACATGGATACGATGGTACATTTATACATTTTAGGCGCCATCGTGTACAGCAACACGTAAGATATCTCGTACGGAGAAGGAGTGCGAAAAACCGACGCATTGTATCACTGGGACTGGCACGATTGCCTTGGAGAGAAGAACCAGGCCCCTGGGAGTGCCTCGGCCACAGAAGAAGCCACGAAGACCTCCCGTTCCATCACCCGTCCAGTTTCTAGGTATGTGAGTACATTAAAGAATAAAGTTGTTCAAACTAAATAAGGTTTTTAAAGTGGCACTGACCCCAAAAATTATTTTTGTGTATGTGCAATATTTGTATCATTCGAAGAAAAAGAATATATCTTATATCTTTAATCATCTTGATCAATTTTTCACTGTCAAAGTTTTCGAATATTATGTCATTAGATGCAATTACAATTCATCTAATGACATCATATCCAGAAACTTTGACAGTGAAAAAGTTGATCAAGATGAGGATTTTTACTATAAAGATATATTACATTTCTTCTCAGAATGATACAAATATTACACATATACAAAAATAATTTTTGGGGTTAGTGTCGTCACTTTAACGTTGGCGTTTATATTTCAGTTGCTACGCAACGTGAAAACTCTATTCGAAAATCAGCTATCCCATCGGGCACTTGGAGCCCGCTGTCGAGCACACCTGAACCAGGTCACGTGGCAAAGATGATGCGGGATAAAAATAATAATGACGTGATGAAGCTACTTATGGCAGCGGGGCCTGAGCGGCCTGCCACGCCGACTAGGTTATACAAGCTTGCGCCTGAACGACAGCAGAAGGTTATCACTGCTTACCAGGCCCCCACTTCTTCCCCGGTCGCACGGTCGCGTACTGGGGCGAGTGCACAGAGTACCCAAGGCAACAAGATGACGTCAGCAGCGCAGGATGGCGGGAATAAATACGCAGCAATGAAGAGTGGCGTGTTTCTGAGGACTGTTCATACTTTGTACCGGTGCAAGAAGGCGGAGGATGAAATCACCGAGCAGTGGAATGAGGAGGCGGGATTAGATGGACAAGGTAGGCATTTTTTGCATGTTTAATAACAGTTCCTTTGTGGTTATATCGGAAAACAGAAATGATTATTGAACAGTTGAATACGCATATGCATATTTTTAATGCTCCCAGAATTACTCCCAGATTTCTTTGTTTACACTTTCGTCAAGGGAATTTCAAATAGCCTGTAGTTTAGAAGAACCGATTAACCAACAATACTCTTAATATTTCAGGTCAACTGCGAAATATGGACTATGGTAGTTCAGACAAATATAATTTCCCCCCAGTCTCTGGCCGGGCAGGTCATGACGAAAAATGCGCACACCATCAACGAGCCTCATCTTGTCGCCGATATTCCGCGTGGAAAAACCCTATCACTTCATCAAAGAATAGAAAACTTACTATTTTATCAAGGTCCGGGAAAACGTCGTCTTCTGGAACTCGTTCGAGTCGGAGTGCCGATGGCAACAGAGATAGAAGAGACACTAGTCCATGTTGTAGAAAAACGTTCGCAAGCGTTTCGCAACCAAAGCAATTAGTTTCGAAATTGACTGTACATGTCGTTAAATAGTCTCGCTTGAATGTTAGGTGTTTTTTGTAGCGTCCAGTGGCCAGTTGTGGTCAAGGGTTGGTTCGAGGCAAAACTGTTACTGAATTGTTGTAAATTATAAAAGTGTAGTAGATCTGTAGAATAAAACGCTAAAATAAAAGGAAAAGTTGTGTAAATTCAGTTATTTTGAAGCCCTGTCAGAAGCCCAATCAGATGACATCGTCGCTATCTAACTCGATCTAACCAATCACAAGACATGAATTCGTATCGGATATCAAATGGTGCATCGCGTGAAAGCTGACATCCCCTCCTAAAATAGAAACAACAAACATGCTAAAATTATTCATAATATACTCGATACATTTTGCCAACAGGTACTCTTTCACAAATATTTTGCCAATACAAACAGGTTTTGTTGTAAATATAGCAACATGCATGCCGAAAGTAGAACATGTATTTTTAAACAAACGTCTATATATAAAGCTCGCGTGTGTGTTCAGTAAAAACCCAATATACGTTGGAATGTCTTTTACACCTTCCAGTATTTTCGCATCTTTTAGTTTTTATAAAATAGAAATTGATGCAGGCTTCAACCCAACTGTTAGTTATCAGTAAGTTATTTTGTAAGATATTTGTGTATAGGTGTCAGGCAAAAGTACGTGTAAATTTTAGTATTGTAGTCAGTCAAACCCATCCAAAACCACTGACATTTATATACTGTCAACAGATGTAGATAAGAAACTATACTGTACAAATACAGCAAGTACTACGGCAATTTCAGTAAAGATTATAGCACAGCACTTGGCGCTTATATATCCTCCACCTTTTAAACGTAATCACTTTCGAATCGTAGTGTCTAGTGATGACTAAATTAAAATTTAAGAAACTTTTTAGACCATTTTTTGTGTCTGGTATATATTTTCGTGAAGCAGTTGAACAGGTTTTGTTGCTAAATAAGTTTCCATAAAACAGTTTTGCGGTTTACAGTTGTTTACCAAGTCAAAAACCACAAGCGGTTTAATTCTATCATTTTTGGGCGAAGCGAATATTGTTATCTTAACAAGCTAACCGCGAATGCTCGTGCTTCAAATGCCAAGACTAAACATACCAAAATTTGGCATGGCATAAGCATTTGGGAATTTTAAACGCTTTTCGTGCAAATGTGGCATAAAATTTATCAACTTTAGAAGCTTTTCAAGCACATTTTGTCATGCTGAACTTATTTTTCGACCGAAGCAAGGATGCGAGAACACTAAAATGGTGCACAGCAACTTCGTACGAAAACAACTTTGCATTTATTTCAAGATTATTTTTCTCGCAAGTATTGTTGTCTATTTCTTATCTATAATCGTCAGTTTTATCCCGAGTTCTGGCAGAGGCCCCAAGTTAAAGAAAAATGGACAAAAGGATACGAAAATAGCGAATTCTGCATCAGTAAAAATAGCGACATCGAATCCTGATTCTTCATTTATCGGCCGTTGGACGGCTTTGGCAAAAGACATATTCGCTAATGCTGGGCAAAATATTAACACCGAACTCCATGGGAAACTAAACGTTTACCGTTGGTATTCGATTTGTGGCAACACAGTGGACAACTTAAGGCGGCATATTTTATTCCCCAAGCATCCTAAACTACGAACCACTATTTCTCTACTTCGAATGCGTACGACGCTGCGTGATTTTGGTCAACGAATATTTGGATATATTCATCCACCGTTAAGTGGGACCTACCAATTCGCTGTGTCGTCCGACGATTTTTCGGAGGTGTGGTTGAGTGATGATATGACACCTAATAACACGAACTTGATATGTCAGGTCGGCGGGTTGTATAAAGGAGTCTACATTATGGGTTCTACACGACCGGGGCAGTTCGATAAATATGTGAGTCAAACTTCACAGTATATTTATTTGGAAGGAGGTAAGTGGTATAAGAGATATGAATGATGAAAGATAACTTAGGGTAGCCTCTTCCGCAGGCATCGCCTTAAAATTGGCGGGCAGAGATTATCTGACGCAACCTACCCCGGGGATCCAAGAGATGCCTGCGAATAGAGTATTACAGTGTGATGTGTAATAGGTAGTTTTCACTAAGTTACTAACTTCCAGACGAAGGGTCTTCGTCGAAGTTCTTCGTTCTTGCAAACTGCGTTTTTTGAACGAAGCTGTAACTTGTCTCTATGCAAATGGTGAATTTAGTGTTTTTTGAAAGATTAAGGTGTGCTCTTTCACACTACATGCACCATAACTTAGTAACTGGTCGGAGACATAAAAAAAATTTCACTAAAAATCTCCATTATGCTTTCTAGATCGAAAATACTATTTCGAAATTCTACACAAACAGGGCCAAGGCCAAGGTCACCTTCACGTGGCGTGGAAAATGCCCGGATGGAAGTACTTCACAATAATCACGAAGGAATTTTTATCGTTATTTACGAAAGAGGAGCAAGGCCACTCATTGGTCAATCCGGAAGATCACGTGTTATCTGACGAAATGGTACTCAGACATCATAAGCATATTCGAACGAAATATCATCACTCAGGCGGATATCGGAACTTTACGAAACTGACCCGAGCAGAGGAGATACCGTTGTTACGTCATCTTCGGAAAAAGTTACCCGTATGCAATATGAAGGAAAGAGAATTTACTCTTACATTAAAGCGGTATCAAGGTATTAGATACGCACAGATTCCTAATGTGTTTCCGGGCGATGGGTCTGGTTTGGTTATTCAAATATGCCAAAATGCGAAAAGCCCAAACGAGTGCAAAGGGAATCCATTACTCGAGAAGGAAAAAGCTTATTCAATTGCACGGAGATTTTTTAATGCAACATTTTCAAAGTAAGAAAAGTTTATATCTTCAGTGTAGGTAGTATTCTACAATAAGCTGCCGTGGTTTGTCTCTGAACTACCTAACTAACTTTCATCTTTGTCAAGAGCATTTTAAGGTTCCAATAATGCTTTTGACAAACATTACGGTATTAACGCGAAATTCAATAATTTAATTAGCAATTAGTAATCTTAATTAGCAATTGATCTTAATTAGCAATTTTTCCATTTTTAGCGATTTTTCTCTCATATCAGTGATCAGATTGGAAGACGTTTATGAAAAGCACACAAAAGATCAACGTTATTTCATGGAACTTGAAATTTATGACAACACTGAGAATAAAACACGGCGAGTCGCAGAACACGTTGTTGAGAAATCCGTCTTGGGTGACCTGTGTTATCCTACACAGTCGCCTTGGCAGCCTGACGTCACCGTCTACCTCATCATCACGGTGAAGAACCAGGGTGTGTGGATACGTCATTTTATCGACAATATAGTGGACATACAGGAGGCCACTGGTGATCAGAATATTCATCCTATTATAGTGGATTTTGGCAGCAAAGATTCTGATACTGACTCCTACTTGAAACGAAGTCGCTTGAAGCATTATTCGGGTAAATATCACCACGTATTAGTTGTTGGTAAGCATTACAGGGCAACAGATAGTGGTCAACTCCAGAAATGTTGACACTTATAGGAGCAAGAAAATTAAAGTAAATTAAATCTCTCAAATCTATTTATTTGTCACCAAATACAAGACTACTACATATAATGAAAAGAATTAGCATTATTTTCTCACTCTGATAACTGCAGGTTGACCACCATCATCTGCTGCACGATAGTGCTTAGTGAAACCAATCTATACTGTCTTCAGGGCAGTGTCCAAGCTCTTTTCACCATTCAGATGTGAACGAAGCCATGTTCTTTTTTCATTGCAGTTATTCACAAGACAGGTCATTTCTACAAAACTGCAGCCATAAACGAAGCAGCTGACTCCGTCAAGAACGACAACAGTATTATATTTTTACTTGATCTTCATCTTGACTTACCTGTTAACCTTATTCAGACTTTACGTAAGGTAAGCACTGGATGCGAGCTAAAAACATTGACATATTTGACACTGACTCGTCCCCAGTCGCTCGTGCCGTGTTTCGTGCCGTGTTGAATGATGGGAATGCACTGAGTCAGTATTTGACATACAAAGTTATAAACTTACGTACAGAATGAAGGGTGGCAGATGCGGTTAGCGCGCTGTCCCTTACCTCTGAGTTAAGCCTGCTATACAGCAGGTTGAGGGCTGGGATTTACTTAGGTTGGGTAACTTCTTATGTAAGTTGAAATTTGTTGGTTCTCTCCTGTGCTTCGAGGGTTTTTCTCCGAGTTTTGAACTGATTTTCTTTGTTTTCTTTTTCTTTTTAGCATACAATCCAAGGGCACATGGCATTTGTTCCACTGCTGACTCGTCTTACGTGTGGTAGTTCGCCAGACTTTCCCATAGGCCACTGGGAGGAACAAGGCTACGGACTGTTTGCCATCTATAAATCTGATTGGTCGAAATTTGGCGGCATGAACGCAAAAGAATTTTTTGACCACTGGGGTGGAGAAGATTGGGAAATGATCGATAGAGTCATCGCTAAAAATATCGTCGTACATAAATTGAAAATGCCAGGCTTGTTTCATTTCTTTCATAATAGACGAGGCATGTGGGACCAAGCTGTATGAAGACATTGTCATTGTCGTAAACTTGCTTCAAGTCTCTTGCTTTGTGTTGTGCTGTTGTCTGATTATAATTTCGCCTACTAACCGTATTTCGCCGTAGTCTTATGTGAAAATTGTGTTTCCAATTGCTCCGATAAGAGATGCCCTTATTGGACTTCTAGGAAGAACAGTTTAGAACTGATAGATATATCCAGTATAAGGTTTGTTTAGTTTAGGTTTACTCCTGTGGTGAAACTGAGTCAATAATAGTCTTCATAGATGGCCCTTTCTGGACCTCTAGGGAGAACAGTTTAGAACTGATAGAGCTATCCAGTATAAATATAGTTATAGTTCAGTTTAGGTTTCCTCCTGTAGTGATACTAGGCATGTAAGAGATGATCCTTACTGGATCTCTAGGGAGAACAGTTTAGAACTGATAGAGCGATCCAGCATAAGAAAATTGACTATCATAACGAATGAAAAGGATTATGAGTAAGAACTAACTAAAATGTTCATAAGTTTGAGTCAAGTTTATATTGATGATCAGTGTTGTGTTTTTACTATGAATAAAACTTCTTATTTCAATTTACGTCTGGTTACTTTGCATAAAAATTGTTCCACACCTAGTGCTAGGTACAAACCATAGAACAAATCATAATCACGAATTCAGCATCAAGAATTCAGAATCGAGAAACACCAAGTTCAAAAACACCAAGTTCTTGGTGAAACACCAAGTTCAAAACATGTTCTCAGCACTTCCGTAGCGGCCAAATACAACCCCCGAAATGATGATGAAAAATATCGATGATAAAGACCCTAAATTATACAATCCGTCTTCAAGCAAAAAATCCGCGGCCTTCTTATACCGCAATTCCGCACACGTCATGAGCGTCGTTGCCATGGCAGCAGCGCTCGATATTGAGCCTGAGTTCTAGATTTAAAATTGAAAATCAAAATATTTTCAAAACAAAATGGCGCTTCCAACACTTCAACCATACTGGATGAAACATTACAAAAATAAAACAGAACAGTTCCATGTACAACGCACACAACACGAATCTGATTTCAGGAATAAATGGGACGAGAATAGCAGATATTTTCAACGCTCAAATGTTGAAGCTACAAAGAAGAGAGCTTGGCAATCAGACCAGTGTTTTAGAGAAAGGTTTGTCCGTTTGTGGCTTAAATTTGTGTACAAATGTATATATTTCAAGTGTATTGTCCCGATAGAGAAGGATAATCTGACAGGATCATGAGATCATCTGTCTGCCTTCATATGTAACCAGAGCTTTTTCTATATGTTTTCTTTCATTTTGCAGCATGGGTGCGCTAGATGCATTATATTCCAAAAATGCCAAGAAAAACAACCTCTCTGAGAGACGAAAGAAACTCAGTGAGTTATTGTTGAATGAACAGAAAGATCTGGAGGTGAGAAAAAGTTTACTGTAACAGAGGAAACAGGGTACTGTCAGCTGCATGTAAGGATGAACAGTGACAGACCAGACTGGAAAGTTTGTATGTTACGCCGAATATATTCGGCGTGGAGTTTTTCCAATTACGCCAAATTTAATGAAATTTAATCACATAAATTTCTTTTGTTTTCAAGAACAATTAATTGGCCAGTTTAATGTACATGCCATGCAAATTTAAATTTCATGAAAATGCTAAAAATGTTGGCGTAAAAATTTGGCGGATGATAAACTAACTTTCCAGTATGGGTGACAGATAAAAACATTGTCTAGTCTCGCATGAAACTTTCATGCTTGTCAAGCATTTGACAGGTTTTAATCTGATCAGTTAAGCATATTTAACTAGTCTCACATTGATTGGCTGAGCAAACTGAAACTTTGAAATGCTTGTCACAAACATTGAAGTTTCCCATGAGAATAGACAAGGCGTTTGTCTGTGACTATTCAACCTTGGATGCAAATGGCTGTATTTTTAATTATGTTTTACTTAAATTTTAGAAAGAACTTCGTCAATATAGGTCAGCACGTGGTGGACGAGTACAAGACATGAAAACTAGGTAAATATACAGCCTTTGTATTTGAGAACATTCTAACTTTCCTTGGCAAAAAAGCTGATTTTGCAGAGGCAAAAATAGGTGAATTACGAGGGCTTATATATCAATTAATATTAAAGTTTAATGTTATTTACAGTGTTTGTTTTACTTATTCCCCAGGGCCGATGACTTAAAATCTGCTAGGGAGGAAAGACGACAGAAGGTACTTAATGATCTGATAACTTTGGGGGGCCCAGCCACGGCATAGAATACAAAGTGTTAGATGAAGTACATGACAGCTGCTCAATCTGATGGAAATAAAATACTTTTTGTTGTTTTGAGCAGGGCCCTTCTCTAAGGGAGGTGTTTATAATCTCTGCCAAAAGACCATCATTTGTGCTCATCTTTCATGTTTCAGCTTGCTGAAGAGAAATTGTATGAGCACTGGCGACAGAATGCACCAGAACTGCGTCAGGTATGATTATGTACGCCTGGTTTTACACAGATTTCTGTACGTCTTGCGTACCTATTTTACTCCACATTTATGTACGCTTTGCGTGCCTATTTTTAACCAGATACACGTTCGCATAACGTGC
The DNA here is from genome assembly GCA_016169945.1 of Trachythela sp. YZ-2020. Taxonomy (NCBI): domain Eukaryota; kingdom Metazoa; phylum Cnidaria; class Anthozoa; order Malacalcyonacea; family Clavulariidae; genus Trachythela; species Trachythela sp. YZ-2020. The sequence goes on from JADLSH010000353.1 coordinate 616,552, forward strand.
CTATTTTTAACCCAGATCAACGTACGCACGGCGTACCTATTTTTACACAGATACATGAACACCAAGCACACCAATTAAAGGTACGTTCACACAGCAATTTGGTCGATTTCTGGCCGATTTCAGATGCACGTCAATGATATTTGAAAAATATGTGGCAAACGTCATCTGGTGACATCATCAACTGAAAATATTCGTCATTAACATTCAGCAAAACCTAAAATCGGCCCGACAAATCGCTGTGTGTGAACGTACCTTAAGATACACGTACGCATAGAGGACCTATTTTTAGCACAGATTCACGCACGCGTAGCGTACCTATTTTTAACCTACCAATGCAAGACTAACTGCAGGCTGACCACAATCTGCTGCACAATAACGGTGCTTAGTGAAACCCAGCTATTCTTAATCAGTTTTAAAAACATTTTGTAGGTTGAATCGCAACGTTTGAAACAGCATGTTGTTCATAGTTGGAGAGATCAAAATGAAGACAAAAGAATGGTTAGTTTTGTTGCATGGTAGAACGGTGTTAATGTGTAGGGAGTACTTTGCGACTTGTACTGAGACCTCTGTCAGATAAGGAGGGATGTTGGTGCCACAGTGGTTAGTGCATGTGTCTTTCACCTCTGTGACTGGGGTTCATTTTCTGCAGTATGCCGTTGTCTGAGTATAATTTCACCTCATATTTGTAATGCTTTTCTAGAGAGAAGTAACAAGCAGAGAAGAGCAACAAAGGTATAAATTTGCAAGTAGGAAATGATCAAGACAATTCACACAGAACAGAACATGGTTGTCATAGTACCATTAACATGCCATGAAAATTTATGGTTTTCATTACCATGAATATATGGTATGTCATGATAATCCCCTGTTGGTAGCTATGAAATACCTGTAGAATTAATATTTTGTTTCAGAATGGAGTCGGAAATGGAAAAACAGCGTCTTCTGTTGATGGAAAGAGACAGGACACTCCAAGAAGCGAAAAGAAGGTTAACTACAACAAATGCTAATATCACTATTTACGACAAAACACGTCCTTAATAATAATATCCTTTTCACGCTTTCTTATAAAATGTTTAATGTTTATGTTGTGATAGGGAGGAAAAAGAAACGGCTCGACAACTTCAAGTGCAAATGAAAGAATTGCGAATAAGAGAAGAGGAGGTACGCTAACAACGAGCAGTTTTTTCTTGACATGACTTGGCGAGTTGATTTGGTGATGTGAAAGCAGAATATTCTAAAACGGGAGGAGATTCCAGGCTTCTAGCTTTGCAATTAGAGCATGTTTTGTCTGTTTTAGGCAGCCATGTTAAGTCAAGAACAGGAGAGACTTGAAAATGAAGAGAGGAAAATCGAGGAAGCAGTAAGTGCTATCACAGAGTAGACACTATACAGAGGTTTCACTTTCAGCAAAAATGCACCAGCAGCTATATTCTCTGATGATGATGATTTAAAATAAAAAAAAAAAAAATTACAGTCTCTCAAACTCTCGTCTTTTTTTTCATATTTTTTGAATCAAAAAATGACATTACTCCGGATTTGTTTTTTTTTTTTTTTTTAATTATATCGCCCGCCGCCATGTCTCTAGCCAGTGCGGTAACGAGAGAGGCAGCACCCGAACATGATGGCGGCCGATATTGGAAAATAACCGGCATAAGAGACCTTGTTATTTTCTTTATAACTTTTATTTTGATTACCTTACCTTGACTGAATTAAAATAATAAATAGTTATTTTTTGTTTGCGTTTTTTTTTTAATTTTATGCCCGCCAATGTTTTCATTTTGTTTGGATGTTTTCTCCCTTTGCGCACTGGCGCACATCGGAAGCATCTAAACATTAGGAAAACATTTTGATTTGAGGCCTTCTTATTGTGTGGTGCTATAGAGCAGTGGCGTAGACAAGGGGGGGGGGGCTCAGCCCCCCCAATAGGCTGAAGGACTGCCCAGTCTGCCCTTGTGAAAAGATGAAATCCGGGTAGAAATTAGGGGGGGACGATGACTACCAATGTGACTACCAATCTCATCTGTTCACCCCAGAAACACGGGAAATCGCCATTGAGGGACTCTATATTTCAAAATTTTCCCGGGGGATCATGCCCCCGGCCCCCTAGAAAGGCTCACGCCTTCGGCGTTCGATATATGCCCCCCCCAAAACCTCAAGTCTGGCTACGCCACTGCTATAGCGATGGATTGATGTTTCATAAAAACAACTTTGCTGCTACAAACTATACGTTTACTTTAGGAAGAAAAAAGAAAACAGTTCGAAGAAGAAAGAAAACGGAGATCGCATGGGTACGTTTAGACTAAGTTTACATAGTAGAAAACTTGTACCGTTCTGAATTCGTTCGTTACCGTCTAAACGTAGTCATAGAACTAAGAAGTCAAATCATGATTTCTTTCTTTAAAGACGTGTCCTTATACAACAACATAAAGCACAAATGAAACGAAAGAGTCAAGAAGTGCAGAAAGCTCTGGTATGTTCCACGAAATCTTTATGATGAAATTTATGTACATGGCTTTAAACTTTTCTGAATGTTATATATACCTTGTAGGAAATGGATTTAGAAATATTACGAAATATGGCGGCCAAGGTATGCCAATAAAGTTTGTTAAAATTGTGTCTATTCCATTGAATATATCATTGTGTTTACAAGACTGCATATTCTCAATTTTAAACGAGAATCGATTTCGTATGTACAAGTTATCCATTATCATTTTGCGATAGAAAGAAGAGGACGTTGCCCTGAAGACGACGAGAAGAGAAAAAGCGAGAGCCGATGCAGACTATATGCGACAAGTATTTAATACTTATTTGATTGTTTTCAATGCTAAGCAATCCAATTATAAAGCCCTAATCAAACGAGAATGAGAGTTGATGACAGTTGGAACTCTCGCTCGCGTTTGACCGTCAACTCTCATCAACTTTGAGCTGGTTCAAATTTTGATGAGAATTGATGAGAGTTTGTGCACGTTTGACCGGTAATATCCAGTCAACTCTCATGCAACTCATGTTCTCGTTTGACCGGGGCTTGAGAGTTGAAACTCTCGTGGAAACTCGCTTTTGCTAACTCTTATCCTCGTTTAACCGCGGGGCTTTAAGTTTTCCACTGTTTTATTGGTACTGATAATTTAATGTTGTTTAGGTTCTTGAAGAACAACTAAGGGTGGAAAAAGCAAGAGAAGCCGAGTTGGCCATGTTGTACAGGTATTAGGAAGTTAAAACTATATTTTTTTGTGGAAATATCACGTTTAATTTGTTCTGTTTAGTATAATAAATAGTCCTTATTTTCTACAGGGACGAAGCAGCTCGGATGTGGCAGAAACGAGATGCGGAATGGGAAAGAGAGAGGTTGGCGAGAGAAAGATTAATGACTGAAGTATGTCTATATTGTATTTGGGAAGCACGGGTGGCAGATGTGGTTAGCGCGCTGCCCCCTACCTCTGAGTTAAGTTAAGACTGCTACTGTGGTAGGCCGAGGGTATAGGGAATTGCTTAGGTTGGGTGACTTCCTCTGACCTAATGTGCTTGAAAACTCATGCAAGTAGAGTTGTTGTTTGTTCTTTCTTGTGTTTTCTCCGGGTACTCCGTTTTTCTCCCTCATCAAAAACTAACCCTTCCACCTTAGCTGTGCTCTGTACTCAGACATGGGTCATAGAGTGGCAGCCAGAGACGCCCTGGTAAGCCTTCGCATGGATCATGTTTGAGCTGCGTTCTTCGTAATTCTGCTCTCAGCTGCAGGAAAGATGACGTGCACCCTCTACACACGTAAAAACGCACAACTTGCAACAAACCTGCAGCAGACTTGTACCAATGCTGTTTCAACAACTTGTTATCAGGATGTGTTCGCACTGCTTGTTCCCAGCTTGTTGACAACTTGCTACAAGGTTGTTGACTCGACAGACTTGTTACAAGTTGTTCCAACGACTTGTTATCATCGTCCTGCATTTCAACAACATGTTGACAAGTTGTCAGTGACAACCTTGTAGCAACTTGATAAAATGACAACATTGCTACAACTTGTTGACAAGCTTGCTACAAGCCTGTTGCGAACACACATCTTGTCAAATCTTGTTGACAATCTTGCCACAAGTCTGTTGCGAACACACATCTGTGTGACAGTGTGTGTAGGATCCTTTAATACCTTTTAAAAATGAAAAAATTTTTTCCTGTAGGTTCTTGATGAACGTAAGAAACAGATCGAACAGAAAATGTCTGAAGTACGTCAACGACACGAAGAGTCTCTCAAGACACAGGAAGAACTATTGAATGAAATGGAAGCTGTGAACAGGATGACAGAACGAGAGAAGAGAGTGGAAGAAGACAAACGACAAATGAGAGAAAAAGAACTACAGACACAGGTTAGGAAGTTGTTAGTATTGCTTGTACAAGTCTCAGGAGAAACTCCTTAAGCCTCCATTCCCTTTGGTCGTAATGGTCAGGAATACATGAAAGTGACCAATGTAATACAGTGTCGATATATCTCTTGAACGTGTTTGTCAGTGTAGGTAGCGTCTATACAATAAGCTTCAGGTCTTTAGGATCAAACTACCTGACAAATTCAACAAGAACTTCGACCTTTCCAGCGAAGGCCCTTCGTCTCGAAACGTTGAAGTTCTTGTTGAATTTTTCAGGTAGTTTTGATCCTAAAGACTCGCAGCTCGATATATCTCTGCAATCAGCAAAGATTTGCACACACAACGCATTCATACATGTGCATACATTCAGATTACAGAGAGAAGGCAAAGAGACGTTGAAACTAAATACAAAGAACAGGAGAAGCTAGAAAGTCAAAGGTATAGTTTGTGTATTTCCTTTGGTTTAATAGGATGTCAACTGTATTCTGTGTATGTTCATGTATCGGCCCAATTTTCAGTGTGGATTATAACGGTCGGCATTTGGCTATTTGCCGAACAAAGACACGAAATGACCGATTGGTTTTATTCTGCACGGACATTTTGAACAATCAAATAAAATACACCGTTTTCCTCTCTCTTTAACGTATAACAATGGATACTAAAAATACTAAAGGTTTCTTTCAAAGGAAAGAGTGATAAACTTTCAAATGTTTCTACTTTTAAATGCAATTATGTGTTGCTTTATAGGACATTTCATGTAAATATAGGTGCATCACACAAGTATCAGCAATAACATCAACATGAATAATGAGTTATCTGACCTGTACACATTAGCCAATGTCCGAGAAACTGTCTAGTTGATCAGACATCTGTCAGGCCCAAAAGAAATTGTTATAATCCACACTGCCAATTTTACCAAGGACCGACGATCCGTCTGGCTGACAGTTTGTCTCTGTGCTAAAACGCGGCAAACAGATGGATAATTCTTCAAGATTATCTATATCTGTGGAGTTCGACTATAAATATTAGACATGATTTGTTCCCAGAACCATTGCCAGTATAGATCGCGCTATTGTAGCTAGTTCATCTGGACAGTTCGTCTTGTGTTGACACTAAGATGATCCCCAGACGGACAGTCTGTATAAATTCCCCAAACGGTATAGATCGAGCTATAAATCTGGCAACTTGTAACTAAATGAGTTTTGAGATGGCAATCCAAACACCGAACTATCAATGCTCACTTCCTTCTCTGTACTTGTACTCCTTCAGGCGTGAAGAAAATGCTTATCAACAAATGGTACGACATGAGACGGCGAGAATCACTGAAAGAGACATGGGACAAAAGGTATCCATTCCCTCTTAAAATACACCTAAGAAACCGGTGTCGCTTATCCTTGAAAACGCAAATATTTTCTATATAATTCTGATTTATATTTGCACGTATTTTAGTCATATCGCAGACGAAAGATTGCCTTCGATTGAATCTCCAAGAACTGGATATTTATTCTGTACTTATGCTCAATTGGTAAGGTATTAAAAATTAGAGAATTCTAATCGGGACACTTATGATATACAGATTATATATATCCAATGAAATGGATGCGCCAAGTGTACAAAATGAACCAGAGAGGGAAAGAAAAGAATAATTTAAAAAGGATTGTTTCCAAGTAAACAACATGACCAAATTGCAATAGAATTCGATAGCATAATTCATACAAGAATTTTCAATCCCCTTCTTAAAGGATTATTGTAAATAGTTTTAACTATGAGATAAACATGATACAACATTTTGAAAACATAATTGATATAATTACCAGAACACAACAAGTTTTCTAAGAATTTTAAAGTGTCGTGCATTTATCTAAAATCTCCAGTTCTTAATATTCAAAACTACTCGATCTAAAAAGTTAGTTCCATATGATCACAATTATTCTTGTCAACTATTAACCTTTGATCTTATTTCTATTTTTTCTGAACTACACGTGTCTCGATATAACAATAATTTAAAATTTTCATGCGTTAATTAACACCCCTGTTGAAACTTGAACTAAGTCTAAAAGTTAGTTTCATCCTTAGTTTCATTGGTTTCATCCTCAATCGAACTGCACTTTTCATATTGGAATATAATACAAGTGTTATTTTTTGGCACAAATAAATCCACTCCTTCCCGTGCTAGTAGGCTCTCACTTTCATAAAGTGCCCAGTAATAACCAGTGTCTGGGTTTTGTTTAATTCCTGAAATAGCTGTAAGCATTCGGCCATACGATGTCTCTAAGGCTTCGACTTTGTACTCCCTCTTTTGCTCGGCTGCTTTTGCCAGAATTCCAAATGCTGTTGTCTTCTCTGGGACGACTACAGTAACGTTCCCAGCAGGAGTTTGCCGATTTGGGTCTTGAGATGCTAGCTTGACACACACTGTTATTGACTGGGAAAATACAGACTTTTTACAGTGATAAAAGCTAAATAGACCTAATCACTCACATCTATAATCTAAATGCCTAATTGGTTACCTTTGTTTCATTCTATGCTTACATTATCAGAACAATGGTAACTAGGCATGCGAGTTATCTGAAAATGTGAATTGGTTACCTTTGTTTCATTCTATGCTTACATTATCAGAACAGTGGTAACTAGGCATGTGAGTTATCTGAAAATGTGAATTGGTTACCTTTGTTCCATTCTATGCTTACATTATCAGAACAGTGGTAACTAGGCATGTGAGTTATCTGAAAATGTGAATTGGTTACCTTTGTTTCATTCTATGCTTACATTATCAGAACAGTGGTAACTGTGAGTTATCTGAGAATTTGAATTGGGTGTCAACGGAAAATTTGAGCATATATTTGTACTAACCTTATTTGATTTCATTGAAGAATCTAAATTTCAAAAGAGTCAAAATTAATTTCCGACTCTGATAACTGTCTGTTGACCACCATCTGCTGCACGATAATGCTTAGTGAAACACCCCTATTTATAGTTATGATATTTCAGTTCAACTTACTCTGTGCATGACACGACATATCGAGGTGAACCAGTGATCGCCCCAGTAATGCCGGTAATATCTGAATATTAGCGAGAACATTTCCAAATGCTTTTGACGGGTCATGTTTGTCCAATATGGCGGACAACAGTCGACTGCAGTGCCAATGTCTTGGTCGTAATTCCTTCGGTAGGGACATGAACGCCTATCATTGTTTGAAAAATCAACAAGTACAAATTTATCAGCGAAGAAAAACCTATACGTATATATACTGTTTACAACCATAACAGCAGGAACAACAACAATAAGCAACAACAACCAATAAACAGCCAACGACAATAAAATACGACAACAAACAACAACAACGAACAAGAACAACCACGAACGACGACGAACAACGACGAACAACCAATTACAACGACGAACAACAACAAAGAACACTCGTGCATAAACTAAACATTATTATACATTTCCTAACCTGTACAATTAACCCTTTCGACTGTGCATTCCATAATTTATCTTTATGCTTTCTTAAACCGTCCAAAACATTACCCAAATATCTTGAAATTGTCGTATTCAACCTCAATTTCACCTCATTCTCCGCTACATTTCGTCTCAAACACGACAAAGCCATAACTGTCATTGCAACAGTATCTGGTCGTTTGCTACAACTGCTTGTCATTTGATAATAAGCTTTGTCAATTTCATCCAGTATAGTGCTAACCAATTCAGGTTGAATGTTTGTTTTGAAACTTTGACAAATTGCCAAGACTACTGAACTGTACTCAAAATAGTTTTTACGAGTTGAAAGTTTGAACGACTTAAAACCTTCAAAAAGTGCTTTAGTTGAGTTATGTCCGTGAAAATTTTGAGGGTCTAAACATAATGTTGAAATAGCTTGAAATATATATGCTCTGTGTCCAGGTTTTAAAGTTGTGTGGTTGTCTAAATGAGATTTTATATAATTTACAATGGTGTGGGTATCGTTACTTTTGAAATCAGATGTAATGGTTTGTGGTAGGTGGCCGGCCAATCGCAAGGCGACTATCATTGAGCTCGTTACGTGAGGTTCCAGGCGTGTGACATCATCACCGTAATTCTCTCTCAACCAATTGGAAACTTGCACAGCTGATTCGGCTAGATTTCCGTGCAACCTGTGATCACCTTTTGAAAATAGAAGTTGATTAATGGCTGCTTGACCAATAGACCCTGATCAGCTAACACCTGTTTATGCCCGTTGCCATCCAATTCACTCACATATATAATTTAAATGCTTGGAACATTAAATATCAAAATTAACTAAGGGTTTCTCCAGATCACAGTTTATAAACTGTGTCCAGATCAATGCATGGGTTTCTGGCTTTGTTCAATGACCGTGACGGCGTGACCTTAAACCCTTGGAATTATATTCTCATATTTCGCTGTGGGGCAGCAGCTAATGACAGCAAAATGAAGTGTCCATCAGAACTCCTATTTCAGCGCAAAAAAAACATCGAAATATAGGCTAGGAATGGCTAGGCCATGAACTACATTTGACCGTAACTTTGATTGTTTTATGCTGGTAATATTTTAACTGAACCTATAATATGATACTATTACATTACTTTATGATTGATAGTTTGATACATTACAAAATTTTGATACATTTAGCATACAAACGTTCCTCAAACTCACCGCAAAAGCATAGCGCCAGGTTAATCGCACAAGACAGAATAATCAAAGTTTTCAGCATTTCTTTAAGCTTTTTGTTTCAGTTTCGCAAAGATGTTCCGACTAGCTAAGCAACTCCGTGCGCAAATTCATATATTAATCAACGCAGGGTTACTTATACTACTCAGATTTCAAATCAACAACTTCACACCACAGGGGGTTATGATAGAGACTGCATGAATGTCAGGGTTAACGTTGGTAGATTGGCCTCTTGGAGGCCAAATAACTCGAATTTGGCTTCTTTATTTTTCTTTTGGCCGCGAAAAAAAAGTTTGACCTTTTGGCTTCTTTTTGGCCTCCTCAAGTAATGTCATTGTCAGAAAGAACCTGGTTGTAATTCCAGCCAATTGTAAGGTTGATAAACCATAACCAATCATAATTCAGCATAGCATTGCGTTCAGAGAAGTCCGAATTTGACTTCTTTTTGACCGAACGATGTTTGGCCTCTTTTTGCATGGTATTTGGCTCCGAGTATGCGCTGAAGCCTACCAACCCTGCAGTGAATGTTTGGACAGTGATTAGTGCATGTGCCTTTCACCTCTGGCTCTGATTTCATTCCTACATTGTCTGATTATAAATCTTTCCCCTCAGTCGCTTGTGAGAAGAGTGCTTCCAGTCTGACCTCTATGGTCTGACTCTACCAAACACTGTAGGTTTTCTAAATTTATATCTCACTTCCCGTAGTAATACTAGAAGTGGAGGATCTCTATGGAAAACAGTTTAGAACTGATAGAGCTATCCAGTATAAATAAAGTTAGTTTAGTTTATGTTTCCTCCTGTAGTAACACTGGACGAATATTAGGATGCTCCTTACTGGACCGCTGGGGAGAGTCTATACTACTTTATTCAGGATTTAAACTGAATAATTCATAAAGAAAAATAATAAAACCTCCATATTGTAGAGACAAATTATGTTAATCAGTATTCATATACATACACTCTCATTGCAATTATGTTTCTTGTCAATTTACGTCTGTGAGCAATAATAACAACTCGCTTAATTAAACAAAATTCAGCAACATAATCTAGCGAAGAACCTGCGAATTGCTTTCCTATATTCCTTATTTCTTATACTGTATATTAGTGGATTACAAACGGAATTTATTCCAACCAAATCTGCGAACAAATCGTAGAATATGGGTGGAATGCCTGCGTCAAATTTTAGTAGCTGAAAAATAATCGTTACTGCAAACGGAGTGAAGCAAAACACAAGCACTCCCGTTACCATTGCAAGCGTTTTCACTGCTTTAAGTTCTCTTGCGATTCTTGTAGAAAAATTCACATTTTTGGCGCTTGAATCCACGACCGAATTTCGAGCAATTGAACGTCTCTGTGCTTGCGCTATTCGCCAAGTTTTAAAGTTGAACAAAAAGATGAAAATAATTGGAACATAAATGTAAAGGAGTAAGAGTATAGACAGGCCTGCTTTTCTGAATATGCAACCATTGTTACTGTTCGTGTCTGAAGTTTCGACATAAGTCACAGCTATTGGTAAATATATTGATGATGTTAACCAAATTGCGAAAATGATTCCATAAACTTTTCCCTTCGTCATAAGCATTGGGTACCTTAAAGGACGTTTTATGGATAAATATCGATCGTATGTGACTGCAAGTAAAGTTAGAACGGACAGGGACACGGAAAAACATCCACTGATGCTGTTAATCTGACAGAGTGTCGCATTTTTCTCTCCGTTTCGGGTCAGCATCCTCAGCGATTTTCCAATTCGTAGTGGGTAAATCGTCACGCAAGCAAGTAGATCTGAAATCGCTAGGTTTATTATGAGAAATGTCTGAGGAGTTTTTTCATAGCGTAAAAATACGTTGTGTAGTATTACAAGCAGATTCCCTGATACGCCAAGAAGAGTACCAAACGATTTAAAGACAATCAACGCAATTAAATACTCAGTTGAAACAGGCCTTTTGTCCAACGTTGAATTCATAACTCCCTCAGTTCTCTTCATTTTATTCCAAACTTTTCCAATACAAATATTCGTTGCTAGTTTATTTCAAACTCATTAATAAATCATGAAAATTAAGAGAACAAATTATGCTCAACAATTAATTTTATGTTTTTAATAAAGTTTGTATATTTCAAATGAAAATAGAACTTTAATCAAGAAAATGTAGCTTAATAATTAAGACGCAAAATTATCTATGCGTGGACCACAATGCAATGCGAATTCAAAATGGCGGTGCTTATGGTGAAATGAGCTACTTTATCGAAAATGTGGGTTAAACCTCTAATCCTAACTCTAATCGTATTATTATCCTAAACAAACCAATGAGCAAAAACCACGTGTTTTTGTTGCGTGTATTCTGCGTGTGATCCACGCACTCCTCGTGGTCATTGGTCAAGCAAAATGGCTTCTTTTTCGTTGACGACGGGTCTACTATTTGCGTTTTTTACGCTCCAAATTTTGGCTGCAGAAGATGAAAAAAGCCCGAAAGCACGTCTTGAGGTATGTATATTATAGTTCTACAGATATTCAGTCGTAAATGGAGGAGATTTGGGTTTTAGCGTACAAAATATGGAATTTTTCATGTTGCAAATTTCATATTTTTTGGCGGGCGATCAATTTAATAATAGTGTACCATGCACACAATGTACCTGCTAGGAAGTTAGGAACAGGCGGACGGCTGTTTATATGTAGTTTTATTTGCAATTCGTTGAAAATTACTGAATTATTTGAAAACGTTTACCCTAAAAGCATTTTAGACAATGTACTATTGTATTCAGATATGCTTTAGTTAATAATTAGCTAAGTGTAATTCTATGATGTTGCAAATGTAATCCAATAAGTTGTACATTCAAAATTTATTTAACATTTTTCTTTAGACATGTGGAGGATGACGTTTGAATCGCCTTCCTGAGGTATATATATGTTGTATTTCTTTGGATCTTGTCTTTAGAGAGATCTGTATCCATTGCCTCGAGATGCGCCAATGTTTTGATCACTGTGCAGCTCGGTCCTCACAAGTACCCGAGACTTATACATGACTGCATTGCACCCAACATAGCTGTAAATGCAAGTAAACATTACACTTGTATGCCTAAGTAATTTAGCCAAGAGGCAGAAACCATCTAACGCAAGCATAATGTATAATAAATAGCTCAAATGTTTTGGTGATTTGTGTAGGTGAAGGCGTTCATCAATGACGATGCGGGTAAATAGTATCCTTTATCAACTTGTTAAGCAGCAATGCACCCTAATGTGCCCTACAGTACATACCATGCTATTTTACTCTTTGTAATGCCAGTAACTCTTAAAGGGAACAGTGTTAATAGAGGGTTAAATATCTTTAACAATCTTGTAAAGCCCAGATCTCGAGGTAAAGTACATTGGTGGAATTGATCCACGAATGTTGTTTTTAGAAAATGGAGAGGAGACAGAGGTGCATATGTTTATATAAACTAACTTTATTCATACTGGATAGCTCTATCAGTTCTAAACTGTTCTCCCTAGAGGTCCAGTAAGGGTCATCCCTTATTGATCCAGTGTTACTACAGGAAGAAACTGAACTGCTGAGGTACTTGGTAGAGTCAAATTGGAAGCACTCTTCAAACATGTGATTGGGGTGAAATTATAATCAGACAACTGCATATTGCAGGAATCAAACCCTGGTCACGGAGGTGGAAAAACACATGCACTAACCACTGTGTCATCAACACAGAGTAAAACAGTATAAATGACACTTTTAGAGGATAGCCCTTGCAGAGAAGTCACGAGATGAGATCAATGAATTGTTGACGTCCCGTGGTTTGACTCAGAAGGTCGAGTCAGAAGACATTGAAGAGGGCACTGAGAATGAGCAGGAAACAGAGGAGACTGGGTCAGACATACCATCAGAAGACATGCCTTCAGACACACCGAATGATAAAATAGAATTTTAGTGAGGTTTGGTATTAAATTAGCATAATTAAGGAAATGATTGGTACATAATTAATTTCCATACGATCATTGAAAGAGATAAGTCGATTGAATTTATGGCTAAACTGACATGCTCTGTCAACTAGTACTGTTAAGTCTCTCCCTACAGCTGAAACCTCTCTATTACAGACTGTCTGTGTCATATCGAAATATATAATTCCTTAAACAAACTTCTATATAGTGATTTAATTTCCTTATCTCTTAAATGTTTATATGATAAAAAATACATTCAATTATATGCAATTTTTGTAGACACACTTACATTTTAATGACAATGTACTTAGTGATTATGATGGTATCTTGGTCAAAATTTTGAACGGCCATTTTGCTGGAAGATTTGTACACATGAGGCATTTGAATTAAAATGTATTTTATTTGCATTAATTTTGTTTTAATCTATACTAAGTTTGCTAAAAACCGAGGAAGCAAAAAGGTTTTGCAAGAACATCAGAAACAGATTTTGCTTCCCAAGTGTGATGTTCTGTTTTGGAAGCAATTCCCTGGTTTGCCAACCTTTGGGTAACATGGCTGGGAAACAATGTTTCCTGGTTTGCACAGGGTTTTGCTATAGGCCCAACATTCACTCACTCGCTTCAATGCTAAGCAGTCACAGAACTTGATATTCATAGACTAAATTAGTAGGAGATATCGAGTGAATACTATTTACAACATGTATTTGTGCTTGGATTATTACTATTATCATTCTTTTGTGCAGGCACAATACTACTAAAATCACTGATGTCCATAGATCTTGCTTCTAGTTCTGACTTGTGGACTTGTCTTGTCAAATCTTCAAACACCTTAAGTGAACAAAGAAAATATAAACAAAATAGTTAACACTTAACACCTGTTCAGCTAGCATTTAAGAGTCAGTCATTTTAGCATGTATCTCTTTTGATGAAGACCTGGTGTCCTGGTCTTACAATTGCTAGTCGACCAACTAACATTACTTCTACTAGATAGCTCTAACAGTTCTAAACTGTTCTCCATGAAGGTCCAGTAAGTGCCTGAATACGTCCCTGTGTTACCTGGTGAACATTAATGTTTTCTTTGGCACTAGTTTCATAAAATGCCAGCCCATGCTCTCTTGCAAACTCCTCTCCACTTTGTGTTGGGACAGTTTGGTCTTCTGTTGCATCACATTTATTTCCAACTAAAAAAATAGAATGGTCAATATTATAACCATTAATCATAATTACCATCACTCCAACCATCATCAATATTGTTGCCACCATCATCATCACCATCATCATCACAACCACCATCTTCATCAACACATACCTATTATTATAGAAGCTCCCGAACAATTTTGATGTAATTCATGTAACCATGATCTAACATTAAGAAATGAATCTTGATTTGTCACATCATAGACGATCAATGCCCCTTGGGCGCCTCTGTAGTAACTAAAAAAATCCTAAATTACTTAGTAATTGCTCACTCTGATTGAGTGAGTTAATTGAAACCTTCAATTGCTTGTTACAAACATGAGAATAGGCAATGTTTTTATCTGCAACTGTTCATCCTTAGATGCAACAATAGTATCAAGTAGACCTTACGTTGTAACAATTGTTCTGAATCGTTCTTGACCAGCTGTATCCCACAGATGAAGTTTGTACCGTTGTCCGTCCAGATTCAATATCTTGACTTTAAAATCTGTTCCTATTGTTGTAACATAGCTAACTGGCAAAGAAATAAACAAAGTTAGGCCTTTGGATAAATCTTGCTTTCAATTACCCTTGGCTAAATATCTCAATGTGGATAGAGCAAGGGTTTAGAGACTCAGAGGTGAGTTTTAATCCAGCTTGAGACAACAAAAACGTCCCACTGATACTGAGACAATATGTTGAGACTTGGAGCTATTCTCAATATATATTATATTCATTGTGATGAAACGAACCTTGATATCTTGTGTCTGTGAATTGTAACAAAAGACTACTTTTACCAACAGCTAGAAATATACAAAGCTATGATGAATATTACATTCAGTGTTGATGGTATGATGATGATAGTGGTGGTAGTGATTATGACGGTAGCAGTAACGTTGATGATGCTGGTGATGGTAGCAGTAATGGTGATGATGGTAGTGGTGGTAGTGATGATGACGGTAGCAGTAATGGTGATGATTCTGGTGGTGGTGATTACGATGATGATGGTAGCAGTAACTGTGATCATGCTGGTGGTGGAGGTGATGATGGGGGTGGTAGTGGCAATTATGTTTATAAACACATGATAATCCCTAAGTTCAATCTAAAATGTAACAATTAGCAAGTCAATTTCGAAATTATCGCGTATAAATAGAACCGAAATCTGGGCTCCCATTCAACATAAAAATAACAACTGATCAATCTCTGGTCAAGGTCAAAACGCATCCCATGACTGAACATGCCACAACATGAGTGAGCACTCGTAAAACGAATTTATCTTTTCATATTCGAGGCAAATAATTCCACATCGTATAACCGGTTATTCTTATAGTTAAATATTCCATAGCATACATATATTTATATTCAGAACATACCTGCATCGCCCAAGATAATAAATTTATAATTGTGGTCGTAATCTTGTGCCATTGTTGCTTTCGATTTGTTTATAATATTCCTCCGCTTCCCGCTTCCGGTCTTTTGTGGTTGGCCAAATTGTTTTATAGCAACAGTTATATATATTAAATTCTACGCACGCATTGATTCCAAGTAAATTGCGTAAAATTGTGACAAAAACTGTAGTATATATCTTGCAAAACATGTATCGATATTATATACTTGCATTAAAAGGGAATGACAGCTTTCGTGGAACCATTTCTGGTTAATTTCCAATGTCTCGTGATATTTATTTTTCCGGTTACTGATTAATTTCGAAGTGTTTGATATTTTAAATAGACTGCCATCCACTGATCTTATATATACACTGGACTACAGTTGACTACTCATCCAGTGGCATGTATATAGGTCAGTTGAGCACTATCCAGTTGAAAAATAGTTCAGTGGTAAACTCTCTCCAGTTTAACGTACCGAGCTCAGTGAGTTCGTGCAGAAATCTCCCGCAAAAATTTTCGTAAAGTGCGCGAAAATTTTATAACGTAATTTCCAGTTTAAAAACCAGTGATATTTTCCGGGAAATTTTGAAAGTTGTGAGAAATCATGCTGTGTTTACGTTGGTTTCGTTCACAAACAACACCAGTATTGTGTTTTAAAGCCTTTAAACAACCGTCAGCAATTACTTGTGTTACATTTTCGCGAAATACTTCAAACCAATCATTTGTTTTGGCGCATCAAAACTATGAGGGCAGCAAAGAGGCAGAAAGTAACCCAGTTGTGGTGGTACATGGTATGCTAGGGTCGAAAAGAAACTGGCATACATTTTGTAAGTCTTACAGTGAAGAAAGTGGTAAACAGGTAATATTGGTTTTTCAAGATGCAAGGCAAAGTTTGGTTTTGTGGCAACAACATGTCAGTGTGTTTATGAGCTGGGGGTGGGGGGTGACACAATGGTTAATGCATGTGTCTTTCACCTGGGGTTTGATTCCTGCAATATGCAGTTGTCTGATTATAATTTCACCTCAGTTGCACATGAGTTTACAGTTTGACTTTCCCAAATGCCACAGGCCCACACTGCCCAGGTTGAAGATCTTGGCAAGATCTTGCAAGATCTTGCAGGATCTTGGAAGATCATGGCAAGATCTTGCCAAGACACAGATCTTGGCAAGATCTTGCCAAGATATTAACAAGATCTTGCCAAGATGATTGGATCTTCTTGTGTAAGCTAGAATCTTGGCAAGATATCCTGAAATGTCTGCCAAGATCTTGCCAAAATTCTAACATGAATATTTAGTCATATATATTTCATTCTACTGCAATCTTTAGTTTTTATTTATATAGTTGTAGTAAACCACGATTAAACAGACCATGTACATGTATTCAAATTCACAAATTTGAACAAATCATTACAGTAAATTATCCTTTTTAGTCTTAAAGTAAAATTAATTTAGGCTTGTTTGTGCAGTACATATCATGCTACATGATCTCAATTGACCACGCATTTGCGTATTATTTTACACACGACTTTTCAGTAGAATTGACCTTGTCGAGACCCAAGCATGATCTTGTCAAGATCCTATCATATTTTTGCCATGATCCTGGAAGATCTTGCCAAGATCCCACCATGATCTTGCCAAAAATCCCATCACAATCTTGGCAAGATCCTATGTTAATCTTGCCATGATCTTGAGTAATCTTGCCAAGATCCCACCATGATCATGCCAAGATCACACCATGATCTTGCCAAGATTCTATAATAATCTTGTCAAGATTCTATCCTTTTCTTGCCATGATCATGGAAGATCTTGCCATGATCCCACAATGATTTTGCCAAGATCCTATTACAGTCTTGCCAAGATCCTATCATATTTTTGCCATGATCTTGGAAGATCTTGCCAAGATCCCACCATGATCTTGCCAAAAATTCCATCACAATCTTGGCAAGATCCTATGGTAATCTTGCCATGATCCTGAGCAATCTTGCCAAGATCCCACCATGATCATGCCAAGATCACACCATGATCTTGCCAAGATTCTATAATAATCTTGTCAAGATTCTATCCTTTTCTTGCCATGATCATGGAAGATCTTGCCATGATCCCACAATGATCTTACCAAGATCCTATTACAATCTTGCCAAGATCCTATAATATTCTTGCCATGATCTTGGAAGATCTTGTCAAGATCTCACCATGATCGTGCCAAGGTTTTATTACAATCTTGTAAAGATCCTATGATATTCTTTCCATGATCTTGACTAATCTTGCCAAGATTCCATCATGATTATACCATACGCTATGTGGACACAATGCACGCATGCATGCTGTTTATTTTGCAATGCATATTCGATCTGGCACGCAAGTGTGAAAGATCGACGTTACGCCGCGGCTGAAACAATAATCTGCACTATATACTATAGTGTCTATAAACCCTGTTAACTCAGTAGCGAAAAATAGGTGGCGAATACCAAAAAGGTGTTCGTGACTTAAATGACATTCATTAGCCCCAAGCGTTAATTACATGTCCGGCCTCTCTTCACGAATGCACACGGGTGATATCATTATTAAATAAGATTTTGGTGCATTATTTCATAAAACCAAATGTCTCGCAAGTATTTAATTAAAGTTCGAAATGTACACAGTCTCAAATATTTATGAATATCATGCGTGCACACTGCACAGAATGCTCTCGCAACTTTGCGTGCCAGATGCCAGATACAAATGAGATTAATATCCGCAAATCTTGTTATCTGCGCATTATTCGCATACTTGCTGTTGGCGACCGTTGGTAAATTGCCAGTCTAAGGCGCGTTTTGGATGGTCAAACATTACAACGTACACCGCACTTTATACTTCTGTTCCTCAAGTTTGTTTCTGCACTAAAGACGATAAAATACGCCGAACTGTCCTGTTAAAGGTAAGTGCTTTTACAACTTATATTGTACCCAATTGAAACGCATATTTTTGGATTTACGCGCATGTTCGCACTAATATGGCCAACCTGAAAATATTGTGCGGGCAATTGCGTTTCTCTTAGCTTAATAGGTTCATAATTTTGCTACATGCAGTTTACATATATATACAGCTTTGTTCGCGAAGAGAACACGTATAAGTATAGGAGAACAAGGCACGGCAGATTTGAATGTGCGTAAAAGCCTCCCGCGCGCTACAACCGCTCAAACTGAAGAATGTGCTCGATTATAAGTACGGGGCCGAGAAAAATACTATTCGCAAATTTGCTAGTGCTCTGGTATTGTAAATATTAAATCACAACCACACGTAAATTTGACACGTAGTAATCTTTTACCCCAAGTTTTTAATTTGATATGTAATGCTTCGTCTTAAAAATTATATATATTTTATATATATAGTACTGTATAATTATGAAGAAGATTGCTATTTTAATATTCTAGTTCGAAAACGAAAGGGAATACTCTATTGTCCAAGGAAGATTTATCGCGTGTAATGACGACGATTTGATGATCGGTGCATATCTAGGATGGTGCCAAGATATATATTGGACGCATTTTGAATAATACAGGTAAAAAGAGCGCTGCTATATATGAATTAGTTGAAGTTGCATGTCCTGCTGGTTCCTGTGTTATAAATGATTTGTTTATACACGCGTTCTCTTTCTAGGGAAAAGAAACGTATTTGACTGAAGAAATACTCAAACTGCAAGAGGAACCACATCAAAGCACATGGTAAACAATATTCATTAAACTTCGTCAATAAAACCCATGCATCCATGCATAAGTCTTGCTTAGCAATTTTTTATTTGAATCACCAATGGAACTCGATCGAGGATGGACTGTTTAATATTCCAATCGAAAAAATCGCCAATACCGGTACTAGATCCAGACATCCAGTCAGGATCACTATTAATAAAATTGTTTGGTAAAACATACCGTAATAAAAATTGACTCAATTGATTAAATATAATTTTTGCCATTTTGTTTAGGGGTAAGTGGGTAACTCAATGGAAACAATCATGTAAAACTGGACATTACTCCAAAGATGTCCACAATGCCAAGTATGGAAAAGAAAGGATAACAAAATCTCGCCGTGATTGTGTGCAATCCAAAGTGCCGGGATATGCGCATAAAGACGAAATTAACGAACTCGCAGTCATAGTAAAAAAACCTGTAGATATTGATATTTTTATACGTTTAAACTTTTAGCCAAATTTAGACTACGTAAACTGAACCGGGTTCGCTTGTCCCCATGTGCCAGAATAATTTCAATGCGGCAACTTCTTGGGGGTTTAAACTGACTCAGATCGAACAATTTATGGCGGTTTGCGTTGTACAAATTTGGCTTAATAATGATGTGGAATGTAGTAACATTTACATTTAATGCATATGCTTCTATTTTGATAAATCAAATCAAGGTCATTGTGCCAATTATTATTTTGTTTCATTTTGTGTAACTTCACGATTCAAGGTTTTGTAGGATCTTGCCAAGGTTTTCACAAGATCTTGCCAAGATTTTGCCAAGGTCTTGTAAGATCTTGCCAATGTTTTACAAGATCTTGTCAAGGCTTTTTAAGATCATGCCAAGATCTTATCTAAATCCTGCAAGATCATGGCATGACCCTTCAAGATCTTGGCAAGATCATGGAAGGACATGGCAAGATCATGCCAAGATCTTCTCTAAATCCTGCAAGAACATGGAAAGATCTTGCCAAGATCCTGCAAGAACATGCCAAGATCTTGCAGGATCTTACCAAAATCCTGCAAGATCTTGCCATGATCCTGCAAGATCTTGCCATGTTCTTGTCAAGATCTTTCCATGATCTTGCCAAGATCTTGCAGGATCATGCCAAGATCATGGAAAGATCTTGACAAGAACATGGCAAGATCTTGCAGGATCATGGCAAGATCTTGCAGGATTTTGGTAAGATCCTGCAAGATCTTGGCAAGATCTTGCAGGATCTTGGCAAGATCTTTCCATGATCTTGCAGGATTTATGTAAGATCTTGGAAAGATCTTGGTAAGATCTTGGTAAGATCTTGTCAAGATCTTGATGGGATCTTGGCAAGATTGTCAACCTGGGTGGATCAATAAGGGACAGTCCTTACTAGACCACCAGGGAGAACAGTTTAGACCAATCTGCCTGAAAACTACAATAAGAACTCCAAGAATAGAGACATACATAAGAACTAAGTTTAGTTTAGGTTTCCTCCTGTAGTAACACTGGATCAATAAGGGATGACCCTTACTGGACCTCTAGGGAGAACAGTTTAGAACTGATAGAGCTATCCAGTATAAATAAAGTTAGTTTAGTTTAGGTTTCCTCCTGTAGTAACACTGGATCAATAAGAGATGTCTCTTACTGGACCTCTAGGGAGAACAGTTTAGAACTGATAGAGCTATCCAGTATAAATAAAGTTAGTTTAGTTTAGGTTTCCTCCTGTAGTAACACTGGATCAATAAGAGATGACCCTTACTGGACCTCTAGAGAACAGTTTAGAACTGATAGAGCTATCCAGTATAAATAAAGTTAGTTTAGTTTAGGTTTCCTCCTGTAGTAACACTGGATCAATAAGAGATGACCCTTACTGGACCTCTAGGAAGAACAGTTTAGAACTGATAGAGCTATCCAGTATAAATAAAGTTAGTTTAGTTTAGGTTTCCTCCTGTAGTAACACTGGATCAATAAGAGATGTCTCTTACTGGACCTCTAGTAAGAACAGTTTAGAACTGATAGAGATATCCAGTATAAATAAAGCTAGCTTAATTAACTTTTGCACACTGTACACTAACTTTTAATCTTTCCAAATATAGATTATTGCTGTTGATTGTCGTAATCATGGCCAAAGTCCGAGAAGCGATCACATGACCTATCCGTTGATGGCCGGTGATGTGGCTGAAACCTTAAAACAATTGAACATTTCTAAATCTGTTCTAATTGGCCACAGTATGGGTGGTAAGGTAGCCATGGAATGCTCACTGAGCATGCCCAGTATCATTGAGAAGTTGATATTGGTTGACATAACCCCCAACCCTGCTTCGACAAAGACAGGAACTGTTAGTCAGGTGCCAATGGTGTTATCAGCTATGGTCAATCTGGACTTAACTCAAGTTAAAAGCAGAAAAGATGCTGACAAATTGTTGCAAGAGTCTATTCCAGTAAGTATTGTAATTGTTTTGGTAAAAATATGCATTTCAGACAAAATGTATTATAAATATTTCTAATCATGTTTTTGATTTCAGTTTGATGGTCTTCCAGGCTGGGTGCTCACAAATTTGTATAAAGATGAAAAAGGACAGTTTCACTGGCAAGTGAACCTCAACAGCATACAAGAGAATACAGAAACTCTTTTCGATGGAACAGAGTTGAACGAGAGGGCTCCATACACGGGAGAAACTCTCTTTATTGGAGGAGGAGAGTCTGATGTTCTTAGGTGGGGTTCTTTACTTTGCTATTTTACTTCATCTATTAACACTGACAGTTTTGCTCACACTGTGATTTTGGGAGAGCATAAACTAAACTAATCTTGTTTATACTGGATAGCTCTATCAGTTCTAAACTGTTCTCCCTAGAGGTCCGGTAAGGGCCATTCTTTATTGGTCCAGTATTACTACAGGAGGAAACCTAAACTAAACTAACTTTATTTATACTGGATAGCTCTATCAGTTCTAAACTGTTCTCCCTAGAGGTCCAGTAAGGGTCATCCCTTATTGATCCAGTGTTACTACAGGAGGAAACCTAAACTAAACTAACTTTATTTATACTGGATAGCTCTATCAGTTCTAAACTGTTCTTCCTAGCAGGGCCTTTTTTAAGAAATCGTTAGTGGGGGGGGCAATAATCGAAAAGGGGACCTAACAAGTGCATGGCCGTCAACGTTTGTCAATAAATATTATTGGTTTTGTCGTCGACGGGGGGGTGGGGGGGGGAACACTAAAAAAAATTTTCCCGGACTATACAACATATTCCTATTTTTTATTTAAAATATGTAAACCGATCCCTGTTTTGGTTGTGATAATACCGTAATTTTCCTCTAAATTATAAAGTTTGCTTTTTGCACACAAGGGACCTTCACTGGGGGGGCAAACAGTTGACTGGGGGGGCAAAAGTTGACTGGGGGGGCAAACATGGGGGCTGGGGGGGCATTTGCCCCCCCAGTGCATTAGTTAAAAAAGGCCCTGCTTCCTAGAGGTCCAGTAAGGTCATTGATCCAGTGTTACTACAGAAGGAAACCTAAACTAAACTGTCTAACTTTATTCAAACTGGATATTTTGTCAGCGTTTATATTATGGTAAGTCCTTCATCTTCTAAACAAATATTTTTTGTTTACTTTAGAAATGTTGACATGAACAAAATGAGGAAATTGTTTCCAAAAGCTGAGCTTCAAATGATTCCCGGTGCTGGTCACTTAGTTCACTCTGACAAACCAAAAGAATTCCTGGAAATTGTCAAGGATTTTCTCAGATAATATACTAGAATTTAATCTGGCAAATGGTGAATATTTTAGGTGTGATAGTCATTCATATTAAAAGATTATTTCTAAAAACTAAAGACAGGTTTATATAAATGTTTCTGTTCAATTAAAATATAGAGAGCTTAGATTCGACTGAAGACAATTGCATAGCAGATTATCTCATTTGTACACTGGTCAATGACCAAATATTTTCCTGTCATAATGCCTGTTTGCTAGTAATAGCAACAGCAAAATATGGAAATGTCAGCTAGTCAATCTTAAGTAGAGAGATATAAACTTCACAGTGTTTCCATCAAAGGCCCTTGAAGGTAGAACTGATTATATACATGACTAGTGCACAAATGACAAATCTTGTATTTTTGTTTTAACAGCTTTATTGAACGATGTTCAAATGGCAAGAGTCTGAACGGGACTCAGAGACCCATGCGAGGCACTCTCCCGCTTCAATTTTGTTTACAACTAATTTCGGTAATTACAAGAATATTATAAATAGGTAAACATATACCAGCTGATTTATATCAAAAGATGCTATTGCACCACATTTAATTTATTGTACTGCTATCATACAGAACTCATAACCTAGAATATTTTCTTGATTATTGAAACATAACAATACAAGATTTCCATATGTACATGTTCCGTGTGTTTTTTCATGTCTATTTTTCCTAGGACATTGTACAATGTTCCCAGCTCAAGGCTTAGCAAGTAAGTAATGTGTTTTATTTTTAGCAACGTGATTTCTTCTTTTTGTGTTTATCTTTGTCTTTTTTTAGTTTAATTGCAGACTGTTCTGTCATTCGGGTTTGTTCCTTTCGTTTTGCAAGAACGTCTTTCGTTATTTCTGTGAACACCTAGAAAACAAAAGAATTTGTGGTTGACATTACATTGTATAATTCACCACCATCTGCTGCATGATCGTGCTTCGTGAAACACACTTATATATGGCTTACCGATTCTACATGAATGTTATCTTTGGCACTTGTTTCAAACAACTTTACACCAATCTGTTCAGCAAAGTTTGTTGCGTCTTCTGTGATGACGACCTTCTTTTCTGGACAGTCATCTTTATTACCAACTGAAAAATAGATATAGAGAATTTCACCTCATTTACATGTGAGAAGAGTGCTTTCTAGGGTTGATAAAGCTACCAGTATAAATAAAGTCGGCTTTGTTTGATCTACCTAATATTCTAGCAACGTCATCACAATTCTGTTCGATTTCTTGAAGCCATCTTTTTACGTTGACAAAGGTTTCTGCACATGTGACATCGTACACTACTATAACACCATGCGTCCCTCTGTAATACCTGGTAAAATAATCATATATAAGATCAATAATTTTTCTGTGTTTTTATAAGATATAAGTCTTCATCTTTTCATAGCCTGTGCACAGACCTTACTCAAACTCAGTATATCAAGTCTAAGCCTGTGCATAGGCCAGTCTTTTCAAGTAGGACAAACCCACGACAAGTTGATATACAGTGCATTACTCACGTTGACGTGATTGTCCTAAATCGCTCCTGTCCGGCTGTATCCCAAATTTGTAGTTTGATTTTTTCGCCATTTATTTCAATTGTACGAATTTTAAAATCTACACCAATCGTAGTGATGTATGTACCTGGAAAACACCAATGTGTTGAGTTGGTTTTATGAGGAATAGTAAATGTTTATGTTATGGTTTTATTCCACACAAATGTCAAATATATTTACCAGTGAATGTGTTATCCGCAAAGCGAAGTAATAGACTGCTTTTACCAACACCTGAAAATTAAAAATTGATTTCAGATTATTTTTCTGATCTTAAGCACTGTTCACACAGACTGGATGAATTTGAGACCAAACACAGCTAACTGAAAAAATGCCAGTGTGAATGCCTGTGTTAACAAATGGAACCAAAAAAAATTGTCTGCACATAATTTAATGCTTGTTAATTAGCTAATTTTTCATAAATTGTTATAAAACTGGGGGCGGTTGTATCAAGGCCGGATAGCACTATCCAGTGGATAGCGAATTTTTAGACTGTTGTAAAAAATGCTTATAAAAAAGCCTAATAAAATTTACATACAATTAATAAAAACTTTAAAATTATAAATGCTTATATTTAAGAGCAAATCAAACGGATAATCATAGGACAATTTTAGGAAGGTTGGAAGATTCGCTATCCGTGGATATCGATTGGATTCCAATGTATAATATATGCCAAATGTCTAGACGAACTATATTTTAGATTTTAATGGGGCTTCGAATCAAAATCACAGGACAAAGACCAACAATTGGGAATGTAGTTAATTAATTGACTATAAAGATTTTATAGTTTCTAAATTCAATAGTGAAATTGTTGTCTGAATTTATATTTGATCAAAAGACCAAACAAAATATATTTATACAATATTTAGATTATAAAGCTACTATAAACAAGATTAAAAGCAAAGCATTTGATTTAAATACAGTAAATGCTAGCTTTTAACGGTTCTATAAACGAATTATTAAATCGTGATTCAAAATCCTATTTGTTACATTGGTGTGACTAATTCACGACCAACAAATAAATATCCTAATATATCAATTTGTTTATTTGTCAAATCAACACAAATATATAATAATCGCCTAACGCTGACCCATGTATAACACTGACTGATAGAGGAGCTATTATAAATGCTAAGGGGGAAATTTAAAGGGCGATCTATTATATAACACAACATAAATACAACATAACAACACCAGCCCACAAGGGACTTGAAGTATGCTTAATTTCGCTCATTCCTGGACGAACATAGGCGGTCTATTAATCGCACGCCTAACACCGTTCAACTTACCACTATCTCCGATTATTAGAAGCTTGAAAAGATGGTCGTAATCCCTGGCCATTGTTGAGAAATTTGGTAAAGAAAGCTTCCTATTTTTGCGGCATTTTACTCAAAGGGTGGTGGCAAAAGCAAAGTGGAAATAATACAGGAAGTTACATGATTGAAGGTATAGGTCACGTGACGACGTGCGCCGCAAATTATTCTAATAGACGCCTTTACTCTAATAAGTGCCTCTATTGGTCGTTTCCAGTGGACAGTGGTCTGTGGTCGTTTCATTAGGCACCATCGTGTAGCAGATGGTGGTCAACCGACAGTTTTCAGAGTAAGAAAATAATGTTAATTCTTGTCATTATATATAGTAGTCAAATAATATTTGGTGACAAATAAATAGAATTGATTAAATGTAGTTTATAATTTTCTCTTGACCGCCATTTGCGATCCTGTGACGCTTAACACTGAAATACTTGTGCTATAATTCTTATTCTGAAAACCCTGGGCAAACCAGGAAACATGTTTTTGTAACAATGTTTACAAGCGCCTGGCAACCGAGATAACATAGAGGAAATATAGGAATTTTCAAAGGAGTTTTAGAAATTGATTTCCACGTCACCATGCAAAAGTGCAGCCTGTTTACTCTGTTACCATCCAAGAACACCATCAGTGACATACCATAGCTCATCTTTGACTGACGATAAAGTAATTTGGAACTGGCATCTTACAAAATATCTTGCTGAAACTTAGGTAAACTGACATTCAAATCGTTCTGCTTCGTGAAACACTATTGAATATTCAATTACATGGCGAACGCACGCAGGTAGTTGAATGTTGTAGCGTGACATAGACACAGTACTTGTTTAGACTTCTTTATACTTCTTCTACGGTAGAAACACGATATAATCTTTATGCAGAGTAATCCAATATATACGGCTTAATATAATTAGCGAAACTTTGGCATTGGTTGTAGAAAGCGAAAGGTTAAGTCAAGAGCAAATTTGGCGAATAAATTGGTATGTTTACTTGTGAATGAGTGCTTGTACGTCAAAAATAATATGTTTATGCTATAGTATAAGTTGTATACTCTTAACTATGAAGACTAGCTGCAATAACCAATGTACGTAACTTGCTGTCTATAACTAGTACAACAGAATGAACCAACCATCTGAAAATTGGAATACAAATATGTCAGTGACTTGTATAAGTATGGCGTATTTCGTCAGTGTAGGTAGTATTCTTCAATAAGCTGCCGTGGTTTGTGTCTGAACTACCTGAAAAAGATATCTCAAATGTGGTGGTCCAATGTAGGTAGTATTCTACAATAGGCTGCCGTTGTTTGTGTCTTAACTATCTGAGAAAGAGTAGAATACTTCATACTTCCGACGTTTTGAGCGAAGCGTTTACAAGGATTACATTACGGGAATATTAAGCAGGAATTAAGGAAGTTGGTTGTTTTTTTTAAAGATGTCTTACAATTATCCTACATACGGCTCTGAATAGTTTTAAATTATAACCTAGTTGCTTATACTTAATACTTTGATCGATTTGGAAGAGTGCGAGTAATACCATGATAAACAAAGAGTTCAAAAACGTTTTTAATAGTCGAAGTATTGAAATGCCATAAATTGATTGCGGAAATCCATAATAAAACATCTGTGTTTTCTGCTTATTGTGATTTAACTCATTTAAGGGTCATGGCGGAACCAAATAATAATATTAGTGGTAATCTTGGGGTGGTAGTTGTTGGCAATAATACTGTGATCCATATGCCAAGTACACCAGGTAAGGCACTTTATATAATATTGGTGTTATGAGATATTGTTACAATAGTGGAAATTTCTATATATTTTATTGAAAGCTGTTGTTTGCATGGTAACGTGTCACGTGTGGTTACGCACGCATCCCTCCTCATAATGGCCGCCTGTTGACTGTGTTGTGTGCCAACCAAACTTCGGTTCTAAGTCCATGTTACGCACACAATAGGGTTAGGGATTGGGTCGAGATTAGGGTCAAGATCAAAGAGAAATATTCGTGACTCGTAACATGGCGTTGGGAGTAAAGTCAATTACGTCATGTGCGAGTAAGGTAAATGATGTCATTGTTTATCTTTGCTACTTTCCCCGACTTGAAATCAGACAATATTTGATGACGTCATATAACACATTCTCCACGTGTAAATCAAAGCTAAAATCTGTTATGTTACTAAAATGATCTAGAACATATCTCAAACGTGCGGTGCCAGTGTGGGTAGAGTATAGCAAATACACGTCGAAGCTCTCATTGTATTTTTCAGGTAGTTTTACACAACAGTCAACCGCCATAAAATGATCTAGTACCAACCCTAGATATATAACCCAGAGATATTTTACCCACTGGTTATCAACGAGTATAAAATTGTCTGGCGTTAGACAGAGCATAAATAGCATAAATAATACCACTTCTCTAGTCTCTCTGTATTTCATTTTAGGTGGTCAGCCTCCTCCAAACACGCCAGTAACGACGGATGGCCCAACTGAAAATTCAGGTAGAAAGAATACATTTCGTCTTGACGGATGATCCGTCTGTTTCGCTCGTTCATCACTGAGAAGATTGTCGGACAAAAATCCTTTTCTTAGCCAAGTTCGTCCAGACTAGTACGAATGAGGAATCTTTCTTTAACTGACAAATCATATTTCAGTCTTTTCATTTCCTCTTTTAGAAGCAGATGAGCTAAAAGTTGTAAAGAAAGTTTCAAAGTTCATTCAGAATGACTACTTGAACAAGTATGCCAAAGTCAACCGTAATCCCTTGAAACCAGAACAGACACCAATACATGAAGTTTTTGTGAAACCTGATTTCAAATCGGTCGACAATTCCTGCCATTCTGAAGAACACGAGGGTGATCTAATGTATAAAATATTTGATAGTAGTGACAATAGACGATCACCTATCAGAGTCATGATTTACGGGCCCACTTCCATAGGGAAAACTACATTATGTGAAAAGTATGCCTACGACTGGGCAAACCCTGAATTTCCATCCCCCAAACCTTTTGACCAATTCAAAATAGTTATTCTTCTAAAGTTATGTGAAGTCAAAGGAACACTGGAAGAAATATTAGAACGAGAGATATTTTGTAACCGTTTGACCCAAGATGAAAAGGTGAAGTTTTTTAGCTACATGAAAAAGCATCCCAGTGAATTTTTATTCCTATTGGACGGGGTTAGTGAGTGTAATTTAGATGAGCTGACAGATATTAAGAATCTTGTAATGGATAAAGATTATAGGAGTGTATATTTAATTGCGACAATCCGCCCAGAGATGACAGATAATTGGTTGGAACTGTCCAAGGCTTTTCATTCGCGTTACTGCATTAGTGGTTATAACAAGGGCGATGTTATAGAGTTTGTGTCTAATTATTTTTGCCGAAATGAGATGAAATGTGGTGGGCTACTGAATTATTTGGAAAGCAACAGTGATTTGATGGAACTGGCAGAAATCCCGCTTGTAAGATTGGTTATATGTGAAATGTGGAATGAGCAAGACAAATGTCTTACTACAACGAAGGTCCTAGGTCGTCATACTGATGTTGTTAGCAGGTTGTTTAACTTGAAGACGGGTCAAGAAAATAAAGAGATAGTAACACAAAATGTCTTGGATAGCCATGGAAAGTTGGCCTTGTTGGGAGTGATGAAGCCTTTGGAGGATAAAGCATTGTCCTTGTTTACCGAGAATGAGTTGACTGAGTGCAAGGTAAGAATATTCCTTTAACATTTTGCGTACGAGCTAGGATCTTCCCTCTAACAAGTAAAATATTATCTACCAGACAGAGTATACAAGATAGTAAATTCCGAATCCAAACCTGGTTCACACATATGAAATAAGTATTCACGTATTAGAAGATCGGCCTATAAGATTGCTTACTCCCTTTCATCTAACATGCTCCTTTCATCTAACTTCTTCACATTCCTCCCAGGTTTTCCATAGGGCCCTTTGCATAATACTACAAAGAATTGAAAACAATGGGTTACTAAAATATTTCTATTTGAAAGGTGGATCTCAAAGTTGGCTTCCTGGGCACAATAAAGCTGGGTGAACGATCGTACAGATTTGCCAATGAGAAAATGCAGCAGTACTTCGCTGCCAGATGGATTGTCGAAAACTGGGCCTCAAAGCAAGCACACGAATTGCTCAATACGATGTTGCATAATTCAGAATGTCGCATGTATTCATCTGTCCTCATTTTCATTGCTGGCTTGTTGGCAGAAAAGAAAGATCGAGACACATTGCTGCTATTTCTTGAAACAGCCAGGACATTTTTAGAAGATTCTTGCTATTGTAACAAAATGGACCTCTTTCTAGCTAGCGTAGCCGAAGCGTGGCGAGAAGAAAATGCCGAAGCGATTTTGGATCTTTTTAAGGGTTTTGAACAGGGTTTTAAACCTTTTACGAAAACTAAGACACCGAATACTTATCCGTTAGATATGAGTTATGGTGCAGCGCAAGGGTTGGGGCTTATTGTGCGAAAGTTGCAAGCTACGAGACTTAACCTCAGTGGAATAATGATTTCAGTTGCTGAAGCAAAACTTATTGCTGCAAAATGCATTGAAAAAAATAGCAAACTAAAAAGTGTGAAGTTCAGTCACTCGTGTCTTTGTCCCGACGCGGTAAAGGCGGTTTGCGTTGCGCTGGCGACCATGCCAAGTCTCGAAGAGGTTGATCTAACATGTTGCAATTTTGCGGATAAAGGATTGCTCGCGATTGCTGATCTTATACAAGATGGCCTGCCTGGGATCATCTCTTTACAACTTGGGAATAATCTAGGTCACCCTGTCCAAAAAGAACAGGTATTATGGAAAATGTTATATTTGTGATGGAGCATTTATCTGTACGTGCCTACGTACGTACGTACGGCACACCTACGTACCACCCACCCACCTACCCACCCCACTCCTACCCACCTGCCACCCTACCCACCCACCCAATCCCACTGCCACCCCACCCACCCCACTCCACCCCACCCACCCACCCACCCCACCCACCCCACTCCACCCTGCCTACCTACCCTACCTACCCTACCTACCCTACCTACCCTACCTACCTACCTGCTTACCTACCTTAACCTACGTACTTACCTACTTACCTACCTATAATACCTGCTTAACTATCTATCTATTTAGGTCAAACCCTCAAAACAACAACCATTCTCTAGGCAGGAAAGTTCAACTAAACTTGTTATAGAGAATCTTACAAATTTTCAAGATGAATGTCAGAACTCTCCACCTAGTGAACGAGTGATAACGGCTTTGATTAATGCGATACTGAAAAAGGGAGATGAACTTGAAGAGATTTCCTTGCCTTCTTCTTGTGTTGGTAAGCTTACCAGGCAGTGGTTGAATGCTTTTGGCCAAAATGGACAACTAAAGCGAATCAAGTAAGAAATAATGTAGTTTTTTAATTCATTTAAGTTGCAACATTTATAATTTCATAGCAATTAGGAAACCTCTTGATGTAATTACGGAAGTTTTAATTAGTCAAAAGTTTAGTCATTCTTTCTCATTTCACTTTGTTCTCTTTACGACTTTATAGGCTCCATTTGAAGGAACTGGACAAAACTCTCCAGGACGATCTAGTCGAGCTGGTCAATAACATGGAAGAACTTGAGATAATGAGGTATAGTTCTTTTGCGCTTGCTCTTTTACTTCGTCTGATAATTCATCTGTGTATAAATGCGGCAAACAAATCTACATATTACAAGAAGAGGACTTCTAGTTTGACTCTACGAAACACCACAGGTTTTCTTTGAGTATTCCGGTTTCTTTCTGAAGTAGTTCTGGGCCAACACTGAATGACCCTTACTGGACCTCTAGGAAGAACATTTTAGAACTGATAGAACTATCCAGTATAAATAAAGTTAGTGTGTTTTAGTTCCTCCTGTAGTAACACTGGATCAATAAGAGATGACCCTTACTGGACCTCTAGGAAGAACATTTTAGAACTGATAGAACTATCCAGTATAAATAAAGTTAGTGTGTTTTAGTTCCTCCTGTAGTAACACTGGATCAATAAGAGATGATCCTTACTGGACCTCTAGGAAGAACATTTTAGAACTGATAGAACTATCCAGTATAAATAAAGTTAGTGTGTTTTAGTTCCTCCTGTAGTAACACTGGATCAATAAGAGATGACCCTTACTGGACCTCTAGGAAGAACATTTTAGAACTGATAGAACTATCCAGTATAAATAAAGTTAGTGTAGTTTAGGTTTCCTCCTGTAGAAACACTAGATGAATAAGGGGATGGTCCTTACTGGACCTCTAGGGAGAACAGTTTAGAACTGAGAGCTATCCAGTATAGATATAGTAGTTTAGTTTTGTCAGTTCTCCATTAATCTAAACATCGACCTTTTTGTCTTTCAGCGTGGTACTGGAAGACGAGGAATCCCATCGCACGGAATTTGCAACTTACTCTTCTCTGAAGGAAAGGACTGGAGGCAAAATCAAACTAACTATCAAGGATCACACACATTCTGTACACGGTCCTGTCAACGTTTTGGCCAATTTTCAAACTGGCTGAATGCAGATGTTGGTGACGAGCGTTGCAAACGAAATGAGGAGATAACAACCAGGAAAGGAGGTAGAGCGTTAGTGTTGATTTTTGTTGGATCACATGATACCTATGATTAAAGTGATAGTTGTCCAGTATAAATAGAGGTACTTGTGTTGGCGTCTTGGTGGCATTGGTTATCGTGAACGTGTCTTTCCCTCTGTGACGCAGGTCCGTAATTTTGCCTCAGTTGCACGTCAGAAGACTTGCTTCCATCTCTGGTTTCCTTCTGAAGTAACACTGGACGAACAAGGATGGACCTCTACGCTTTTAGAACTGATGGACTATCCAATGTATATAAAGTTTAGGTAACTATCCATGGACTATCCAATGTATATAAAGTTTAGGTAACCTCCTGCAAGTAACAAGGGATGACCCTTACTAGACCCCTAGTGAGAATGGTTTAGAACTGATAGAGCTATCAACTATGAATAAAATGTAGATGGTTTAGGTGGATGGATATTTCGAGTGAAATATTATATACAATATTTTAGACCTGAAATTTAAAATACTTCAGGTCTAAAATATTGTATATAATATTTCACTCGAAATATCCATCCACCTAAACCTTCTACATTAATTTCAATCGAGTGAGATGCAGAAAAAAAATCTTATAATAAATGAAAGTCTTTATTTAACTATTATATGAAACACATTACTCTATACATTACTCTATACAACATAAAACTACAATCCCATTTGCAAAGGGTTCTCTATCATTTCCTTAAACACAGTCAACCATTTTGAGGCTAATTGTTCATCAACTACTCTCCCATCACAACACAATGTCACATTTATAACTTCCGAAAGTTTATAGTCCTCGCTCACAGCTGTTTGACAGTCGCCAACTGTAAGAACAGCTGACTGAGGGGGGTTAATTACTGCTGTGAAACTTTTAACACCGAAGAGGTTGGAAATTGTAAATGAAGCGTTTTGAAGGTCGTCAGGTCTAAGTTGCCCACTTTTAGCTTTTTCTTTGAGCTCCTGCAATTAAGAGAAAATTAAAAGGAAAATATAAGAGAATTGTGTATGTCGGACATTGGGAACTGTCCGTATTAGAGAGGTGTGTGTATTAGAGAGGTGTGTGTGTATTAGAGAGGTGTGTGTGTATTAGAGAGGTGTGTGTATTAGAGAGGTGGTGTATTAGAGAGGTGTGTGTATTAGAGAGGTGTGTGTGTATTAGAGAGGTGTGTGTATTAGAGAGGTGTGTGTATATTAGAGAGGTGTGTGTGTATTAGAGAGGTGTGTGTATTGGAGAGGTGTGTGTGTATTAGAGAGGTGTGTGTGTATTAGAGAGGTGTGTGTGTATTAGAGAGGTGTGTGTATATTAGAGAGGTGTGTGTATTAGAGAGGTGTGTGTATTAGAGAGGTGTGTGTATTAGAGAGGTGTGTGTGTATTAGAGAGGTGTGTGTGTATTAGAGAGGTATGTGTGTATTAGAGAGGTGTGTGTGTATTAGAGAGGTGTGTGTGTATTAGAGAGGTGTGTGTATTAGAGAGGTGTGTGTGTATTAGAGAGGTGTGTGTGTATTAGAGAGGTGTGTGTATTAGAGAGGTGTGTGTATTAGAGAGGTGTGTGTGTATTAGAGAGGTGTGTGTATTAGAGAGGTGTGTGTATTAGAGAGGTGTGTGTGTATTAGAGAGGTGTGTGTGTATTAGAGAGGTGTGTGTGTATTAGAGAGGTGTGTGTATTAGAGAGGTGTGTGTATTAGAGAGGTGTGTGTATTAGAGAGGTGTGTGTGTGTTAGAGAGGTGTTCGTATTAGAGAGGTGTCCGTATTTGAGAGCTGAGATATCCGTATTAGAGAGAAGGTTAAGTGTACCTACCAAAATAGTTTTAGAAATGCCGAGTACATTCAACTGGTCTGCATCATGCAGAACTGGAGTGATAGATCCATTTGGAGAATCAACAGCTATTGCAATATTGATACCATTAAGCAGAATAGGGCCATTGTCCGTCCATGACGCGCTAACACCCGGCACTCGACGAAGTGCTAATGCCGAAGCTTTTATAACGAAGTCGTTAATTGAAACAGAATGATCAAATTTGTTGCATAGAGCAATCAGGTGATCGACATTGCAATCAATTGTACTATATGTATGAGGTATGGCATTCTTTGATTCTACCAATTGTCTCGCAAGTGCTTGTCTTGGACCACTTAGATTGACATCAGTATAACCGAGATATAAATCCTGAGTTGTAGGGATGGTGTTTGGGATTTCCTCTAAAAATTGGAGCAAATAGTTTTCATGTTAGAGCAAATAATTCACAATGCAAGTCTAATTCACAACCTCACCTTCTAAAATATGTGTGAACTTTATTTCTGTCCTTGCATTTTCGTTGATATATTTGAGAACATCTCCCTTCAAAAGTTGTCCTTTGTGACCAGTGGGTTTTATTGACTGCCTGTCGAGACCATAGGAGTCTAGCAGACGTCGGACTGATGGTCCAAGGAGGAGGGTGTGAGGGTTCATATTAGTACTGTTGACCTCTGCAAGACTGTGCATGTTGTGTTTGGATGTGTTTTGATATGACAGTGACATTGGTGCTAAAAACAATAAATGTTTGTGTGCATTTTATAGAAGTTACTATCCAGGGCAGACCAGTAGGGAGAACAGTTTAGAAATGGTAGAGCTATCCAGTCTAAATAAAGTTAGTTAAGGTCAGACGGTCAGTTTTAATAATTGTCTGTTTTTGTACATTGATTCTTACCCTACCCTATCAATATGCAAATATTAATTCACTATGTAAATACCTGCACGATAGCGCGAGATTTTCCGGCCATTTATACCAAAATTCAACCAATTCCTCTTCGAGAAACACGAAACATTTTTTGGGCGAAAACAACTCCTTATTGACGCCATTTTGAAAGCTGAAAATACGGAAGTATACTTCATCTTTGAGTTTACACCCCCCTGGCGACATTACATATATACAGTGCTACCTCATGTAGTTTGTTGCAATCCGGGGGAAATAAAATTCGATTTAACTGTTACTTCCGATATGAGAAAATGAAGGAACTATTTTGAAACATAAAGGAAAGCGTGAGACAAAATTATACAATAGACAATATTTTATATCAAAAAGGCAAAAAGCTCCAATTTAGAAATTAGATGAACAAAACTTTATAAACTACATCATAAATTAAAAAGAGACAAGGAAAATTTAAACTTATTGACAATTTATTCACGAAAATTTTACACGGAAAAACAAGGACATTTGAAAGGAATTCGAATGTTGCAAAACGTAATATATAACATGTTCTGCATCAAAGCTCGTGTTTCAAGTATTTTAAAAAGTTATTTTCGTGTTAAATCGTGTGATTTTACAAGAACCATGTCAATGCTTGTAGAAAGAGTTCATTTTGCTTCAGAGAATGCAAAAGGCGAATGCCCTGCTGTGTTTATAAAAGGTAAAGAGTCGAGCAGTGCACGTGGGTTGATCGTTTTGCAGGAATGGTGGGGTATGAACGAGCAGATTCAAGATGAGGCGAAAGGTATCGCGGAAAAAGGAGATTTTGTGGCTTTAGTTCCTGATCTTTATCGAGGAAAGGTGGCCACCGATCATGAGACTGCCGGCCATTATATGAATGATTTGGATTGGCCTGGTGCTGTACACGACATAACAGGTATTATGATGGTTTAGTTTAGTTGCTATCGTGCAGTACACACGCAAGAATCTCACATCTTGTAACAAGTCTACCAACAAGCCGTCAACAAGTTGTCACCGCACTGCTTGTCCCAAGTTGTCAACAAGTATGGAAAAACTTGTTAACAAATTGTAACAAGCTTGATGGCATTATCAGACTTGTTACAAGGTTGTTCCAACAAGTCTGTTACATGCTTGATATAACAATATTGTTACAACCTTGAGTTGTCAACCTTGTAGCATTCTTGTTGTATCGTGGCTGTGACAGACCTGTTAGAACAACCTTGTAACAAGTCTGATAATGCCATCAAGCTTGTTACAAGTGTTAACAGCTTGTTCCAAACTTGTTACAGTAACTGGGAACAAGCAGTGAGAAGACAACTTGTTGACAGCTTGTGAACAGATTTGTAACAACTTGTTTGCAGACTTGTTACAATTTGTGCGTTTTTACGCGTGTACACATGTAAAAATCTCACATCTTGTCAACAAGATGTGTTCGCAACAGACTTGTAGCAAGCTTGTCAACAAGTTGTAACAATGTTGTCATTTTATCAAGTTACTACAAGGTTGTCACTCACAACTTGTTAACAAGTTGTTGAATTGCAGGATGATAACAAGTTGTTGGAACAACTTGTAACAAGTCTGTTGAATCAACAACCTTGTAGCAAGTTGTCAAGAAGACGTTGACAAGAAGACGTTGACAACTTGTCAACAAGCTGTGAACAAGCAGTGCGAACACATCCTGATAACGAGTTGCTGAAACAGCATTGGTACAAGTCTGCTGCAGGTTTTTACGTGTATAGATGATGGTCAACCAGTTATCAGAGTGAGAAATTAATGTTAGTTCTTTTCATTATATATTGCAGTCTAGTTTTTGGTTGCAAATAAATGGAATTGAGAGATGTAGTTGAATTTTCTTGCTTCTATGTGTCAATATTTCGATCACCATCTGCTGTCCCGTACTAACCATTTATAGGACAGTAGATGGTGGTCAACTTCAGAAATGTTGACACTTATTATAGCAAGCAAATTGAACTACATCTGTCAATTCTATTTATTTGGCTGCAAATACAAGACTACTACATATAATGAAAATAATTAACATTATTTTCTCACTCTGATAACTTCAGGTTGACCACCAATCACCTGGCCTTAGACAGATTAAAGTAACAAATTATGTTTGTTGCAGCTTAATGGGTTAATACCCAATTATTTTGTAATATATTTGGTAGGAGCTGCAAAGTATCTTCTATCGAAAGGCTGTACCAAAGTGGGCGTAACAGGTTTCTGTATGGGTGGGGCCTTGTCACTTGCGGCTGCTGCCCTCGTTCCCCAAATCTCAGCCTCGGCACCTTTCTATGGTATCCCCGGTGAGGCCTTGTGTGATGTCAGTAAAATAAAGATCCCACTGCAATGCCATTTTGGTGAGTTAGATGAAAAAGTTGGCTTCTCTTCGCCAAAAGATGCTGAAGCTTTGAAAGCCAAGCTTGAGGCTGGCGGCGTTAACTTTGAAATGCACATGTACAAGGCAGGTCATGGGTTCACTCATGAGGGAAGTCCAGGTTACAATAAAGAAGCCTGTGAACTTGGTTTGCAACGTATGATTGATTTCATGAAGAAGAATTTGTAAACTACATAACTTAGAATTACTGGTTTATTGAAAGAAATGAGATAGCTCAAATGTAATTTGTAGTTCTGATGCTTAGGAAACAAAGTTATTATATTCTTCATATTTGATGAAAGTTGTGATGCTTACTGTGTGTATGGTAATTGTAATAGAATTGTGGAATGAACCTATGAACCCTTCTTTTAGTTTTACAGTGTGTGACTGTGTACATGTTTTAAGAATATGTCAGAATCGACAATATATTTCTTGCCACTTCTATTGTGTTACTCCAGTGTCTATTATTGCCAACATTTCAACAGTGTTTAACCCATTAGCTTGCAATGGGCCAAGATGCACCTACTTTAGTATTTGTAATGGGTTAACAAAACTATCTGCGAATGTCTCTTGTTAACCCATTTGCTTACAATGCGCCCGGATGCGCCCTACTTTAGAATTTTACTCCGTCTAATGCCAGACGATTTTACTCATCAGTGGTAGGGTACTGCCAGTTAATGGGTTAAGGGACACGAGAGAAGAATGCGCGCGCATAACGTCCCACAAGCGTGGCACAAATTTCACTGGATATAAAGTAAAAATACCACCATTACGGACATAGATTTTAAGAGATGATTTTATCTTGTTTCCGAAATGATAAATTTTTTGATGTCCCAATTTGGGACTCGTTTGACGACATATAAAGTTTTATACAAAAGTGACACTGGTGAAGAATGCGCGCGCATAAAGTACCACAAGCGTACCAGGAATTTGCACTGGATATAAAGTCAAAATATCTGCGATTTTGCATTCACGACTCAACGTTTCGACACTCCAGTCTAGTGTAAACGTTTTATTTTTTGATGTCCCGTTTTAATACGGGACTCCTTTCGAAGAAAAGAAATTAAAAATAATTGTATGCATTGAAATTCTTGCGAAGTGATTGCGACATGAAAGTTTAAAAGCAGTCCATGGACAGACCTATATGAATTGGTATATACGTATATTGATGGTTACAATGATTTTAATCAAATTGCACAGAAAACTAATATTTCTCAAACTCTCATTACTAATTCATGAGCAAAACACAAAGGAAATCACCACCGTATCGTGTCTTGATACCACGGTAATAAGAGTCCAAAAATTGCTTTCACGTTTCATTTCACTTTAATACTGGTTTGTTTGAGAAGTTATGTCGTACACGAAAATAAGTTTATTACAGTGATTTGAAAACCGAAAAGTGTATCAATAAAAGAAGGCACCAGGCCCACCAGCCGAGTTCTTAACATACTTTTAAGTGGTTTAAAATCATTATAGAAACGACGTCAAGTGTGTGATATAACTTCTAAAACAAACCAGTATTTAAAGAGAAATTCAATGCAAAAGTTTAATTTATAGACGTTTATTACCCTGGTATCAAGACAACGATACGGTTCTGTTTTCCTTTGTGTTTTGCTCAAGTAATTAGTAAGCTTGAGGAATAGAAATACAACTCGTGACATATAAAACAACTTGCTCGTAATATACGATGCATATTAGTACATAAAAAATATAGCTGGTGATATATGGTAATACGCTAAATGACATGACATCCCATGACCTTATTTTTGACACATATGTACTATAGTACATGCGGTGTCTTGTGACAGAAAAATTTAAGTAAAGTAAAAAGGGAAAAGCCTGGGTACGAGGATGGTATAGGACCAGTATAGAGGTCGTGCATGTGTACTGCATGTCGTTAACACGTGGTGGTTTCATGCATGGTTGCTTAAAAATAGGCACGTATAAGTAAAGGATTACCGAATGGTTTTCCATGCAGGATTGCGTGATCCTAACACGCGGGATGTTGCGAGATAGGCAAGTATTTTTTAGCTTTCAGAAAGTCCAGCAACATCCCATTTGGTAAATATTTTATAAAATAACGACAAAGAAACAACGGACATTTTAAAAACCCCGCGAAGCTCCTAAGGTTTTCCGTACATGATTATCTCATCCTGCACGGGTATTGACCAATCACAGCTCGCGTAGTAAACATGTTATTTTATAATAGGTTATACTGTCGTGCAGAAAACAACTTCATCCATTGGTTGACCCTCATCTGCTGTACGATAGTACTTAGTTTAACCCACCATTCTTAAACTTGTTGGTAATGTTTTAAAGTGAGTGGTACGATTTGCACCAACCAATCAGACTCTGTGTAAATACGCCAGAATGGCAGAAGGTAAATTTATAATGTCAACAAATCATATCTTATAACTTCAAATGACAAAACCTTATGTCCACAAAACTTGAAAAATCTAAGAAGTAAACATATTCACTTTCTGCTTATAGTAATGGCTACTAATATAGTAATCAGGTTTCAAATTTCGCAAACAGTATGGGGTTGTATGGTTGAATAAATAGGCTTAAAATATATATTGAGCTCGGCGCCTTCCAGGATGATTTGATTAGGACGGGCTTTAGAGAGCGAGTGAAACTGCAAATTTGCATTTAAAAATGTTGAAAAGAAGCTATCAAGATGGCTTGGAACGTTCTAGACTAACACTGGATGATGGGGAAGAGAAAAAGACGGTAAAATCTTTTTAGTTGTATTTTTTAACCACAACTGTATGCAAGCGTATAGTAAATATATAGCGAGAGACAGGTGTTGGGCAGGGTCTAATGTATATATGTTTATGTAATTATAAATTGACGTGAATTTTTTCAGTAATCTTGATACAATTTCAAATGCAACTAGTATTTGTATTGAAGCAAAATTTTGCCGTATAGAAATATATTTTGCAAAGGCATTTGAAATGTATTATTTTGGGCAAATCCCTTATATTATAGCCATGTACATAATCACGTGCATTGTATGGTAATATTAACCCGTCTAAATAGTCTGAAGCAGATTAAATGTGAAACATTTTGTTACTTTTTGCAAGCTTGTATGTCTATAAGTCGCATGATAATTTTAAAATGATAATTTTTTTCGAGTACATTTATCGCATGTGATTTCCGGACCAAATGTTTTCCAAGGTCACGCAATATAATATGAAGCGTGCGTGTTTATAGATCTAAAGTTACGCGTATAAGCATGTCCTGCGGTTAGAATTGATTGCGTAATAATACGAGGGAGTAAAAATAGGTACGCATAGCGTACACATGCCTTGCCAAAGAACTATCGCACTATTCATTATATGTAGCAGTCTTGTATTTGGAAGCAAGTAAATAGAATCGAGAGATGTATCTATAATTTTCTTGCTCCAATAAGTGTCATCAGTCCTGAACATTTGCTGCCTTGTTACGCTTACTGAAGCCTACATAATTATGCGTTTTTTTAGGGCGGTGTCACATGGATGTTAATATTCACTTGTTTTCTCTGCGTGTTTGGTTCCTCAATCGTTCATGGCTACAGTTCTGGTGTTCTTAACGCACCTGAATTCGTGAGTAAAATTCTGGTCTAAACTAACTCTATTTATACTGGATAGCTCTATCAGTTCTAAACTGTTCTCCCTAGAGGTCCAGTAAGGATCATCCCATATTGATCCTGCAGTGTTACTACAGGAGGACATGTAAACTAAACTAACTTTATTTATACTGGTAGCTTTCTCGAGTTCTTAACTGTTCGTCCTAGACATCCAATAACAGTCCTCTCTTTTTGATCCAGTGTTACTACATGAGGACTATTTACGCAGTACCTACAATTACCCTTTTTTATAACTCAAAACATCTATTTTACACCAAATATATATTACTAATTGATGAATAAATTCTGGTAATTTACTTATTCACCATTTTTCCGTTTCTAGACAATCCAAGCGTTTTACAATGATACATATATCTATCGTTTCAAAGAACCAATTCAAAAATCCCTTTTGAACTTTCTCTGGGCATTAACTGTTTCAATCTATCTTGCCGGAGGTATGGTGGGCATCTTTTCCGCTGGGTATTTTGCTGATAAATTTGGAAGGTAAGGCGCTTTTTTTTGGAACGAGAAACACAAGAGAAAATCAAGAGAAAGCTTTTAATTCTTACTGAGGAAGTGTAGAAATATTGCGAACATGTTTCTATTTTACTTTTCAGAAGAGGCGCTCTACAATTCAGTCATATATTCGCATTTCTCGCTGTAGTTTTCTTTGGAATAGCTCGACCGACAGGATATTTTGAAATACTTATTCTTGGCCGGCTTATCGTTGGATTTTCTACTGGTAATGTATATCCGCATTCCACATATTTTGTACTCCGTCTTCTGTTCTCCTTTAGCTCCAGTTTCATAATGTCTCTGACCAGCTCTCCTTCATCTCTTCTTATTACGTGTCCATACCATCTCATCATTGCTTCGCTCACCTTCTCTGCAATGTCTACCACACCACATCTTCTGATCTCTTCATTCCATTATGTCTCTGACCAGTTCTCCTTCATCTCTTCTTATTACGTGTCACTACCATCTCAGGCTTGATTCCCTCACTTTTTTACACACAAGTGATTTCTTCACTTTGGTAATTCTTTAATCTTCAGGTATGGGCAGTGGAATTGTTCCGATGTACTTAACAGAATGTTCACCCAAACATATCCGTGGCTCGCTGGGCGTTTTGCATCAACTTGGTTTGACAATCGGCATCTTGATTTCACAAATTCTAGGACTTGAAAAACTTTTAGGTTCGTGTATACATATTTTAACTTAAGGTAGTTCAAACACAAACCATGGCAGCTTATCGCAGAATACTACCTACACTGAACCCCCACGTTTGAGATATCTTTTTCAGGTAGTTCAGACACAAACCACGGCCGCTTATTGTAGAATACTACCTACACTGGACCACCAAGTTTGAGATATCTTTTTCAGGTAGTTCAGACACAAACCACGGCAGCTTATTGTAGAATACTACCTACACTGGACCACCACGTTTGAGATATCTTTTTCAGGTAGTTCAGACACAAACCACGACAGCTTATTGTAGAATACTACCTACACTGGACCACCACGTTTGAGATATCTTTTTCAGGTAGTTCAGACACAAACCACGGCAGCTTATTGTAGAATACTACCTACACTGGACCACCAAGTTTGAGATATCTTTTTCAGGTAGTTCAGACACAAACCACGACAGCTTATTGTAGAATACTACCTACACTGGACCACCAAGTTTGAGATATCTTTTTCAGGTAGTTCAGACACAAACCACGGCAGCTTATTGTAGAATACTACCTGCACTGGACCACCACGTTTGAGATATCTTTTTCAGGTAGTTCAGACACAAACCACGACAGCTTATTGTAGAATACTGCCTATGGGCAATCACGTTTGATATGTAATATTTTACTACAGTATTCAACACGTCTTAATATGATCTGTTTTCAGGAGGCGATGAATTGTGGCCGGTGCTTCTTATCTTATCAGCCGTTCCTGGTTTCATTGTCTCATTCTTCCTTCCTTTTGTCCCTGAAAGTCCTCGGTACCTCCTCATTAAAAAGAAAGACGAAGACAAAGCCAAGAAAGGTATGGAAACAATGACCCTTACTGGCCTCTAAGAGAAACAGTTTAGAAACAGTTTTTCAAAAAGTACATCATTTTAAACGCAGCATTGAAGTCTTACCGTGGCGAGGATCATGATGTCAAAGACGATATTGAAGAAATGCGAGAAGAACAGATACAACTGGAGGTTGAACCCCCCTGGACGATCAAACAATTATTGAAGGCAAAGAAACTTCGTTTTCCATTGTTGCTCCTGTGTGGACTCCAGGCGGGGCAACAATTGTCAGGAATTAATGTCGTAAGTTCAATGTTGTTACTAAAATGTTTTAACAT
This sequence comes from Trachythela sp. YZ-2020, assembly GCA_016169945.1. Classification (NCBI taxonomy): domain Eukaryota; kingdom Metazoa; phylum Cnidaria; class Anthozoa; order Malacalcyonacea; family Clavulariidae; genus Trachythela; species Trachythela sp. YZ-2020. The sequence continues at coordinate 659,930 of JADLSH010000353.1, forward strand.
GGCTATCCAATGAAGGATGTCATTCGCTGGATCTCTAGGGAGAACAGTTGAGAACTGATAAATCTATCCAGTTAAATATAATTTAGTTTTTATCTATTTTCATTTCTTTGCCAGGTATTTTATTACTCCACCAGTATATTCAAAGAAGCTGGCATTCCAAATGACTATATTCGTTATACAACCCTAGGAACTGGCGCTATCAATGTTGCTATGACAATAGTGGCGGTAAGGCATGAAACGTTTTGAGACCGTTATGCTATATTTATACCACTGACCTTTACTAATACACCTGGACTGAGTGCTCAATATAGGATCATCGGAGAAGACGAACTACGCAGATAGTTCGTCTGACAGATCATCCATCTTAGTGTAAACACAAGACAACTATCCAGACGAACTAGCTAGAATAGTGCGATCTATACTGACGATGGTTCTGTGAACAAATCATGTTTGTGACATGTTTTCCTGCGTTTATACACAGACAAATTATCAGACAAACTATCTTTTCTTTGCCTATTACAAGTTCATCCAGACGGATCATCTGTCTCCCGTATAAATTGAAGCTTGCTCTTAACAAAAACTCCTCACACTTTGTGTTTTAGGTTTATCTGATGGAGAAGGCTGGCCGACGTCCACTGTTGTTGTACGGTATGATTGGCATGGGAATATCTGCTGCTATTATCACCATTGGACTTAATGTGCAGGTAATAGTTATTATCGTGGAAGAATTTGTTTTCTTGCTTGGAACATATAATTTTATGTAAAAACATATATGTAGCGCAATATATGTATTTTGCCTTTCACCTTTGAGCCAGACGGTAGCCTGTGCAAAGATTACATGCAGAGTCTACAATCAGACCTCACTGAATCAGTCTATCTTTTTTGTTAAGGATGTCGCACCTGGAATTTCCTATCTCAGTTTTGTATGCACTTTGACGTTCGTTCTGTCGTATGCAATCGGGCTAGGTATTTTATATTTCATCTTTTACCTAATACAATATACAGTTGTTTGTAGAAGGTCATTTATCTAACATACTTGAGAGAATACAGGATCGAAATACCTGGAAAATATAACTGCGACATTACCTTATTAGGTCCTATTCCTCTCTTCCTTGGTGGCGAGCTGTTCAAGCAAGGCCCCAGGCCAGCGGCTATGAGTTTCTCTGGGATGTTAAATTGGCTTGCTAATTTTGTTGTTGGAATAACATTTCCTTTTATACTAGTAAGTGTCCTGGAGGGAGGGAGGGAGGGAGGGAGGGGGGATTCTGTGTGTGGGTGTTGGTGACAGTGGCACAGTGGTTAGTGCATGTGTCTTTCATCTCTGTGACCAGGATTCTATTCCTGCAATATGCAGTTGTCTGATTATAATTTCACCTCAGTCACGCTTCCAGTTTGACTCTATCAAACACTGCTGGTTTCCTCACCTCCTGTAGTAACACTGGATCAATAAGAGATAACCCTTACTGGACCTCTAGGAAGAACAGTTTAGAACTGATAGAGCTATCCAGTATAAATACAGTTAGTTTAGTTTAGGTTTCCTCCTGTAGTAACACTGGAACAATAAGAGATGACTCTTACTGGACCTCTAGGAAGAACAGTTTAGAACTGATAGAGCTATCCAGTATAAATAAAGTTAGTTTAGTTTAGGTTTCCTCCTGTAGTAACACTGGATCAATAAGAGATGACCCTTACTGGACCTCTTGGAAAAACAGTTTAGAACTGATAGAGCTATCCAGTATAAATAAAGTTAGTTTAGTTTAGGTTCCCTCCTGTAGTACCACTGGACCAATAAGGGATGATCCTTACTGGACCTCTAGGGAGAACAGTTTAGAACTGATAGAGCTATCCAGTATAAATAAAGTTAGTTTAGTTTAGGTTTCCTCCTGTAGTAACACTGGATCAATAAGAGATGACCCTTACTGGACCTCTTGAAAAAACAGTTTAGAACTGATAGAGCTATCCAGTATAAATAAAGTTAGTTTAGTTTAGGTTCCCTCCTGTAGTACCACTGGACCAATAAGGGATGACTCTTACTGGACCTCTAGGGAGAACAGTTTAGAACTGATAGAGCTATCCAGTATAAATAAAGTTAGTTTAATTTAGGTTTCCTCCTGTAGTAACACTGGATCAATAAGAGATGACTCTTACTGGACCTCTAGGGAGAACAGTTTAGAACTGATAGAGCTATCCAGTATAAATAAAGTTAGTTTGGTTTAGGTTTCCTCCTGTAGTAACACTGGATCAATAAGAGACGACTCTTACTGGATCTCTAGGAAGAACAGTTTAGAACTGATAGAGCTATCCAGTATAAATAAAGTTAGTTTGGTTTAGGTTTCCTCCTGTAGTAACACTGGATCAATAAGAGATGACTCTTACTGGACCTCTAGGGTGAACAGTTTAGAACTGATAGAGCTATCCAGTATAACTAAAGTTAGTTTAGTTTAGGTTTCCTCCTGTAGTAACACTGGATCAATAAGAGATAGCCCTTACTGGACCTCTAGGGAGAACAGTTTAGAACTGATAGAGCTATCCAGTATAAATAAAGTTAGTTTAGTTTAGGTTTCCTCCTGTAGTAACACTGGATCAATAAGAGATAGCCCTTACTGGACCTCTAGGGAGAACAGTTTAGAACTGATAGAGCTATCCAGTATAAATAAAGTTAGTTTAGTTTAGGTTTCCTCCTGTAGTAACACTGGATCAATAAGAGATAGCCCTTACTGGACCTCTAGGGAGAACAGTTTAGAACTGATAGAGCTATCCAGTATAAATAAAGTTAGTTTAGTTTAGGTTTCCTCCTGTAGTAACACTGGATCAATAAGAGGTGACTCTTACTGGACCTCTAGGGAGAACAGTTTAGAACTGATAGAGCTATCCAGTATAAATACAGTTAGTTTAGTTTAGGTTTCCTCCTGTAGTAACACTGGATCAATAAGAGGTGACTCTTACTGGACCTCTAGGGAGAACAGTTTAGAACTGATAGAGCTATCCAGTATAAATAAAGTTAGTTTAGTTTAGGTTTCCTCCTGTAGTAACACTGAATCAATAAGGAATGATCCTTACTGGATCTCTAGGGAGAACAGTTTAGAACTGATAGAGATATCCAGTATAAATAAAGTTAGTTTAGTTTAGGTTTCCTCCTGTAGTAACACTGGATCAATAAGGAATGATCCTTACTGGATCTCTAGGGAGAACAGTTTAGAACTGATAGAGATATCCAGTATAAATAAAGTTAGTTTAGTTTAGGTTTCCTCCTAAATCTATCAGTATAAATAAAGTTTGTCTTAAGTTCACTTCAACTCTTTGACTCTGATATCTTTTTAGGCTGGACTTAAAGCTTTTACATTCCTTCCATTTTTGGTTGTGGTAGTGATTGGTGCTATAATAACATTTAAATATGTGAAAGAAACGAAGAATAAAACTTATGAAGAAATTGCTCAGATGTATTATGGTAAAGATGATACGGTAAGATAGGTGACTTTGGTATTGTTCAGACTGTTAATTATTTCTGTCTTTATAAATTTCTGTTAAAAATTTTCTGCAAAAGTTCAGATCCAAAAATATTTCTGGGAACTAGGTTCCCCAGGATCCGATACTTTTTCCACCTCTGAAGAGCAGTTTAGGACTAATAGAGCTATCCGATAATCGCCAAAAGTATTCGTTAAAAGAAAGATACTCTTTTAAATGATCTTGATAAATCTATCTTACCTTTTATCATCTTGGCTTTGCTATTTGTTTTTATCTTTTTTTGAAGCACGATAATTTAAATCAAGAATTATCTTTTCTTTATACAGGACGATGACGTTACAATTGACATGACTGAACTGAAACAGACTGACACGAAAAATTTGGCATAGAAAACAGAGGAACCCTTACAGTTTGTGCTGAGGGTCTTAAGGATCTTACAGTTTATTGCCTCAGCCTAAACAATGGATTCACCGCCGATACTGCTTTATTATAGCAATCTAATTTCCGCCTGGTAGAGGTCTCAGATCAGTGGTAGAGGATCTATATGGGTCTAACTGACTTCTACAATCGCCCGTATGTTTGACTGACAATTGACAAAATAGTACAAAATGATCCTGCACGCTAACTTGAATTCGTTCTTTTATATTTTGTATCCTTTTACGCATTTTTCTATCTATACATGTAAAGTTGGTTGGCAAACCTTTCCACTTGAGAACTTTGCCACTTGCTAGTAAAATTGCCGAGCATTAGCTAGATAAATATTTATACTATTATGTATATATGATCAGTAGGGACGTTATGAATATTACTTTAGGGACAAATAGGTTAAATATATTGTTGGGGAATAAAGTAACAAAGTTTTACTGCGAAGTAAATTACCACCATCATCATTGGTGTTAGCTCATTAGTTATTTTAATAGTTATAATAAATTTTAAATGTTAATTTTGTCTGACGCTGTCAGACAAACGCGTTCCACGCGAGACGGCCGCCATTGTACTCCGAACAGATGCACTATCCAGTCATAAAGTTCCTAGAGATCAGTGGTCGTCATAGTAAACAAATATGGCGATTTGAAATGACAAGAAACATGAGATAAAAAATTGAAATAAATGAATGAAAACTCCGTTAAAACAACACAAACACATTAGTAAAAGACAAGTTGTTATATCCTTATTTATTATTCTTTATTTTCAAACCAATTTACAACGAAGAAAGTGTAAAATTAACAAGAAATTTCAACGAAAATGGCCCATTTGCTTGGCAGTCAAAATTGTCTGGAAAGTTTGGCAATAGATATTGGCGATGTTCATGAAACAATTACAGATATTTTTGGTCGAGTTGGTTCAGTAAGGTTCCCCTCTTGGAAATATCCTGACAAAGCGTCTTGTGATTTGGATATTAAGAAACTTTTAGCGAGATATTCTTACTCCAAAGATGAAGATCACTCCAAATTGTCGCATATTATATTGTTTGAGTTGCTTATTGATAGGTAATGAATGTTTTATTGTTAACAAATATTGTACATTGGAAAAAAACAAACAAATAATATACCAGACCCCCCTAGTTGACCACCCTTAGTTGGGCACTATTTTTTACAAACCAAGTGCTTTTGACCATAGGTTGGTTCTACTTATGCAAGCATTGTCATCATTCTGTAACCATCTCTTGAGCACAACAGAATGCAACCGTCCAGGTACTGCAAAGTCAGTTGGCTCGGCAATGTCTGTTGGTTTGGTCGTGAAGAAATTCTGGAACAAAATGGCACATCTTTATCACATTGTTCAACGAGAATTAACAGAGGTATGGTGTTAACTAAGACTATGTTCACACGAGACCCGATGAATTCCGGTCCATACTCAAATTCGTCCTGTTGCACTTGTTCACACAGGAATTTGTACAATTAGCTCTGTTTGAATTTCTCCAGTTTCCTGTATAAGTTGAATAGAATAAAATATCTTGATAGGCAAGGTAGGATGCATTGGGTTAGTCTAACACAATTTTTATGTCTTCCTGTAGTCTGGCGATAAAGATAAAAAGTTGAGAAGCTTAGAAAACACTGTTGTAGACATGAAACAAGAAATCAACATGCTTCAAGGCTTCATGAAGAAGACGTCCTCTCAAACCAGTCCCGTTAAAGGTGAAATAAAAAACCATTCAAACACCAAAACCTCGGCAAAATTCATCTTATCGCATACTGTGGACATGAACTTTCAAAGCCCCAGTCAAGCTGATGACATTACTTTGGCCGTTGAAGAAGTAGCTTTGACCAAAACATGTAAAGATGTTCCGACACAAACCTATGACACTGCTTTCGTGCCTTGTGAGGCTTGCAGTCGGACACAAGAAAATCTTATAGCAGTTGGACGAATGGTGATGAAAGTATGTGAATCCCAAGGCCTCCCTTCCAGTTTGGCAAAACAAAAACGTTTACTCAAACAGTCTTTACTAGCCGCTGCCGACGTTTCCCGATGGGCAGCCGAGCAGAACCGAGATCTGTCCAGAATTAATGACCATCTAGACAACCTCTATGCACAAATCAACCCTCTTCAGGAGAAGTTGAACAAGGCTCGTGAGAGACGAAAAGCCTTCGAGGAACGGGTTAAAAGTCTCGAGGAAAGTGTGGAGACAGAACATTCAGAAGCACAAAGAATTTCCAACGAGTTGTCAGAGAAATTGTCGGTCGTTACTCAAGAGAAGAAGAGCTTGGAGATGAGGACGAGTGAGGAGATACAGGAATTGAAGAAAGGGAAGGAATTCTTGGAAATTCAGATTGAAAGAAGTGAGCTGGAACTTAAGGATTCTGTAGCAAGCAAATCAAAACTTGGTAAGATTTTAAGTTTACAAGTTTGCCAGAACCAGGTTTAATATCAGACATACTTTCCCTTGCTACTCTGATTTGGAATGAATGCAATCAGACCAAAACCTGATGAATATACTACAGTGGAGTGTCCTTGCATTGGGTCGTGAATTTAATTCGCCAGAGTAGCTATTGAAAATACGTTTGGTAAGATAAATTTGTTGTCTCTGGCAGTATTCGACTACTACGATTTTTTTGCCCTACTCTAGAGTCCCAGCGTAAGCAGTTGACGTCGGATCTTGAAAAAGAACGAACCGAGACATCAAAATTGCAAAAGATGAATGAAGACTTGACAAAGACGAAACAGATCTTGAACGACATGCAGAGTAAACTGGAGAAAAACACATTGGAACTTGGCAAGATGGCAGCTAAGAACAGAACACTTTCCCAACATGATCAAGTGAGTCTCTCTTGTGTTTGAGCTTTCAATTCTAAACTGTCCTTCCTAGAGGTCCAGTAAGTGTAAGTGGGTAACCACTTATTGGTCCAGTGTTACTTCAGGAGGAAACTCGAGTACAGGTCTGGAAAAACCTGTGGTGTTTGGTAGAGTCAAACTGGAAGTATTCTTAGAACTCACATGTGATCGAGGTGAAAGACACATGCACTAACCACTGTGTCACCAACATCTGACCAAAACTAGCTCTACATGATCTAGGACTTTAATTCAAGATATAAACAAAATCTCATCTTGAGATTTTGTTTATATCTTTTAGGCACATGCGAAGCAACCCTCAATTTGTTCTACATGATCTAACCTTGACTCAATGCTAGGAAACAATGGGTACTACAGTCTCCTCCTGTAGTAACCAGGGGCGGATCCAGGCTCATCTGACAGAGGGGGTGCAGATTTTTCAGGGGGGTGCACCCTTCCACTACCAGCACAGATTACATCAAAGATGTCATTTTATTAGATCATGAAAATCTCAGTATGGACTCGTTGATGCTGACTTTTTGTGGGGGGGGGATGCTGACGTTTTCCCAGTAGATCCACCTATGGTACTAACACTGGGCCAAAAAGGGATAACCCTTACTGGACCTCTAGGAGGAATGGTTTAGGACTATATCCAGTATAAATAGAATAAGTTACCTTTATATTCTAATAGATTTGATAAACAATTATGTTTATTTACTTCCAAGGTCCTTCAAAGTAAACATGACGCATTACTTCAACGTATTGATGAGCTGGACCAGGAATGTGAGGTACTCCGAGAGAAAGTGATGGATATTGAGGGTGAGAGAGATGAATTGAGGGATATGTTGGATGAAACAAAGATACAAACTGAAAATCTCACTGAAGAACTTGCTGAAAAACAGGTATGAATGTGGAAGCTAGGATGAAGTATATGTATGTAGGTTCGTTAGAGAAGTTTGTGACTTAATTGTGCAGCAAATAAACAGATCAACAGACAAGCTTGAAGTTTGCTTGACGGATGATCTGTCTGTGTGTATAAAAACGGTGTTAGACAGACTATCAGTAAAACATGAGCCATTGTTTTTCCTGGAACCATACTATACAGTATACTATTGAATGTTGCTTATTATGTTTCTGTAGGGACAGGTCGACAGTATCAACGGAGACCGGAACAATTTATCTGAAGTGATTCAAAGTTTACAGACGAACGTTCAACGATTACAACACGAGCTGCAGGCCAACGAGGAAAAGATGCAAATGATTGTACAATACCCTGGTGATAAAGACAGCCCAAGTGGCGAGGGTGAGTCACTATAATACACCGGAGTGTACAGGGGGTAGCATCGCCCATGCCAGAAACCGCCTGACCTCAGTAACCGGAGTTCGATACATGCAATATGCAGTTGTCTGATTATGATTTCACCTCAGTTGCTTGTAGGAAGTGTGCTTCCAGTTTGACTCTACCAAACTTCGCAGGTTTTCTTCCAATACTCTGGTTTCTTCCTGTAGTAATGCTGGACCAATATTGACAAGAGATGTCCCATACTGGACCTCTAGGGAGAACAGTTTAGAACTGATAGAGCTATCCAGTGTAAATAAAGTTAGTTTAGTTTAGGTTTTCTCCTGTAGTAACACTGGATCAATAAGGGATGACCCTTACTGGGCCTCTAGGAAGAACAGTTTAGAACTGATAGAGCTATCCAGTGTGAATAAAGTTAGTTTAGTTTAGGTTTCCTCCTGTAGTTACACTGCATCAATAAGAGATGATCCTTACTGGACCTCTAGGGAGAACAGTTTAGAACTGATAGAGCTATCCAGTATAAATAAAGTTAGTTTAGTTTTTCTCCTGTAGTACAGGGCTGGTCAATGGACATTGTCCGGTCAGAATTGAGTATTGACCGGACAAAACCCTTGAATGCCGGTCTTTTCGTCCGATCAAATAACAATTTGTGCACTTTAAAAGAAAATTCAATTTCATCAACTTCAAAAATATAGAATTTCATGAAAATTACCATTCCCAGCGCACGGTATAAATGTTCGACTGTTTGAGTCGCAATCTTGCAAGACAAGTTTAATTTACACCCTTCCTTTGTTTACGGTTCAACAGGCCTGGATAATCCTCTGGCAATATCTCGTGAAATGGAGAAACAAATAACATCGAATAATATCCGTATTGCCATGTTGGAGTCTCAGAACAAGAAATTGAGGCATTCCATTGAGAAACTGAGCGAAATTCAAGAGGATGTAAAACCTATCAGACAGGTGAGTGTTGAATGAGCTTCCTGTATCATTTTCAGGTAGTTCAGACACAAACCACGGCAGCTTATTGTAGAATACTACCTACACTGGACTCCACGTTTGGGATATCTTTTTCAGGTAGTTCAGACACAAACCACGACAGCTTATTGTAGAATACTACCTACACTGGACCAACACGTTTGAGAGATCCTTTTCAGGTAGTTCAGACACAAACCACGGTAGCTTATTGTAGAATACTACTTACACTGGACCATCACGTTTGAGAGATCCTTTTCAGGTAGTTCAGACACAAACCATGACAGCTTATTGTAGAATACTACCTACACTGGACCACCACGTTTGAGAGATCCTTTTCAGGTAGTTCAGACACAAACCACGGCAGCTTATTGCAGAATACTACCTACACTGAACTCTCAATGTTTAATTTAGTAAATCTTTATCGTTATATTTCTGATTCAAAGATGGAAGAGCCAGTCTTACTCTGGAACTCGCGGAGTGATTCAGGGAAAACTAGAAAGAAGACTCCAAAAAGTCCTCCCCGTTTGACGCTTTCAAGGTATGTACAGTATGTTACGGGCCAGCAGATGGTTGTCAACTGCCATCTACACACGTAAAAATCTCACATCTTGTCAACAAGATGTGTTCAACTTCGCAACAGGCTTGTAAGAAGTTTGTCAACAAGTTGTAACAATGTTGTCATTTTATCAAGTTGCTACAAGGTTGTCACTCACAACTTGTTAACAAGTTGTTGAATTTCAGGACAATAACAAGTTGATGCAACAACTGACGTTGTAGCAAGTTGTCAACAAGCCGATGACAATTGTCAACAAGCTGGGCACAAGCAGTGCGAACACATCCTGATAACAAGTTGTTGAAACAGCATTGGTACTGCTGCAGGTTTGTTACAACTTGTGCGTTTTTACGTGTGTGATACAACACTCACTCTGATCTGAAGTGCAGGTTGACCACCATCTGCTGCACAATAGTGCTTAGTGAAATACACCCATAGGTAATCATCTCTCCTTTGCTTTCCAATCCTACCTAAAATGTACCTTAATCTTAGAACCCAGTCCGATACTGAAAGTCGCGGACACCGCACCTCTGGAACAACCGACGATGCTTTCCGACAAACGTCCGACAACTACCGACAACCACGACCGCCTTTGGGTTCAAAACTAGAAAAGCAAAACAATTTTCAAAACAGTCGTGATAAAGTGTTTGAAAAACGACAGGCAAGGACTCTGAGCGCAAAACTTGCACACAGTGGTAAGAACGTCACTAGTTTAACGCGTACCAATTATGGGGGTCTGGAGACGAATGTTACGGCACATGACGATTTGAGCACGACAAATTACGAACCAGTGAATACGTTTATCTGTGGTGGGTGTGATAAAATGTACACGACGCGAAAGGATTTGGACATACACAAAGCATTTTGTTATGATCTGAAGACGTGAGCCGTGTTTACTTGATCAGGGAATTTCAAGTCAATCTGTGATGAGACAGGGCTGACTAGAACTTCACGTCAGATTGATTGGCAGTGTAAAGGGTGTCCCTAGATTCACCCTTTTGTCCAACAGAAAAGTTATTCAAACCCTTGAGACATTTGGACTTCACCTCCTTTTCTTGTATATTGCATGTCGCGGAATTTTTAACTGAATTTTAGTTAAATACTATACATTGCCGTGTAAATTAATTGTATATTATGAAATTATATATAATTGTATAGAAGTATACATTCTTATTGTACATATGTGCGACGTCTGATTGTTAATTATTTACAATAAGGCGTGCAACTGCTGTTAAATATCTTTCTTGACACTTTGGCAAAACAAAGACACGCAGTGAAGTGTTAGAAAATACATTTTAAAATAAAATTCCTAAGACTAAGTTTCAGTTTGTCTTTTGCAAGCCACGGAGGTGAAATAAAGTGGGCGACTTCTCATAATTTCGTAAATTATGCATAAAATTTGAAAATATAATTGCAAGGTATGCAAATTGTTTTAATTGTACAGGAACTCGCCAACAATCGGCTGTATCCCAATGGGAAATAAAGCCAATCGAGGCTGTCAAATTGGACCAATCAGAGTAATTTATTTGTATCACAACGACCAATCAGAGGCAGGGATTTTTCTCGCCAATAAGATTCGCGCAGTCGCATGCGAGGCAAGTTTGAAGCTGATCTTGGGGCGAGCGTCCAGACTGAAATCTTGGAGAAGACGACAAATTGCTTGGAGAAATCATGTGAAAGTGTAAACCCATCAATAAACTATCTTTTTACGAAAGAATCTTGGTCTTAAAGCACGAGTTAAGGTAAATTAGCAAGCTTTTAACTGAGTAAACTTTAAAAAGCTAAACAATTTGTTGAATGAAATGCATTCGCCATGACAATGGCCGGTCGCTGGTTTGGGCCGGTTTTGCTCGATATTTTACTTGTAAATCTGATCAATTTTGCTTCAATAATGCTTTCAGTAGTTTCAGGTAACTTATGTTTGTGTTTTCTATCGTTTTAGAACCAAACACGAAATTTTTAAGAATCCTACCAACGTGTAAGGTTCGTATCGGCTGTGAATATTTTAGTGAACAACTTGTTTGTGTGAATTTGTGTCTATAATGTCGAGATAAAACGTCTATGCCTATGGGCAAACCTGAAGGATTTCTAAGTATTTATAGACTGTCTTCGAAGTAATTCTCGGTGTATTCCGTGTTTGTGGTTTTTGAACATAGACGTTTTATCTCGATATGATTTATGCGTAGTCGCTGCATTATTCGTGTACTGTGCTTGGGCTAATTGTACGAAGCCTGTTTAGCTGGCTTTCATCAATTTTCAGAATGAGTGAATTTCTATCTTATTCACTAAATGTGTAGTTCCATACATGCATAAAGTATGAAAAGTTTGGTTGTTTGAGCTATTTCTAGACCACTTTTGGTTTAGTTTAGAAATATTAAAGTTAGACAGGACTCGTACAACTAACCCCTGTGACAGAATGAGTAGGTTTCATTAAGCGTTACAGAGCAGCAGATGGTGGTCAACATCAGAAATGTTGAAATAAGCTACTTATAGGAGCAAACCAATTAAACTTAATGTCTCAATTCTATCTATTTGCCTCTAAATACAAGACTACTACATATAATGAAAAGATTGACATTATTTTCTCACTCTGATATCTGCTGGTTGACCACCATCTGCTGCACAATAGTGCTTAGTCAAACCCAGCTATAAGAGTTCTGTGCCCCTGTTTTCTAATATTTAAGCGCATACGTGTTTCTTACCTAGTTTTTCTAAATTTTTAGAAAGAATTTGCCATCTCCAGCGAAAGGTACTACGGCTTAAGTCATTCACTAAATGCGCGCAAATACAATAATCACAAAAATTGCGAATGTCACTATAAGGGCAAGGATATTGATGAAAACGTGTAGGACTTCAATGGAGTAAGGGCATGGAAATTATTTCATCAGTGTGCATGGTTGACCTTCTGTGTAAATTCTGAATTCTGTTGAAGTCTCAGCAGTGCTCTTGGAGTAGGAATCTCTGTGAGCACTTCAGTGATTTCACAGCTCAGTTGCCTGCATTAGGGCATGCGCGGAACGTTCGACTGTGGTGTTGATTCTCCCCGAGTGTCAGTTGTGTGCGTGCGGTGGATGGTACCGTCCCTCGTACGTACTTCTTTCGGGAGGTTCTCGGACCCAACTAACATGCAGGGAGAATCAACACTACAGCCGGACGTTCGGCGCCTGCTCCAGTGCAAGCAACTGAACTGCGAAATCACTGGAGTGTTCACAAAGGCTCGTTCTTCAAGAGCTCAACTGAGACCTCAAGGGTATTGAGAGTTTGGGCAGAAAGTCAACCGTATACACCGATAGAATGATTGAAGTAAGCTTGCTACATCGAAGTCTTACTGGTTTGAATCTTTTGAGATGTCCTTATTCTGGCATTTGCACTCGTTCCCAGACCTTGCTATATACTCACGGTCGTGTTCTGTAGATCTATAAACCACATCTTATTACAAAGGGGAACATTTTCACCAGTTGTTTGGCAGTTGATAACAAAAATTATTCATGAATTATTTGATGCTTAGACATTATACGCTCTTCTGTTTACCTTCCTTGAATTTTCAATTTTCGGATTACAGTCTAAGTTCTCCCAACCCTGTTAGTTTAACTGGTTGTTTTGAACAATGAGTAAATACAAGTGATTTGGGCCATCATTTGTTTTTTCTGTATGTTTGAAGCAATAGCTAGGCAAAACGATGTGGCTAAAACGTAGGAGTGAGAAATGACCTTTGCAAGGAGTTTACAGAAAGGTGTTCTTGTCTGCATCGGTTTCAAATGAACAAAAATTATGCAAGGTTCATGAGTTTATAACTTGTAAAAGTTTTCAAAAGTATGTTATATTTGTGAGGTTGCACGATATTTTCTCACATATAATTTTATACGCAAGTACTACGTGAAAAAATTCGCACTATCTTTCGGTTAACTTGAATTATGTTTCGTAAAAATTAACTTTTTGCTTTGCAACACTTCATGAAACAGTTGCAATTGATGGATTCTGTTTTCCGACCAAAATTTTCCACCAAAACGAATAGGAAGTTTTGTATTTGCGTGCTAAATGGGGATGCCTTTGAGTCCTTTGCAACTAATATACGCAACAGATCTTCATGGGTAAAGATACAATGATGAATAGCTGAGAACATCAGAAAGGTATGGATACGCTGTTGACTGAAGACTGCAGCCTTACTATGTCATCAACAGAACTATCCTGGATCTACATATAATTGGCGACTTTACCAGCTGGACTTTCTCATGACTCGGAGATTAATGGAGCTACGTACCTACATCGAGATGCAAAGATGTGACGACGAGAGATGGGACAACGCCGCCTGATGCGACGAGCGATGAAACTACTGAATATGCAACGACGACTCGATGCGACGACCGAATGACAGACTGGGTAGGTTTTAGTAAATGTTACATTGCAGCAGATGGTGGTCAACATCAGAAATGTTGAAATAAGCTACTTATAGGAGCAAACCAATTGAACTAAATGTCTTAATTCTATCTATTTGCCTCCAAATATAAGACTACTACATATAATGAAAAGATTAACATTATTTTCTCACTCTGATGTCTGCTGGTTGACCACCATCTGCTGCACAATACAGTAGTGCTTATTTCACCCAGCTATAAACGTTCTCTGTCCTTGTTTTCTAATTCTTAAGCGCATACGTTTCTTACCAAGTTTTCCTCAATTTGTAGAAAGAATTTGCCATCTCCAGCGAAAGGTGCTACGGCTTCAGTCATTCACTAAATGCGCGCAAATATAAAATAACCACTACAAAAATTGCGAATGTCACTTTAAGGGCAAGAACATTGATGAAAACATGTAGGCCTTCAATGGAGTAAGGGCATGGAAATTATTTCATCAGTGTGCATGGTTGACCTTCTGTGTAAATTCTGAATTCTGTTGAAGTCTCAGCAGTGCTCTTGGAGTAGGAATCTCTGTGAGCACTTCAGTGATTTCACAGCTCAGTTGCCTGCATTAGGGCATGCGCAGAACGTTCGACTGTGGTGTTGATTCTCCCCGGGTGCCAGTTGTGTGCGTGTGGTGGATGGCGCCGTCCCTCGTACGTACTTCTTTCGGGAGGTCCTCGGACCCAACTAACATGCGAGGGGAATCAACACTACAGCCGGACGTTCGGCGCATGCTCCAGTGCAAGCAACTGAACTGCGAAATCACTGGAGTGTTCACAAAGGCTCGTTCTTCAAGAGCTCAACTGAGACCTCAAGGTATTGAGAGTTTGGGCAGAAAGTCAACCGTATACACCGATAGAATGATTGAAGTAAACTTGCTACATCGAAGTCTTACTGGTTTGAATCTTTCGAGATGTCCTTATTCTGGCATTTGCACTCGTTCCCAGACCTTGCTATATACTCACGGTCGTGTTCTGTAGATCTATAAATAACATCTTATTACAAAAGGGAACATTTTCACCAGTTGTTTGGCAGTTGATAACCAAAATTATTCATGAATTATTTGATGCTTAGACATTATACGCTCTTCTGTTTACCTTCCTTGAATTTTCAATTTTCGGATTACAGTCTAAGTTCTCCCAACCCTGTTAGTTTAACTGGTTGTTTCGAACAATGAGTAAATACAAGTGATTTGGGCCATCATTTGTTTTTTCTGTATGTTTGAAGCAATAGCTAGGCAAAACGATGTGGCTAAAACGTAGGAGTGAGAAATGACCTTTGCAAGGAGTTTACAGAAAGGTGTTCTTGTCTGCATCGGTTTCAAATGAACAAAAATTATGCAAGGTTCATGAGTTTATAACTTGAAAAAATGTTCAAAGTATGTCATATATATTTGAGATTGCACGATATTTTCTCACATATAATTTTATACGCAAGTACTACGTGAAAAAATTCGCACTATCTTTCGGTTAACTTGAATTATGTTTCGTAAAAATTAACTTTTTGCTTTGCAACACTTCATGAAACAGTTGCAATTGATGGATTCTGTTTTCCGACCAAAATTTTCCACCAAAACGTGTAGGAAGTTTTGTATTTGCGTGCTAAATGTGGATGCCTTTGAGTCCTTTGCAACTAATATACGCAACAAATCTTCATGGGTAAAGATACAATGATGAATAGCTGAGAACATCAGAAAGGTATGGATACGCTGTTGACTGAAGACTGCAGCCTTACTATGTCATCAACAGAACTATCCTGGATCTACATATAATTGGCGACTTTACAAGCTGGACTTTCTCATGACTCGGAGATTAATGGAGCTACGTACCTACATCGAGATGCAAAGATGCGACGACGAGAGATGGGACGACGCCGCCTGATGCGACGAGCGATGAAACTACTGAATATGCAACGACGACTCGATGCGACGACCGAATGACAGACTGGGTAAGTTTTAGTAAATGTTACATTGCAGCAGATGGTGGTCAACATCAGAAATGTTGCCACTTATAAGCTACTTATAGGAGCAAACCAATTGAACTAAATGTCTCAATTCTATCTATTTGCCTCCAAATATAAGAATACTACATATAATGAAAATATTAACATTATTTTCTCACTCTGATATCTGCTGGTTGACCACCATCTGCTGCACAATAGTGCTTATTTCACCCAGCTATAAACGTTCTCTGTCCTTGTTTTCTAATTCTTGAGCGCATACGTTTCTTACCAAGTTTTCCTCAATTTGTAGAAAGAATTTGCCATCTCCAGCGAAAGGTGCTACGGCTTCAGTCATTCACTAAATGCGCGCAAATATAAAATAACCACTACAAAAATTGCGAATGTCACTTTAAGGGCAAGAACATTGATGAAAACATGTAGGACTTCAATGGAGTAAGGGCATGGAAATTATTTCATCAGTGTGCATGGTTGACCTTCTGTGTAAATTCTGAATTCTGTTGAAGTCTCAGCAGTGCTCTTGGAGTAGGAATCTCTGTGAGCACTTCAGTGATTTCACAGCTCAGTTGCCTGCATTAGGGCATGCGCGGAACGTTCGACTGTGGTGTTGATTCTCCCCGGGTGCCAGTTGTGTGCGTGTGGTGGATGGCGCCGTCCCTCGTACGTACTTCTTTCGGGAGGTCCTCGGACCCAACTAACATGCAGGGAGAATCAACACTACAGCCGGACGTTCGGCGCATGCTCCAGTGCAAGCAACTGAACTGCGAAATCACTGGAGTGTTCACAAAGGCTTGTTCTTCAAGAGCTCAACTGAGACCTCAAGGGCATTGAGAGTTTGGGCAGAAAGTCAATCGTATACACCGATAGAATGATTGAAATAAACTTGCTACATCGAAGTCTTACTGGTTTGAGTCTTTCGAGATGTCCTTATTCTGGCATTTGTACTCGTTCCCAGACCTAGCTATATGCCCACGGTCTGGTACCAGACCTTGCTATATGCTCACGGCCGTGTTCTGTAGATCTATAAATAACATCTTATCACAAAAGGGAACATTTTCACCAGTTGTTTGGCAGTTGATAACAAAAATTATTAATGAATTATTGGATGCTTAGACATAATACGCTCTTCTGTTTACCTTCCTTGATTTTTCAATTTTCGGATTACAGTCTAAGTTCTCCCAACCCTGTTAGTTTAACTGGTTGTTTCGAACAATGAGTAAATACAAGTGATTTGGGCCATCATTTGTATTTTCTGTATGTTTGAAGCAATAGCTAGGCAAAACGATGTGGCTCTCAGAGTGCTAAAACATAGGAGTGAGAAATTACCTTTGCAAGGAGTTTACAGTAAGGTGTTCTTGTCTGCATCGGTTTCAAATGAACAAAAATTATGCAAGGTTCATGAGTTTATAACTTGTAAAAGTTTTCAAAAGTATGTTATATTTGTGAGGTTGCACGATATTTTCTCACATTATTTTATACGCAAGTACTACATGAAAAAAACTTGCACTTACTTTTGGTTAACTTGAACTAAGTGTCTAAGAATGAATTTTTTTGCCTTGCAACAAATCATGAAACAGTTGCAATTGATGCATTCTGTTTTTCGATCCGAAAATTTTCCACCAAAACGAATAGCAATTATTTGTATTTGCGTGCTAAATGGGGATGCCTTTAAGTCCTTTGCAACCAATATACGCAACAAATCTTCATGGGTAAAGATACAATGATGAATAGCTGTGAACATCAGAAAGATATGGGTACATCGAGATGCAAAGATGCGACGAGAACAGATGGGACGACGACCAAAGCAGCTGCTGATGCGACAACAAGAGATACGACCACGCCGCTACCTGATGCGACTACTTGATGCGACGACCAGAGATGCGACGACGACACCTGATGCGATGACGGATGCAATGACGACTCGATACGACGACCGATGCGACGACAGATGAAGAGGAGGCTAAATACAGGTTCATACTATAGGTACTATAGGTACTGTAGTTCAATCTCGAATCCAAAACTCGTAAATAAGTAGTGCATGATTAATATAGGTAATTGTTCTGGATCCGAGATCCGGGTGGTCTCAATCGGATGTATTTACATATTTGGTAGACATTTCAACCTTTTGGTAGTGAGAACATCAAATTTTGTAAAACTGTAAAAATATTATGTTCTGTTGAGCATATGCTCTTATCCTTTGCAGCAGGTAACAATGTTACGGGAAGTCTGCATTGGTGAACAGTTTCTCTTTTCGCAGTCGTTGCTTTTGAAAAATTCCCCTTTTGTCACTCATGTGTAAATACAAACGAAGTAGTGTAAGATTATATCAGCGCATAACATCTCAAAAGTCTGGTCTAATAGTGTACGTGCATACCTCAAATTGAGGTGTCATGCACCTAAATGATGCCTCAAATTGAAGTGTCATCTAGGAGCATGGTTTGTGCATGATTAAAAGAGCGTTTTACAAACGATGTAGTGTAAGATTATATCAGCGCATAACATCTCAAAAGTCTGGTCTAATAGTGCACGTGCATACCTCAAATTGAGGTGTCATGCACCTAAATGATACATCAAATTGAAGTGTTATCTAGGAGCATGGTTTGTGCATGATTAAAAGAGCGTTTTACAAACGATGTAGTGTAAGATTATATCAGCGCATAACATCTCAAAAGTCTGGTCTAATAGTGTAGGTGCATACCTCAAATTGAGGTGTCATGCACCTAAATGATACATCAAATTGAAGTGTTATCTAGGAGCATGGTTTGTGCATGATTAAAAGAGCGTTTTACAAACGATGTAGTGTAAGATTATATCAGCGCATAACATCTCAAAAGTCTGGTCTAATAGTGTACGTGCATACCTCAAATTGAGGTGTCATGCACCTAAATGATACATCAAATTGAAGTGTTATCTAGGAGCATGGTTTGTGCATGATTAAAAGAGCGTTTTACAAACGATGTAGTGTAAGATTATATCAGCGCATAACATCTCAAAAGTCTGGTCTAATAGTGTAGGTGCATACCTCAAATTGAGGTGTCATGCACCTAAATGATGCCTCAAATTGAAGTATCATCTAGGAGCATGGTTTGTGCATGATTAAAAGAGCATTTTATGTTTTGAGCTAAGGTGCAATTAATCGCTTTCCGCTGGGTGAAAAATTTCGCGCGGAGCGAATCGAAAAATAGAACAGCAATCTGATTGAATAGCGACAGAATTGGCGGTGAAAAAGTATAAGAGCAGCAATTCGGACCGTCAACGTCGGACTTCAGACTTTAAATATAATTATATTTAATTGATTAATATAATTAATCAATATAACTAAATTTTTTCACCTAATTAAAAATTCTGACTGTCTGAGACGCAAAACGGTCAAATGCGCGCGCAGGCTATATTGCCTATATATGGCACTTTACTTCCAACTTATTCTAATTCTGAAGAAATATACAACAATGTTATAACTTCTGAAGGAATTTGTTGAAGTACATTTTATATAACTCCCATTAAAACCTTCAAGATGACAATCCGTTTTTTTCTACAAATATGTCCATGTTTTTCTCTGAGGGTTTTTCTCAGGGCATTCCGGTTTCCCTTCCGGTGTCCATGTTTGGGGCCAAACCAAGATACAGATAAGTTTATGCACGTATGTTTAAAGTTAAACAAGTAGAGATTGGCATGTCTGTATTGATACTGTATTAGTTCTCTCTCTTCAACCGGAAACGTACCGAAATTTTATCAGTTCTTCTCTACGGTACGTGTAACAGATATGGTAAGCTGTTCCCTGGTAAGATTTTTACTAATCTAAGTTGAGATGTGTTTAGGTCTACCCTGTGCTGCGAGGGTTTTTCTCCGGGTACTCCGGTATTCCTCCCTCAAACACAGTTGTTGAGCAAGTGTATCAGGAGTCTATGGCTCGGGCGAATTGGGCAACCACACTCTGTCTAATCGACATTAAATAAACAAATAACAAATATATAATAATGGTGCTCGTCTAAAAACTAATGCTCTTCGTTGCGTTCGCATTGTTGAACATTGTATATACAGGGTTCAAAATAACGGCCGATAGGTCTGCGGTCAAAATGATCGGTCAGCTTGATTTTAGCTCGGTCAAAATCTGTTTTTGACCGGTCACTGATACGCATTTCACTAACAGTGAAACAAATCATAAGAATTTGTTCAGAGACATCGCTTTTATTGTTTCACGATGACGTTCTTTAGGAGATTAAGCAACGTTATCAGTGTTACTGTAGTGCTTTCGGGGAAATCTTTATCATAAGGATTTAAAATTCTAGCGGAAGGCATGAAAATGTGGCCGGTCAAAATGACCGGCGACTTTAAAAAGTGACCGGTTCGGTTAACAGGCCTTTTTGGCCGGTTATTGACCGTTGACCGGCCGTTATTTTGAGCCCTGCCTATAAACAACGCCCATATTTGCAAAAATACTGTAAATCCAATATCTTTATTATGTTGTTTAAGACTGTTGCATGTTTGGCTTCTGGGTTAAATTCCCAGAACACTGCTATCTAACTGATTATCCAAATATTTTTATTAAATAATAAACTCGCGCGCAATCGTGACTATATTATCGATGTTTTTAAGCCTAAGCATCGACGTCAATACATTAGGTAATACCAATGACATCCTGTCCATTTTGTCAACTTCTTGAGTTTTCGAAAAAATGGAAAAAAGTAAACGGCACTTTTTGCTATTTCAAAAACGCAAAAAGTGGCAAAAATGTTAAAGCTTAACCAACTTTACATTTTCAGCCACTCTTTCAGATTGTGAAAAAGTGGCCAAATCTTGCCAAAAAGTAATGGGGCTAGCCTTAACTTTTTGTCGAAAATGTGTTAAGGATATTAGCCTTTACGTTTTGGCCATTTTACCACTTTTTCAGTTGTTGAAAAAGTTGCCCAAATCTGGTCAAAACGTAAAGGGATTAGCCTTAACTTTTTCTCGAGAAGATGTTAAGGGTTAGCCTTACGTGTTTGACCATTTTAACCACTTTTTCAGTTGTTGAAAAAGTAGCCCAAATCTGGCCAAAAAGTAAAAGGGTTAGCCTTAAGGTGGCTCCATACAGGAGTTTCAAAAATGGAAAATCAAGGATTTACGTCCGACTTTTTGGACAATTATTACTTATTGGAAAACAAAGTGTCTGACTTTTATAAATTAATATCGAAAGAGTTTAAATTTTGAACAAAGGCACGTCACTGCCGTTGCTATGGCAACAATGACGTTTCAATATGGCGGATATTTTCCATTGAGCTGTAATATAATAGCTCAGTGATATTCTGTTGACCCTAAATATTCCAAATTAGTCCAAGGTGATTATTCATAATATTTTTTGAAATCGTCAAAATAATTTAATATACAAAAAAGAGCATTTTGAATTAAACTACGTTAAAGGTAACGTAGTTTAATTAAAAATGCTCTTTTTTAAGTATATGAAATTATTTTGACGATTTTAAAAAATATTATGAATAATCACGTTTGAGTAATTTGGAATATTTAGGGCAACAGAATTTTTAAAACATAATTGCAACGTTATTGCTGCCACAGTGATCTTTGTTAAACAAATTTGAACTCCTACGATATTGGTTTATAAAAGTTATACACTCTTAATTAACTGTTTTCCAACCAGTAATAATTGTCCAAAAAGTCAGACGTGTAAATCATTAATTCTCCATTTCAGATCTGTATCAAACCACCTTAACATTTTCCCACAGGGGTCCTAACTCTGACCTATGGTAAGAAAATGTAAAATAATCAAATTATTGAACTTTAAACTGTATTTCAAACAACAGTTTGATTATTTCAAAGCACAATCGATGAAAAGAACTTGAAATAACTTAAATTATAATTTACATGAAGTACTGAATTAAAATTTAAGTTATTAAAATTAAAGGTCAAGTTGAAGGTCAAAGGTCAAATATGAAAATTTCCCATTTAAATTATGAAGGTCAAAGGTCAACAATGAAGGTCAAAGGTCAAATATGAAAATTGCCTATTTAAATTATGAAGGTCAAAGGTCAATTATGAAGGTCAAAGGTCAATTATGAAGGTCAAAGGTCAAGTTGAAGGTCAAAGGTCAAATATGAAAATTTCCCATTTAAATTATGAAGGTCAAAGGTCAACAATGAAGGTCAAAGGTCAAATATGAAAATTTCCCATTTAAATTATGAAGGTCAAAGGTCAATCATGAAGGTCAAAGGTCAATGAAGGTCAAAGGTCAATTATGAAGGTCAAAGGTCAAATATGAAAATTTCCCATTTAAATTATGAAGGTCAAAGGTCAATAATGAAGGTCAAAGGTCAATAATGAAGGTCAAAGGTCAAATATGAAAATTTCCCATTTAAATTATGAAGGTCAAAGGTCAACAATGAAGGTCAAAGGTCAAATATGAAAATTTCCCAATTAAATTATGAAGGTCAAAGGTCAACAATGAAGGTCAAAGGTCAATAACGAAGGTCAAAGGTCAAATATGAAAATTTCATATTTAAATTATGAAGGTCAAAGGTCAATTATGAAGGTCAAAGGTCAAATATGAAAATTTCCCATTTAAATTATGAAGGTCAAAGGTCAATTATGAAGGTCAAAGGTCAGTAACGAAGGTCAAAGTTCAAATATGAAAATTTCCAATTTAAATTATGAAGGTCAAAGGTCAATTATGAAGGTCAAAGGTCAAGTTGAAGGTCAAATATGAAAATTTCCCATTTAAATTATGAAGGTCAAAGGTCAACAATGAAGGTCAAAGGTCAAATATGAAAATTTCCCATTTAAATTATGAAGGTCAATTATGAAGGTCAAAGGTCAATTATGAAGGTCAAAGGTCAATAACGAAGGTCAAAGGTCAAATATGAAAATTTCCCATTTAAATTGTGAAGGTCAAAGGTCAATTATGAAAATTTCCCATTTAAATTGTGAAGGTCAAAGGTCAATTATGAAGGTCAAAGGTCAAATATGAAAATTTCCCATTTAAATTATGAAGGTCAAAGGTCAATAATGAAGGTCAAAGGTCAATAATGAAGGTCAAAGGTCAAATATGAAAATTTCCCATTTAAATTATGAAGGTCAAAGGTCAACAATGAAGGTCAAAGGTCAAATATGAAAATTTCCCATTTAAATTATGAAGGTCAAAGGTCAACAATGAAGGTCAAAGGTCAATTATGAAGGTCAAAGGTCAATAACGAAGGTCAAAGGTCAAATATGAAAATTTCATATTTAAATTATGAAGGTCAAAGGTCAATTATGAAGGTCAAAGGTCAAATATTAAAATTTCCCATTTAAATTATGAAGGTCAAAGGTCAATTATGAAGGTCAAAGGTCAATTATGAAAATTGCCCATTTAAATTATAAAGGTCAAAGGTCAATAATGAAGGTCAAAGGTCAACAATGAAGGTCAAAGGTCAAATATGAAAATTTCCCATTTAAATTATGAAGGTCAAAGGTCAATTATGAAGGTCAAAGGTCAAAATATGAAAATTTCCCATTTAAATTATGAAGGTCAAAAGTCAATAATGAAGGTCAAAGGTCAATTATGAAGGTCAAAGGTCAATAACGAAGGTCAAAGGTCAAATATGAAAATTTCCCATTTAAATTATGAACGTCAAAGGTCAATTATGAAGGTCAAAGGTCAAATATTAAAATTTCCCATTTAAATTATGAAGGTCAAAGGTCAATAATGAAGGTCAAAGGTCAAATATGAAAATTTCCCATTTAAATTATGAAGGTCAAAGGTCAATAATGAAGGTCAAAGGTCAATAATGAAGGTCAAAGGTCAAATATGAAAATTTCCCATTTAAATTATGGTCAAAGGTCAATAATGAAGGTCAAAGGTCAATTATGAAGGTCAAAGGTCAATAACGAAGGTCAAAGGTCAAATATGAAAATTTCATATTTAAATTATGAAGGTCAAAGGTCAATTATGAAGGTCAAAGGTCAAATATTAAAATTTCCCATTTAAATTATGAAGGTCAAAGGTCAATTATGAAGGTCAAAGGTCAAATATGAAAATTTCCCATTTAAATTATGAAGGTCAAAGGTCAATAATGAAGGTCAAAGGTCAATAATGAAGGTCAAAGGTCAAATATGAAAATTTCCCATTTAAATTATGAAGGTCAAAGGTCAATTATGAAGGTCAAAGGTCAAAATATGAAAATTTCCCATTTAAATTATGAAGGTCAAAAGTCAATAATGAAGGTCAAAGGTCAATTATGAAGGTCAAAGGTCAATAACGAAGGTCAAAGGTCAAATATGAAAATTTCCCATTTAAATTATGAAGGTCAAAGGTCAATTATGAAGGTCAAAGGTCAAATATTAAAATTTCCCATTTAAATTATGAAGGTCAAAGGTCAATTATGAAGGTCAAAGGTCAATTATGAAAATTGCCCATTTAAATTATAAAGGTCAAAGGTCAATAATGAAGGTCAAAGGTCAACAATGAAGGTCAAAGGTCAAATATGAAAATTTCCCATTTAAATTATGAAGGTCAAAGGTCAATAATGAAGGTCAAAGTTCAAATATGAAAATTGCCTATTTAAATTATGAAGGTCAAAGGTCAATTATGAAGGTCAAAGGTCAATTATGAAGGTCAAAGGTCAGTAACGAAGGTCAAAGTTCAAATATGAAAATTTCCAATTTAAATTATGAAGGTCAAAGGTCAATTATGAAGGTCAAAGGTCAAATATGAAAATTTCCCATTTAAATTATGAAGGTCAAAGGTCAATAATGAAGGTCAAAGGTCAAATATGAAAATTTCCCATTTAAATTATGAAGGTCAAAGGTCAATAATGAAGGTCAAAGGTCAATAATGAAGGTCAAAGGTCAAATATGAAAATTTCCCATTTAAATTATGGTCAAAGGTCAATAATGAAGGTCAAAGGTCAATTATGAAGGTCAAAGGTCAATAACGAAGGTCAAAGGTCAAATATGAAAATTTCATATTTAAATTATGAAGGTCAAAGGTCAATTATGAAGGTCAAAGGTCAAATATTAAAATTTCCCATTTAAATTATGAAGGTCAAAGGTCAATTATGAAGGTCAAAGGTCAAATATGAAAATTTCCCATTTAAATTATGAAGGTCAAAGGTCAATAATGAAGGTCAAAGGTCAATAATGAAGGTCAAAGGTCAAATATGAAAATTTCCCATTTAAATTATGAAGGTCAAAGGTCAATTATGAAGGTCAAAGGTCAAATATGAAAATTTCCCATTTAAATTATGAAGGTCAATGAAGGTCAAAGCTCAATTATGAAGGTCAAAGGTCAATAACGAAGGTCAAAGGTCAAATATGAAAATTTCCCATTTAAATTGTGAAGGTCAAAGGTCAATTATGAAGGTCAAAGGTCAAATATGAAAATTTCCCATTTAAATTATGAAGGTCAAAGGTCAATAATGAAGGTCAAAGGTCAAATATGAAAATTTCCCATTTAAATTATGAAGGTCAAAGGTCAATAATGAAGGTCAAAGGTCAATAATGAAGGTCAAAGGTCAAATATGAAAATTTCCCATTTAAATTATGAAGGTCAAAGGTCAATAATGAAGGTCAAAGGTCAATTATGAAGGTCAAAGGTCAAATATTAAAATTTCCCATTTAAATTATGAAGGTCAAAGGTCAATTATGAAGGTCAAAGGTCAATTATGAAAATTGCCCATTTAAATTATAAAGGTCAAAGGTCAATAATGAAGGTCAAAGGTCAACAATGAAGGTCAAAGGTCAAATATGAAAATTTCCCATTTAAATTATGAAGGTCAAAGGTCAATTATGAAGGTCAAAGGTCAAAATATGAAAATTTCCCATTTAAATTATGAAGGACAAAAGTCAATAATGAAGGTCAAAGGTCAATTATGAAGGTCAAAGGTCAATAACGAAGGTCAAAGGTCAAATATGAAAATTTCCCATTTAAATTATGAACGTCAAAGGTCAAATATGAAAATTTCCCATTTAAATTATGAAGGTCAAAGGTCAACAATGAAGGTCAAAGGTCAAATATGAAAATTTCCCATTTAAATTATGAAGGTCAAAGGTCAATTATGAAGGTCAAAGGTCAAATATTAAAATTTCCCATTTAAATTATGAAGGTCAAAGGTCAATAATGAAGGTCAAAGGTCAAATATGAAAATTTCTCATTTAAATAATGAAGGTCAAAGGTCAATTATGAAGGTCAAAAGTCAAAATATGAAAATTTACCATTTAAATTATGAAGGTCAAAGGTCAATAATGAAGGTCAAAGGTCAAATATGAAAATTTCCCATTTAAATTATGAAGGTCAAAGGTCAACAATGAAGGTCAAAGGTCAAATATGAAAATTTCCCATTTAAATTATGAAGGTCAAAGGTCAATTATGAAGGTCAAAGGTCAAGTTGAAGGTCAAAGGTCAAATATGAAAATTTCCCATTTAAATTATGAAGGTCAAAGGTCAATTATGAAGGTCAAAGGTCAATTATGAAGGTCAAAGGTCAAATTTGAAAATTTCCCATTTAAATTATGAAGGTCAAAGGTCAATTATGAAGGTCAAAGGTCAATAACGAAGGTCAAAGGTCAAATATGAAAATTTCCCATTTAAATTATGAAGGTCAAAGGTCAATTATGAAGGTCAAAGGTCAATTATGAAGGTCAAAGGTCAAATATGAAAATTTCCCATTTAAATTATGAAGGTCAAAGGTCAATTATGAAGGTCATAGGTCAAATTTGAAAATTTCCCATTTAAATTATGAAGGTCAAAGGTCAATTATGAAGGTCAAAGGTCAAATATGAAAATTTCACATTTAAAATATGAAGGTCAAAGGTCAATTATGAAGGTCAAAGGTCAAATATGAAGGTCAAAGGTCAATTATGAAGGTCAAAGATCAATAATTTTCAAAATCACAAAAAGGGGCTGAAAATGGCCAAAAAGTAAAGGCTAACCCCTTAACCTTTCTCGACAAAATGTTAAGGCTAACCACTTTACTTTTTGACCATTTTTGGCCACATTTTCAAAATCTCAAAAAGTGGCTGAAAATGGCCAAAAAGTAAAGGCTAACCCCTTAACCTTTTTTCGACAAAATGTTAAGGCTAACCCCTTTACTTTTTGACCATTTTTGGCCACATTTTCAAAATCTCAAAAAGTGGCTGAAAATGGCCAAAAGTAAAGGCTAACCCTTAACTTTTTCTCGACAAAATGTTAAGGCTAACCCTTTACTTTTGACCATTTTTGGCCACATTTTCAAAATGTGGCTGAAAATGGCCAAAAAGTAAAGGCTAACCCCTTAACCTTTCTCGACAAAATGTTAAGGCTAACCCCTTTACTTTTTGACCATTTTTGGCCACATTTTCAAAATCTCAAAAAGGGGCTGAAAATGGCCAAAAAGTAAAGGCTAACCCCTTAACCTTTTCTCGACAAAATGTTAAGGCTAACCCCTTTACTTTTTGACCATTTTTGGCCACATTTTCAAAATCTCAAAAAGTGGCTGAAAATGGCCAAAAAGTAAAGGCTAACCCCTTAACTTTTTCTCGACAAAATGTTAAGGCTAACCCCTTTACTTTTTGACCATTTTTGGCCACATTTTCAAAATCTCAAAAGTGGCTGAAAATGGCCAAAAGTAAAGGCTAACCCTTAACCTTTTTCTCGACAAAATGTTAAGGCTAACCCCTTTACTTTTGACCATTTTGGCCACATTTACAAAACCTCAAAAAGCTGCTGAAAATTGCCAAAAAGTAAATGCCAACCCCTTAACCTTTTTTCGACAAAATGTTAAGGCTAACCCCTTTACTTTTTGACCATTTTTGGCCACATTTTCAAAATCTCAAACAGTGGCTGAAAATGGCCAAAAGTAAAGGCTAACCCCTTTAACTTTCTCGACAAAATGTTAAGGCTAACCCTTTACTTTTTGACCATTTTTGGCCACATTTTCAAAATCTCAAAAAGTGGCTGAAAATGGCCAAAAGTAAGGCTAACCCCTTAACCTTTTTCGACAAAATGTTAAGGCTAACCCCTTTACTTTTTGACCATTTTGGCCACATTTTCAAAATCTCAAAAGTGGCTGAAAATGGCCAAAAGTAAAGGCTAACCCTTAACTTTTTCTCGACAAAATGTTAAGGCTAACCCTTTACTTTTGACCATTTTGGCCACATTTTCAAAATCTCAAAAGTGGCTGAAAATGGCCAAAAGTAAAGGCTAACCCCTTAACCTTTTTCGACAAAATGTTAACGCTAACCCCTTTACTTTTTGACCATTTTGGCCACATTTTCAAAATCTCAAAAAGTGGCTGAAAATGGCCAAAAGTAAAGGCTAACCCCTTAACCTTTTTCTCGACAAAATGTTAAGGCTAACCCTTTACTTTTTGACCATTTTGGCCACATTTTCAAAATCTCAAAAGTGGCTGAAAATGGCCAAAAAGTAAAGGCTAACCCTTAACCTTTTTCGACAAAATGTTAAGGCTAACCCTTTACTTTTTGAATTTTGGCCACATTTTCAAAATCTCAAAAAGTGGCTGAAAATGGCAAAAATGTAAAGGGCTAACCCCTTAACTTTTTCTCGACAAAATGTTAAGGCTAACCCCTTTACTTTTTGACCATTTTTGGCCACATTTTCAAAATCACAAAAGTGGCTGAAAATGGCCAAAAGTAAAGGCTAACCCCTTAACCTTTTTCGACAAAATGTTAAGGCTAACCCCTTTACTTTTTGACCATTTTGGCCACATTTTCAAAATCTCAAAAGTGGCTGAAAATGGCCAAAAGTAAAGGCTAACCCCTTAACCTTTTTCTCGACAAAATGTTAAGGCTAACCCCTTTACTTTTTGACCATTTTGGCCACATTTTCAAAATCTCAAAAAGTGGCTGAAAATGGCCAAAAGTAAGGCTAACCCCTTAACCTTTTTCGACAAAATGTTAAGGCTAACCCTTTACTTTTTGATTTTTGGCCACAGTTTCAAAATCACAACCAGGGGCTGAAAATGTCCAAAAAGTAAGGCTAACCCTTAACCTTTTTCGACAAAATGTTAAGGCTAACCCCTTTACTTTTTGACCATTTTGGCCACATTTTCAAAATCTCAAAAAGTGGCTGAAAATGGCCAAAAGTAAAGGCTAACCCCTTAACTTTTTTCGACAAAATGTTAAGGCTAACCTTTACTTTTTGACCATTTTTGGCCACATTTTCAAAATCTCAAAAAGGGGCTGAAAATGGCCAAAAGTAAGGCTAACCCCTTAACTTTTTTCGACAAAATGTTAAGGCTAACCCTTTACTTTTTGACCATTTTTGGCCACATTTTCAAAATCACAAAAGTGGCTGAAAATGGCCAAAAGTAAAGGCTAACCCCTTAACCTTTTTCTCGACAAAATGTTAAGGTTAACTATTTACTTTTTGACCATTTTTGGCCACATTTTCAAAATCTCAAAAAGGGGCTGAAAATGGCCAAAAGTAAAGGCTAACCCTTAACCTTTTTCGACAAAATGTTAAGGCTAACCCTTTACTTTTGACCATTTTTGGCCACATTTTCAAAATCTCAAAAGTGGCTGAAAATGGCCAAAAGTAAGGCTAACCCCTTAACCTTTTTCGACAAAATGTTAAGGCTAACCCCTTTACTTTTGACCATTTTTGGCCACATTTTCAAAATCTCAAAAAGTGGCTGAAAATGGCCAAAAAGTAAAGGCTAACCCTTTAACCTTTTTTCGACAAAATGTTAAGGCTAACCCCTTTACTTTTTGACCATTTTTGGCCACATTTTCAAAATCTCAAAAAGTGGCTAAAAGGCCCAAAAGTAAAGGCTAACCCCTTAACTTTATCTCGACAAAATGTTAAGGCTAACCCCTTTACTTTTTGACCATTTTTGGCCACATTTTCAAAATCTCAAAAAGTGGCTGAAAATGGCCAAAAAGTAAAGGCTAACCCCTTAACTTTTTCTCGACAAAATGTTAAGGCTAACCCCTTTACTTTTTGACCATTTTTGGCCACATTTTCAAAATCTCAAAAAGTGGCTGAAAATGGCCAAAAAGTAAAGGCTAACCCCTTAACCTTTTTTCGACAAAATGTTAAGGCTAACCCCTTTACTTTTTGACCATTTTTGGCCACATTTTCAAAATCTCAAAAAGTGGCTGAAAATGGCCAAAAAGTAAAGGCTAACCCCTTAACTTTTTCTCGACAAAATGTTAAGGCTAACCCCTTTACTTTTGGACCATTTTTGGCCACATTTGCAAAATCTCAAAAAGGGGCTGAAAATGGCCAAAAAGTAAAGGCTAACCCCTTAACTTTTTCTCGACAAAATGTTAAGGCTAACCCCTTTACTTTTTGACCATTTTTGGCCACATTTTCAAAATCTCAAAAAGGGGCTGAAAATGGCCAAAAAGTAAAGGCTAACCCCTTAACCTTTTTTCGACAAAATGTTAAGGCTAACCCCTTTACTTTTTGACCATTTTCGGCCACATTTTCAAAATCACAAAAAGTGGCTGAAAATGGCCAAAAGTAAGGCTAACCCCTTAACCTTTTTCGACAAAATGTTAAGGCTAACCCTTTACTTTTTGACCATTTTTGGCCACAATTTCAAAATCTCAAAAGTGGCTGAAAATGGCCAAAAGTAAAGGCTAACCCCTTAACTTTTCTCGACAAAATGTTAAGGCTAACCTTTACTTTTTGACCATTTTTGGCCACATTTTCAAAATCTCAAAAAGTGGCTGAAAATGGCCAAAAAGTAAAGGCTAACCCCTTAACTTTTTATCGACAAAATGTTAAGGCTAACCCCTTTACTTTTTGACCATTTTTGGCCACATTTTCAAAATCACAAAAAGTGGCTGAAAATGGCCAAAAAGTAAAGGGTAACCCCTTAACTTTTTCTCGACAAAATGTTAAGGCTAACCCCTTTACTTTTTGGCCATTTTTGGCCACATTTTCAAAATCTCAAAAAGTGGCTGAAAATGGCCAAAAAGTAAAGGCATTAACCTTTTTTCGACAAAATGTTAAGGCTAACCCCTTTACTTTTTGACCATTTTTGGCCACATTTTCAAAATCTCAAAAAGTGGCTGAAAATGGCCAAAAAGTAAAGGCTAACCCCTTAACTTTTTCTCGACAAAATGTTAAGGCTAACCCCTTTACTTTTTGACCATTTTTGGCCACATTTTCAAAATCACAAAAAGTGGCTGAAAATGGCCAAAAAGTAAAGGCTAACCCCTTAACTTTTTCTCGACAAAATGTTAAGGCTAACCCCTTTACTTTTTGGCCATTTTTGGCCACATTTTTCAAAATCTCAAAAGTGCTGATAATGTCCAAATAGTAAAGGCTAACCCCTTAACTTTTTCTCGACAAAATGTTAAGGCTAACCCCTTTACTTTTTGACCATTTTTGGCCACATTTTCAAAATCTCAAAAAGGGGCTGAAAATGGCCAAAAAGTAAAGGCTAACCATTAACTTTTTCTCGACAAAATGTTAAGGCTAACCCCTTTACTTTTTGGCCACATTTTCAAAATCACAAAAAGGGGCTGAAAATGTCCAAAAAGTAAAGGCATTAACCTTTTTTCGACAAAATGTTAAGGCTAACCCCTTTACTTTTTGACCATTTTTGGCCACATTTTCAAAATCACAAAAAGGGGCTGAAAATGGCCAAAAGTAAAGGCTAACCCTTAACTTTTTCTCGACAAAATGTTAAGGTTAACTATTTACTTTTTGGACAATTTTGGCCACATTTTCAAAATCTCAAAAAGTGGCTGAAAATGGCCAAAAAGTAAAGGCTAACCCCTTAACTTTTTCTCGACAAAATGTTAAGGCTAACCCCTTTACTTTTTGACCATTTTTGGCCACATTTTCAAAATCTCAAAAAGTGGCTGAAAATGGCCAAAAAGTAAAGGCTAACCCCTTAACTTTTTCTCGACAAAATGTTAAGGCTAACCCCTTTACTTTTTGACCATTTTTGGCCACATTTTCAAAATCTCAAAAAGGGGCTGAAAATGGCCAAAAAGTAAAGGGTAACCCCTTAACTTTTTCTCGACAAAATGTTAAGGCTAACCCCTTTACTTTTTGACCATTTTTGGCCACATTTTCAAAATCACAAAAAGTGGCTGAAAATGGCCAAAAAGTAAAGGCTAACCCCTTAACTTTTTCTCGACAAAATGTTAAGGCTAACCCCTTTACTTTTTGACCATTTTTGGCCACATTTTCAAAATCTCAAAAAGTGGCTGAAAATGGCCAAAAAGTAAAGGCTAACCCCTTAACTTTTTCTCGACAAAATGTTAAGGCTAACCCCTTTACTTTTTGACCATTTTGGCCACATTTTCAAAATCTCAAAAAGGGGCTGAAAATGGCCAAAAAGTAAAGGCTAACCCCTTAACTTTTTCTCGACAAAATGTTAAGGCTAACCCCTTTACTTTTTGACCATTTTTGGCCACATTTTCAAAATCACAAAAAGTGGCTGAAAATGGCCAAAAAGTAAAGGGTAACCCCTTAACTTTTTCTCGACAAAATGTTAAGGCTAACCCCTTTACTTTTTGACCATTTTTGGCCACATTTTCAAAATCTCAAAAAGGGGCTGAAAATGGCCAAAAAGTAAAGGCTAACCCCTTAACTTTTTCTCGACAAAATGTTAAGGTTAACTATTTACTTTTTGGCCATTTTTGGCCACATTTTTCAAAATCTCAAAAAGGGGCTGAAAATGGCCAAAAAGTAAAGGCTAACCCCTTAACTTTTTCTCGACAAAATGTTAAGGCTAACCCCTTTACTTTTTGACCATTTTTGGCCACATTTTCAAAATCTCAAAAAGTGGCTGAAAATGGCCAAAAGTAAAGGCTAACCCTTAACTTTTCTCGACAAAATGTTAAGGCTAACCCTTTACTTTTTGACCATTTTGGCCACATTTTCAAAATCTCAAAAAGTGGCTGAAAATGGCCAAAAGTAAAGGCTAACCCTTAACTTTTTCTCGACAAAATGTTAAGGCTAACCCCTTTACTTTTTGACCATTTTGGCCACATTTTCAAAATCTCAAAAGTGGCTGAAAATGGCCAAAAGTAAAGGCTAACCCTTAACTTTTTTCGACAAAATGTTAAGGCTAACCTTTACTTTTTGGCCATTTTTGGCCACATTTTCAAAATCTCAAAAAGGGGCTGAAAATGGCCAAAAAGTAAAGGCTAACCCCTTAACTTTTTCTCGACAAAATGTTAAGGCTAACCCCTTTACTTTTTGACCATTTTTGGCCACATTTTCAAAATCTCAAAAAGTGGCTGAAAGTTGCCAAAAAGTAAAGGCTAACCTTTTTTCGACAAAATGTTAAGGCTAACCCCTTTACTTTTTGACCACATTTTCAAACTCTCAAAAAGTGGCTGAAAATGGCCAAAAAGTAAAGGCTAACCCCTTAACTTTTTCTCGACAAAATGTTAAGGCTAACCCCTTTACTTTTTGACCATTTTTGGCCACATTTTCAAAATCTCAAAAAGTGGCTGAAAATGGCCAAAAAGTAAAGGCTAACCCTTAACTTTTTTCGACAAAATGTTAAGGCTAACCCCTTTACTTTTTGACCATTTTGGCCACATTTTCAAAATCTCAAAAGTGGCTGAAAATGGCCAAAAGTAAAGGCTAACCCTTAACCTTTCTCGACAAAATGTTAAGGCTAACCACTTTACTTTTTGACCATTTTTGGCCACATTTTCAAAATCTCAAAAAGTGGCTGAAAATGGCCAAAAAGTAAAGGCACTTAACCTTTTTTCGACAAAATGTTAAGGCTAACCACTTTACTTTTTTACCATTTTCGTCCACATTTTCAAAATCACAAATAGTGGCTGAAAATGTCCAAAAGTAAAGGCTAACCCCTTAACTTTTTCGACAAAATTTTAAGGCTAACCCCTTTACTTTTTGACCATTTTGGCCACATTTTCAAAATCACAAAAAGTGGCTGAAAATGGCCAAAAAGTAAAGGGTAACCCCTTAACTTTTTCTCGACAAAATGTTAAGGCTAACTATTTACTTTTTGGCCATTTTTGGCCACATTTTCAAAATCTCAAAAAGTGGCTGAAAATGGCCAAAAAGTAAAGGCTAACCCCTTAACCTTTTTCTCGACAAAATGTTAAGGCTAACCCCTTTACTTTTTGACCATTTTTGGCCACATTTTCAAAATCTCATAAAGTGGCCGAAAATGGCCAAAAGTAAAGGCAAACCCCTCAACCTGTTTTCGCCAAAATGTTAAGGCTAACCCCTTTACTTTTTGACCATTTTTGGCCACATTTGCAAAATCTCAAAAAGTGGCTGAAAATGGCCAAAAAGTAAAGGTTAACCCTTAACCTTTTTCGACAAAATGTTAAGGCTAACCCTTTACTTTTTGACCATTTTTGGCCACATTTTCAAAATCTCAAAAAGTGGCTGAAAATGGGCAAAAGTAAAGGCTAACCCCTTAACTTTTTTCGACAAAATGTTAAGGATAACTATTTACTTTTTGGCCATTTTTGGCCACAATTTTCATAATCTCAAAAAGGGGCTGAAAATGGCCAAAAAGTAAAGGCTAACCCCTTAACCTTTTCTCGACAAAATGTTAAGGCTAACCCCTTTACTTTTGACCATTTTTGGCCACATTTTCAAAATCTCAAAAGTGGCTGAAAATGGCCAAAAGTAAAGGCTAACCCTTAACCTTTTTCGACAAAATGTTAAGGCTAACCCCTTTACTTTTTGACCATTTTTGGCCACATTTTCAAAATCTCAAAAGTGGCTGAAAATGGCCAAAAGTAAAGGGTAACCCCTTAACTTTTTCTCGACAAAATGTTAAGGTTAACCCTTTACTTTTTGACCATTTTTGGCCACATTTTCAAAATCTCAAAAAGGGGCTGAAAATGGCCAAAAAGTAAAGGCTAACCCCTTAACTTTTTCTCGACAAAATGTTAAGGCTAACCCCTTTACTTTTTGACCATTTTTGGCCACATTTTCAAAATCACAAAAAGGGGCTGAAAATGGCCAAAAAGTAAAGGCTAACCCCTTAACTTTTTTCGACAAAATGTTAAGGCTAACCTTTACTTTTGACCATTTTGGCCACATTCTCAACATCTCAAAAAGTGGCTGAAAATAGCCAAAAAGTAAAGGCTAACCCCTTAACGTTTTTTCGACCAAAAGGTAAGGCTAACCCCTTTACTTTTTGACCATTTTTGGCCACATTTTCAAAATCTCAAAAAGGGCTGAAAATGGCCAAAAGTAAAGGCTAACCCTTAACCTTGTTCTCGACAAAATGTTAAGGCTAACCCCTTTACTTTTTGACCATTTTTGGCCACATTTTCAAAATCTCAAAAAGTGGCTGAAAATGGCCAAAAAGTAAAGGCTAACCCCTTAACCTTTTTTCGACAAAATGTTAAGGCTAACCCCTTTACTTTTTGACCATTTTTGGCCACATTTTCAAAATCTCAAAAAGTGGCTGAAAATGGCCAAAAGTAAAGGCTAACCCCTTAACCTTTTTTCGACAAAATGTTAAGGCTAACCCTTTACTTTTTGACCATTTTTGGCCACATTTTCAAAATCTCAAAAAGTGGCTGAAAATGGCCAAAAAGTAAAGGCTAACCCCTTAACCTTTCTCGACAAAATGTTAAGGCTAACCCTTTACTTTTGACCATTTTGGCCACATTTTCAAAATCTCAAAAGTGGCTGAAAATGGCCAAAAGTAAAGGCTAACCCTTAACCTTTTTCGACAAAATGTTAAGGCTAACCCCTTTACTTTTTGACCATTTTTGGCCACATTTTCAAAATCTCAAAAGTGGCTGAAAATGGCCAAAAAGTAAAGGCTAACCCCTTAACCTTTTTTCGACAAAATGTTAAGGCTAACCCCTTTACTTTTTGACCATTTTTGGCCACATTTTCAAAATCTCAAAATGTGGCTGAAAATGGCCAAAAGTAAAGGCTAACCCTTAACTTTTTCTCGACAAAATGTTAAGGCTAACCCCTTTACTTTTGGCCATTTTTGGCCACATTTTCAAAATCTCAAAAGTGGCTGAAAATGGCCAAAAAGTAAAGGCTAACCCTTAACCTTTTTCGACAAAATGTTAAGGCTAACCCCTTTACTTTTTGACCATTTTTGGCCACATTTTCAAAATCTCAAAAGTGGCTGAAAATGGCCAAAAGTAAAGGCTAACCCTTAACTTTTTCTCGACAAAATGTTAAGGCTAACCCTTTACTTTTTGACCATTTTGGCCACATTTTCAAAATCTCAAAAGTGGCTGAAAATGGCCAAAAGTAAAGGCTAACCCCTTAACCTTTTTCGACAAAATGTTAAGGCTAACCCTTTACTTTTGACCATTTTTGGCCACATTTTCAAAATCACAAAAAGTGGCTGAAAATGGCCAAAAAGTAAAGGCTAACCCCTTAACCTTTCTCGACAAAATGTTAAGGCTAACCCCTTTACTTTTTGACCATTTTTGGCCACATTTTCAAAATCTCAAAAAGTGGCTGAAAATGGCCAAAAGTAAAGGCTAACCCCTTAACCTTTTTTCGACAAAATGTTAAGGCTAACCCCTTTACTTTTTGACCATTTTTGGCCACATTTTCAAAATCTCAAAAGTGGCTGAAAATGGCCAAAAGTAAAGGCTAACCCTTAACTTTTTCTCGACAAAATGTTAAGGCTAACCCCTTTACTTTTTGACCATTTTTGGCCACATTTTCAAAATCTCAAAAAGTGGCTGAAAATGGCCAAAAAGTAAAGGCTAACCCCTTAACCTTTTTTCGACAAAATGTTAAGGCTAACCCCTTTACTTTTTGACCATTTTTGGCCACATTTTCAAAATCTCAAAAAGTGGCTGAAAATGGCCAAAAAGTAAAGGCTAACCCCTTAACCTTTTTTCGACAAAATGTTAAGGCTAACCCCTTTACTTTTTGACCATTTTTGGCCACATTTTCAAAATCTCAAAAAGTGGCTGAAAATGGCCAAAAAGTAAAGGCTAACCCCTTAACCTTTTTTCGACAAAATGTTAAGGCTAACCCCTTTACTTTTTGACCATTTTTGGCCACATTTTCAAAATCTCAAAAAGTGGCTGAAAATGACCAAAAAGTAAGGCTAACCCCTTAACCTTTTTCGACAAAATGTTAAGGCTAACCACTTTACTTTTGGCCATTTTGGCCACATTTTCAAAATCTCAAAAAGTGGCTGAAAATGGCCAAAAAGTAAAGGCTAACCCCTTAACTTTTTTCGACAAAATGTTAAGGCTAACCCCTTTACTTTTTGACCATTTTGGCCACATTTTCAAAATCACAAAAAGTGGCTGAAAATGGCCAAAATGTAAAGGCTAACCCCTTAACCTTTCTCGACAAAATGTTAAGGCTAACCCCTTTACTTTTTGACCATTTTGGCCACATTTTCAAAATCTCAAAAGTGGCTGAAAATGGCCAAAAGTAAAGGCTAACCCTTAACTTTTTTCGACAAAATGTTAAGGCTAACCCCTTTACTTTTTGACCATTTTTGGCCACATTTTCAAAATCTCAAAAAGTGGCTGAAAATGGCTACCCCCTTAACCTTTTTTCGACAAAATGTTAAGGCTAACCGCTTTACTTTTTGACCATTTTTGGCCACATTTTCAAAATCTCAAAAAGTGGCTGAAAATGGCCAAAAAGTAAAGGCTAACCCTTAACTTTTTTCGACAAAATGTTAAGGCTAACCCCTTTACTTTTTGACCATTTTGGCCACATTTCAAAATCTCAAAAGTGGCTGAAAATGGCCAAAAGTAAAGGCTAACCCCTTAACCTTTCTCGACAAAATGTTAAGGCTAACCCCTTTACTTTTTGACCATTTTTGGCCACATTTTCAAAATCACAAAAAGTGGCTGAAAATGGCCAAAAAGTAAAGGCTAACCCCTTAACCTTTTTTCGACAAAATGTTAAGGCTAACCCTTTACTTTTTGACCATTTTTGGCCACATTTTCAAAATCTCAAAAAGTGGCTGAAAATGGCCAAAAGTAAAGGCTAACCCCTTAACCTTTCTCGACAAAATGTTAAGGCTAACCCCTTTACTTTTTGACCATTTTTGGCCACATTTTCAAAATCTCAAAAAGTGGCTGAAAATGGCCAAAAGTAAAGGCTAACCCTTAACCTTTTTCGACAAAATGTTAAGGCTAACCCTTTACTTTTTGACCATTTTTGGCCACATTTTCAAAATCTCAAAAGTGGCTGAAAATGGCCAAAAGTAAAGGCTAACCCCTTAACCCTTTTTCGACAAAATGTTAAGGCTAACCCCTTTACTTTTTGACCATTTTGGCCACATTTTCAAAATCTCAAAAAGTGGCTGAAAATGCCCAAAAAGTAAAGGCTAACCCCTTAACCTTTCTCGACAAAATGTTAAGGCTAACCCCTTTACTTTTGGACCATTTTTGGCCACATTTTCAAAATCTCAAAAGTGGCTGAAAATGGCCAAAAGTAAAGGCTAACCCCTTAACCTTTTTCGACAAAATGTTAAGGCTAACCCCTTTACTTTTTGACCATTTTTGGCCACATTTTCAAAATCTCAAAAGTGGCTGAAAATGGCCAAAAGTAAGGCTAACCCTTTAACCTTTTTCGACAAAATGTTAAGGCTAACCCTTTACTTTTGACCATTTTTGGCCACATTTTCAAAATCTCAAAAAGTGGCTGAAAATGGCCAAAAGGTAAAGGCTAACCCCTTAACCTTTTTCGACAAAATGTTAAGGCTAACCCTTTACTTTTTGACCATTTTTGGCCACATTTTCAAAATCACAAAGTGGCTGAAAATGGCCAAAAGTAAAGGCTAACCCCTTAACCTTTTTCGACAAAATGTTAAGGCTAACCCCTTTACTTTTTGACCATTTTTGGCCACATTTTCAAAATCTCAAAAGTGGCTGAAAATGGCCAAAAAGTAAAGGCTAACCCCTTAACTTTTTCTCGACAAAATGTTAAGGCTAACCCCTTTACTTTTTGACCATTTTTGGCCACATTTTCAAAATCTCAAAAAGGGGCTGAAAATGGCCAAAAAGTAAAGGGTAACCCCTTAACTTTTTCTCGACAAAATGTTAAGGTTAACTATTTACTTTTTGGCCATTTTTGGCCACATTTTCAAAATCTCAAAAAGGGGCTGAAAATGGCCAAAAAGTAAAGGCTAACCCCTTAACCTTTTTTCGACAAAATGTTAAGGCTAACCCCTTTACTTTTGGCCATTTTTGGCCACATTTTCAAAATCTCAAAAAGTGGCTGAAAATGGCCAAAAGTAAAGGCTAACCCCTTAACCTTTCTCGACAAAATGTTAAGGCTAACCCCTTTACTTTTTGACCATTTTTGGCCACATTTTCAAAATCACAAAAAGTGGCTGAAAATGGCCAAAAAGTAAAGGCTAACCCCTTAACTTTTTCTCGACAAAATGTTAAGGCTAACCCCTTTACTTTTTGACCATTTTTGGCCACATTTTCAAAATCTCAAAAAGGGGCTGAAAATGGCCAAAAAGTAAAGGCTAACCCCTTAACTTTTTCTCGACAAAATGTTAAGGCTAACCCCTTTACTTTTTGACCATTTTTGGCCACATTTTCAAAATCTCAAAAAGGGGCTGAAAATGGCCAAAAAGTAAAGGCTAACCCCTTAACCTTTTTTCGACAAAATGTTAAGGCTAACCCCTTTACTTTTTGACCATTTTTGGCCACATTTTCAAAATCTCAAAAAGGGCTGAAAATGGCCAAAAAGTAAAGGCTAACCCCTTAACCTTTCTCGACAAAATGTTAAGGCTAACCCCTTTACTTTTTGACCATTTTTGGCCACATTTTCAAAATCACAAAAAGTGGCTGAAAATGGCCAAAAAGTAAAGGCTAACCCCTTAACCTTTTTTCGACAAAATGTTAAGGCTAACCCCTTTACTTTTTGACCATTTTTGGCCACATTTTCAAAATCTCAAAAAGGGGCTGAAAATGGCCAAAAAGTAAAGGCTAACCCCTTAACCTTTTTTCGACAAAATGTTAAGGCTAACCCCTTTACTTTTTGACCATTTTTGGCCACATTTTCAAAATCACAAAAAGTGGCTGAAAATGGCCAAAAAGTAAAGGCTAACCCCTTAACCTTTCTCGACAAAATGTTAAGGCTAACCCCTTTACTTTTTGACCATTTTTGGCCACATTTTCAAAATCTCAAAAAGGGGCTGAAAATGGCCAAAAAGTAAAGGCTAACCCTTAACCTTTTTCGACAAAATGTTAAGGCTAACCCCTTTACTTTTTGGCCATTTTTGGCCACATTTTCAAAATCACAAAAAGTGGCTGAAAATGGCCAAAAAGTAAAGGCTAACCCCTTAACCTTTTTTCGACAAAATGTTAAGGCTAACCCCTTTACTTTTTGACCATTTTTGGCCACATTTTCAAAATCTCAAAAAGTGGCTGAAAATGGCCAAAAAGTAAAGGCTAACCCCTTAACTTTTTCTCGACAAAATGTTAAGGCTAACCCCTTTACTTTTTGGCCATTTTTGGCCACATTTTCAAAATCTCAAAAAGTGGCTGAAAATGGCCAAAAAGTAAAGGCTAACCCCTTAACCTTTTTTCGACAAAATGTTAAGGCTAACCCCTTTACTTTTTGACCATTTTTGGCCACATTTTCAAAATCTCAAAAAGTGGCTGAAAATGGCCAAAAAGTAAAGGCTAACCTTTTTTCGACAAAATGTTAAGGCTAACCCCTTTACTTTTTGACCATTTTTGGCCACATTTTCAAAATCACAAAAAGTGGCTGAAAATGGCCAAAAGGTAAAGGGTAACCCCTTAACTTTTTCTCGACAAAATGTTAAGGCTAACCCCTTTACTTTTTGACCATTTTGGCCACATTTTCAAAATCTCAAAAAGTGGCTGAAAATGGCCAAAAAGTAAAGGCTAACCCCTTAACCTTTTTTCGACAAAATGTTAAGGCTAACCCCTTTACTTTTTGACCATTTTTGGCCACATTTTCAAAATCTCAAAAAGTGGCTGAAAATGGCCAAAAAGTAAAGGCTAACCCCTTAACCTTTTTTCGACAAAATGTTAAGGCTAACCCCTTTACTTTTTGACCATTTTTGGCCACATTTTCAAAATCTCAAAAAGTGGCTGAAAATGGCCAAAAAGTAAAGGCTAACCCCTTAACCTTTTTTCGACAAAATGTTAAGGCTAACCCCTTTACTTTTTGACCATTTTTGGCCACATTTTCAAAATCTCAAAAAGTGGCTGAAAATGGCCAAAAAGTAAAGGCTAACCCCTTAACCTTTCTCGACAAAATGTTAAGGCTAACCACTTTACTTTTTGACCATTTTTGGCCACATTTTCAAAATCTCAAAAAGTGGCTGAAAATGGCCAAAAAGTAAAGGCTAACCCCTTAACTTTTTATCGACAAAATGTTAAGGCTAACCCCTTTACTTTTTGACCATTTTTGGCCACATTTTCAAAATCACAAAAAGAGGCCGAAAATGGCCTAAAAGTAAAGGCTAACCCCTTAACTTTTTTCGACAAAATGTTAAGGCTAACCCTTTACTTTTTGACCATTTTTGGCCACATTTTCAAAATCACAAAAGTGGCTGAAAATGGCCAAAAGTAAAGGCTAACCCCTTAACCTTTTTTCGACAAAATGTTAAGGCTACCCCTTTACTTTTTGACCATTTTTGGCCACATTTTCAAAATCTCAAAAAGTGGCTGAAAATGGCAAAAAGTAAAGGCTAACCCCTTAACTTTTTATCGACAAAATGTTAAGGATAACCCATTTACTTTTTGACCATTTTTGGCCACATTTTCAAAATCACAAAAGTGGCTGAAAATGGCCAAAAGTAAAGGCTAACCCCTTAACCTTTTTCGACAAAATGTTAAGGCTAACCCTTTACTTTTTGACCATTTTTGGCCACATTTTCAAAATCTCAAAAGTGGCTGAAAATGGCCAAAAGTAAAGGCTAACCCCTTAACCTTTTTTCGACAAAATGTTAAGGCTAACCCCTTTACTTTTTGACCATTTTTGGCCACATTTTCAAAATCACAAAGTGGCTGAAATGGCCAAAAGTAAAGGCTAACCCCTTAACCTTTTTTCGACAAAATGTTAAGGCTAACCCCTTTACTTTTTGACCATTTTTGGCCACATTTTCAAAATCTCAAAAAGTGGCTGAAAATGGCCAAAAAGTAAAGGCTAACCCCTTAACCTTTCTCGACAAAATGTTAAGGCTAACCCCTTTACTTTTTGACCATTTTTGGCCACATTTTCAAAATCTCAAAAAGGGGCTGAAAATGGCCAAAAAGTAAAGGCTAACCCTTAACCATTTTTCGACAAAATGTTAAGGCTAACCCCTTTACTTTTTGACCATTTTTGGCCACATTTTCAAAATCTCAAAAAGTGGCTGAAAATGGCCAAAAAGTAAAGGCTAATCCCTTAACCTTTTTTCGACAAAATGTTAAGGCTAACCCCTTTACTTTTTGGCCATTTTTGGCCACATTTTCAAAATCTCAAAAGTGGCTGAAAATGGCAAAAGTAAAGGCTAACCCTTAACCTTTTTCTCGACAAAATGTTAAGGCTAACCCTTTACTTTTTTCCATTTTTGGCCACATTTTCAAAATCTCAAAAAGTGGCTGAAAATGGCCAAAAAGTAAAGGCTAACCCCTTAACCTTTTTTCGACAAAATGTTAAGGCTAACCCTTTACTTTTTGACCATTTTTGGCCACATTTTCAAAATCTCAAAAGTGGCTGAAAATGGCCAAAAGTAAAGGCTAACCCTTAACCTTTTTCGACAAAATGTTAAGGCTAACCCCTTTACTTTTTGACCATTTTGGCCACATTTTCAAAATCACAAAAAGTGCTTGAAAATGGCCAAAAGTAAAGGCTAACCCCTTAACCTTTCTCGACAAAATGTTAAGGCTAACCCCTTTACTTTTTGACCATTTTTGGCCACATTTTCAAAATCTCAAAAAGTGGCTGAAAATGGCCAAAAGTAAAGGCTAACCCCTTAACCTTTCTCGACAAAATGTTAAGGCTAACCCCTTTACTTTTGACCATTTTTGGCCACATTTTCAAAATCTCAAAAGTGGCTGAAAATGGCCAAAAGTAAAGGCTAACCCCTTAACCTTTTTCGACAAAATGTTAAGGCTAACCACTTTACTTTTTGACCATTTTTGGCCACATTTTCAAAATCTCAAAAAGTGGCTGAAAATGGCCAAAAGTAAAGGCTAACCCCTTAACCTTTATCGACAAAATGTTAAGGCTAACCCCTTTAATTTTTGACCAATTTTGGCCACATTTTCAAAATCTGAAAAAGTGGCTGAAAATGGCCAAAAAGTAAAGGCTAACCGTTAACTTTTTTTCGGCAAAAAGTTAAGTCTAACCTCTTTACTTTTTGCCCTTTTTGGCAACATTTTCAAAATCTCAAAAAGTGGCTGAAAATGGCCAAAAAGTAAAGGCTAACCCCTTAACCTTTTTTC
Organism: Trachythela sp. YZ-2020; assembly: GCA_016169945.1. Classification (NCBI taxonomy): domain Eukaryota; kingdom Metazoa; phylum Cnidaria; class Anthozoa; order Malacalcyonacea; family Clavulariidae; genus Trachythela; species Trachythela sp. YZ-2020. The sequence continues at coordinate 703,160 of JADLSH010000353.1, forward strand.
GACAAAATGTTAAGGCTAACCCTTTACTTTTGACCATTTTTGGCCACATTTTCAAAATCTCAAAAGTGGCTGAAAATGGCCAAAAGTAAAGGCTAACCCCTTAACCTTTTTCGACAAAATGTTAAGGCTAACCCCTTTACTTTTGACCATTTTTGGCCACATTTTCAAAATCACAAAAAGTGGCTGAAAATGGCCAAAAAGTAAAGGCTAACCCCTTAACCTTTCTCGACAAAATGTTAAGGCTAACCACTTTACTTTTTGACCATTTTTGGCCACATTTTCAAAATCTCAAAAAGTGGCTGAAAATGGCCAAAAAGTAAAGGCTAACCCCTTAACCTTTTTCGACAAAATGTTAAGGCTAACCCCTTTACTTTTTGACCATTTTTGGCCACATTTTCAAAATCTCAAAAGTGGCTGAAAATGGCCAAAAGTAAAGGCTAACCCTTAACCTTTCTCGACAAAATGTTAAGGCTAACCCCTTTACTTTTTGACCATTTTTGGCCACATTTTCAAAATCTCAAAAAGTGGCTGAAAATGGCCAAAAAGTAAAGGCTAACCCCTTAACTTTTTCTCGACAAAATGTTAAGGCTAACCCCTTTACTTTTTGACCATTTTTGGCCACATTTTCAAAATCTCAAAAAGTGGCTGAAAATGGCCAAAAAGTAAAGGCTAACCCCTTAACCTTTTTTCGACAAAATGTTAAGGCTAACCCCTTTACTTTTTGACCATTTTTGGCCACATTTTCAAAATCTCAAAAAGTGGCTGAAAATGGCCAAAAAGTAAAGGCTAACCCCTTAACCTTTTTTCGACAAAATGTTAAGGCTAACCCCTTTACTTTTTGACCATTTTTGGCCACATTTTCAAAATCACAAAAAGTGGCTGAAAATGGCCAAAAAGTAAAGGCTAACCCCTTAACTTTTTCTCGACAAAATGTTAAGGCTAACCCCTTTACTTTTTGACCATTTTTGGCCACATTTTCAAAATCTCAAAAAGTGGCTGAAAATGGCCAAAAAGTAAAGGCTAACTTAACCTTTTTCGACAAAATGTTAAGGCTAACCCTTTACTTTTTGACCATTTTTGGCCACATTTTCAAAATCACAAAAAGTGGCTGAAAATGGCCAAAAAGTAAAGGCTAACCCCTTAACCTTTCTCGACAAAATGTTAAGGCTAACCCCTTTACTTTTTGACCATTTTGGCCCACATTTTCAAATACACAAAAGGGGCTGAAAATGGCCAAAAGGTAAAGGCTAACCCTTAACTTTTTCTCGACAAAATGTTAAGGCTAACCTTTACTTTTGACCATTTTTGGCCACATTTTCAAAATCTCAAAAGTGGCTGAAAATGGCCAAAAGTAAAGGCTAACCCCTTAACTTTTCTCGACAAAATGTTAAGGCTAACCCCTTTACTTTTTGACCATTCTTGGCCACATTTTCAAAATCTCAAAAGTGGCTGAAAATGGCCAAAAGTAAAGGCTAACCCTTAACCTTTATCGACAAAAGTTAAGGCTAATCCCTTTACTCTTTGGCCATTTTTGGCCACACATTCAAAATCTCAAAATGTGGCTGAAAATGGCCAAAAAGTAAAGGCTTATCCCTCAACATTTTTTCGACAAAAGGTTAATGTTAACCCCTTTACTATTTGGCCATTTTTAGCTACATTTTCAAGATCTCAAAAGTGGCTGAAAATGGCCAAAAGTAAAGGCTAACCCCTTAACCTTTTTCGACAAAATGTTAAGGCTAACCCTTTACTTTTTGACCATTTTTGGCCACATTTTCAAAATCACAAAAGTGGCTGAAAATGGCCAAAAGTAAAGGCTAACCCTTAACCTTTTTCGACAAAATGTTAAGGCTAACCCCTTTACTTTTTGACCATTTTGGCCACATTTTCAAAATCTCAAAAGTGGCTGAAAATGGCCAAAAAGTAAAGGCTAACCCCTTAACCTTTCTCGACAAAATGTTAAGGCTAACCCTTTACTTTTTGACCATTTTTGGCCACATTTTCAAAATCTCAAAAGTGGCTGAAAATGGCCAAAAGTAAAGGCTAACCCCTTAACCTTTTTCGACAAAATGTTAAGGCTAACCCCTTTACTTTTTGACCATTTTTGGCCACATTTTCAAAATCTCAAAAGTGGCTGAAAATGGCCAAAAGTAAAGGCTAACCCCTTAACCTTTTTCGACAAAATGTTAAGGCTAACCTTTACTTTTTGACCATTTTTGGCCACATTTTCAAAATCTCAAAAGTGGCTGAAAATGGCCAAAAGTAAAGGCTAACCCTTAACCTTTTTCTCGACAAAATGTTAAGGCTAACCCTTTACTTTTTGACCATTTTGGCCACATTTTCAAAATCTCAAAAGTGGCTGAAAATGGCCAAAAAGTAAAGGCTAACCCTTAACCTTTTTCGACAAAATGTTAAGGCTAACCCTTTACTTTTTGACCATTTTTGGCCACATTTTCAAAATCTCAAAAGTGGCTGAAAATGGCCAAAAAGTAAAGGCTAACCCCTTAACCTTTTTCGACAAAATGTTAAGGCTAACCCTTTACTTTTGGACCATTTTGGCCACATTTTCAAAATCTCAAAAGTGGCTGAAAATGGCCAAAAGTAAAGGCTAACCCCTTAACCTTTTTCGACAAAATGTTAAGGCTAACCCTTTACTTTTTGACCATTTTTGGCCACATTTTCAAAATCTCAAAAGTGGCTGAAAATGGCCAAAAGTAAAGGCTAACCCTTAACCTTTTTCGACAAAATGTTAAGGCTAACCCTTTACTTTTGACCATTTTTTGGCCACATTTTCAAAATCACAAAGTGGCTGAAAATGGCCAAAAGTAAAGGCTAACCCCTTAACCTTTTGTCGACAAAATGTTAAGGCTAACCCCTTTACTTTTTGACCATTTTTGGCCACATTTGCAAAATCACAAAGTGGCTGAAAATGGCCAAAAGTAAAGGCTAACCCCTTAACCTTTCTCGACAAAATGTTAAGGCTAACCCCTTTACTTTTAGACCATTTTTGGCCACATTTTCAAAATCTCAAAAAGGGGCTGAAAATGGCCAAAAAGTAAAGGCTAACCCCTTAACTTTTTCTCGACAAAATGTTAAGGCTAACCCCTTTACTTTTTGACCATTTTTGGCCACATTTGCAAAATCTCAAAAGTGGCTGAAAATGGCCAAAAGTAAAGGCTAACCCTTAACCTTTTTCGACAAAATGTTAAGGCTAACCCCTTTACTTTTTGACCATTTTTGGCCACATTTTCAAAATCTCAAAAAGTGGCTGAAAATGGCCAAAAAGTAAAGGCTAACCCCTTAACCTTTCTCGACAAAATGTTAAGGCTAACCCCTTTACTTTTTGACCATTTTTGGCCACATTTTCAAAATCACAAAAAGTGGCTGAAAATGGCCAAAAAGTAAAGGCTAACCCCTTAACCTTTTTTCGACAAAATGTTAAGGCTAACCCCTTTACTTTTTGACCATTTTTGCCACATTTTCAAAATCTCAAAAAGTGGCTGAAAATGGCCAAAAGTAAAGGCTAACCCTTAACCTTTTTCGACAAAATGTTAAGGCTAACCCTTTACTTTTTGACCATTTTTGGCCACATTTTCAAAATCTCAAAAGTGGCTGAAAATGGCCAAAAGTAAAGGCTAACCCTTAACCTTTCTCGACAAAATGTTAAGGCTAACCCCTTTACTCTTTGACCATTTTGGCCACATTTTCAAAATCTCAAAAGTGGCTGAAAATGGCCAAAAGTAAAGGCTAACCCCTTAACCTTTTTCGACAAAATGTTAAGGCTAACCCCTTTACTTTTTGATTTTTGGCCACATTTTCAAAATCACAAAAGTGGCTGAAAATGGCCAAAATTAAAGGCAAACCCCTTAAACCTTTTTCGACAAAATGTTAAGGCTAACCCCTTTACTTTTTGACCATTTTTGGCCACATTTTCAAAATCTCAAAAGTGGCTGAAAATGTGCAAAAAGTAAAGGGTAACCCCTTAACTTTTTCTCGACAAAATGTTAAGGCTAACCCCTTTACTTTTTGGCCACATTTTCAAAATCACAAAAAGGGGCTGAAAATGTCCAAAAAGTAAAGGCTAACCCTTAACCTTTTTCGACAAAATGTTAAGGCTAACCCTTTACTTTTTGACCATTTTGGCCACATTTTCAAAATCTCAAAAGTGGCTGAAAATGGCCAAAAGTAAAGGCTAACCCCTTAACCTTTTTCGACAAAATGTTAAGGCTAACCCCTTTACTTTTGACCATTTTTGGCCGCATTTTCAAAATCACAAAAAGTGGCTGAAAATGGCCAAAAAGTAAAGGCTAACCCCTTAACCTTTCTCGACAAAATGTTAAGGCTAACCCCTTTACTTTTTGACCATTTTTGGCCACATTTTCAAAATCTCAAAAAGGGGCTGAAAATGGCCAAAAAGTAAAGGCTAACCCCTTAACCTTTTTTCGACAAAATGTTAAGGCTAACCCTTTACTTTTTGACCATTTTTGGCCACATTTTCAAAATCTCAAAAAGTGGCTTACAATTGCCTAAAAGATAAGTCTAACCTCTTATACCTTTTTCGACAAAATGTTAAGGCTAACCCCTTTACTTTTTGACCATTTTTGGCCACATTTTCAAAATCTCAAAAAGTGGCTGAAAATGGCCAAAAAGTAAAGGCTAACCCCTTAACCTTTTTTCGACAAAATGTTAAGGCTAACCCCTTTACTTTTTGGCCATTTTGGCCACATTTTCAAAATCACAAAAGTGGCTGAAAATGGCCAAAAGTAAAGGCTAACCCCTTAACTTTTTTCGACAAAATGTTAAGGCTAACCCTTTACTTTTTGACCATTTTTGGCCACATTTTCAAAATCTCAAAAGTGGCTGAAAATGGCCAAAAGTAAAGGCTAACCCCTTAACCTTTTTCGACAAAATGTTAAGGCTAACCCTTTACTTTTTGACCATTTTGGCCACATTTTCAAAATCACAAAAGTGGCTGAAAATGGCCAAAAGTAAAGGCTAACCCTTAACTTTTTCTCGACAAAATGTTAAGGCTAACCCTTTACTTTTTGACCATTTTTGGCCACATTTTCAAAATCTCAAAAGTGGCTGAAAATGGCCAAAAAGTAAAGGCTAACCCCTTAACCTTTTTCGACAAAATGTTAAGGCTAACCCTTTACTTTTGACCATTTTTGGCCACATTTTCAAAATCTCAAAAGTGGCTGAAAATGGCCAAAAGTAAAGGCTAACCCCTTAACCTTTTTCGACAAAATGTTAAGGCTAACCCTTTACTTTTTGACCATTTTTGGCCACATTTTCAAAATCACAAAAGTGGCTGAAAATGGCCAAAAAGTAAAGGCTAACCCCTTAACCTTTTTCGACAAAATGTTAAGGCTAACCCTTTACTTTTTGACCATTTTTGGCCACATTTTCAAAATCTCAAAAAGTGGCTGAAAATGGCCAAAAGTAAGGCTAACCCTTAACCTTTTTCGACAAAATGTTAAGGCTAACCCTTTACTTTTTGACCATTTTTGGCCACATTTTCAAAATCACAAAAGTGGCTGAAAATGGCCAAAAGTAAAGGCTAACCCCTTAACCTTTTTCGACAAAATGTTAAGGCTAACCCTTTACTTTTTGACCATTTTTGGCCACATTTTCAAAATCTCAAAAGTGGCTGAAAATGGCCAAAAAGTAAAGGCTAACCCTTAACCTTTCTCGACAAAATGTTAAGGCTAACCCTTTACTTTTGACCATTTTTGGCCACATTTTCAAAATCTCAAAAGTGGCTGAAAATGGCCAAAAGTAAAGGCTAACCCTTAACCTTTTTCGACAAAATGTTAAGGCTAACCCCTTTACTTTTTGACCATTTTTGGCCACATTTTCAAAATCTCAAAGTGGCTGAAAATGGCCAAAAGTAAAGGCTAACCCTTAACCTTTTTCGACAAAATGTTAAGGCTAACCCCTTTACTTTTTGACCATTTTTGGCCACATTTTCAAAATCTCAAAAGTGGCTGAAAATGGCCAAAAAGTAAAGGCTAACCCCTTAACCTTTTCTCGACAAAATGTTAAGGCTAACCCCTTTACTTTTTGACCATTTTTGGCCACATTTTCAAAATCTCAAAAGTGGCTGAAAATGGCCAAAAGTAAAGGCTAACCCCTTAACCTTTTTCGACAAAATGTTAAGGCTAACCCTTTACTTTTTGACCATTTTGGCCACATTTTCAAAATCTCAAAAAGTGGCTGAAAATGGCCAAAAGTAAAGGCTAACCCTTAACCTTTTTCGACAAAATGTTAAGGCTAACCCTTTACTTTTTGACCATTTTGGCCACATTTTCAAAATCACAAAAGTGGCTGAAAATGGCCAAAAGTAAAGGCTAACCCCTTAACCTTTCTCGACAAAATGTTAAGGCTAACCCCTTTACTTTTTGACCATTTTGGCCACATTTTCAAAATCTCAAAGTGGCTGAAAATGGCCAAAAGTAAAGGCTAACCCCTTAACCTTTTTCGACAAAATGTTAAGGCTAACCCCTTTACTTTTTGACCATTTTTGGACACATTTAAAAAACTAAAAAAGTGGCTGAAAATGTACAAAAATTAAATGGTAACCCCTTAACCTTTTTCGACAAAATGTTAAGGCTAACCCTTTACTTTTTGACCATTTTGGCCACATTTTCAAAATCTCAAAAAGTGGCTGAAAATGGCCAAAAGTAAAGGCTAACCCCTTAACCTTTTTCGACAAAATGTTAAGGCTAACCCTTTACTTTTGACCATTTTGGCCACATTTTCAAAATCTCAAAAGTGGCTGAAAATGGCCAAAAGTAAAGGCTAACCCCTTAACCTTTTTCTCGACAAAATGTTAAGGCTAACCCCTTTACTTTTTGACCATTTTTGGCCACATTTTCAAAATCTCAAAAGTGGCTGAAAATGGCCAAAAGTAAAGGCTAACCCTTAACCTTTTTCGACAAAATGTTAAGGCTAACCCCTTTACTTTTTGACCATTTTGGCCACATTTCAAAATCTCAAAAAGTGGCTGAAAATGGCCAAAAAGTAAAGGCTAACCCTTAACCTTTTTCGACAAAATGTTAAGGCTAACCCCTTTACTTTTTGACCATTTTGGCCACATTTTCAAAATCTCAAAAGTGGCTGAAAATGGCCAAAAGTAAAGGCTAACCCCTTAACCTTTCTCGAAAAAATGTTAAGGCTAAACCCTTTACTTTTTGACCATTTTTTGCCACATTTTCAAAATCTCAAAAAGTGGCTGAAAATGGCCAAAAAGTAAAGGCTAACCCCTTAACCTTTTTTCGACAAAATGTTAAGGCTAACCCCTTTACTTTTTGACCATTTTTGGCCACATTTTCAAAATCTCAAAAAGTGGCTGAAAATGGCCAAAAAGTAAAGGCTAACCTTTTTTCGACAAAATGTTAAGGCTAACCCCTTTACTTTTTGACCATTTTTGGCCACATTTTCAAAATCTCAAAAGTGGCTGAAAATGGCCAAAAAGTAAAGGCTAACCCCTTAACTTTTTCTCGACAAAATGTTAAGGCTAACCCCTTTACTTTTTGACCATTTTTGGCCACATTTTCAAAATCTCAAAAAGTGGCTGAAAATGGCCAAAAAGTAAAGGCTAACCCCTTAACCTTTTTTCGACAAAATGTTAAGGCTAACCCCTTTACTTTTTGACCATTTTTGGCCACATTTTCAAAATCTCAAAAGTGGCTGAAAATGGCCAAAAGTAAAGGCTAACCCCTTAACCTTTTTCGATAAAATGTTAAGGCTAACCCCTTTACTTTTTGACCATTTTTGGCCACATTTTCAAAATCTCAAAAGTGGCTGAAAATGGCCAAAAGTAAAGGCTAACCTTAACCTTTTTCGACAAAATGTTAAGGCTAACCCTTTACTTTTGACCATTTTGGCCACATTTTCAAAATCTCAAAAAGTGGCTGAAAATGGCCAAAAGTAAAGGCTACTTAACCTTTTTCGACAAAATGTTAAGGCTAACCACTTTACTTTTTGACCATTTTTGGCCACATTTTCAAAATCTCAAAAAGTGGCTGAAAATGGCCAAAAGTAAAGGCTAACCCCTTAACCTTTTTCGACAAAATGTTAAGGCTAACCCCTTTACTTTTTGACCATTTTGGCCACATTTTCAAAATCTCAAAAGTGGCTGAAAATGGCCAAAAGTAAAGGCTAACCCTTAACCTTTTTTCGACAAAATGTTAAGGCTAACCCCTTTACTTTTTGACCATTTTTGGCCACATTTTCAAAATCTCAAAAGTGGCTGAAAATGGCCAAAAGTAAAGGCTAACCCCTTAACCTTTTCTCGACAAAATGTTAAGGCTAACCCTTTACTTTTTGACCATTTTTGGCCACATTTTCAAAATCTCAAAAGTGGCTGAAAATGGCCAAAAGTAAAGGCTAACCCCTTAACCTTTTTCGACAAAATGTTAAGGCTAACCCTTTACTTTTTGACCATTTTTGGCCACATTTTCAAAATCTCAAAAGTGGCTGAAAATGGCCAAAAGTAAAGGCTAACCCTTAACCTTTTCTCGACAAAATGTTAAGGCTAACCCCTTTACTTTTGACCATTTTTGGCCACATTTTCAAAATCTCAAAAGTGGCTGAAAATGGCCAAAAGTAAAGGCTAACCCCTTAACCTTTTTCGACAAAATGTTAAGGCTAACCCTTTACTTTTTGACCATTTTTGGCCACATTTTCAAAATCTCAAAAGTGGCTGAAAATGGCCAAAAGTAAAGGCTAACCCTTAACCTTTTTCGACAAAATGTTAAGGCTAACCCCTTTACTTTTTGACCATTTTTGGCCACATTTTCAAAATCTCAAAAGTGGCTGAAAATGGCCAAAAGTAAAGGCTAACCCTTAACCTTTCTCGACAAAATGTTAAGGCTAACCCTTTACTTTTGACCATTTTTGGCCACATTTTCAAAATCTCAAAAGTGGCTGAAAATGGCCAAAAAGTAAAGGCTAACCCTTAACCTTTTTCGACAAAATGTTAAGGCTAACCCCTTTACTTTTTGACCATTTTTGGCCACATTTTCAAAATCTCAAAAGTGGCTGAAAATGGCCAAAAGTAAAGGCTAACCCTTAACCTTTTTCGACAAAATGTTAAGGCTAACTTTACTTTTGACCATTTTTGGCCACATTTTCAAAATCTCAAAAAGTGGCTGAAAATGGCCAAAAAGTAAGGCTAACCCCTTAACCTTTTTTCGACAAAATGTTAAGGCTAACCCCTTTACTTTTGACCATTTTGGCCACATTTTCAAAATCTCAAAAAGTGGCTGAAAATGGCCAAAAGTAAAGGCTAACCCCTTAACCTTTTTCGACAAAATGTTAAGGCTAACCCCTTTACTTTTGACCATTTTTGGCCACATTTTCAAAATCTCAAAAGTGGCTGAAAATGGCCAAAAGTAAAGGCTAACCCCTTAACCTTTTTCGACAAAATGTTAAGGCTAACCTTTACTTTTGACCATTTTTGGCCACATTTTCAAAATCTCAAAAGTGGCTGAAAATGGCCAAAAAGTAAGGCTAACCCCTTAACCTTTTTCGACAAAATGTTAAGGCTAACCCCTTTACTTTTGACCATTTTTGCCACATGGCCACTTTCAAAATCTCAAAAAGTGGCTGAAAATGGCCAAAAGTAAGGCTAACCCCTTAACCTTTTTCGACAAAATGTTAAGGCTAACCCCTTTACTTTTTGACCATTTTGGCCACATTTTCAAAATCTCAAAAGTGGCTGAAAATGGCCAAAAGTAAAGGCTAACCCTTAACCTTTTCTCGACAAAATGTTAAGGCTAACCCTTTACTTTTGACCATTTTTGGCCACATTTTCAAAATCTCAAAAGTGGCTGAAAATGGCCAAAAGTAAAGGCTAACCCCTTAACCTTTTTCTCGACAAAATGTTAAGGCTAACCCCTTTACTTTTTGACCATTTTTGGCCACATTTTCAAAATCTCAAAAGTGGCTGAAAATGGCCAAAAGTAAAGGCTAACCCTTAACCTTTTTCGACAAAATGTTAAGGCTAACCCTTACTTTTGACCATTTTTGGCCACATTTTCAAAATCTCAAAAGTGGCTGAAAATGGCCAAAAAGTAAAGGCTAACCCTTAACCTTTTTCGACAAAATGTTAAGGCTAACCCCTTTACTTTTTGATTTTTGGCCACATTTTCAAAATCTCAAAAGTGGCTGAAAATGGCCAAAAGTAAAGGCTAACCCCTTAACCTTTTTCGACAAAATGTTAAGGCTAACCCCTTTACTTTTTGACCATTTTTGGCCACATTTTCAAAATCTCAAAAGTGGCTGAAAATGGCCAAAAGTAAAGGCTAACCCTTAACCTTTTTCGACAAAATGTTAAGGCTAACCCTTTACTTTTTGATTTTTGGCCACATTTTCAAAATCTCAAAAAGTGGCTGAAAATGGCCAAAAGTAAAGGCTAACCCCTTAACCTTTTTCGACAAAATGTTAAGGCTAACCCTTTACTTTTGACCATTTTTGGCCACATTTTCAAAATCTCAAAAGTGGCTGAAAATGGCCAAAAGTAAAGGCTAACCCTTAACCTTTTTTCGACAAAATGTTAAGGCTAACCCCTTTACTTTTTGACCATTTTGGCCACATTTCAAAATCTCAAAAAGTGGCTGAAAGTTGCCAAAAAGTAAAGGCTAACCCCTTAACCTTTTTCGACAAAATGTTAAGGCTAACCTTTACTTTTTGACCATTTTGGCCACATTTTCAAAATCTCAAAAGTGGCTGAAAATGGCCAAAAGTAAAGGCTAACCCCTTAACCTTTTTTCGACAAAATGTTAAGGCTAACCCCTTTACTTTTTGACCATTTTGGCCACATTTCAAAATCTCAAAAAGTGGCTGAAAGTTGCCAAAAAGTAAAGGCTAACCCCTTAATCTTTTTCGACAAAATGTTAAGGCTAACTTTACTTTTTGACCATTTTTGGCCACATTTTCAAAATCTCAAAAAGTGGCTGAAAATGGCCAAAAGTAAAGGCTAACCCTTAACCTTTTTTCGACAAAATGTTAAGGCTAACCCCTTTACTTTTTGACCATTTTTGGCCACATTTTCAAAATCTCAAAAGTGGCTGAAAATGGCCAAAAGTAAAGGCTAACCCCTTTAACCTTTTTCGACAAAATGTTAAGGCTAACCCTTTACTTTTTGACCATTTTTGGCCACTTTTCAAAATCTCAAAAAGTGGCTGAAAATGGCCAAAAGTAAAGGCTAACCCTTAACCTTTTTCGACAAAATGTTAAGGCTAACCCTTTACTTTTTGTCCATTTTTGGCCACATTTTCAAAATCACAAAGTGGCTGAAATGGCCAAAAGTAAAGGCTAACCCCTTAACCTTTTTCGACAAAATGTTAAGGCTAACCCCTTTACTTTTTGACCATTTTTGGCCACATTTTCAAAATCTCAAAAGTGGCTGAAAATGGCCAAAAGTAAAGGCTAACCCTTTAACTTTTTCGACAAAATGTTAAGGCTAACCCTTTACTTTTTGACCATTTTTGGCCACATTTTCAAAATCTCAAAAGTGGCTGAAAATGGCCAAAAGTAAAGGCTAACCCCTTAACCTTTCTCGACAAAATGTTAAGGCTAACCCCTTTACTTTTTGACCATTTTTGGCCACATTTTCAAAATCTCAAAAGTGGCTGAAAATGGCCAAAAGTAAAGGCTAACCTTAACCTTTTTCGACAAAATGTTAAGGCTAACCTTTACTTTTTGACCATTTTGGCCACATTTTCAAAATCTCAAAAGTGGCTGAAAATGGCCAAAAGTAAAGGCTAACCCCTTAACCTTTTTCGACAAAATGTTAAGGCTAACCCCTTTACTTTTGACCATTTTTGGCCACATTTTCAAAATCTCAAAAGTGGCTGAAAATGGCCAAAAAGTAAAGGCTAACCCTTAACCTTTTTTTCTCGACAAAATGTTAAGGCTAACCCCTTTACTTTTGACCATTTTTTGGCCACATTTTCAAAATCTCAAAAAGTGGCTGAAAATGGCCAAAAGTAAAGGCTAACCCTTTAACCTTTTTCGACAAAATGTTAAGGCTAACCCTTTACTTTTGACCATTTTTGGCCACATTTTCAAAATCTCAAAAAGTGGCTGAAAATGGCCAAAAAGTAAAGGCTAACCCTTAACCTTTTTCGACAAAATGTTAAGGCTAACCCTTTACTTTTTGTCCATTTTTGGCCACATTTTCAAAATCTCAAAAAGTGGCTGAAAATTGCCAAAAAGTAAAGGCTAACCCCTTAATCTTTTTTTCCACAGAATTTCAAGGCTAACCCCTTTACTTTTTGACCATTTTTGGCCACATTTTCAAAATCTCAAAAAGTGGCTGAAAATGGCCAAAAGTAAAGGCTAACCCTTAACCTTTTTCGACAAAATGTTAAGGCTAACCCCTTTACTTTTGACCATTTTGGCCACATTTTCAAAATCTCAAAAAGTGGCTGAAAATGGCCAAAAGTAAAGGCTAACCCTTAACCTTTTTCGACAAAATGTTAAGGCTAACCCTTTACTTTTGATTTTTTGGCCACATTTTCAAAATCTCAAAAGTGGCTGAAAATGGCCAAAAAGTAAAGGCTAACCCCTTAACCTTTTTCGACAAAATGTTAAGGCTAACCCTTTACTTTTTGACCATTTTTGGCCACATTTTCAAAATCTCAAAAAGTGGCTGAAAATGGCCAAAAGTAAAGGCTAACCCTTAACCTTTTTTCAACAAAATGTTAAGGCTAACCCCTTTACTTTTTGACCATTTTTGGCCACATTTTCAAAATCTCAAAAAGTGGCTGAAAATGGACAAAAAGTAAAGGCTAACCCTTAACCTTTTTATCGACAAAATGTTAAGGCTAACCCCTTTACTTTTGACCATTTTGGCCACATTTTCAAAATCTCAAAAGTGGCTGAAAATGGCCAAAAGTAAAGGCTAACCCTTAACCTTTTTCTCGACAAAATGTTAAGGCTAACCCCTTTACTTTTTGACCATTTTTGGCCACATTTTCAAAATCTCAAAAGTGGCTGAAAATGGCCAAAAGTAAAGGCTAACCCCTTAACCTTTTTTGGACAAAAAGTTAATGCTACCCCATTACCTTTTTAACATTTTTGGCCACATTTTCAAAATCTCAAAGTGGCTGAAAATGGCCAAAAGTAAAGGCTAACCCTTAACCTTTTTCGACAAAATGTTAAGGCTAACCCTTTACTTTTTGACCATTTTGGCCACATTTTCAAAATCTCAAAAAGTGGCTGAAAATGGCCAAAAGTAAGGCTAACCCCTTAACCTTTTTCTCGACAAAATGTTAAGGCTAACTCCTTTACTTTTTGACCATTTTGGCCACATTTTCAAAATCTCAAAAAGTGGCTGAAAATGGCCAAAAGTAAAGGCTAACCCCTTAACCTTTCTCGACAAAATGTTAAGGCTAAACCCTTTACTTTTTGTCCAATTTTTGCCACATTTTCAAAATCTCAAAAGTGGCTGAAAATGGCCAAAAGTAAAGGCTAACCCTTAACCTTTTTCGACAAAATGTTAAGGCTAACCCCTTTACTTTGACCATTTTTGGCCACATTTTCAAAATCTCAAAAAGTGGCTGAAAATGGCCAAAAAGTAAAGGCTAACCTTTTTTCGACAAAATGTTAAGGCTAACCCCTTTACTTTTTGACCATTTTTGGCCACATTTTCAAAATCTCAAAAAGTGGCTGAAAATGGCCAAAAAGTAAAGGCTAACCCCTTAACCTTTTTTCGACAAAATGTTAAGGCTAACCCCTTTACTTTTTGACCATTTTTGGCCACATTTTCAAAATCTCAAAAAGTGGCTGAAAATGGCCAAAAAGTAAAGGCTAACCCCTTAACCTTTTTTCGACAAAATGTTATAAACCCTTTACTTTTTGGCCATTTTTGGCCACATTTTCAAAATCTCAAAAGTGGCTGAAAATGGCCAAAAGTAAAGGCTAACCCTTAACCTTTTTCTCGACAAAATGTTAAGGCTAACCCTTTACTTTTTGACCATTTTGGCCACATTTTCAAAATCACAAAAGTGGCTGAAATGGCCAAAAGTAAAGGCTAACCCCTTAACCTTTTTTTCGACAAAATGTTAAGGCTAACCCTTTACTTTTTGACCATTTTTTGGCCACATTTTCAAAATCTCAAAAGTGGCTGAAAATGGCCAAAAGTAAAGGCTAACCCCTTAACTTTTTTCGACAAAATGTTAAGGCTAACCCTTTACTTTTTGACCATTTTTGGCCACATTTTCAAAATCTCAAAAGTGGCTGAAAATGGCCAAAAGTAAAGGCTAACCCTTAACCTTTTTCGACAAAATGTTAAGGCTAACCCTTTACTTTTTGACCATTTTTGGCCACATTTTCAAAATCTCAAAAGTGGCTGAAAATGGCCAAAAAGTAAAGGCTAACCCTTTAACCTTTTTCGACAAAATGTTAAGGCTAACTCCTTTACTTTTGACCATTTTTGGCCACATTTTCAAAATCTCAAAAGTGGCTGAAAATGGCCAAAAGTAAAGGCTAACCCTTAACCTTTTTCGACAAAATGTTAAGGCTAACCCTTTACTTTTTGACCATTTTTGGCCACATTTTCAAAATCTCAAAGTGGCTGAAAATGGCCAAAAGTAAAGGCTAACCCTTAACCTTTTTCGACAAAATGTTAAGGCTAACCCCTTTACTTTTTGACCATTTTGGCCACATTTTCAAAATCTCAAAAGTGGCTGAAAATGGCCAAAAGTAAAGGCTAACCCCTTTAACCTTTTTCGACAAAATGTTAAGGCTAACCCTTTACTTTTGGCCATTTTTGGCCACATTTTCAAAATCACAAAAGTGGCTGAAAATGGCCAAAAAGTAAAGGCTAACCCTTAACCTTTTTCGACAAAATGTTAAGGCTAACCCTTTACTTTTTGACCATTTTGGCCACATTTTCAAAATCTCAAAAGTGGCTGAAAATGGGCAAAAAGTAAAGGCTAACCCTTAACCTTTTTTTCGACAAAATGTTAAGGCTAACTCCTTTACTTTTTGGCCATTTTTGGCCACATTTTCAAAATCTCAAAAGTGGCTGAAAATGGCCAAAAGTAAAGGCTAACCCTTTAACCTTTTTCGACAAAATGTTAAGGCTAACCCCTTTACTTTTTGACCATTTTTGGCCACATTTTCAAAATCTCAAAAAGTGGCTGAAAATGGCCAAAAGTAAAGGCTAACCCTTAACCTTTTTCGACAAAATGTTAAGGCTAACCCTTTACTTTTTGACCATTTTGGCCACATTTTCAAAATCTCAAAAGTGGCTGAAATGGCCAAAAGTAAAGGCTAACCCTTTAACCTTTTTCTCGACAAAATGTTAAGGCTAACCCCTTTACTTTTGACCATTTTGGCCACATTTTCAAAATCTCAAAGTGGCTGAAAATGGCCAAAAGTAAAGGCTAACCCCTTTAACCTTTTTCGACAAAATGTTAAGGCTAACCCTTTACTTTTTGCCATTTTTGGCCACATTTTCAAAATCTCAAAAGTGGCTGAAATGGCCAAAAGTAAAGGCTAACCCTTAACCTTTTTCGACAAAATGTTAAGGCTAACCCTTTACTTTTTGACCATTTTGGCCACATTTTCAAAATCACAAAAGTGGCTGAAAATGGCCAAAAGTAAAGGCTAACCCTTAACCTTTTTCGACAAAATGTTAAGGCTAACCCCTTTACTTTTGACCATTTTGGCCACATTTTCAAAATCTCAAAAGTGGCTGAAAATGGCCAAAAGTAAAGGCTAACCCCTTAACCTTTTTCTCGACAAAATGTTAAGGCTAACCCCTTTACTTTTTGACCATTTTTGGCCACATTTTCAAAATCTCAAAAAGGGGCTGAAAATGGCCAAAAAGTAAAGGCTAACCCCTTAACCTTTTTTCGACAAAATGTTAAGGCTAACCCCTTTACTTTTTGGCCATTTTTGGCCACATTTTCAAAATCTCAAAAAGTGGCTGAAAATGGCCAAAAAGTAAAGGCTAACCCCTTAACCTTTTTTCGACAAAATGTTAAGGCTAACCCCTTTACTTTTTGACCATTTTTGGCCACATTTTCAAAATCTCAAAAAGGGGCTGAAAATGGCCAAAAAGTAAAGGCTAACCCCTTAACCTTTCTCGACAAAATGTTAAGGCTAACCCCTTTACTTTTGACCATTTTTGGCCACATTTTCAAAATCTCAAAGTGGCTGAAAATGGCCAAAAGTAAAGGCTAACCCTTAACCTTTTTCGACAAAATGTTAAGGCTAACCCTTTACTTTTTGACCATTTTGGCCACATTTTCAAAATCTCAAAAGTGCTGAAAATGGCCAAAAGTAAAGGCTAACCCCTTAACCTTTTTTCGACAAAATGTTAAGGCTAACCCCTTTACTTTTGACCATTTTTGGCCACATTTTCAAAATCTCAAAAGTGGCTGAAAATGGCAAAAAGTAAAGGCTAACCCCTTAACCTTTTTCTCGACAAAATGTTAAGGCTAACCTTTACTTTTTGACCATTTTGGCCACATTTTCAAAATCTCAAAAGTGGCTGAAAATGGCCAAATAGTAAAGGCTAACACCTTAACCTTTCTCGACAAAATGTTAAGGCTAACCCCTTTACTTTTTGACCATTTTTGGCCACATTTTCAAAATCTCAAAAAGTGGCTGAAAATGGCCAAAAAGTAAAGGCTAACCCCTTAACCTTTTTTCGACAAAATGTTAAGGCTAACCCCTTTACTTTTTGACCATTTTTGGCCACATTTTCAAAATCACAAAAAGTGGATGAAAATGGCCAAAAAGTAAAGGCTAACCCCTTAACCTTTTTTCGACAAAATGTTAAGGCTAACTTTACTTTTTGACCATTTTGGCCACATTTTCAAAATCTCAAAGTGGCTGAAAATGGCCAAAAGTAGGCTAACCCCTTAACCTTTTTTCGACAAAATGTTAAGGCTAACCCCTTTACTTTTTGACCATTTTGGCCACATTTTCAAAAGTGGCTGAAAATGGCCAAAAAGTAAAGGCTAACCCCTTAACCTTTTTCGACAAAATGTTAAGGCTAACCCCTTTACTTTTGACCATTTTTGGCCACATTTTCAAAATCACAAAAGTGGCTGAAAATGGCCAAAAGTAAAGGCTAACCCTTAACTTTTTTCGACAAAATGTTAAGGCTAACCCCTTTACTTTTTGACCATTTTTGGCCACATTTTCAAAATCTCAAAAGTGGCTGAAAATGGCCAAAAGTAAAGGCTAACCCCTTAACCTTTCTCGACAAAATGTTAAGGCTAACCCCTTTACTTTTTGACCATTTTTGGCCACATTTTCAAAATCTCAAAAGTGGCTGAAAATGGCCAAAAGTAAAGGCTAACCCTTAACCTTTTTCGACAAAATGTTAAGGCTAACCCTTTACTTTTTGGCCATTTTTGGCCACATTTTCAAAATCTCAAAAGTGGCTGAAAATGGCCAAAAGTAAAGGCTAACCCCTTAACCTTTTTCTCGACAAAATGTTAAGGCTAACCCCTTTACTTTTGACCATTTTTGGCCACATTTTCAAAATCTCAAAGTGGCTGAAAATGGCCAAAAGTAAAGGCTAACCCTTTAACCTTTTTCGACAAAATGTTAAGGCTAACTTTACTTTTGACCATTTTTGGCCACATTTTCAAAATCTCAAAAGTGGCTGAAAATGGCCAAAAAGTAAAGGCTAACCCTTAACCTTTTTCGACAAAATGTTAAGGCTAACCCCTTTACTTTTTGACCATTTTGGCCACATTTTCAAAATCACAAAAGTGGCTGAAAATGGCCAAAAGTAAAGGCTAACCCTTAACCTTTCTCGACAAAATGTTAAGGCTAACCCCTTTACTTTTTGACCATTTTTGGCCACATTTTCAAAATCTCAAAAGGCTGAAAATGGCCAAAAGTAAAGGCTAACTTAACCTTTTTCGACAAAATGTTAAGGCTAACCCCTTTACTTTTTGACCATTTTGGCCACATTTCAAAATCTCAAAAAGTGGCTGAAAGTTGCCAAAAAGTAAAGGCTAACCTTTTTTCGACAAAATGTTAAGGCTAACCCCTTTACTTTTTGACCATTTTTGGCCACATTTCAAAATCTCAAAAAGTGGCTGAAAATTGCCAAAAAGTAAAGGCTAACCCCTTAACCTTTTTCTCGACAAAATGTTAAGGCTAACCCTTTACTTTTTGACCATTTTGGCCACATTTTCAAAATCTCAAAAGTGGCTGAAAATGGCCAAAAAGTAAAGGCTAACCCTTAACCTTTTTCGACAAAATGTTAAGGCTAACCCCTTTACTTTTTGACCATTTTTGGCCACATTTTCAAAATCTCAAAAGGTTGGTGAAAATGGCCAAAAGTAAAGGCTAACCCCTTAACCTTTTTTCGACAAAATGTTAAGGCTAACCCCTTTACTTTTTGACCATTTTGGCCACATTTTCAAAATCTCAAAAAGTGGCTGAAAATGGCCAAAAAGTAAAGGTTAACTTAACCTTTTTTCGACAAAATGTTAAGGCTAACCCTTTACGTTTTGACCATTTTTGGCCACATTTTCAAAATCTCAAAAAGTGGCTGAAAATGACCAAAAAGTAAAGGCTAACCCCTTAACCTTTTTTCGACAAAATGTTAAGGCTAACCCCTTTACTTTTTGACCATTTTTG